>CM049188.1:28462286-29062286 GCA_026770425.1 Boechera divaricarpa
GATGAAAGTTGAAGCAGAACTGAGAACACACAGAGAGAGAGAGAAAGAAGAAAGAGAGGGTAAGGTTCTTTGCCAGGTTCAGACAGAAAGCGACAAGAGCTAGAGGAAGCAGAGAGATTACACAGCAAGGCGAGCGAGCGAGAGGAGATAATGATTCGATGG
Source organism: Boechera divaricarpa (assembly GCA_026770425.1). NCBI lineage: Eukaryota > Viridiplantae > Streptophyta > Magnoliopsida > Brassicales > Brassicaceae > Boechera > Boechera divaricarpa. The sequence continues at coordinate 28,462,449 of CM049188.1, forward strand.
GGGCAGTAGTACAAGAAACTGATCAGGATGAACGACACGTGGCGAATTGTCAGACAACTGGTTAAGAGGTGGTTGGACCCACCAACTCGTTTGGGTTTTGTCTGTGAAGGGGGTGAGAGAGATCTATTGCTCGATTTCTAGAGGTGGTTTCTGATCTGTTCCTTATCCGCAACACTCTTGACCAATGATTAAGGGTGTTTTTGTCATATCACACTCCCCCCCCCCCCCCTTCGTTTCTTTCAACCGAATAGTATCTGTCTATAATAATAACCAAAAAAACACACCAAATTGAAGTTCTTTCTCTATTTTCTACGATGCTTTGATCAGTTTATCATCTTACTGTATGTTTGAATATAAGAAAGGGTTTAAATAATTATCTGAATTCAATTTTTTTTTGTCAGAGTCTCATTAAAACCTACCAGAAATTCTCTCGAGAAATCATCATATTTTTTCCCCCGGCAAATTTCCACATCGCATTTATTTCACATGTTGACTAGTATACTAAAAGCTACGATCGTAAGATTAGAAAGCACTAAAACACCTGATGTTTTAACCGAACTGCAAGTCTATAAGTACGATTTTTTAGTTGACATTATGAATCTGGAATTTATAAACACCTGATTACATTAGAAAGCACTAAAACACCTTCTTTTAAGCAGCTTAGCTAATCACAATTTTTTTGGATATTAATTAATAACTGTTTTAAACCTAAATATGCATATGCAATCACAATGTCGTGATGCTAATCCGTGGACCGTTGTGACTCGTTGTCATGGACCACAAACAATGGTCCTCCAAAATTATGCTTACATTTATTTCCGAGTCCTTATCACAATAATATTATTACTAGACCAGTTTCGAACACTTATCACATCAATCTTATCGTTTAATGTGCATAACCCCTACCGATCTAAGGATAAATAACATATTATATAAATTCTTGAAAATATTACATTGCAACTTACAAGTAGACATATATAGTGGGGCGCATTGTAAACAAAGCATCCACCACCGAAAGGAGACATTTTCCTTTTTATGTCCCTCATTTGCTTTTTCCACGAAAGAGATGAGTTTGTAATAGCGTCCATTCAAAGCTATAGAATATTAGAAGGCCATGAGCCAAGTAGCTAAGTTTTGTCTCCAGCCATATATGTAGTAATGTAGTATATTGCAATTTGTATGCAATTTTTTTTTTTAATAATTATTTTGTATGCAAGTTGCGAGTTGGATGAACTAACCGATAGATAGATTTTTTCGTCGTGGACGATATATATATATAAAACGTAGTTATCCGAATCAAGGAAAGATGAACACGGTTACACTACTGATTCCAACCGTAATTCATAAAACCCCAAAAGCCATACCATTGTTTTTTTTTTTTTTTTTTTTTTTTTTTTTTTTTTTTTTTTTTTTTTTCTTTTTTTTTTTTTTTTTTTTTTTTTGCATTTGACTCAAATTTATGTGTCGTCATATTCGAATTAATATTGTCATTGGTCAATAACTCATGTCGGCAAAAGTCGTCGCCTCGTTGGATAATTAATTTCATCTTCTAACCGATATATGAATGAAAGCAATGAATATATTATTAGATTTCGGCGAAGTAAGACAACTAACAATTCGTGAAAGTAACCATAGAACTAATAAATTAATTTTTCAATATATTAAGGAACCATATATTAAATATATTATGAATATACATCATCAACATTTTAATATTTATAACATCACAGTAATTACAATAAAGCCTCGGGAGAAAATGCCAAGATAATATTAGTAAAATGAATATATCAGAAAAGGCCCAAATTTTAATTCATAACGGAATTGTATTGTGGTCTGTGGAGATGCTTTATGGGGCTTTATCCCTTCGGCCCATTTTAGTCCTAAAATAAAAATAATCAGAAAGGGCCAAACAAAAACCTAACTCTATAAGAGACCGTTCTGAAACCCTTCAGGCGGCGGTGCAGGAAGGCGGATTAGCGGCGGAGGGTGGATGGAATGAAAGGCTAGAAGCGGCGGAGAAGTATGTGGACAAGAAACAAATCGAACTGAGGGGATCATGATGTTCTTCGTTATTCTATAGTTTTCAATCTGAATTTCAAATCCGCCGCTCGCTTTTCCAACCGCCTTTTCCGTCTCTCCGATCTGCTCCGCCGCCGACCTTGTGATGAATACAGATCTGAAGGTCCACACAAAATTATTAATATCCAACTTCTTGTGGAAAAGAATTTTCAAAAGTTCGTAGCTCAAGATTTTTTTTTCTTTTTTTCTTTTGCAGTCACGAATTTATAAAACCATTTGTTAGCTTAATTTTTTGGTCACCATTTGTTAGCTTAATTAAACCCAAAATTTAATGTTTTTTTTTTTTTTTTTTTGTGTGTTTGCGTGGAACGTACCAAAGTTTTTTAAAAAAAGTTCTATATCTTTGAAATTTGCAAAGATCAAACACGTAAATGATATCTAGTCCAGCAAATACAATTCTTTGGGATAAAATGTGAATATATAATACCAAAATGAAACATGAGTCACACACCCAAACAAACTTTAAAAAGCGAGGTAGAAGCTGAATATAAGAGCCATATTCCTCTAAGCTAGGCATGGGTGAACCATTGGGATAGCAATCCTTGGCAACGCTTACGGGAGAGACGAGCAAGGAGAGTGTCACGAATCGTATGATCAATCTGTTTGAACACACCTTCCGGTGGGAGGGAGGAACCGTTAAGAAGACGGCTATTCCTCTCTTTCCAGTTTCCAGAAAAGATAAACCGTTGTTGCTTGGGCTGCAAGGCGTTTAAGAGATTAGCCGAGATTGAGACAACAGTGCTAGTTTGAGGAGCTCAGTCGAGGAAGAGTTAGGCTCAATACTTGATCCGAGAACCCACATTGCAGAAACAGGTGGTCTCTAAGTTTCCGGTTGTGAGTTGCAAAGACAACAAGAGTCAGGGACATTCATTAACCTGTCCAGATGTGAGATCAAGAAATTGAATGCATGTTTTGGGACTGCATATTTAAAACAAACACCTTTAGTCCATGAAACCACTTGAGCCGAAGGTCTTAAGGAATTCACATGTTTTCTTTGTGGAGAAGCTCTGTGCTCTTGATCCTTCCACAACCCACGAGTAAGTGTCAGGATCTTGTTTCTCCTTTGACGTTTATTAAAATTTTCTCCTTTAATTTCCGAATCTTGTTTCGCACATCGCTTGAAACTTTGAAGGGTATCCTAGCAGTGTAACTTGGGCTGCCCACAGGACAAGCTGAAGAAACTTATACCATTACAAACTACAATCAAACAGTTAAAAGGCAAAAGGGAAAAAATAAAAATAATGGCCAGTTATATGCTCAGTTTGGTCCATTAGAAATATAGGAAAATTCTTGTTAAATTAATGAATAGTCAAAAGTAATTAATCTTCTACAAGTAAAAACGAAAAATGACTAACAAGCCTAGAATTGTAGACAAGAATGGACACAAGAATAATAATAACTAAGTATAATCACTACGTATCCCACAATGTGATGATACGAGTTCCAATATTTTATGTACTTTGCTTTGAGCGCAAGTATTTGCAGAAACCCTAAAGCGAATAGAAGCAACCCTATCACGATATGCACCGTAGTCCTCATCCCGGTATGTTTCGCCATATAGATTGTTGTTCCTAATCCTCTGATTAAATCGGCAAAATAACTGGTGGGTTTGACAAACTATGTGTACATAGAACCATGTGGGATCTAATACTTCATAGGTCTTCATGTATCTTGCAGTTATAACTCCAATAGGCATGAGAATTCCCCAACTCACTGTGTTAACAAATCCATGGATTTGCCTTACCAACAACATGTTTTCGTTAATTGATTTTGTGGTTGTGACTTATCCGGAAAGCAAATTCAAAGAAGCCATAGATTTGAGATGATCTCCACTCATTGCATGCATTCCAAGTCTATCTCCTTCCTTCAACGGACCGTCTTGCCATAAGTGATTCACGACAGTTGTATTAGGAGGCAGAACTAGAGTTGCAGATACTTGCGTCACGCGAAAGCTAAGAGGAGATCCTTGAAGAATAGTAGAGTAGCTATTGATGGAGGAAGTATACGCACGCATAACACCAGACGTTGAGTTATGATACACCTATTATGCCTTTACTCGTCGGGTTTATGGCCTAAGCGATCCAACTAGAAGACTCTAGATTGGCGTGACGGTAAGCAACTTCAAGAACTCCGGTTTCTATAGAAACGAGTCTAACATCCGAAGATCCGTGCAAGAGATAAAAGTTTTTCCGTTTTTGAAGCTGTGAGATTAACATCTAGCATGAAGTCGTTGATCTGTTGTTGCTGTAGTAAAAGATAGAATCAACGCGAACATGCAACACGAAACGACTAAAGCGGCTCTTGAAAACAAAGACACGATGATGATATAAATTTAACATTTCACCAAAAACAAAAGACATGATGATGATTATGGTTGTGGTTTTTCTCGGAGAACACGAATTAGGTTACGATTTTGGAAGAATAGATTATGATTTTTGAGTGCTACAAGCTTGAGTATTTCCGCAATATTTTATAGCGAGTTGCATTCACGTTAGGACTTAAGACTATGTTTCCATATTTTGATATTGTTTCCTTTTTTTGACCCTTAAGTTTCCATATCTTTATTAATCAAAAAAACAAACTTTTCACATCTTAATTTACTTTATCTAATACGATCTCTTTCAAAATTGGAAAGGCCTTTTGTTTATTCTTTTTCTTTTATCTTTTAAGTTTTTTTAGTAGCAATTTTTACACTATTTGGAATGCTATTTGTATTTTTTCTTTCATTTTTGTTACTATTAAAAATAAATTTTCTATAAGATAATCTTATATATTTTTAAAATAAATAAAAACTATAGTATCTTCAAATACCTATTCAATTAATAAATGAAAATATTTGTAGCTTTTAAAACTCAAGTTTATTGAATCACGGTTTATGTAAAGTGCATAGGAATGTTAATACATACAAAGATTAATTACTGTATTTTGGTCCGAACTACAACTAATCGATTGCCAATGTACAAGTACTATTTTTTTGGTCCATCTTGACAACTTGGTTAGAAACACGTTGCCACAACCACAAGAAAGTCAAAATCAAATCATTTTATTTTGTTTGTGTTTACTTGGAATAGTGTCGCAATGAAAAGTATTTAACCCTTTTCCCCGGTCAACTTCTAACTCTATACGCTTTCGGTGTGACAACAAATAAGCATTTATATGTTTTCGGGGATGTTGAATTAGTTAAAAGATTGCAATTCAGATTAGTGTTACGATCAATAATTATAAAAATAACCATTAGTTTGGTTGGTCATAGTCAAACAGTTTAAGAGAAGACGTAAGGACTCGTCCCGACGTCCCTTATCGTCAAATATATATACAAATCTCTTCTTAATTTAAAATTGATCTCAAATTGAATAGTATGGTTATAACCGGTCAACTTTAACGACTCTGCTTTATAGTAATTAGTTAATAATACACACTAAGAATGGTGGGAATTATTATATTGATTGCGTCTATATTCATAATGCGTTCTTTAAATATTCTATTATATTGTGACGAGTCTATATTATTTTGGCATGCGTCTTTAAAAGGTGATCGATAGGTTTATTGGTAATGACTATTTTTCAAAGATCTCATTGTTTGGTTTGGCTGTCAAACTACTATTTTCTCACATTTCTTTATCAATAGATACTTAAGTGTTAGCTATTTGGTCTAATAGTTAAATATATTGAATGGTGTCTTAGTATCCCAATCGAATTCTGTTTTTGTTATGCAGTTTAACTGATGATAACAAATTATAGTGGTCATAATTTTTTTATTTTCCACACATTTACTACGGTTGATTTTTTTTTTTTTTAATTTATAGAAATTAAATGTTGACAAAAAAATAGATAAACATTTATTGCAAAATGATCACGTTTGCTTACAATCGCACACCAACTACATTTGTATCTATATAATCTCATTGACCATACCATTTATGCCACAACAATTCAAAGTTACATAATATTCCCAAAAAAATAATGTCATGAAATTGAATATTATTCTTTTAAAAAATATTCAAGATTTCATATAAAATACCATAAAATACAGTACAAGTATATTACATCAAATACATGCAATCGAGAGATATTATTTTGTTTTTTTTAATTGAATTATCAAAATTTCCTTGATCTAATTTATGAAACCATCGTAATTGACTTAATTAGCAATTCTTAATGTTTAAGTTTGTTGTGGTTATTCAACCTAAATTTTCCTATAAAAATATACTTACATGGTATCTAATCTAACTAACTCTTAATGTTAATGTTCTCTTAATTTTAAAATACGATGATAAAATAGAAGAAACGGTAAGATATGAAACCGCGTGAAGAAGAAGATGACTTTAGTCAACAAATATCAACTAATATTTTATTTTTCTCTTTTTCAGTAATCTGACTTCAGCAGATCTCTACTCTGTTGTTCTTTGCTCTTCTTCTTCTTCCTCTCTCTCTCTCTCTCTCCCTAAGCTTCAAAATCAAAAACCTTACAATCTGAACAAATAGAATCTCTCTTTAAAAGTAAAGACAACTTCTGCTTCTGTCATTTCTTTTTTTTTTTCAGTTCATTTTTATTTTCCGGCAACTCCAAGCTTGATCGTCGCCGGCGATTTCTCAATTTTTTTTTTGTTCTCAGGCTTATTTCCTAATGTTGTCAAAACATAGTTTCATTCTTTGTCTTATTTTCTTCTTCGTCACAGCATTTTACGGCGACTCGAGAGCTCTCGCCGGAAACAATGAGCAAAAGAACATCTCGGGCTTTTCTGGGATTGACTTTCCAAATCCGATGAGCTTCGGTTCTGTTTCTTCTTCCACAAGCAACGATTGCGGCTTCTCTTCTCCTGAGAACGAACCCACCAAGGAACGCACCGGAGAAAACAAGACGGTGAAGTTTCATTTAAAGCGCCGAGAAACGACAAAGAAGCACGAAACAGAGAAGAAAGCATCAAATTCTGTTCTTGAGCTCAATTTCCGAGATCTCACAAGAATCCAGACGCTTCACAAAAGGGTTTTGGAGAAGAAGAACCAAAACACTGTCAAGAAGCAGAAGATGAAGAAGAATAAAGAAGCCGTTACCTCTCCGGTGGAGGAGCAGCAGTCTAGTCAGTTGGTGGCGACACTTGAGTCCGGTATGACTCTCGGTTCCGGCGAGTACTTCATGGACGTGTTGGTTGGTTCGCCACCAAAACACTTCTCTTTGATTCTTGACACAGGGAGTGACCTAAACTGGATTCAATGCTTGCCTTGCTACGACTGTTTCCAGCAAAACGGTGCGTTTTATGACCCTGCAGCCTCTGCTTCTTACAAGAACATAACTTGCAATGACCCAAGATGCAGCTTAGTCTCATCACCTGACCCTCCAAAGCCTTGCAAATCAGATAACCAATCATGCCCTTACTACTACTGGTATGGGGATAGCTCCAACACCACTGGAGACTTTGCAGTCGAGACTTTCACAGTTAATCTGACGACAAGTGGAGGTAGCTCGGAGTTGTATAATGTCGAAAACATGATGTTCGGTTGTGGTCATTGGAACCGAGGTCTCTTCCATGGTGCTGCAGGGTTGCTTGGATTAGGAAGAGGCCCGCTTTCGTTTTCCTCTCAGCTTCAGTCTCTTTATGGTCATTCCTTCTCTTATTGCCTTGTCGATAGAAACAGCGATACCAACGTTAGTAGCAAGTTGATTTTTGGGGAAGACAAGGATTTGTTGAGCCACCCGAATCTAAACTTCACTTCTTTTGTTGCCGGGAATGAAAACCTCGTCGACACATTTTACTACGTACATATCAAATCCATTCTAATCGCGGGAGAAGTTCTAAACATACCTGAAGAAACATGGAATATCTCATCTGATGGCGCTGGAGGGACGATCATTGATTCGGGTACAACCTTAAGTTATTTCGCGGAACCTGCATATGAAGGCATCAAGAACAAGATTGCCGAGAAAGCGAAAGGGAAGTACCCGGTCTATAGAGATTTTCCAATCCTAGATCCTTGCTTCAACGTGTCTGGCATAGATAACGTTCAGCTGCCCGAGCTTGGAATTGCTTTTGCAGATGGCGCGGTTTGGAACTTCCCTACCGAGAATTCTTTCATATGGTTGAATGAAGATTTGGTTTGCTTGGCAATTCTTGGAACTCCCAAATCAGCCTTTTCAATAATTGGAAACTACCAGCAGCAGAATTTTCATATACTCTATGATACAAAGAAGTCCAGGCTCGGGTATGCACCTACAAAGTGTGCTGATATATAACCTTTCCCTGTCGATTATACAGATTTTAATTTTTAAGTCCATCAAAGCAACTGTACACACAAATAAGAAGAGATTCTTTTTCCCTTTAGATTTATTCATTCTTTAGAATATTCCTTTCTAAACATGTATCGCTGTAGAAACTAATGTACTTATTCAACTTCATTTCTGAATACAAAGTGAGTTAATTTTGCTTGCTATATGTATTTGCACGAACTATATAGTCTAACATCAATAGCAAGAGTTGGACAGAACCAGTTATACATACTATGGTGAATTTGTAAAATAAAGAAGCTTCAGGATATTGCAGAACACAAACCATACAAAAGGAATCGGGTTGTGTACCTGAGAAAGGTCGGAGAAGAGAGTTGCACAGAGAGAGAGAGAGAGAGAGAGAGAGAGGTGTCTTCTCTTTTACATTGAATAACAAATCATTTTAGTAAAAGATTTAAGGTTAATGACAATATTATATTAAAATTTAATTGACACTAGTAAGTAGTAATAATTAATTTAAACGAGAGAAAATAAATTACTTTATTTCGAGTGGTAATTACCACTTGTAGCAATTAAATTTAATATTTTATTGTGCTGTCCAGAAAATATGTTATATATAAATATAAATTAATTATTATATTTTTTTTTTCTCTCAGACCAGACCCCAACCCGTCTCCTACAACCATCTGTCTCGGTAATGTTCTTTGATCCTCTCTCCACAAACCTAAAATCTCGGCATTCGATCTCAGGGGAGGATCTAGAGAAAAGAGTGGATTCGTGATGACGATCGTTGCTACGCTTTTCGAATCAACCAAGGATAAATGCTATGCTCCAAGCTTCATCGCCGTCAATCTCTGTCTGGCTTTTATCGATGCCGCACTTGCTTTCATCGCATTCCTTCAGGTTTCTGATTTCTTAGGTTTCGTTTTGTTGTTTTCCTGGTAAAAAAAATTAAACGATTTTGATTTCTGAATGCTAGATTGTGTGAGACCGTTTAGGTCTTTTCGGACAGGTGAAGCATTGTGCTCAATTTCGTCTTTTAAGATTCGATGAGATTTGAGATTATTGATTCTTGCTGTTGAATTTAATGAATTGGTTGATTTTAGTCTTTAGAGCTGTGTGTATGTTGTTGATGTGGTTGACCATTATGTTTCAGGTCAACTCTATGAATAACTTACGGAGCTCAAGTGTGTTTGTGTATAATGAGAGATTTGATTCCAGGAATCTGAATCCGATATGATTTAGCATTAGAAAGTAGAATCTTTTCTTTTCAAAAGTGTTATGAGTGTAGATTAAGGTTTTTGGTGGCTCCTATGTAGTTTTAGACATTGAAGTACTTAAAAAAAGTCTTATTCTCTTCTTTTTTTTTTGTTGGGTTGGGCTTATAAGATTTATCTTGTCTGCCTCCTGCTTTCAGTTAACTCGATTTCACAGGCGGAATAAACAAGTTGGATGGACGCGGCAAAAAGTAATTCTTCTCAGTTTCTTATTAATCCAAGTTTAGGTTCTATGTTAGTTTTTAATATAATTTTCATGGTGTGTATCTGACATATCCATCAATGTAAATTCCAGGTGCTTCATCTTATGATTGGCTCTTCAAACACAGGTAAATCCTCGAGGCATTCGTTATTTAGGCACAGAGATAGTTGGGGGAAGTTGTAGCTCATGGGTAAGGTCGCTACTCTTATCCAATGGCAGGTTCTGTCATTTATTTTGTGGCTGCGATTATAGCGACTTGCACAAGGTGGCATCATTGGTCCAACGCGTTGGGTTTTCTACTGATGGGTAAAAATTACATCCCCTTGTTAAGGTTTGTTTATGTTTCTCATCAGTTACTCCTATAGGTTAGTCCCTGATGAATTGAATTGTACTTGCAGCCTTTCCAAAAATTCTGTTTCTGGCAACTTTTCTCCTGCTTCTCTCTTTCTGGTACGTATATTCTCAATACTCTGATTGTATTGTGTAGTACCTGATTATTTTTATCTGCATAATCATCTGAGATAAGACAATGATGCTTCTTAATGTTATAGGGTAGATGTTTGCCATCAGGGAAATGGAGAGGAGGATGATGATGATGATGAAGAAAATAGCATCCAGCAAGTGTTGCTTGAAAAAAGCAAGAGCAAGCCAGGTTCTTCGAATGCAAGTGATCGTAGAAAGTGTTGCTCTTTCCATGGGATTCATGTTGGCACCCGGCAGAAGTTTGTTGTTGCAGTATGGGATACTTTTGGTTTTATGCATTAACCACTAGCCAATTCATTTGTGTGATCTTTACAAAATTGTTTATCTTTTTGCTAGGCGGTTGTTCTTGTGTTCATCTTAATGATATCATTTGCAATCCTTATCTGGATTGCTTCCGGAAAGAATCCTTTCAATGCTTCATTATTGGCTCAGGTATGTGGTATTTCTCCTTCGCCATATGATAAGCTATCTCTACACAGTGATATTTCCTCTTTATCATAAAAGTTCTTGCGCTCGAGATATAGAAGACTGTGGCTATTACTTTTTCTGGTTTTCTGACAAATTCGCTTCTTTGTGTAGGTGTATGTTGATATTTTTGCTGCAATAATCCTAATTACGGGAGGAGGAATATGCTTCTATGGTAAGTGATTGCTTCAGTTCTTTTCTGGTTTCAGCTATTCGAATTTTTCTTGTAGCATTTCGTGAAGATGCTTTGGTCATTGGTTAACAGGCTTATTGCTATGATCTTTTTTTCAATTGATTTTCCACAATGTGACCATTAAGCTTGATCAAGCAGCCTTAATACAAACTCTTTTATGTTCTTTCTTGTTCTTTAGGCCTGCGTCTGCTCTTTAATCTAAGGAAGGTGCGGTCTGAACAAGTTTCATCGGAGATGCGAAAGGTAACTAATGATTCTTATTGGCTCATAAAGTTTTTTTTCCTTGCACATTTTAGTCGAGTCCTTACACTGAAAGTGCATTTTAGGTATCGGGTTTAGCAGGCGTCTCAGTTGTTTGCTTCACCGTTAGCTCTTTAATCGCTCTTCTCACACACATTCCGGTAAGACATTATTTCCCAAAGTATATCTGTAAACCGAAACCTACCATTTGTCGATATGCTTAACCAAAATATAATTACTGATCTCAGCTCTTCTATCATTGGAACCCAAGCAAATTACACGGCATCAAAGCATTGGTTCTTCTGATCATATACTATTTCATAGGTGAAAGATTTTTCTTTCATTTGTGGTCTTAAAGACCTCAAATGTAGTATTACTGATAAGAACGCATTTTGACAGGTTCCACAGTACCATTGGCTTTCGTTTTATGGGTTTTGCGGGAGTTACCTCCTCAAAACATCATGAGTAGACAAGAAGAACCCAGAAGAATTACCTATGTCAACTATGAAACTGTTGCAAGGCAGCCTCCCCAGCACTGGGCCTCCACAACAGTGTCGAAAAATCAGGTACACAATTCTCTTGATGAACATCCTAAGTAGGAAGTCATTTCTGACCCACAAAAAGAGTTATGTAGTAAACTGTAAACTGCGTGCATCAAATAAACTAGGGGTGGGAATATAAACCGCAATATTTATAGCTAACTAACCCTTTTAAGATACCAACAACTCAAACGGAATGCTCACGTTTAAGATAAACGCAATGTTGAGAGCATTTAAGAAAGGTTTTAAAAAATCGTGGTCTGAACATGAATACATAGTTGAAACACTAAGGAAAAGCCTCAAGTTAGATAGTGGTGTTCATTCTATTAGTGACTGTGAGGTTGTTTCAGAGTTTCTTCTTTATGGACCATAGATTGTTTAGGGAGGTCACTTAACATGTTTTTGGTTCGGACACAATGGTGTAGGTTTCTAAGGCAAGTCCTATATGAACCAAAGAATCATTATAAGTGTTGGCCTGAAGCGAAAATCCGCCAATTTTCTTCTCTAGTTATCGGGGAAAAGCTTCGTGGGAGTGCGGAGTGGTTCTTAGCCCCAATGTGGTGTTTTGTACTGGAGTGAATGAAAAGTGGAAGCAAGCTCGTGTTCTTCTCTCTGTGTCGCCTTGGAAGAAAAAAAATTTGTTTATAAGATAGAAATGGAGGTTTGAATGTGAGAAAGCTTTGTAAATATTAACTTTTGATTGCAGTTTTTAGTTGTTTTAGGTGCATCATGTCATGTGTTGGGACTTGTGGATATAAAATGTGATATCAAGAAGATATAATTTTGTCTTCCTTTCTAATCAGCGTCGTTTAACAGCTCCCTTATTATTTACAATACGGCGACGCATCGTTCTGAATTACACGAAGGCGTATTAGCGTTGACCGTATTGAGAAAGATAAGCTACGTAAGTCGAGCATTATACGGTGTCGTATTACGTCCTTTTTCGAAAATTTATAGCGCGATTTATGTTTGGTCAATGTTTTTGACATTTTAATTGTGATCACGAAACGATGTCGTGTTAGGGATGTTATAAAAAAGAAAAGGAATAAAAAAAAATCCTTAAATAGCCGTTTGTGAACTTTTTGGATATTTGTGTGTTTTCGTCTTTCTCCTCCACTGTCACCTTCCTCGCTAAGCAAAAGAGTTTAGAGAGAGATGGCTTCGTAGCAAAAAGCGAGAGAGAAAAAAAAGAAAGATCAAAAGATGAAAAAGCTTAGACGGAAAAAAGCAGAAAAATATATATATATAGAATTAACCAATCTCTCGAAGAAAACCCTTTTGCCTTCTTTATCAATCTCTTTTTCCTATAAAGTGGGTATAAAAGGAGATCAATTTATCAACTATGATAATCAATTACTTTGTTTTCAGTGAGATTTTTTGATTTGACGAAGAAATTATTGGGTTTTTGCCGAGGAGGAGACGGTGGTACTAGTAATTGTAGTTTCCATTCACGGCGGCTATGGAAGCTAGTTCTAGTGGAACTGCGGAGTTGCCGCGTTCTCTTTCACGGAGTGCTCCGTCGCGTGCGACTACTATGATGATTGATAGACCAAATGAAGATGCTAGTGCTATGGATAGCGAGCTTGTTCCTTCCTCTCTCGCTTCTATTGCTCCGATTCTTCGCGTTGCTAATGAAATCGAAAAGGATAATCCTCGAGTTGCTTATCTCTGTGAGTTTTTGTTATTTTGCTAAGCTAAAATAGTATTGTTTGTGAGAATTAAGATTTTTGAGTTGTATTCATGAATTTGTTTTCCAATAGTCTTGTTTGCTTTAGTCAGTTTCTATTTTAAAGATCTTGTATAGATGGGTTGGTTCTTAACATAACGAGTATGGTTGGCTTTTTACTACGTCAGGTCGGTTTCATGCTTTTGAGAAGGCTCATAGGATGGATCCTACATCGAGTGGCCGAGGTGTTCGCCAGTTTAAGACCTATCTGTTACATAGACTGGAGAAGGTATATATATATACTTTCTTGGTGGAATGGTTTCTCTAAGTGGTAACTAGATTTCCACTTTACTTGATCATTTTGAGCTGATGTATCCTATTTTTGTTTTAGGAAGAAGAGGAAACCAAGCCTCAGCTGGCAAAAAACGATCCTAGAGAAATTCAAGCATATTACCAGAACTTCTATGAGAAATATATTAAAGAAGGAGAAACATCAAGAAAACCGTGAGGCCACTTTCCTAAATCCTGGCAAAGATTCAATAAGCTAAGCCTAGTGATATTAAGCGGGACTCTTATGTTTCGGTCTTTTGTTTTTTCTTTTTTGCTAAAGGGAGGAGATGGCGAGGCTTTACCAAATTGCCTCGGTATTGTATGATGTACTGATGACTGTAGTACCTTCTCGAAAAGTGGATTACGAGGTTCTATTTATATGCGTAGTAAATTCCTGTAATGGTAATTTGACTAGATTTCTCTGTGAAGCCTCATTTTTATATGCTTGTTCCTTCTTCTGTTATTATAGACCCGTAGATATGCCGAAGAAGTTGAAAGGAAAAGGGATAGATATGAGCACTACAACATTCTTCCTTTGTATGCTGTAGGGACTACACCTGCAATTGTGGAACTTCCTGAGGTGCGTCTGAACACAGGGTGACTGCTACGGAATTAATTTGCTAGAGATATATTTACACTCTTTGTTATTTTTTTTGTTATGTTATGTGATGTGACAAAATAGGTCAAGGCTGCATTCAGTGCTGTTTGTAATGTGCGTAATCTTCCTCGACGAAGAGTTCACTTGCCATCTAATGCCCCTAATGAAATGCGCAAGGCTAGAACCAAACTTAATGACATACTTGAATGGCTTGCTTCTGAGTTTGGGTTTCAGGTAACGTGCTACTTAACTGTCTTTATGTACTATTACTTTGTGTAGCTCGTATTGTGGTTATGATGATTTGCTAGGCTCCTGAAGTGTTTGCGTCTTGTGACCCTTCTAAATCGAGTAAATATCGTAATATACCTACTATCACTATTCTGTAGACTGGTATATAGAGAACCATACCACTAGCTTTACAGTGTCTGTCAAAATTATATACAAGAGATAAACATGTCAACTTTGAGTAATCACATGAGTCGCATGGTTAAGTTTCTTTCAGCAAATCTTCAGACGGTTTGACAATTTTTTACTTAGTTGTTCTTGCAATTCCTTTTCTGCACCTTCTTTCATATGCCAAGCGTTGCATATTCATTGTTGTTTCACTTCATATGGTGATTAAAGAGAGGGAACGTGGCAAATCAGAGGGAGCACATAATACTGCTTCTTGCTAATGCTGATATTCGAAACAGAAATGATGAAGAATATTATGAGGTGAGCATTGTTGTATGAAAGCTTTCTATATTTCTCCTACACATCTTCTTGTTACCCCTTATCGTTAGTAATGCTGTAAGTTTCTTGCAGTTGAAACCTAGCACAGTCACTGAGTTGATGGACAAAACTTTTAAAAGTTATTGCTCATGGTGTAAATATTTGCACTGGAAGTCTAATCTCAGGTATGTTATATTCTTGATCGAGATTATGTGATAAGTTCCAATGATTTTAATGATTTTATTTTTTGCATTGTGTTCTTGTCTTTGGGGTCACATATCTGATGTTGGATGCTTCATCTTGATTCTTAAAAGATTTCCAGACGGTTGTGATGAACAGCAGCTGCAGCTTATCTATATTTCCCTGTACCTTTTAATATGGGGTGAAGCCTCAAATGTTAGATTTATGCCCGAATGTATCTGCTATATTTTTCATAATGTAAGTTTTCTCAGCTGTAGAATTAGATGTGCATACTTTCCATAACTTTCTTCAGGTTCTGAATGGTCTGAAATGCTTTTCTTGTCTGTGTTTTTTTTTTACTGTTCTTAAGATGGCAAATGACGTCTATGGAATTCTGTTTAGCAATGTTGAAGCTGTAAGTGGTGAGACATATGAAACAGAAGAAGTTATTGATGAAGAATCGTTTCTGAGAAATGTTATAACTCCAATCTATCAGGTCATACGCAAGGTAAGTATATCAAGGTCACTCATGTTGTATATTATTAGTAACTGTACACTCTCTTTTGACTGAAAATGATTGTACTGACCTTGAAGGAAGCCAGAAGGAACAAGGGGGGCACAGCAAGCCATTCACAATGGAGAAATTATGATGATTTGAATGAATACTTTTGGTGACTGTCTTCACAATATAATTGACACATGCCTACTTGATCTAGTTTCTGACTGCCGACATCTTTATTTATTTGAAGGTCTAGGAAATGCTTCAAGATAGGATGGCCTCTTGACCTTGAAGCAGACTTTTTTCTAAACTCTGACGAGATAACCCCACAGAACGAGGTATATTTCATTTTCTTCTGAGTAACTGTAATCTTGGTTAAATTTAGTAGGGTATGAGACTTTTTAATTGTTGAAGTTATGTGCGTTTAGTTTTAGAAACCAGTCTTATGCTTTGGTTGAAGGATGCCTTTATTATATCCTGCGAGATTTCTTTTCACAGTCTTTCTTCAATATATTAAATGTAGACACATATAATCCTTATCTTATGGTTCAGCTCAGAAAGCAGAGATACAAAATTTAGCTAATATGAGGCTAATGAGTCTACATATATCTTCCACAATTTACGTTATCAAGGTGTTCTTTAAGTTGTAGATAGCTCATATCAAGTCATTTCGGGGAAAACAAGCCCAAACTATGATACATCAGAGCATTATGAACATTTTTTTATCTATCTGTAAGTCTTACATTTTGTGATACTACAGAAACATGATCGTGTAGGTCTAATGTATTGCAGAGGCTGAATCAAGTCACTTACGGGAAAAGCAATCCTAAAACCAATTTTGTTGAAGTCCGCACATTCTGGAACCTCTTCAGAGATTTTGATCGAATGTGGATATTTCTTGTCATGGCTTTTCAGGTAAATTTAGTGTTTTAAAAGAGTTGTGTTAGTCTGAAAACTAAATAAGTTATATAATCAGACTTATCATTATCTTTTGTAGGCTATGGTAATAGTTGGATGGCATGGTTCTGGGTCCCTAGGCGCTATTTTTGACAAGGATGTATTCAAAACGGTGTTAACTATTTTTATTACTTCGGCGTATCTGACTCTTTTACAAGGTTGTGATTCCTTTGTAATTTCTTGTTTATTAATGACAAGTTTTTCTTATTTGATGTTCTAATGGTGTTCCTTGTCCACTTTTCCCTCATGATTCTTTATATAGCTGCACTGGATATTATCCTTAATTTCAATGCTTGGAAGAATTTCAAGTTTTCCCAGATATTGCGGTACCTGCTGAAATTCGCAGTAGCAGCTATGTGGGCAGTGCTACTTCCAATTGCTTACTCGAAGTCTGTCCAACGCCCAACTGGAGTTGTAAAGTTCTTCAGCACCTGGACTGGGGATTGGAAGGATCAGTCTTTGTATACGTACGCTGTTTCATTTTACGTGTTACCAAACATACTGGCAGTTGTGTTCTTCCTAGTTCCACCATTCCGGAGAGTCATGGAGTGTTCAGACATGCGAATTATCAAGGTTATAATGTGGTGGGCTCAGGCAAGTATTAAACTATTCTTCTGGTTCTTGAGTATAGTGGTCTTCACTTTTGTTTTTCTTTTTGTCATCTTTGTTTCTTTATGCTTTTCCATCTTGTAGCCAAAACTATATGTTGGAAGAGGTATGCATGAGGACATGTTCTCTCTCTTCAAGTGAGTGATCACGACATTTCCTGTTATCATTAATAACTTCATAAGTTTTCTTTTAACTCTTATACTAGCGTGTTCTCATATAGCACAACTAATTATAATGGTCAGGTATACCACCTTCTGGATCATGCTACTAATCAGTAAGCTTGCTTTCAACTATTATGTGGAGGTATGGTTTTTGCCTTTATCTCACTTTCTTTATCTCACTTTTAGTTACTCCAATGTAGGCTATCTAGATACATATGCGAGCTATGAATTTTGTATCGGTTACTTAATGTGTATATAAATTTTTATGTATATCTTGCAAACAGATACTACCCCTTATTACCCCAACAAAGATGATCATGAAATTGCACATTGGTAACTACCAGTGGCATGAATTTTTTCCCAATGGTAAATTTTCAAATTACCATCCTTTCTTGTTTGCAATTACATTTGATTACACTTGCCTTTACTAATGTTTGATTTTGTATAGCAAATAACAATATTGGAGTGGTTATAGCTGTGTGGGCTCCAATTGTACTGGTAAGTAGAGATTAAAGGAGATCACAAGAAAATAAAAACCAAATTCTGTTATATATGGCTTATATATTTGCGGCTTATATATTTGCGTGTGTTATATTTTGAGTAGGTTTACCTGATGGATACTCAAATATGGTACGCCATTTTTTCCACTCTGTTTGGAGGCATACATGGGGCCTTCAGTCATTTGGGAGAAGTAAGTGATTTTGTACTCTCAGAAATACCACAAGAATAAATAAACACTAATGTTTACTTTACAACCTAATAGATAATATTACCCTTTATGGAACTTCAGATGTAACTATTTGGTTTTAATAATGTTTGGGTTTTCATAGATACGGACTCTTGGAATGTTGCGGTCTAGATTTGAGTCAATACCAATTGCCTTCAGCCGCACCCTTATGCCATCAGAAGATGCAAAAAGAAAACATGCGGTACTGTGCTTTCTATAATTTAGTGTACTTTACATATCTCAAATTTACAGATAAGTACTTTGAATTCTTGTAGAAAAAGGTGGATCACACCTTTCTTTCCCTGTTCTGTCACTAATTGATTCTCACTGTGAACTGTAGGATGACTATGTGGACCAGAAAAACATCACAAATTTCTCCCAGGTGTGGAACGAGTTCATTTACTCTATGAGAAGCGAGGATAAGATCAGTGACAGGTTGGATGACTCTCTTCTTTTAGAAAACACTCTTGTCATTCATGTCCTGTTGTTCAGTTTAGCAAAGCATATATGTCATGTAACGTTTCCTATCTGTGCTGTAACTCAGAGATAGGGATTTGCTGCTTGTACCATCTTCTTCGGGTGATGTGTCTGTAATCCAGTGGCCACCTTTCTTGCTTGCTAGTAAGGTAAGAAATAATTGGTGTTTTTGGAGGAGTTCTTTCCATTCTAGTAGCAAATAATGATTCATTGATCAAATTGCCTGAGTTCTCAACTCTTTTGTTAAGATGCTTAATTTCCACCAAGGTCTAAAAGTTCTATCACTGGATAATCTCATTCCCTTAGTAAACCAAAATAGGCTGAATGCGCATATGTAATTGTATTAATCAGCACGGTTCATAATTTTCAAACTTCCTCCCAGCCATATATGTCAGTTCTTAGAACTTTTGAACTCAACCAAATTCGTTGAAAGTTAATTTAATATTTTTCAAAAATGTAGATTCCCATTGCTGTGAAAATGGCAAAAGATTTCAAGGGAAAAGAGGATGCTGAATTATTTAGAAAGATTAAGAGTGATAGCTACATGTATTTTGCTGTTATTGAGAGTTATGAGACATTGAAGAAAATAATTTACGCTCTACTGGAAGATGAAGCAGATAGAAGGTATACCAGCTTCATGCTATTCTTTCAATGGTGAAAGTTCCCTATCATATTATGCATCTTGAGCCTTGTTTTATAAATCATTTATTTTATTTCTCTTTGAATTAGGGTCATGAATCAGGTTTTCTTACAAGTGGACATGAGCATACAGAAACAGAGATTCATATATGAATTCCGGATGAGTGGATTGCCGCTCCTTAGTGATAAGCTGGAGAAGTTTCTAAGTATATTGGTAATATCCAAATATTTAGTCCACTAATTAACTACGTAAGGCCTTATATAGTAACTAATGCTTGAAACCTTTTTTTTTTGTGCTTACGTTCTAATATGTAAACAGTTAAGTGACTATGAAGACCAGGGTACATACAAGTCTCAATTAATTAATGTCTTCCAGGATGTTATCGAAATAATCACTCAAGATCTCTTGGTTAATGGGCATGAGTAAGTATAACAAGTCCCTTCAGCAGATAGGAGATATGCCTTCTATATTCCTAAAAACATATGTCATCAGAAGTCGTGTCTGACGTCCTCTCATTCTTGTTGTAGAATTCTTGAAAGGGCTCGTGTTCAGTCTCCTGACATCAAAAATGAAAAAAAGGAACAGAGGTTTGAGAAAATTAACATTCACCTCGTACAAGATAAATGCTGGCGGGAAAAGGTAACTCTTCATGCGAAGAATATTGTGTTTATTCATCTTGCATGATATCTGACTCTTCTTTGTAGGTTATTCGGCTTCATTTGCTCTTGTCGGTCAAAGAATCTGCAATAAATGTTCCTCAAAACTTGGACGCTCGCCGTCGTATCACATTCTTTGCTAATTCTCTGTTTATGAATATGCCTAATGCTCCAAGAATACGAGATATGCTATCTTTCAGGTGTAGTACCAATCTTTTTGTCTTCTATTTAATGGGTATAGACTAGAATCTGTTTCAGTATTCAATCAAATCTTAGTGGTTTTCCCCTTGACTACATACTGGATATTAGTCAGCTGATGAAGTCAATGAGATTTGTTTACAAAGATTCATTTAGCTGTTTATGTATCTGAATTATACCCTTTTTTTTGTTCATATTCAGTGTTTTAACTCCTTATTACAAAGAAGATGTTCTATATTCAGAGGAGGACCTTAACAAGGAAAATGAAGATGGGATCTCCATACTGTTCTACCTACAAAAGATTTATCCTGGTACGTTCTTGATTCTTATCAGGACCAGCAGTATTTTTTTATACATTCAAGTTTGCTGAGTTGAACTTTACGTGAACTAGATGAGTGGACCAATTTTTTGGATCGCGTAAATGATCCTAAGCTTACTGAGAAACACAAGTCAGATTTCCTTCGAGAGTGGGTATCCTACAGAGGTCAGACGCTAGCCAGAACAGGTACAAATGATTACAGTGAAAATCATAATTGTTCATAGGTATTACCTTGTCTGTATGCATATTCATCTGTTTCTCTCTAATTATGTCTGCCAGTTAGGGGTATGATGTACTATAGGCAGGCGCTGGAGCTTCAATGCTACCAGGAAGTTGCAGGGGAACAAGGTTTGTATTTTCTGAGCCAGTTGCCAATAATTTGAATGCTTCTATCAAAGCTTTTGGAACCAAAACCTGAGATTCTTAATTTACTATTTCGCTACTTCTTGCAGCCGAGTTTAGTGTCTTTCGGGCCATGGCATCCAAAGATGATAATCAGAAGGCTTTCCTGGAACGTGCTAAAGCTCTTGCAGATCTGAAGTTCACTTATGTTGTTTCTTGTCAGGTCTACGGAAATCAGAAAAAGTCCAGTGATATCCACAACCGTAGTTGCTACACGAATATTCTGCAGCTCATGCTGAAGTATGTTAACTTTGGATAGATTTTGATGAAATATCATGATCTATTTGCCTAACCTTGTCAATTTGTTTAGATATCCATCATTACGGGTTGCTTATGTAGATGAGAGGGAGGAGACAGCAGATGCAAAATCTCCTAAGGTCTTTTACTCTGTACTTCTAAAAGGAGGCGACAAATTTGATGAGGTACAAGGATCCCCAGCAATTTGGTTGACTTTACTAAAAGGGATGCATATACTCTGATGATTTTACTAATAAGAGTTCCATAAGTATGTTTAGATTGTAGCTCAAGTCTGAATCCCTTTAAATCATAGAAAAAAAACTATAAAGTTTACGTGGCAATCTTATAATTTTGCTTTTTGTTTTTTTTTATGAGTCATACTCTTTGTGTATGTTGTTTTCCATTATGCATATTAGATTTCTATACATGTCATTCTTAGCGTGAATGGTCTTCCGGTTTTAGGAAATTTATCGCATCAAGCTTCCTGGTCCTCCAGCTGAAATTGGTGAAGGAAAGCCTGAAAATCAAAACCATGCTATCATATTTACACGTGGTGAAGCACTACAAACCATAGATATGAATCAAGTATGTATTCTTCTTCATTCTCATAAGTCATAAGCAGAGATTGAATGTTGCGTCCTCATGGTTAGTCTCTGTGCAGGACAATTACTTTGAAGAAGCTTTCAAACTAAGAAATGTATTGGAGGAATTCAATAAGGAGCGTGTTGGCAGACGAAAGCCAACGATTTTGGGTCTCCGAGAACATATATTTACTGGAAGGTACACCCACCTAGCAAGATATCAGTTTATAAACATTTCAAATGAAGAAGTATTATAATTTTCTTTCTGCTTAAGAAATCAGACTGGCTAGCAACTATGTATTGGCATATTCTTACTTTTTTCCCTCTCTTGCTATAGTGTTTCGTCATTAGCTTGGTTCATGTCCAATCAGGAGAGTAGTTTTGTGACAATTGGCCAAAGAATTTTGGCAAACCCTCTGAGGTATTTTTCTTCACGACTTAAACTTTTCCATTTACTACCCTTGATTTACTTAGTTGTATCCTTCTTGAGTTGCTTGTTTAACTCATTTCTTCTTTATGGGTGCAGGGTCCGTTTCCATTATGGCCATCCTGACATATTTGACAGAATCTTTCACATAACAAGGGGTGGTGTGAGCAAAGCTTCGAAAGTAATAAATTTAAGTGAGGATATTTTCGGAGGTAATAGCTTCATTGTTCTCTAAATGTTAACAATTCTGCGATAGAGAATTGATAGTTCGTTCCAAGCAAAACTAAAGCAGCTGTTGATTTGTTTGTCAATGTCTATAGGCTTCAATACAACTCTCCGTGGGGGATATGTTACACATCACGAGTATATCCAAGTTGGAAAGGGACGGGATGTGGGATTGAACCCAATCTCAATTTTTGAAGCGAAAGTAGCAAATGGAAACGGGGAGCAAACGCTAAGCCGTGATGTTTACCGTTTGGGGCATCGGTTTGACTTTTACAGGATGCTCTCATTCTATTTTACGACCATTGGATTCTATTTTAGTAGCGTGGTATGCTCAAAAATTTATATCTCAAGTTTGCTTATTTTCTTTTTATGATTTCAATTGATATTGGTAAATATATGTTATACTTTATGCATCCCACTTTTCTACTTAAGTGATCAACATGGCTTTGTATACACTTATGGTTAAAGGTTATGACTTGTGCCTTTTTCAGCTCACAGTGCTTACTGTATATGCATTCCTCTATGGACGTATGTACATGGTTATGAGTGGATTGGAGAAAGAGATTCTGCGACTTGCAACCCCGAATCAGCTTGCGGCTCTTGAGCAGGCTCTGGCTACTCAGTCCATATTTCAGTTAGGTTTCTTGATGGTGTTACCGATGGTAATGGAAATTGGCTTGGAACACGGATTTCGCACTGCTATTGTCGACTTTTTTATAATGCAGCTGCAGCTAGCCTCTGTATTCTTTACATTCCAGCTTGGGACAAAGTCACATTATTACGGGAGAACAATTTTACATGGTGGTTCCAAATATAGACCGACAGGGCGTGGATTTGTTGTTTTCCATGCGAAGTTTGCGGAAAACTACAGGTTATACTCGAGAAGTCACTTTGTGAAGGGATTAGAGTTGCTTGCATTGCTAGTTGTTTATCAAGTCTATGGGAATTCATACCGGAGTTCAAGCCTTTATCTGTATATCACAGTCTCGATGTGGTTTATGGTTGGCTCGTGGTTGTTCGCACCATTTATATTCAATCCTTCGGGTTTTGAGTGGCAAAAGACGGTTGACGATTGGACTGATTGGAAACGGTGGCTTGGAGATCGGGGTGGTATAGGCATCCCAGTTGAAAAAAGTTGGGAATCGTGGTGGAATGTAGAGCAAGAACACCTCAAACATACAAATATTAGAGGGAGAGTTCTGGAAATCGCACTTGCTCTCCGATTTTTCATATATCAGTACGGAATTGTTTACCAGCTCAATATCTCTCAGCACAGCAAGAGCTTTTTGGTAAAAAAGTTCTTCACTTTTCTTGCAACGTTCGGTTTATATGTCAGATTTCTGGTCTATGATTTTTATAGCCTCAATCTCTTTTTACTTCCTCTTTGTAGGTTTATGGGCTCTCTTGGGTGGTCTTGCTTACATCATTGCTTGTTCTAAAGGTTTCACAAATCCTTCATTCTTTACACATATAGTCATGAATCAATGCTTATATAAGCTTACTCACTTGAGTTTGATCCTTTCTGAATGTCAGATGGTATCAATGGGCAGACGAAGATTTGGAACGGATTTTCAGCTAATGTTCAGGATTCTGAAAGCACTTCTCTTCCTCGGCTTCTTGTCAGTCATGACTGTATTATTTGTGGTCTGCCAACTCACACTCACCGATCTCTCTGCTTCCATTCTTGCTTTTCTTCCAACCGGGTGGGCGATTCTTCTGGTAAATAGCCATCAAACCCCCCCTTTCAGAATCATACTATCGGCACTTGCATCATGTTTTTAGAACAACTATTGGATTTTGTTTCTCAGATTGGGCAAGTACTGAGGTCGCCAATCAAAGCTTTAGGGATTTGGGACTCGGTGAAAGAGCTAGGAAGGGCGTATGAGAAGATAATGGGACTTGTAATCTTTGCACCAATCGCTGTTCTGTCTTGGTTCCCTATTGTTTCCGAGTTCCAAGCTCGTCTGCTTTTCAATCAAGCGTTTAGCAGAGGCCTTCAAATCTCTATGATCCTTGCTGGTCGAAAAGACAAAGCAGCTTCTTCGCACACGTAACCATAAATACTCTATGTATCCTGGTTCTTGGGTCTTAAGCAACAATCTTCTTCTGTAGAACGTGTCGTTTACAGTAGTTCAGTAGTTGTCTATAAGTTATAGGGATATTAGTTTCGTTGGACTTGGACACCTCACACTCATGTGTTGTGCTTATTATCACAATGATTTTGACATATGGTCTTTAAATAATAGCGGAATTGATTTCTTTTGGTTTTTGATTAATATTACAATAATTGCGGGAAAAGTGGATGAAATAAATATTTAATTGACCCTAAATTCTTGAATGCACATCATGAAATTTCATGATTCTTTTTGACTTGTTTACGGATGATTATAATAATGTTAATACATCTTCTAGTTATCGCTAGATACACCAATTAAATGTCCGAGGCATATATGATGAAACTTCAATTTCTTTATTCTTTGGCTTTTTCTTGCATGTGATTATTATTGTATTGTATAAAGAGATAAAAACAAAATAATAATAATAATAATAATGCTATGCACAGCCAGAAAAAATGGAGGATACATTGAAAAGCAATTCTATAAAAAATCATAAAGCAGATAATGTGCTCAAGTTTGAGTTTTGTTCTTTTTAACATTTTTTTTACTAGAGTCCTAAGTACAGAAAATCAAACTTAAATCGAGAAAACATATTTAT
The DNA here is from genome assembly GCA_026770425.1 of Boechera divaricarpa. NCBI lineage: Eukaryota > Viridiplantae > Streptophyta > Magnoliopsida > Brassicales > Brassicaceae > Boechera > Boechera divaricarpa. The sequence continues at coordinate 28,487,464 of CM049188.1, forward strand.
TACAATATAGAAACTTATTAGACTCCAATAAAGTAAATTTTTTTATTAAAAAAAAACAATATAGTTTCAATCTTGAAGTCAAACAAGAAGTTATTCAACTTAGCAAATGAGAAGATAAGACCAAAATTTCCAAAGCCTGCATCTGAGAATTCTCTCGTTTGTACTCTGTCTGACTTGTTAATAATCTCTATCCACTTAAGTTTTTTTTTTCTCCATTTTTAATTTATTTTATACCTTCTAAAATATTTTTTTCCAATTAAAAATAGTTATATATTATTATTTTATGATGATCCAGCTATAAATGACACAGTTGTCAAAGTTCACCTTCTTTGCTTTCCCTTCACTGCTCTCTCTCTCTCTTTCTTCTTTTTTTCTTTCTCTTTCCTGTTTTTGTTTCCTCAAATTGCAAATCAAAGCTTTCTTTCCAGCTTTAGAATACACTCTCACCAACAATCTCACCCAACTTTTTTTAACCCCTCACTAAATCCTAATCTACAAACCCTAACTCTCTCTTTAATTTATCCTTACATACATTATTCAGTAGTTGAGAGTAAAGTTTCAAGCTTTCTTCTGATTCCTTGTTGGAATTACCTAAATCGAGTTTTTTTCTTTTCTTTCTGGGTTTATTTGGTGGGCTCAAGAGAAACTTCAATTGCAATTCATTATTAAGCATATATGCTAATTGCGTTCTCTTCTTTGTTTCACTTTCTCTTTGGTTTGCTTCAAAATCAAAGAAAAGCGGAAACCTTTGAGCAGAAGATAAATCAAAAGGGCAAGAACTTAGTCGCCACATTCTAAGGTAAATTCATGGAACTCACAAAGAACTGCTTTTTTTGTTTCAATAATTCTTTTTTTTCGGTAGCATTATATGATTCTTCTGTATAATGTCTCTTGCTTCAATCGTAAGTGATTCTTTTCCAATGGTTTAAGAGCCGGGTTTCCTCAATTTTTGTTTTGGTGACAAATGTTGGAAAGTTAATGCACATATCTTGTTTGTTGATATGCCGCAATTAATTGCTGAAATTGCGCGTTCTTTTTTAAATCCTGATTCTGTATATGTCAGCATTTTTGGTCGAAGTGGTTATTCAAACTTCTGAGTCGGCAGCTTTACTTACCAGTTTTAGATTCTTCCATTTGTCCAAGAATCCCTGTTTTTTAGAGGAAGAAAAATACTCTTCCTTTTGCTTGTAAGATTTGTGAAAGTCAGAGATGTCTTAGTCCTCTTGATGTATGTATGAAAAGGTTTTAAACTGGTACGTTTTCTTGTTTCCTAGGTGGGAATTGTGAAGTTTTGAGCAAAGGGAAGACAACTTGTCACCGGATACAGGACCAAATATGTCTTCTGGGAGTTCTTTGAGTGCTGAAATGTCTAAGAAGGTCTCGTTTTTAGGTTTGACGGGTATGAAACTGTGGGTATTGATTTGTTTGGTAGTTGGCACATTTGTAGTTTTGGTTCTCTGTATCCTATCTCTATGGATTGCATTCCGCCGAAAATCCCGGAGATCATCTCACAAGCTGTTACCCTTCAGTCAAATACCACATGTGGCGAAAGATATCAGGGTTGATGATAGAGTTGGGTTTCAAAATCATAATGAAAATTTAGGTTTCACAATTGCTGATAAATCTAGTGACAGAAACTCGGGAAAGATGATGTCTTACTTGGGAAGAACCAAGTCTAGTGATAATGATAGTATAAGTCAATGTAGCTCTGTGCATCATCATGAAAGAGCTTGTAGTTCTCACTCCGGTGAAGAAGGAAGCTTTGGAAACGCTTGGAGACAAGCTTCCCTATCGCAGGGTGGACTTGTAACAGCATCTCCTTTGGTTGGTTTGCCAGAAATATCTCATCTTGGTTGGGGACACTGGTTTACTCTTAGGGATCTTCAGCTAGCCACCAACCGTTTTGCTGCTGAAAATGTAATCGGTGAGGGTGGTTATGGAGTAGTTTATAAGGGTAGACTCATCAACGGTAATGATGTTGCTGTAAAGAAGCTTCTAAACAATCTGTAAGTTTTTGTTGAGATTGTCAAATGTTTGTGAACCCTGTGTTTGATTCCTTTTTACTTGTTTAGTAATCTGATCACAATTTTGTCTCTAGGGGACAAGCTGAGAAGGAATTCCGGGTTGAAGTTGAGGCAATTGGTCATGTACGGCACAAGAATCTTGTGAGACTTCTAGGATATTGCATAGAGGGTGTTAATAGGTGATTCTCAGTTGCCTCCTGTCAGTGTGAATATGCTACTAATTTAGTCTCAGCAGTAATCTCTTATTGTACAGCCGAAAGAAGATTCAGTTACAGTTAATGCTATGAGTAGAAGAAACTAGTCCCTTGAATCAATTTCTACTTGGATGTAATGCAGGATGCTTGTCTATGAGTATGTGAATAGTGGCAACTTAGAACAATGGTTACATGGAGCCATGGGGAAACATAGCACTCTCACTTGGGAGGCACGCATGAAGATCCTTGGCGGTACTGCACAAGCGTAAGTTGTTTAAAATGTCACTGTTGTTGGACGTTTTACTTGAAATTTTAAATATAACTCTTTTCAGGGGATATTGACATGCTCTACACTACAATTCACAGGCTAGCTTATTTGCATGAAGCAATAGAACCAAAAGTAGTCCACAGAGACATAAAAGCAAGCAATATCCTGATTGATGATGGCTTCAATGCAAAGCTTTCTGATTTTGGGTTAGCCAAGCTCTTAGACTCGGGTGAGAGTCACATCACCACCAGAGTCATGGGGACCTTTGGGTAATTCTATACTCTGTATCCTTTATGGCGATGATGGGTTTTTGTCTTCATCTTATTAAAGGTCATGTGTATGTGCATCAGGTATGTAGCACCCGAATATGCGAATACAGGTCTATTGAATGAGAAGAGTGACATCTATAGCTTTGGTGTCCTGCTTCTAGAAACTATAACTGGAAGAGACCCAGTTGACTATGAACGTCCAGCTAATGAGGTAACCTAAATATGTCTTTTCTTTTTTGTCGAGCAACCTAAATATGTCTACTTTGTCAATGTATCCATGAGTTATGAATATGTTAATTTGGTGCTGAAGCATGCGTTCTTGTTGGCAGGTGAATCTGGTTGAATGGCTAAAGATGATGGTTGGAACAAGGAGAGCTGAAGAAGTCGTTGATCCAAGAATTGAGCCCAAACCCGCTACACGTGCTCTGAAACGCGCACTTCTTGTTGCCCTGAGATGTGTGGATCCCGAAGCAGAGAAACGGCCTAAAATGAGCCAGGTTGTGCGGATGCTTGAATCCGATGAACACCCTTTTCGTGAGGTATATATACTTAATTCCCCGATTTTGGACGAATTCTCTGGAAATATTGAACTTTATCATACTGTAACAAAGGATGGTCCAAATCTATAGCATTTGTTATGTGTGTTGTACATAATCAACAAACTAGTATGTTTTTTGTTTGCAGGAGCGCAGGAACAGAAGGAGTAGAACAGCGAGTATGGAGATCATCGAGACCACAGAGCAATCAGCTGACAAAAGCAAACCGGCTGATCAGTCAGAGAACAATACAACAAAACCTGAGAAGACTCATGTATAGGAAATATGTTGCAGACCCTGTGAAAAACTCAGCTAAGTAACTTCACTCCCCCAAATGCTCTATTAATCGATGACGTAGAGTTTTTTCATGCTTATGGAGAAACAAAACATATCGGGTAAAAGAAGACTCCCATACCGGTTCAGAGCAAAAGAGCTGTTCCAGTTATTTTTATCATCCGCGAAGTATAACTAATGATGCAATCTTAGGAGCCAAAATTTTTATGATTGAGAAGCGTTTTGTCTCTCTTGATCTTTGTAATTCTTGGTTCTTCTAAAGTCTTCGAGTCTTGGCTTCTAGGATGTCAAACATTAGCCGGAGCATATTTGTTGTTGTACTAAGAATTGAATTCATTGGTCACCCTCTCTCTTTATTGAGACCTGTATATGTATAATCAAGTTGTAACATAAAGAACAGTCACACCCAAAACTAGAGAAATAAGAAATATATCGAATTCAAAAGAACTCTAATTCTTCAAATGTGTGATATGAATACAAAAATGAAAAACAAACAGATCGTTGACAAAAAAAAAGCATCATTAGACTGTATGGCTCACATTAGAGAGAGAGAGAGAGAGAGAGATGACCAATATTATACATAGAAAGTTGATAATCTTATACAAGAAAAAGAACACATCAAGCATATACACTTTGAAGCATACGGGATGTGGGCAATGGTAGTGACATGTACGACATATGGGGAGAGAGCTAATACCATTGTCAACAACTTCCACCTTATTATCGCGGTAATCGAATGTGTGACCAGGCTTCATATAAGCAGAATCTCCGAATAAACATTTATGGTGGATTGTGGTGCAACGTTCATTGTTTATGTAGAACTAGTCCGTTGGATCTAATCCTTTCTCGCATACTTCGCACCAGTACATGTCTTTTCTTTTGTTGGTCAACCACCCGTACATGTCACTCACGCCAGGTTCTCCATAAAAAAAAGAGAGAGAGGTCGCTCATCGAATTTGTAGTATATCTCATTTGGAACTGTGGTGCATTCGTAGTAGCATAAAAACGAATTCGCACAGACTACAATGTAGATGGTAATTATTAACTCTCTTCTTGCAACCCTGGCAGAGAAGCTTGTTTTCGTCGCTATAGGATGGGGAGATGAATACAGTTAAGATCTAGCTGAAATTGCTCGTAACCTACACATTCGTCTTCTCTGCATCTGTACATGTGACCACTCGACTTCCGGAAACAAACTGAACACACTAAGTTACCGTAATCGTGATCGTATAGAGGATACAGGTCTATGAAAAGAGAGTGGTGATGCAAAGCATGCTCTAGTTTCCATGGAGGATTGGCGCATACTTCGTGGAGAAAGAAGTCACATTCGATACAGTTGTAGAATCAGGAAAGCTTATAAGACGCATGCACGCCTGACATTGCTTTGCTGAGTCTCGTATACGGTCGTATTTCTCATGATTGCATAACAAGTTGATCAACCCATAAGCATCACAAGGAAATGATAGTGGTCGAGGGAACAAGGCGAGTGAATGGTGATGGCTTCTTGGATGTTATGGTTTGTTTTTAAGTTGGTTGAAGGTTTTGTATAACTAGAATTATTCTGTTATCAGATATTTTCTTTTATTCAAAAGTATATCAAACAATTACTGTTTTCTAAAATTTATTGTTACATATTCGATATTTTGTTATATCAGCAACGTGAGTCAGCCGAATTGTAATGAGACCAATACTCTTTCACAAGCTTTCCAAACAAAGAGTTTTCATCCTTCATCAACTTCATTGGCTCATCATACTCCACAATTCGTCCTAAAATTCAATTAAAACCCATCAAATATCGAATCAGACAGATTAAAAAAAAAAAAAAAAAAAAAAAAAAACAAATCAAGATGATGCAACACTCACCGTCGCTGATGGAGAGAACCATTGTACAATCCATAACGGTGGGGATACGGTGAGCAACTGTAATGACGGTGCAATCTGCAAATTCACGCCGGATTGTTTTCTGAAGTATCAAATCTGTTGCATTATCTATCGATGCGGTGGCTTCGTCAAGGACTAATACTCTGCTCCTTCTCAAAACTGCTCTGCCTAAACAGAACAACTGTCTCTGTCCCATGCTCCAATTTGATCCATCCTCCACAACTATCAAAACAATAACCCAACTTTGAGCCACAAAACATCTGAAAATTTCCACAAAAGGGGACTCAGATTTGTTACCTAATGAATCTAAACCGTTCTCTTTTTCTTGAACCACCTCTCTCAGTTGACACTTCCCAAGAACCTGCATTCAAAAAAAAAAAAAAAAATGGGGTTTTAATCTCAAGTTCTTCTTTTTCAAATTGTTTATTAAGTTAGACGTACCTCCCAAATCTCAGCATCTGAATGCTGAGACAAAGGATCCAGATTAAATCTCACTGTTCCGTTGAACAGAGTTGGATCCTGAGGTATAATCCCAAACCTTGATCTCAGATCATGAACTCCAATTTTTGAGATGTCAATGCCGTCAACGACAATCTTTCCTCCAACAGGCTCAACAAGTCTGAACAAAGCACTGATCAGAGTGGTCTTTCCACTACCAGTCCGGCCAACAATTCCAATCTTGTGTCCTCCTTCAAATGTGCAGCTGATTCCTTTTAAAACCAATGGGGCTTCTCGTCTGTATCTTATCTGTATATATGAACATTATATGATTAAGAAACTCTCATTTTCTGGATCAGGGAGTGAAAGTGTGTATTAATCAAACTTGCCTGCAAATCAGAGATTTCGACTCGGCCTGTGACCGGCCAATTAACCGGTGGTCGGGTCTCTTCTATTACTTCAGGAGCCTCAGGTGTTAAATGTGTGTACTGATTAAGCCTTTCAACCGAAATGATCCAGTTAGCTAAGTAGCATTGGTTCTGTACGGAGTAAACAAGTCCCATATTCAATGATAAACCGTAAGATAGCGCCATACCGATAAACCCTGACACATGAAACAAACACCATAAATAAGCAAAAACAGTGAATCACATCTCAAGGAACTTCTATTTTCGATGATGATTCACCAGAGCTAAATGTTCCTGTAGGGAGCAAAACCATGCAGAAAGCAGTGGAGGCAAGAACAATGGCGCTGACGGTTTCAAGCCGCTGGATCAGCCATTCATTAGCTGCAAAGCTGTAAAAGAAAGGACTAGCATTTGTATCGATGAGTGTGAGACTTTTCTTGAAAAACCTCTCTTCTTCATCAAATGCCCTTATTGTTATTGCTCCTGCTACTGATTCTGCTAAATGATTCGCCACATAAGATCTTGTCGTGCCATTGATCCGCATCAACTCTTTCGCTGTTTGGAAGTAGTACTTCTGTAAACCGATCAAAAGAAAAGAAAACAACAACTCTTGTTGGTTCGTTTTCAAGAAAACACAAGATCTATTAAGAGGAATTCAAGAAAAAGAACCTGACCTGTAAACGAAATGCTAGATAAACCATGGGAACAGACACGAACAAGACTTGCCAAGTAACGATAGCTAACACTCCAAGACTACAACCTGTGTTTACTGTAGATGCAACCACAAAGATCAGACCGAAAGGAACGTCAAGATCTACAATGCTCAAGTCAGATGAGACCTGCAAATACCCAGAATTTACAGTTAAAGAAGTTGACTACCAGACAATAAACATAAATATTCATCAAATTCATTAGCATTTACCCTGCTAAGAATCCTTCCAAGAGGTGTAGAGTCATAAAATGACATAGGAGCTCTAAAAAGAGAGTTAAGAAGCTGAGAAAACAAAGAAGCTGATGACTTCATGCACATAATCACGACACAGATAGATCTAACCATCAAGCAGAGAACTGAGCACAACCCAATCAACAAGTAGACCAAGATCAACTTCAAAGTGCTAACTTGAGGATTCTCTACATTTTCAGCCATCCAAGAGTTCTGAAGAATCTGTCCAATTGCAAATGTGACCTGAGCTAAGCTTGCGATGAAGAAAAATATGTAACCTTTGTTCTGATTCATGTACTGTATGTACGGTCTCAACCCCGTGTCTCCCTTCTCTCGCTCTTCCTGTTTGATCAAACGACTCGGTTTCAAGACCTTGGATTGAGAAGAAAGGACTCTGTTGATTTCCTTCACCGGTTTGCTGGGGTTTTCTACCGCAAACACTCTTTCGGAACCAGCAGTTTCTCTGTGAGCGTTCACGAGATCTTGAAAGTCTCTGCTTCTGGCTAAGAGTTCTTGGTATGTATCAGCTTCAATGATTTCTCCATCCGACATCAACTAGAGAAAGAAGTACAATAAGCAACAAAGACAAAAAACTGCTTAAGAAACGTAAAAAACAAGAACGTCAATTCTGATTTCAAGATCAAATTACCAAGACAGAATCAAAAGCAGGCAGGAAATCCACTTGATGTGTAACCAATAACACAGCTTTTCCTGCGAGAGCGTCCATAACGTATTCCTGGAAATCATGCTCATTAGCTTCAACATTTCCAAGAAAATGACAATGTGAAGTTTCTCTTTAGTAAGTACTTACTTGGAACAAACTCGAAGCAGTGTGTGCATCAACGGCACTGAATGGATCATCAAGGAGATAAATATCTGCATCTTGGTATAGCGCACGAGCGAGTTGAATCCTCTGTTTCTGTCCTCCACTTAAATTTACACCTCTTTCGCCAATCTCAGTCTGGTCTCCATCAGGTAAGAGCTCAAGATCTTTTTCTAGACTAGACTTTTGAATTGTCTCACGGTAACGTTGTTCATCCATCACACCTCCAAAGAGGATGTTATCTCTTATTGTCCCTGTCTGGATCCAGGCTGTTTGAGAAACATAGGCGATCGTACCATAAAAATCGATCTGTTGGATGATGCAAACCAAGATGATCAGAAACATAATTTTCGAATATATAAAGTTGATAAAATCTAAAGCTAAGAGGGAAGAAGACAATGACTTACTGTTCCTGAGACACATGGAGTTTCACCGAGAATGGCAGCTAAAAGTGTTGACTTGCCAGAGCCAACTTCACCACAAACAGCCACTTTCTCACCAAACTTAACCTCAAGACTCACATTTCTCAAGTTTGGTTTTGTTGAACTTTTCTCCTCCCACGAAAAGCTCGCAGATTTAATCAAAATCGCATTCTGATTGCCTTCTGATCTCTGCTTTCTCCTCCTCTCCCCACCTTGAAGCTCAGGAGCTTCTAGAAATTTTGCGATACGACTGAAAGCAACTTTAGCCTGAATAGTCACTCCGATCACATCAGGGATCATTCTTACAGGATCTTGGACCAGACGCAGCGTTGCCACAAAAGTGAAAACGTTACTTGCTCTTAATGGAATGTTTAAGAAATAGCAGGTAGCAAAAGTTGCAGCAGATACAAACACCGGTGATGACCAGAACAGAACCGCATTGTAAGCCTTTCTCATCTGAACCGCCTTCAAAGATTTCAACTCTATGTTCCTTAGCTTCTCAATCACCTTCTTGAAATGTGATTCCCACGCGTAGAGCTTCAAGACCTTTATGTTAACAAGAGACTCGTTGCAGGCTTTGAGCCGCTCATCCTGAGAAGTCATGAGTTCGCTTTGGAACTTGTTCTGAAGTTTCGCGATAGGAGCATTGCATAGAACAGTAAGTATTATCACAGCTAGAGCTGAAAACGTAGCGACTCCCACAGAATGAAAGAGAATCCCAAGAGCGATTAATAGCTGAAAGCTTGTTGTCCAAAGCTGGTGAAACCAATATGGAAACTCCCCAATTCTGTAAGCATCAACAGTCGCATAGTTCATAATCTCGCTCCCTGAATGGATCAGTCTTGAAGAGTTATTTAATCTCAGCTGTTTCTTGTTTATAGCTGCAGTTAGTAGAGACCTCACGCGTAAACCGACAAGTCTACATCTGAAGTACCATTGTCTCTGTGACAAAGACTCTATCATCTTTGAGAAGAACAACAACACAGCCAACACAAACCCTTCATATCTAAAGCTTTCATTGCCTTCAGCAACCAAAATGAAAGCATTCAGAAGCAAAGGACCAGCTGAAACAGCAACAATCTTCATAAAAGCAAAGCAACCAGAGATCAAAAGCTCTCTCCAGACACAAAGAACAGTCACTTTCAAGATCGAAGGCCTAGAAGAATTCCCTAATCTTCTCTTTTGCTCATTGAAATTCTCTTGAAACAAGGAATAACACGTCTCTGCACGCTCTTCCTCGCGAAGCTCGGGTATATCTTCTTCCTCCAAGTCTTTCACATTCCCTCTCTTTATCAAAGAATTCAACCACCAGAATGATAACTTACTGAGCAACCCAGCTTTAGCAAATTGGCTGACCTGATTATCAAGATCGGCTTTTTCATTGTAACCATTTGAATCACCAACACTAAGAGGCTCATACAAACTACTGTCACCAGATTCTTCAAATCTATAGCCTTTGTAAGCACTTAAGAGTAATAAAACTGAAGCAGGGAGTAATAAAACATCAAGAATCGTCCTAATTGGTAATTCCTCTCCAGAAACAGCATTGTTCAGAGCCAAACAAGTTGAGACCAAAGCATAAAAGAAGGAGAAAATAGATAACAATCTCAATGAAGACTTTCGAATTTTTGTTCCTCTAACGCAAACGACAAAGTTAATGAACAACCATGTAAACCCTTGAATCAGAATGACCAGCCAGAGGATTAAGGGCTTATTGTGGTTCTCTCGTAAAACCCAAATCCCTAAAATCAAATATAGAGATCCGATGATTCCGTTGAAAACAGCAGACACGATTCGTAGACAGAAGAATCGATGAATCTTTTTGGGGGATTCCTTGTGAAACAAGCAAATACAGAGAGTTAGGAATGAGAGTGTGATACCGAAACATAACTGCAGAAGTCGAAGAGTGCAGTTTGATGATTTGTGGTGATTCCCGCAGAACCAAGTCCAAAAATTTTCTATCATTTTTTCTCCTTAAAAGAAAAACCAAAAATTTCAGGAAATATTTTTGTACTCACTTCCCCTTTTTTCCCGTCTAATTTTTCTGGGCATTCAAACAAGAATGAAGATTGAACAAAAAATATATATATGTAAGAGCGGGAAACGAAAGATCGATTCGAGACAGAAGAAGAAGAAGAAGAAATTGGTTAGTCTATGGAAATATAAAATACGTAGAAGAAGTACTCAACTTCTCTGCCTTTTCCCATATGGTTTATAATTTAAAGCATTTTATAATTTCGATACTGCAAAACTCAAATTTATCTTTTAGGGAAAATATTATTTTATTTGGATTCTCTTAACCGAATTATTACATTACTTGATTTCTCTATTTTTTTGGAGGGTTTATCGCTTTACCCTTATTACTGAAAAGTAGGAGGTTTTCACTTTCACGTATCCATGGGCATTCGGGTTTCGGATTTTTTGGATAGATACATATAAAAACCGAAACTATTTCGGATCAAATTTTTCCAGATTTTTCGGGTTCGAATAGGATCAGAAAACCGCATTACAAAAACTCAAAACCCTATTAGGTTTTAGTCCGAATCCGAATACTGATTGTTTCAGATTTTTTGGATCGGATCCAGAATTTTCAGGTCCAGGTTTTATGTCGAAGGCTACTTTCACACATATCCAAGGACGAAATTTTAATATTTATTTAGTATATCATTAAATTTATAGATTTTATTTTACTTTCACTTATCACTCTGACACTTCTCTAGTCCTCTGTAAATACAAAAAAAAAATGACAAATAAACAGTACCTACTCTGAAAGACTAAGTCTTACAAGTACAACACATGACTAAATAATGTATTCGTAATTAGCTTGTATCAAAAACAAAATTAATATTTTATTAGGAGCGTGACTCTGTAATTATTTTTCAAAATTTTCTGAATAATACTTATATTTATCTTCGTTTGATTCCTTTTAGAAGCGTGAATATGTGGTTATCCTATAGTGGTGGTCCATATACTTAAAATACTTTTACGCCAAAAAACAAAATTAGAAGACTTTTACATTCAACAAGTTATGAGATGCAAAATATTACCGCTTTCTAAGTCTTGTAGAGATGACTCATTTGCCTTTCTCCCGTATATTTCGATGAATATCTTTCATTCGTGAGTTGTTAGGCCGGTCTATTGTTCACAGTAAATCGTCAAATAAAAAATGTTAAATATGAGAAAATAAATTATAAAATTACCAAAAAGAAGAAATTATAACTAACTGATTTGCATTTTTCTGTCATTAGATACTTTATTTGTTACTGCCTATATATATTTGAATTGAATGTAAAATTTATTTAAACCAAAAATCGTTTTTTACATCAAGTGCTTCTTTTGTTTTACAATGAGTTAGAGTCGGTTGGGGCAGATTATTGAGAATTTGAAAATGTGGGTGGTTTAGTAAAAAAAATGGTGTGATTATAGACCGTCATTCTATAATTGGAAGATGAATAAATAAGTGATTGGCGATATGACGATATGTTCTTGTTGGCATCTCAATTCGCAGCATTGTATAAAATGTAGGTATAAAGTACGAATGCAACAATACATTATGTAATGGGATATACTTGTATAAATTCAGATTCGCTTTATATGATTCTTTTTGGGACCTCAATCTCATTATATGTTAGCATGATATTATAACACGTGACAGTGTGACAGCGACGCTCACGGACTTATTTTCCAACCATAGCTTTTCGTTGGTGACTTCTTTTTTATTTATTTATTTATGATGACGTCTTCGAAGGGACTCCGTTGGTGACTAGTAACTAAAAAGGACTAAATTTAGTGGAGAAAAACATTTACTATTTTGTTATGATAAATGTACGGCCACAGAGGGCCAAGTCGAAAAGATATTAGGTGAAGACGTCGTGAAGTGTTAAAATTGGATTTTAGTTTGTTTTGAATATTAATGACCAAGATCAAACAAAATTTAAAAACGTTTGATTTTCTTTATACACGTGGCCCAGTGGCATTCCAATACTGTTTAAGAGACTAGCTAGAGATCAAATTCTAGATTTGGTGGAAAAAAACATAGAAATGAGATCACCGACTCGCATGTGTGTTTCCAAATTAGCGTTTGTTAATTTTTGAAATATAGTAGGAATGAAAAAATTACGAATGGAAAGGGGTTATATTCCATGTATAATCATATAATCTCATTATTTATTCCATTGCCCAGATCATTATTTTAAACCTGTGAGATTTTAAAAGGACGCAATATACTAAAAAAAAAAAAAAAATTGACGCTCATCACGTGAACAAAATAAAACACTCAACAAGCCAGACATTAATTCCTCAGTAGTCCTATGTATTTGCATGGAAAGAATAATTATTGAATCACCTGGTCAATTTTAAGTAAGCAAGAGAGTCATGAATTCGTATAACTAATAAAATTTTGGTCATCTAGCAAAATTTAAGAAAATGTTACTCTCAGATCACACTTTTACTTTTATTTTATCCACCTTTTTAGGTTATTTCATGTCAATAACAATGAAAAAAAATGTCTCGTCCATGTTCCTTTAAAATTTTAATTACGCTGGGTTATAATACCTCTAAGTTATGGATAAAATGTGTCGTGTATATTTGATATTTCGTCATGGCTCACGTCGTTCATTTTTTTTTGTCAACGATGTAGCTCACGTCGCTCATTTTGGCTTTTGATATATATTTTTGTCTTCACTCTTGTTGTCCTACTTGTATTCAAATTCCTCTCCGTCTCTTATATATCTCATGTAAACTCCACATGATATATTTATCTTTTAAGCACATTAGCTTCTCTCTGATTGAAAGATTTGACGTTTTCAAGAATCTGAACTCTGAAGAGAGGATAGATCTTAGGAACGTAGGACAAAAAATCGTCAATTATTCAATAATATCATTTGTATTTTTTGTAACTTTGCATGTGCACGTATTGTTGATCATTTGATCTAAGGTCAGATCAACTTAAACCAGAATCTTATAAACACGTTAAAATTCGACAAATCTTTTAGCAACGTAAAAGTTATAGTTTGATATATTATTTTCAGTTAGAAATAAATTGAACGATTTGCAATTTGCACTATCACAAGAATGGAAATAAAAAAGCAGCGGACGAGAGGATTTTGAGCTTTTCCCAAGAAAGTGTACTTTGCTTTCTATTACGAAAAATGACAAATTTCTGAGTACCACTACTTAAAAAAAAAAAAAAGCAAAAGTTACTAAGTTCTTTGGCTGTTTCTTTTACAGCGTCATTTGCTACGTCACTTTGACTCTATTATTTTTTTGGACAACTTGTTTTTTTCTTCCTTCCCTTGTGTTCATTTGCTGATTTGCCTTTGATTCTCAGGTCCTTTTTTTTTTTTTGCTTTGATTTTTATTGTAATTTGTATATATATATATATATATTTTTAAAGGCTTTCAATTAAAATGCAGAAGAAAAAAACAATTACCTGCCCAGCCCAGCCATAATAGTTTATGGGTCAAGCCCTTAGAAAGCCAGAAAACATCCAATATGGATCCTACTTGAACCATAAATTTTTTTTTATGAAGGTTCGTACGTTCCTCAAGATAGGGTTAAGACCATATAATATAACTCTTCTTTGGAGAATAAACCTTTTTTAACGCGAATCGAATCCGTGACCTCAAAATCCCTACGTTTTCGGTAACCAAAGACCTAACCACTAGGTCAACTCGTCGTTGGTAGTTGAACCATAATTTGTATATCTTTTCGCTCATTGTTGTTTGTTAGGTTCGGGTATTTGCTCCAGATTTAATGTCTCTCGTTCAATTGGTTGAAACTATGAGTTCTCTATAATGAAAGTGAAACAATTGGTTTCTCTGACGTGAAAAACCAACAAAAAATATATTCCTTAACCAAAAAAAAAAAAAACAATCTCTATATTAGTTTAAGATTGATTTGAAGAACAGTTTTTTTTTTGGGTATTGATATTTTTGCTGAAACAGCAAAAGATCGTTTTACCCTTTTGTGTATTTTTTTTGTGGTCGGTTTGTTGCTGAATATTTAAAATCTTGGGTTCAATTTTTTAAAAAGTTTTACAAGTGTATTAGTTTCAAACGCAAAATCATTTTTATTTGGGCCAACTCTCCGAATTTGGTCATTTACCTTATAGGCCCAAAGACACGGATTAAAACCCATTTCTACTGATTCTTATGAGAACCGGGTTAAATCATCTAAACCGAGAAATACTGAAATGTTCATCGTCTCCTCTCTCTCACATAGCCGAAGACCTGCGAATTCTGTGATCGGATCCAATTGTCAATTTCTCGTCTACATATCAATTCCATTTTTAGAAAACCCTAAATCTCATGGAAGCTAATAAAAAAGCGAAACCAAGTTGTGGAGATGTGATTAGCAATTTACCAGATGATCTTCTCTGCCGAATCTTATCTTCCCTTTCCACAAAAGAGGCTGCTTTAACATCAATTCTCTCAAAGCGCTGGTCGAATCTGCTTCTATCAATACCTATTCTCGATTTCGACGATTCCGTGTTACTGAATCCCCAAAAGGTTCAACGAAAAAATGTTTTTTTCAAGGCTTTCGTGGATAGGTTACTGTCTCTACGAGTGGAGACTTCATCACTTGTTCAAAGAGTCTCTCTCAAGTGTCGTAAAGGAGGTGTTGAACCAGATTACATAATCAAGTGGATACTAACAACAGTAAGGGATCTTGGTGTCTTGGATCTTTCTCTACGCGTTGATTTTGGAATCTTTCATTTGCCGTTTAATGTCTTTAGGAGCAAGACTTTGGTAAACCTTAGAATCGGAACGATGATCCGTCTTGCTCAGTTTCCTTCAGATGTTGTTTCTCAGACGCTTAATTCCCTTGTTCTTGATTTAGTTGAGTTTCGTGATGATGATAAGGTTGGGTTTAAACAGATTCTATTAGCTTTTCCTTCACTTCAAAACCTGCGGATTCATGAATCGAACAAGTGGAAGTTTTGGAATGGGTCTGCTTCAAGTCAAACGCTTGAGAGTCTTGTATATAGAAGTGATGATGATTCCTCTGCTCCCAAACCTTGTGTTTCGTTTGATACTCCGAGTCTTGTTTACTTAGATTATTCAGATATGGTTGCGGATAAGTATGAAAATTTGAAACTAGACAGCCTTGTTGAAGCTAGGCTTGATCTTCATTTGACAGCTTTTCAAATCATGCGCAAACCAAATAATATTGGTTTTGTTTCTGGTGATGTCACAACCTTGTTCAAGGGGATCAGAAATGTCAAGATCCTCTGCTTATCTCCGGATGCTTTAGAGGTCAGTCTTCTTGAGATGTTTAGCTTTTTTTAAGGGTTATATAGGTTAGTAATAATATGAAAGTATGAAAGAGTTGATTTTGGTTGTGTGTTTCAGGCGCTCTATTACCGCGGTGAAAGGATACCGGTGTTCAACAATTTGATTTCTTTATCTCTGGGAAGTGATAAACCTCATGGTTCACCATTCATCTTCTGGAAATTGCTTCCATCTCTGCTCAACAACTCTCTTAATCTAGAAACTCTCATCATCAAGGTATTATGCAAAAGAAGTTATATGTATACTAACTCTGAATCTACAATGATATTTTCTCCAACGTTTTTGCAGGGTCTAGTGCACTATGTTACTGAAGGATGGGAAGAATTTAGTCCAATGACCCGTCTCTGCTTTTCCTGGGATGATGTGTCTGATTCTCTGTCATCATCTGCAATGAAGGTTTTAGAGATCACTAGGTATAAAGGAACTTGTCAAGAACTTAATCAAATGAAGCGTTTCTTGGGGAAATTAATGCGTCTTGGAATGGTTAGGGTTTATTATAAGGCACTGGATGATGGAGAAAGAAGTCGCCTCATGAAAGATCTTTTGCTTCTTCCCATAGCTTCATCCAAATGCGAAATCCAAGTCATGAAGGAAACTGCTTGAATCTCCCAAGTTGATTGTTTTTAGTTGTCAGTATATGAATGAAGTTGTTCTCTCTATATGAATCAATGTTGTTAGACGAATCTTAGTACTAGGCATCACAACTCATAAATCATAGTCCGTCCGTATTGGTAGTGACATTTTATGTGTTTTCTAACGTGTTGTTTCATATTTGGATGTAGCACTATCCCTTTAGTTCCGAGATGATACTTGATTAAATTTAACATAATATTTCTATGAGAACTTCCCTACAAGTACAAGTTATTAACATAATATTTCAACTAATGAAATTTAAATAACAAAATTATTGGCAAGAAAAAAAATCTAAACATTAAACTAATGATGGTAGATCTTCATGATCCAGTTGATCCAGATACTGTTATTCCTTGGATACACAAGGTGTTGGTACGTGGTGTATCGGATCTTCATCTAGTCATGGAATTGAAGGAATGGACATCTCTGCTTCCTGCAAGGATCTTCTTGAGCGAGACACTGGTTAAGCTTACTATAAAAATTAGAGATGGCCCTGCCATTGATGTGAAAAATGTTCATCTTCCAAAGCTTAAGACTCTCTATCTCGAGTCAGTTTTGTTTGATGAGAAGGATATTGGGTTTATCAAGCTTCTTTCTGGTTGTCCCGCGCTTGAAGAACTTGTACTCGATCATATGTGGTCGTGTGTATGGACATCTTGCCCTGTTTCTGTCGCAGCTCTCAAGAGACTGACGTTTTGTTGCGAGAACATGAGTTACTGCGAAATCCAAATAATTTGTCTTTTGATACTCCAAATCTTGTCTACTTGGAATATGCTAAGGTCATAGCGAACACGTATCCAAAAGTGAATTTTGATTCACTTGTTGAAGCCAAAATCGATATTTGGATGACGATGATCAGATAGAAGAGGTGAGATTTAGAGACAATGAAGAGAACTATATGGTCGGCGATGCAACAGATTTTATAGTTGGTATGCGCAATGTTCGGGTCCTTTACTTATCTGCCGACATTCTCGAGGTTTGTATTCCATTCTCATCTTTCTTCTAATATTTGTCACTCTATGCTATTTTGTATAAAGATTTGAGTCAATGATTGTAACTGAGTGATGATGATATCTAATTGATAATGAGATGGTTTTGGTTTCAGGTTCTCACGTTGTTGCAAACCAATACCGATTTTCAACAACCTGACTCATTTAACTATCAAGAGTAACCCAAAAGTTGGATGGAAATCATTACCAAAAGCTGCTCAAGAATTCTCCAAATCTTGAAACTCTCGTCTTCCAACTATGAAACAAAAGTTTAAAAGCATCATGTTTAAAATAGACCCTTTAAACATACAAATATTAATGCAACTTAACGTTGAAACCTTTCCTCTTATGTTTCAGGGACTCCTTCACAGAGATACGGAGGCTACTTGCCTATCATCAAGTTCGGTGAAAGTGATAAAGATATTCATTAGTGATGACAAAATAGGGAAGCAAATAGAGAAGATCAAGCACCTTTTGGAAACAATGCCACATCTTGAACCACTGGTTTTATACTATGATGTGAAAGTGTCATCGCAACTTCAGATGCTTAGTAGGTTAGCAACACCAAAGTGCAAGGTCCAACTTATCCCTAGTAACCTGAGCGTATCATCTACCGGTTCCCACTTCGGTATTGATGAAATGAGGTCCTGTTCTTTAGGAGAACATTTATGGTTTCTGACTTTGTGGTTATATCAAAACCATATATGGATGCGTCTACAAGTTCTTTATATTTACTAAAAGATCTATACTCTAACCAAGACTATTACAGGTTCTTCCTTCTTTCGTTTTAGCATCAAAGTTATGAAAACGTGTTTGTATTCTTTTTCCAGTTTTGGCCGACAATGTTAACTTTCGTGTTTTGTTTGTTTCAGTTTTTTTTTTTTGTTTTGTTTTGTATTACTGTGTTAACTATTTCTAGTTGCCCGGGAAAAACAAATCTAAAACATAAGACCTACCTTGCCATATAAGTTACTTCAAAAAGAAATCACCAGTCGTTTTCTTCTACGAGAACTATGATCAGATCACAACTCTTGATAGATAATGACTTGCTTATTGAGCATATGGACGGTTGTACAGTAGAAAATTAGATCAAACTAACTTAATCTTGGTGAAGTATCTGACTGATCAACAGTCAAGTCAATCTCTCGACAGCTTGTTTTCTTATACACAAATGTGCTTTAACGCTGAGAGTTTTACTACTATTGTATTTGAGCTGATTCTTAACACCGAAATTAACGTTTAGATATCTACAATAACATGAGTCATTTGACTTGTTAAATTATTTTTTTTGAATGATTAGAAAATATATATAATCGAAACAAAACCTTCTACCCTTTACTCGCTTAAGCCAAACACAAATCAAACATACTCATAATAATTTACGCATTATAATTTACGCATTAAGATGAGTCAAATCTAATGGGATTCAAAATCTAACAAAAGATAGCAGCAGAGAATATCTAGCAGCAGAGAATATCTTACAAAATCTTTTAGACTTGACATGACACTAAAAAGGCTAGCCTAAGAACTCTCTATTCTTCTTGTCTCTTGTCTACAAATACAATCGCCAAAACCCTTAATTTCTACAATAGTTGAGTGGTTCTGGTGGGTTTTGCTTTTATCTCCAAGTAAGTTTCAATATCTATTCTTGTGCTCTTTGGAATCCTTTTGTTCAAATTTCTTAGTCAATCGAGCTCATGTCTTTAGTTTTCAGGTTGTAACTCAGTGTTGTTGAAAAAGATGAATCTTGGTGGTTCTGGAGATGTAATCAGCGGTTTATCCGAGGCTCTTAGTTGCCACATCTTGTCTTTCCTTCCCACTAAAGATGTTGCTTCTACTTCGGTTCTCTCCAAAAAATGGCGGTATCTCTTTGCTTTTGTCCCTAATCTTGATTTCGATGACTCTGTCTATCTAAATACTGGGATAGAGAAAAAGATTCCTACTAGTCGGAGAGATTTCATGGAAATAATTGATGAAAGAAAGAATAATATTTCTACAAGTTTTATGGATTTTCTGGATAGAGTATTGGCATTGCAAGGCAATTCTCCAGTACACAAGTTCTCTCTAAAGGTCAAAGATGGTGTTGATCCAGTCTGTATCAATTCTTGGATAGACAGTGTGTTGGAACGCGGTGTATCTGATCTTGATCTGAACATTGATTTGGAATCAAAGTTTCTGCTTTCTTCAAAGATCTTCTTCAGCAAGACACTGGTTAGGCTGAAACTAAGTTTTAGATATAGCCCCAACTTGGATGTTGAAGATGTTCATCTCCCAAAGCTTAAAACTCTCTATCTTGACCCTGTCCATTTTGAAAAGTATGGTATTGGGCTTACCAAGCTTCTTTCTGGTTATCACATGTTTGAGGATTTAGTTCTGGATGATATATCTTGGTTTATATGGGATTATGCCTCTGTGTCTGTCATAACTCTCAAGAGACTAACGTTTTTCTGGGAAGAGCGAGATGAGAATCCACAGAGTGTGTCCTTAGATACTCTGAATCTTGTCTACTTGAAGTTTACTGATACTATTACGGACAAATATCCAAAAGTGAATTTTGATTCGCCTGTTGAAGCCCATATCGATCTTCGGATGTCAGAAGAGCAGATGGAAGTGACGCATTTTAAAGAAAAGGCAAGTTTTTCAGATTTACAGATACATTACTCCGAAGGTCATGGGGAAAATGATTTGGTTGGCAATGCAACAGATTTTATAATGGGAATATGCAATGTGAAAATCCTTTCTCTGTCTGCCAACACTCTTCAGGTTAGTAGTTCGTTACTCCCATCTCTATGCTAGTCTTTTAAATTTATGCTACTTAGAAGAAGACAAACAACCTGTAATGTTTTTAACCTTGCTTAAGGACGTGAGTTAGTGATTGCTATGGAGTGATGATGATGTAGTTGATATGGTTTTGTTTCAGGTACTTACTTACAGTTATGAAGCAATACCATTATTCAACAACCTGACTCATTTAACTATCGAGAGTAATCCAAAAGTAGGATGGCAGCCATTATCGAGCTTGTTCAAGAATTCTCCAAATCTGGAAACTCTTGTCTTCCAAGTATGAAACAAACTCTTTAAAAGCATCTGTTGACTCCTTTTTCAAAGTTTTTGATGTTTACACTATGTTTCAGGGACTCGTCCACAAAGCCATGGATAGATGTGGAGACGTGTGCTTGTGCAAACCTTGTGAGGAGAGGATTCCTAGTTGCTTATCTTTAAGTCCGGTAAAGGTTCTAAAGATATTGAAATTTGGTGAAATTAGTGATCACTATGATGACATGGAAGAGTAGATAGAGCAGATCAAGTATTTCTTGGAGACAATGCCAAATCTTGAACATATGATATTGTACTACAACACACCAATTGATGAAGATGTGATTGAAGTTTCAAGTCAACTTGAGAGGCTAGTTTCTAAAGTAGCTTCATCCAAGTGCATTCTCCAAGTAATCTCTGATAACCTCAGCTTTTCATCCAATGGGCTCCTCTTCTTTAGGAGTCCTTTTCCGGTTTAAAGATTATTGTAAGACCTGTTTTTTGGGTAACCATTTTGTTGACTCGGTCAGTTTGTCGGGCAGTTCCCGAATCGTTGGTGTTTTTGTGTACTGGATGTATGTTTATGATCGGATTTACCGATGCTTGGGCTGGACCGAGTGAGTTTGAATAGTCGGTGTTTTGATGTTCTGAATGTTCGGATCAGTTTCTGTATCGTCGGCATTTTTGGATTCTGAGAGATTGTCGGATTTCAAAATCGTCGGATTTTTGGGTCGAGCCGGACGAACTGATGGATCCGCTATCGTCGACATTAGGAGCTGTTGGCTATGGCCGAGGATTGTGTACTGTTTTGTGTCCGGATAGAGGGTACGGATGAGATGACACGTCTGGATGGATCGATCGGATGTCGTCTTGCGGACGTACGGGTATCATCCTGCAGACAGGCGATACGGACGTACTGCAGACATACGAGTATCGTCCTGCGGACGGACGATACGGACGTATGGACTGTGTCCTGCGGACGGGCAATACGTACGTACGGACTGTGTCCTGCGGACGTACGGACTACGTCCTGCAGACGGTATGCGGACGCGGACGGTATGCGGACGCGGACTGCGTCCTGCAGGCGAACGGACAGCGCCCGTATGAATGTGATACGTACGTGTGATCAGGTCGATTTTGGAAACTTTTCTGAAATGGATTTCCGATTTTGGCAAGATCAAAACTCAGTAAAATGTCGTGTTTTGGAGATTTTGGACCTATTAAATTTGCGATTTTGGGAGGTTTTTTGTAAGTGGTCTTAAGACTTGGCACGTGAGACATTTAACCTAATTTCGCATATTTAAGCTCTCCTTTTTGCACCTCTGGCCGCGCATAGCATCAGAAAATAGAGAGAGAACTTGTGCCTTGCTGACAAAAATCGAGAGAGAGCTTGGTCGCGTGAGAGAGAAGCTTGGCCGTGAGCTCCCTTGCGTTTTGGGTAAGCATTCTTCCTTGTTGATGCGGCTGTTGTGGCTGTTTTTCTGGGCCATTTATGACTGTGATCGTTTGCTTTTGTCAGTGAGAAGAAGTCTCCTTCGTTCTTGGGAAAAGTCGCTCGTTGGTTCTTGAGAAAACGCGAAAAGGGTAAGCGATTTCTCCTTGAGTTTTGTTGTGTTTTGCTGGGGCATTTTTGGTGAACTTGTTGGGCGTGTTTTGTAGGCTGTTGAGTGTTGTTTCTAGCCAGAGAAGTCTTGTGTTGCTGCTGTGGTGTTGTCTCAGAATCGTTGGTAAAAAAAGCTCTTTTGTGGCCGTTTTGGGTATGAGTTTGTTGTGTTTTGTTAATGCGTTTTGTGGGCTGTATCATGGTGTGTTGTAGGTCTCAGCGTGTGCTTTTTATCTCAGGAGAAGCCGTTCGAGCGCTGTAGTTTCTGGGTTCTTGCATCGTTTGGTAAGGATACCCATTTGGGTTTTTTTTCAGGTACTTGTGGTGTTTTCGTTTTGATGAAGTTGTGGTTGTCGTTTCTGGACAGAAACTTCAGCGTGTGTTGGTGGAGCTTCTAAGGTGTCATTGAGCTTGCTTTGGTGTGGTTAAGTGATCGTTTGGGGTAAGTGACCCGTGGGGTCATTTTGAGATTATTTCGTGGTTATTTTTGTGAATCGATTTCTAATCGAGTTTTGTGTGGCATTTTTGTGTTCAGGAGTGTCTTTGGGTTGCTGTGAGAGTTAGGACTGAGTGTGTATCCTCAGTTCTATCATCGTTTGGTAAGGAACCTTGCTTGGTTCGTTTGTGTACCCGATAAAGGTCATTTGAGGGATCGAGTTTTTGACTCGGTTCATTTGTGTTGATTAGGCTATTTGGCATTTGTGTTGGCATATTTAGGTGTACTTTTGAGTTCAGGCCAATAGCATTTGAGGTGAGTGTGTGATCGTGGCTATGTATTAGTTGTGTTTGAGTATTGTGCTTTGATTGTCTTGTTTGGTTAAGGGTATGCGTTTGTTGAGTGTCATGACAAGTTTGGGTTCCGTTTGAGGTTTGTGATTACTTTGAATTTGTTTCATCGCATTCACATTTGTGGAACCGTTGCATTACATTAATCATACTTGATATATCTTGCACGTTTGTATTTGATCGTTTCTGTACTAAGCCTAGTGAGACGGGATGACCACCTCACTAAGCAATTTTTTTGCTTACGCATTCAGACTTACGAATACAGGTAACCATGGTTGAGGAGCTCGCGGGACGTGGACGTGTCATAAGTGGATGGATGGTTTTAGAATTTACAGAATTTACTGTTAAATTTTTATTGCGTTATCATGAGTACTCTAGTGAACTTGATTGGATTCGTGGGCGGTGTTGGTACCGCATTGTTGTTTATGAGCTTTGAGAATATTGAGGTTATTGTTAGATTGAATTGAGAAATTATTTGAGTTAAGTTGTTAGACTTAATTTTTCGGAATTGGTGTAGGTTATGTGGTAAATTTGTTAAGTCTTCCGTTTTACGTAATAACCTGATTAGTAATTCGAGAAGTAACACATAGTAAAAAAAAAATTTAAAATTTTACGAAATAGAAGTGTTACAATTATCCTCCTTTTTATCTCAGAGAAGATTTAAACAAAGTTTTGAGAGTACCCTAGTTTGTAGTTGCTAAAAATGACCTTCTCTTGTTTCGGCCTTTTTTTGTTTTAGGCTTTGTCCTTTTTGGCTGACAATGTTAAACTTCATGTTTTGTTTGTTTCAGTTCGTATGTGTTAAGTGTTAACTGTTCTTGGGAAAAAAATATAAACATGAGACCTAACATGTCGTAGTAGTTACTTTCCAAAAGAAATCATGACTTGTTATCTCTTCTACAACAAAGAATGAATAAACTTTGATTCTTGAAGAATAGCTCACTGATTAAAATAGAGTGGTCTTTGCTCTTAAGAGTTTTTTTATGTCTCTGTCATATCATAATCTATTTGATTTTCTGATGTTTTTCTGTTAATCCATTAAATTAAAGAAGAGAGAACAGAGAGGAATCATGCAGATAATTTCAGGCCCAGAGTCTGCAACAGATCATAGCCCATTTAAAATAGATTAATGAATTCATTAGCCGAAAAAAAAAACAAAATTAGTGTTAGTAACGAAAATTACAAAAATTGGTTGTTGTTAAAAGTAATAACAGCATCGGGACTCGCCCATCCCGCCACATTACTACCTTCACTCTCGGCGACGATTTGCATGAACCCTAATTTACTTCCGAGTAAATTCCCAATTCCGTCTTCTGATTTTGTGATTTTGTATTTGCTTTTCTAGCAGTGGGTTCCTGTTTCTCAAAATTAGTTGTATTTGTTGTGTGTTTGCGTTTAGCTTCTGAAAAACCTCTGATTGATTTTGTAAGTACTGACACAAGCTCACATCATCGTCCAGGTAATAATGAATTCGAAGAAGATGGACATTGGTTCCAAAGATTGGATCAGCAGTCTACCAGACGCACTTCTTTGTCACGTCCTGTCCTTCCTTTCCACAACAGATGCTGCTTCGACATCAGTTCTCGCAAAAAGGTGGAGGTATCTGTTGGCTTTCGTACCAAATCTGGATCTTGATAACATGATTTATGACCGTCCTAAAATGGGTAGACGAAAAAGGCTAGAGATGCGTAAAAGCTTTAAGGGTTTTGTGGATAGAGTAATGGCTTTGCAAGGGAATGCTCCGTTACAAAAATTCTCTCTCAGGTGTAAAATTGGGTCCGATCCATCTCTTGTCAATGGTTGGATACTCAATGTGTTGGAGCGTGGTGTAGTAGAGCTTGATCTATACATCGCTTCGGAATATAAATATCCGCTGCCTCGACAGGTCTTGATGAGCAAGACATTGGTTAGGCTGAAAGTAGCAGGTACAGATGAGTTCACCATTGATATTGGTGAGGTTTTTCTTCCAAAGCTTAAGACTTTGCATTTTAATGATGTTGTGTTTGCTGATGAGAGTGGTGCTGCATTTGCCAAGCTGATTTCTGGTTGTCACGCCCTTGAGGGGTTAGTTATGATTAAAGTGATGTGGCAACACTGGGAATCTTGCTCTGTGTCCAACCCATCCCTCAAGAGAGTAACAATTGATTGTGAGTACAATGATGAGAATCCAAAGAGTGTATCATTTGATACTCCAAATCTTGTCTATTTAGAATTTACTGATACTGTTGCGCCCAAGTATCCAAAAGCGAATTTTGATTCGCTTGTTGAAGCTAGCCTAGGCCTTCGAATGACACCTGATCAGGTCTTTCGTGCAAGAGATTTAGTAAATAGGCATTATGGTTATAAAAGATGTAAGGGAGGAAATGCAGCAGATTTTCTCATGGGAATATGCAATGTTAAAACCATTTACTTATCGTCCGAGGCTCTTGAGGTTTGCATATGAATCCCATCTATATCTTCATATTTTTATTGCTCTGAAAGTAAATGAAGACAAATAAGCTAGAACCCAAATTCCCTTGTTTCAGTTTGGTAAGTTTTAAGAATTAAACCTGTGACTGAGGCCTATTTTCGAACCAGTTTTAGTTTCATCAGGTATATTCGAGTTCGAGTTAATGATTACATATGAATAATGATATTTTTTTTCTTTATTTCAGGTCCTTACTTTTTGCTGTCAAAACGCAATACCAATCTTTAACAACCTGAGTCATTTAACAATTGAGACTGACCAAGAAGTGGACTGGGAATCACTGCCGAATCTACTTAAGAATTGTCCAAATCTAGAAACCCTCGTCTTCGAAGTACCATCACATTTCCTTTTCTTGCATCAGCTGACACATTTCTTTTCAAACAAACTTAAATTCTGAGAAACCATTTCCTTTGTTATACTTCAGGGACTCCATTACGGAGATACAAATCAATGTTTTGACAAGGATTACCGCTTCAAGGACACAAACGAATGTTTTGATAGGGATCAAGGTGACACATGTTTGTGCAAACCTTGGTACGGAACTCCTGTTTGGCTATCATCAAGTCCAGTGAAGATACTAAAGGTATTGAAGTTTGGAGAAATCTCTAATTACAAAGATGACATGGATAGGCAGACAGATCTTATCAAGCACTTTTTGGAGACAATGCCGAATCTTGAACAAGTGATATTATACTATGACACTCCATTTGATGATGATCTGAAAATAGTATCAACCCAACTTCAGATGTTAGAAATAGTAGCTTCAACCAAATGCAATATCCAAGTAATCTCTGATAACATCAGCTTCTCAACTACTGTGCACTCTTCGTCATCGACAAATGGACTAGTCTTCTTTAAAAACACCTTCCCGGTTTGAAGATCATCCTGCTTCATCTCCAGATAAGTTTAGCAAACCATTGGTTGTTAGTTTTAGTCTGGTCTCTGCTCTTTCAGCTTCTCAATATGTATTTTGTGGTTATTCGTGTTGGTGATATGTGTAAACCATGGGATTTGTCTTCCCTAGAAGAAAGTTTTTGTAAAGTTTGCTATAACTTTAAGCAAGCTTCTTTTGTTTTTGTTGTTCAAAGACTTTTGGTTTTTATGCTCTATCTTACTGTTTCAGCTTCTAAAATATGCGTTCTTTTTTTTTTTTCTCATTGGTTACATATTTTTTTGTAAGGCTTCACAGTTCAATGTTAAAGTTGCTCCACGCAACTCTGAGTTAATCAATGTGCTTAGAGAGATATTCCTCAAAATAATAAAAAGACTTAAAAGAGATAAAATAACGAAAACAAAGATTATGATAATAATAGCATAAAATTAGGAGTAAATTCAGGATTGACTTATATAATTTACTCTAAGAAGCAAAAAATTAGGGAGCAATTTTTGGTAAACTTCATTCAGCACTACTATACGTCGTCGTTTAGTGGATTCAGAATTCACCCATCCCGCCACATTGCTATCTCACTGAGTCACTGACGGCAAAGATTGACTAAAACCCTAATTTTCATTTTCAGCTCTCTTCCCACCGAATCTGGGGATTTTTATGGGTCCAATTAAGTTTCTTCATTTCTGCTTCTGATTCTTGTTCTCACGCACTGTCTGCCTTTAATTCTTCTCCAGCAATTAGCTTTCTTTGTTCCCGGTCGGGAACGTTTATAGTTGTGTAAAAAGACAAGACCTTGGAACTGTTTTGTAGTTTGAGAATGTCATATTTGGGGTGTTTTGAGTTCCTCTCTGAAAATCCTGTTCCTCTTCCAACTGTGTAGGTTGCAAGTGTTGATCTTCTGTTCGAAAAAGATGGATTTGGTGTCAAGAGATATAATCAGCAATCTACCAAATCCTCTTATCTCTCACATCTTGTCTTTCCTTCCCACAAGAGAAGCAGCTTCCACATCGGTTCTCTCAAAGAAATGGCGTTATTTGTTTGCGTCTGTAACAAATCTTGATATTGATGACTCGGTCTATCTGCATCCTGAAGTGGGTAAACCAGAAGACGAAGACGATTATGAGTGTAGTAGAAGTTTTATGGAATTTCTGAATAGAGTATTGATTTTGCAAGGGAAAGGTACCGTAAACAGATTCTCTATAAACTGTACTGGTTATGTTGATCCAGTTTGTGCCACTGGTTGGATATATGATGTGTTAGGACGCGGTGTATCGGATCTTGATCTAAGCCTCTTGGAGTATCCCTTGCCTTCCAAGATCTTTGTGAGTAAGACACTCGTTAGGCTGAAATTAGGACCAGCGGATGATCTCAGTTTCAACATGGATACGAAAGATGTTTTTCTTCCAAAGCTTAAGACGCTCTATATTGATTCAGTTGTGTTTGAAGAGCGTGGTTTTGGGTTTGTAAAGCTTCTTTCTGGCTGTCATGTGCTTGAGGAATTAGTTCTGATGAATATCGGGTGGGAAAATTGGCAGTTTTGCTCTGTGTCTATCAAAACCCTCAAGAGGCTGACGTTTTTTTGTGAGGATACTGATGATGAGGAAGAGAATCCAAAGAGCGTGTCATTTGATACTCCAAATCTTGTTTACCTAGAATATTTTGACGCTATTGCGGGCAAGTATCCAAAAGTGAACTTAAGTTCGCTTGTTGAAGCTCATATCGGTCTTCGATTGACAGACGATCAGACTGCAGATGCAAACTTTTCAGAAGATGGCTATTTCTCGGAAGGTGATGAGGAAAAAATGGTCGGTAATGCAACGGATTTTCTTAAAGGAATAAGCACTGTTCAGATCCTTTACTTATCTGCCAAAGCTATTGAGGTTTGTATTTCAATCCCATTGGTTAATGGCTTGAGTTGATGATCACAAGTGAGTACTGATTAATGAAGTGAGTACTGATTAATGAGATAGTTGATTCGTTTTTGTTTTAGGTACTTACTTTCTGCTGTGAGCCAATGCCGGTTTTCAACAACCTGATTCAATTAACGATTGAGAGTCACTCGTAAATAGGATGGGATTCACTGCCAGGTCTACTCAAGAACTGTCCAAATCTAGAAACCCTTGTTTTAAAGGTATAAAACAAAACTCATTAAAAGCATCGTTGTTTATCATTCACAACTTAACTATGAAACCTTTCTTTTATGCTTCTTCAGCGTCTTCGCCACAAGTATAACAAGGGATGTGGGAACGCGTGCTGTTGTAAACGTCCAAAGCATCCTTCTTGCCTTTCATCTTCTCCGGTGAAGGTGCTAAAAAATTTTCTGTTTGAAGACAACGTTGAAGAAGACTGGTCGGAAATACGGCAGATTAAGTATTTCTTGGAGAAAATGCCGCGTCATGAACAGTTGATAGTATACTACAATACATCAGAGGACCCTGCTGTGTTAGAATTATCCAAGAAGCTTCAGAAGATTACTAAGATAGCTTCACCAAAGTGCAAGATCCAGGTAATCTCTGAGAATCTTAGTTTGTCATCTACACGATATGGTCTGCTCTTCCTCCCGAAGAAGAATATCCCTTGGTTGAGTCTCCTCCTCCTCCCGAAATAAAAGATCCCATGCTTGAGTATGGTTCTTCTCCAGAAGAAGAAGATTACTGGTTCCACTAGGCTTTGATCTAAACTCAAAGCAGTTAAAGATTTCTTCTGTTTCTGTCGTTTGTACTTTTGCACTCTGGCTTTTGTCCTTTTTGAAACTGAGAATGTTAAAAACTTTATGTGGTGTTTGTTTCCCCTTATTCTGTAGTGTTAAAACTGGTGTTCCAACTTCCAAACATGCCTGCACGTGGCTTGTAGAATTTTTTTATAGTGTGAACGCAGATATCTTTCGATTTTTCTAACAAGAATCATACGACTTGGCTAATATATCAGATAAATTATTAACTAACAATATAGTCCAATAATTGAATGACGGATAAACTTTACTTGCTTCTTCATGTTTCTAAGACATTGTTTAATACCAAATTGCTACATCACTTTTGGTCCAGAAGTTGCTTTGAATAAAAAATCCTAATTCTCCTCTTCCACTTTCCTTATGAACCCTCGCCGTCTGTTTGAAGCTGTAGGGTAATTTTTGATGTGCTCTGCTTTTACACTCAACACAAGTAAGTTTTCTAATCTCTGCTTTTGACCTTGTGTTCTTATAAGATCTGGTTTTTCTTTTCTTTTTTTTTTGTGGTTCGTGTTTGTTTCCTCGTGAATCCTAACCGAAACTTACGATTCCGATTGTGTAAAGGATTAGACCTTGAAACTGGTTAGTTTATGACTGTGTATTTTTGTATCTTGAGTTCAGCTTCTGAATTTTTTTTGCTGGATGTGTTGTTTAGGTTTGTAAGTGCTGAGCTGTCTCAGAAAGAAGTATGGATGATAATTCCAAAGATCTAATCAATTGTTTACCAGACAATCTTCTTTGCCAAATTTTGTCAAATCTGTCTACTAAAGAAGCTGCTTTGACGTCACTTCTCTCAAAAAGATGGCGGTATCTGTTTGCTCTTGTACCAAATCTTGATTTTGATGCCTTTTCCTCTCTGCATCCCGAGATTGTGATGCAAGACCAAACGAGTTTTATAGATTTTGTGGATAGAGTATTGAAATTGCGAGGGAAAGATCATATTAACAAGTTCTCTCTAAAATGTGGAGACGGTATTGAGGATGAAGACGTCTTCCCTTGGATATTAAATGCTTTGAGACATGGTGTATCAGATCTTGCTCTACATGTCTCTCCCTCATTGGTTTATTGGTTGCCTTCAAAGGTTTTTGCTAGTAAGACTCTGGTTAGGCTGAAAATAGGACCTAAAGATGGTCCCAGAATTAAACTGAGAAATGTTTGTCTTCCCAAGCTTAAGACTCTAAATCTAGGTTCAGTTGTGTTTGAAGAGGGTGAGATTGGGTTTGGAAAGCTTCTTTCTGGTTGTCCCCTGCTTGAGGAATTAAGTTTGCTTAATCTTGCGTGCGATTATTGGGATTCTTGCTCTGTGTCCTCCAAAATCCTCAAGAGACTAACGCTATGTTGTGCACACTATGGCGGAAATCCAAAGAGTGTATCATTTGATAATCCAAATGTTGTCTACTTTGAATATTCTGATAATATTGCTCACAAGTATCCCAAAGTGAATTTTGATTCGCTGGTAGAAGCTAGTATCGGTATTCGTATGACGAATGATCATAAAGCAAATGTGAGATATGTATCAGATGTTGATGAGGAAACAGGGATGGTTGGCAATGCAATGCATCTTCTTATGGGAATATGCAATGTGAAGACCCTTTACTTATCTTATGATACTCTTGAGGTATGTAAATCTAACATTACTCGAGTGTTTTAGTTAATTAGTATTTGGAAATGAGTGATAATCTTTTGTTTTGTTTCAGACACTTAATTTTTGCTGTCAATCGATACCGGTTTTCAATAATTTGACTCATCTAACTATTGAGAGTCATCCGGAACTAGGATGGGAATCATTGCCAAATCTGCTCAAGAATTGTCCAAATCTTGAAACCCTTGTCTTCCAAGTGAGCAAATCAAACCCTTGAATATAAATCTGTTTACTAATTTTACATTAAAGTTTGAGATGTTTCTTTATGTTTTAGGGACTCCTTCACAAAGCAACAGATAGATGTGGGGATGTGTGCTTGTGTCAAGGTTTGGAGAATAGTGCATCTTGCTTATCATCAAGTCCAGTGAAGTTTCTAAAGATATTGAAATTTGGAGAAACCAATGATGATGACGATATGGAGATAGAGATGGAGCAGATAAAGAATTTCTTGGAGAAAATGCCGAAACTTGAACAATTCATAATATACTACAATACATCAATCGAGAATGATCTAGTTGAAGTGTCAAGCCAACTTCAGATGGTTCCTGCAGTAGCTTCACTCAAGTGCAAGATACAAGTAATCTCTGATAACCTTAGCTTGTCATCCACTTTGCCCATTTCCTTGTCGATGAAAAATGGATTGCACCTCTAGAAGAACCTTACTGGTTTCGTGGAATCAATAATGCAGTCATGCCTCGTTTACCATTTGGAAGCTATATATGGACGTGTCTCCTGGCTACAAGTATCTGTAGCTACTAAAAATATCTTAAAACTCAAATCAAGATTCTCTTGTTTCTGTTGTTTGTACTTTGCTGCTTAAAAAAAGCTCCTCATTCTTGTGTTTATGCTTTTGTTGTGAGAAACTTGAGTTGTAGTTTTGAGTTTCTTTCTTTTGTTGTGTTAAATGTTTGAGTAGAGAAGAAACTAACATGAGACCTAACTTGCCATAGAAAAGTCATTGTTATCTTATTCTTCTTAATTGAGTGGAGGAGAAACTAAACAAAATTCCTCTTTCTCTCTCAAGCTTATTCACTTCATAGGATTCTTCTTGTGATGCTGCATTCTGTAAATGGTGTGAATGAATGACTTCTCTTTTTCGTCTCACAAAAGTTAGTAAATCACAAACCACATTGGTGAGAAACCGAACAATGTTGGGTTAGTGTTCTTAGGCCAAAACAAGAGAAACAGGTGGAAATGGTGGACCATTGAGGTCATTTGGATTTACAGAAATGTTAATAGAGTCAAATCAATACAAAACTATGTTCACATCTTCTCTCTTTACATATACACATCTTTCCTTCTTTCTATATATACTAGATATTAGACCCGTGCATCGCGCGGTTTTTTTTTATTATTAATTAATATATATAATATATTGATTTGCTGATTAAATATAAAAATTGTAACATTTCAAAATTCAAATAGATAAATAGATAAATTTGTGTTTATGAAATATTAACTGATTTACTACAATTTTTCCCCATTTATTATTCTAGGGTTTTTTAACTCCAAAAAAATTATCGGCTATTTTAATTAAACCCCATTATGACCCTCCAAAAAAAAATATTTTTCTTAGTTTGACAATTTCAGGTAGTGGATGAGACCGATGGTGATAGTTGATAGTTGCTTCACATATAAATGATATCGGTGATAGTTGCTTCAGATATAATTTTTTCTGTCTATTATCTCACGATTATCCAATGAAATATAGTCTCAGATAGCATTAATGGATTGTTGATTTTCTTTAAGTTTATCAGGCTGAATTACACTCCTAAAATTAACTGAGCAACCACCATTATATTCCAAACTAATATAAAATATTAAAATTAGTATATTTTTTATTTGATTGTAATTCTAATGATATATATATATATATTAATAAAGAAGAATTTGAAATATATTTTTTTCTAAATTGAATAACAAACTCTGATTCATGATTCAAATAAAATTTAGTAGAAAAAGATGTTGATAAAAAAAATTATCCTTAACTAAAACGCTTGTCATAATGAGAATGATGGTATTATTTTTCACCACATGATATTTATCTTCAAATAATTCAGCTTGTTATGTCCATATTATAACATGTATTTCAAATTGACTGTTAAAATAAGATCAAAATGTTGTCGTATATTAATTTGAGAGACATGATGTGCCTGAAAAAATTTATTTTTGTAATAATTTGAGGGACATGATGTGATTGAAAAAACTAACATTTCTATTAAGAGAATCAAGTCCATTTTTCTAAGTATGTGATTGGTTTGACTACGTACGTTTTTTTGTCGATTTTAATGATGTACTCAATTACATCTATAAGGAAATATTTTTTAGCTTTACATTAACACATTTAAATATTAAATTTTGGAGATTTTACCGTGTTATATTTAGCAATTTGATCAGATCTTGATAATTTTGAAGTCGAAAATTTTCTAGTGGAATCTGACAAATTCTTGACCAATGCTTGCAATACTTATTTTTCCGTCAATTTTTTAAAATAAATTGGTGGTTAGAAACTTTATATTTTCTGTTGTTAGCATATTGCACATTAATTTACAATTTTAATGATGTTTCCTTCACCGAGTTTGTCATCAAATTTATTTATAAGAGAATGACGCACATAGTATTGAATTGTATTTCCCTTTGAATGAACAAATAAAAATGAAAATAAATAAATATTTAAAAATAGTATTTCCTACAGAAATAAAATAAATCACTAATATAAAACTTTTAAAAATATAATAATATTTGCTAAAATAAATTATTACCTTTTCATCAACCAATAATAACTCTGTTCTGATGGGTATATTATTTGCTAAGATATTTCTTGCTTTCTATTTCCGAAACACGCACACTATAGTACGACTACAAACGCAATTTTTAAACTCCTGAATTCATTTTTCTTATATTATATGATGAATAAAAAAAACTAAAAGATGAATGAAAAGATGATTTGTTAAGAGTCTATATAATGGTATTTATAATCAAACTAGTACAATATTAATTAAAAAATTAATATAGTCGTCTTGAAAAATATTAAATTAGCAGAACTTGACATTTTTGCTAAAACTGAAAATTATATTTTCATCAATATCTTTTCATATTTTTCGGCTATTGACATTTTTTCTGAAATTGATAATTGCTATTATTTATATAGACAATTAATAGTATTTTTTTTTTCTTTTGTAAAATCTGGAAATTAACGATTTTACATTTTTCTGTTTTTTTTTATTTTTTGTTTATACTGACAATTGTCTATTGAAAAAAAAAAGTTTTCTTTTCTGTTATTGACATTTTTATTTAAACTGACAAATTTTTTAATTAATTATTTATTCTACATTTTTATATAGAAAATTACAATCACCAGAAAGTTTTTTTTTATATATTTTTGCTTAAAATGATATAAAATTTTCATTGACACGTGTCGAATTCTTATGAGTTATCGTTTTGACACATGTCGCGATCTAAATTAGTAATAACACATGTGAAAATCTAATGAATTATATCTTTAACACGTGTCACGCTCATGTTAAACGCGTTCTGCTTTATATAATAAAATAATTTTCTTACTTAATGTGTGTGTATTGTTGAGATAATGGGTGTGTGTGATAGACTGGTGGAGGAGAAGAACCTACAGGTAGGAAATGAGCTTCTAGAAGTTTTTGAATTTGGAACTTAACCATTTTCTTATTCACCAATTAGCCACAATACATCGTCACATATTTTTGGCTATTATGTAGTTATAACCACGAATATAATATGTTAGTATTTATGGCCAAATTATTATGAACACCTACGGACTACAAATTGTCAATAGCCACTAAAAATTCGTGGCTAAACAACCCCCCCCCACCCCCAAAAAAAACTGTTTTCAGTAGTATTATTGCTTGCTTTTAATGTTCTGAAGACCATTTTTTGTCCTAGAATGGCACAATTTTATTGGGATATTGTACATTTTAAATAATGGATCTTGTAAGGTCGGATATGGGTATTTCGATTTAAACCACTGGTATCCAAAAGTTTTGGTCTTTTGAGTAATATGGGTTGGCTTTCAATATGAACACAGAACGCCCCCAGTATTTTTTAAATCCTATAATTCATTCAGATTTTTGTTCATTTCTATCTCCTCTTTTAAAACAAGTGGTCTAAAGATCAACATGGAGAAACTCAAAAGATCTTTCGCATCATTCTATCATACACTATGCATATATTTTTGGAATTTATTGTTTCGTATCCCTTGAAGAAAATGCGGACGTTCATACTAGGAGCGGACATCAATCATCAGCCGTATTTTATATAAACAACTGCAACATGTGGTTGATGATTTATTGTAGATGTTTAATCACATTCAATATATATTATTTTGTTGTTGTATATACAATATAGCCTGGTTAATGAAGAATATTAAAATTGTCTTTATTAGCTGGTTAAGCAGCCATTTTATTGTTGAACGTAGCATGACAACGAACAGAAGCCTTTAAATAATCATTATTCGTTTAAATTAATCAAAAAGTTAGGTTTGAGTCGTTTGACAAACATTTTCTTATCTTTATATATTTAGAGGTATAGTGTGAACACCCAGTGAAAAAACATTTAATTGTGGTTCAAACATTGTCGGCACTCGAGATTTAAGACATCATGAGTTATGAACTAACTATATAGTATATCAATATGATGATGAGATCGTTTTCAGATTTATAAGTTTTTGGTATGTATAACTTTTTTCTGTTTTCTTATGAATATTTCTTTTACATGGATCTAAACCATCATAAAACCTACTTTCACAAAGATTGCTTAGAGTTGTAAAACAAATAAGATGTGAATGAATCGTCGTTATTCCGCAACATTGTTTAAAATTTTAGTGTCAACCAGTTGACTTGCAAAGTAACATGATTAAAACCAGATGAATAACAACCATTTACAAGGCCGTCGACATATTTTAAGGCCCTCGTTCGTTAGAAGAGAGAGATAGGAAGAGAGTTATACTTTTAATTTCTCATTATAAAAAGTATGGCCAAATCATGGTGTGATTTGTTATTGCACTTGTTTCCACGTGTCATGCTTCTTACGCTTACACGTGACATGGGAATCTTTAATGGTGTGAACGCGATTATCTTTTAATTTTCCAACGTGTCTTTAAGATTAAACAACAAATGGAAACTTTTAGCATTCCTAATCCCTTTTTAACGTCTTATTTATAATCTAAATCATCCATGAGTCAATATCCATATTTTTAAAAATTATGTTATTATTTGGATGAATAGTATTTTTCTTGACATCATTAAAACATTTATTATTTTGTAAATATTCAAGATACATTAATTGGTATATTAGAAATACAGCAGAAGAACGGAATAATTGAATAATTATTACTGGAACGAACTAAATTAGATAATTTTTTTTGTAGAAAATGTTGAAAAACTAGTTTTAGTAGATTAATCACGTTTTTATTTTTTAGTTATATTTTTAATTATGCTAATAGTATATAGCAGAATCACATTTTTGTTAAATGTGAAAATTTGATGAATATTTTAAATGGTTAAAAAATAGTGGAAATGTGTACAAGTGGTATATCATTTATCCCTTAGATAGTAGAATGAACGTGAAAACTTTATTAATATTTTGTGAGAAAAAAAAAAGTGAAATTACGTTCTGAATTTTTTTTTTAAATGTATTCTTACCATAATCCAAATCAATTATTGACCAACAAAACCAAAATAAGAAAGAAATGACCAATAATCACGGTTGGTCCACACAAAGGACCCACTAACTTTCACCTTCCAGTTGCAGTCGATCCTCTGCATTGCTCTCTCGCTATATATATTTACACACACACACCACTAACCAAAATACAAAGAACTGACTTCCTCCATTAACAAGCAAAAAAGCTTTTCTTCGATTAAAACAAAAAAACATTTTAAGAAGAAGGAGAAGGTACAGTTACAGAATCATCATCGCCATGTCTGTTTCTTCCGACAACAATAGGGTACCGAGACTTGTAATCAAGAAAGTTTTAGCAAAGCTTGAGAAGGAAGGTGAAAGCTCTGTCGTTAGAAACGGCATCACAGAGTGAGTTTTCTTCTTTTTTCTCAAAAAATTTCTCAAGAAAGTCCTATGGCTTCACACCTTCAAGTCTCATATATGTTTTTCTTTTTGGGTTAATTCAGGGTTGACCAGAAGTTATTGGACCCGTTCGTGTTGCTAGTTGAATTTTCCTGTAAGTTTCTTCCTTCCCCAAATCTGTAAATTAAAAAGTGTGATTCTTTTATTATGTTAGCATGTTATAGGCTAATCCAAAGTTTACAAAATTATTTGCTCTGTTTCTTGATCAGTTTCACTCTCAGTTGGATTCCCAGATCATCCTCACAGAGGTCAATATCACTTATACCTTCTTACAGACGAATATATATATATACACATATACACAAAGTTTCTCTGTTCTGAAATGTTTTTAATGTAATTGGTCAACTGTATGCAGGTTTTGAAAGTGTTACATACATGCTACAGGGAGGTATCATTCACAAAGATCCCAAAGGTCATAAAGGTACAATCAAAGCCGGAGATGTTCAGGTAAAAAGAAATAGAACACCCAAAAAAAAAACATCAAATCCTCTCTGAGTAATCTGGTTTCACCAATTTTGACTTTGATCTGACAGTGGATGACAGCAGGAAGAGGAATCATTCATTCCGAGTTTCCGGAAGAAGAAGTCAACAATGGTTTACAGCTTTGGATCAATCTCCCTTCAAATGATAAAATGTAAAACAAGATTCTTTACTATCATCTCAGAAAGAGTTCCAGTTTTGAATCTCTATGTTCTTTGAATTTGACAGGATCGAACCAAAATATAAAGAAATATCGAGTTTAGACATCCCGCGAGCAGAAGAAAACGGAGTTGAGGTCAAAGTCATAGCCGGAGATTCGATGGGAATCCAAACTCCAGTCTACACAAGAACACCAACAATGTTCCTTGACTTTACCCTCAAGCCAGGATCTCAAACCCACCAGACCGTTCCAAAATCATGGACCACTTTCGCTTACATTATAGAAGGCGATGAAGGTGTTTTCGGTTCCTTAAACTCTTCCGCTATATCGGCGCACCATGTTGTTGTGTTTGGACCAGGGGATTTAGTTAGCGTGTGGAACAAGTCAACTTCAAGGTCGTTGAGGTTTTTGTTGATTGCAGGGGAACCGATCGGT
Organism: Boechera divaricarpa; assembly: GCA_026770425.1. NCBI lineage: Eukaryota > Viridiplantae > Streptophyta > Magnoliopsida > Brassicales > Brassicaceae > Boechera > Boechera divaricarpa. The sequence continues at coordinate 28,525,221 of CM049188.1, forward strand.
GAGCCTGTGGTTCAGTGTGGTCCGTTTGTGATGAATTCGCAGGCGGAGATCGATATGGCTTTTGATGACTATCAGAATGCTAAGAACGGGTTTGAAATGGCCAAGTGTTAGAGGTCACAGTGAAAAGTGTTTGTAAACGAAAACCATATGATTTTTTTGGGTTTTGTTTTCTTTATTTCACATTCAAGATGAGATCAATGTTAGGGGCTATAATAGCAATCCTCTCTATCAAAAAGTCGATTAGACTCGAGATTGTCTACAGCTTTGACTACAAATCGATCAGAGAAAGTTTGTGACAAAAACCACTTCCTAATTTTTAGTCTTAACTGATATATTTTCATATTTATATTTTTTTCAACTCTACTTTTATAGTAAGAATTTTTTTTTTTTAATATTTAAAAAAGTTTCAAAATTTTTAAGTTTACGTATAAATTTTAGAATGTACGTGTTATTTTAGGGAATTAACTTACAAACTTTTATGCATCTTACTAATTTTCAATTTATATGAAAAAAAAAGCTCTTGAACTAATTCACGGACAAAACAATGAATTTTGGGATGCACAATTGGTCTTGTTTTTTCATGATGTGATTCCTATCCATTGATAGATTTTTTTTATAAAGAAAAACAATTATAGAAAGTTTCCATTTTTTATTTTCGACAAAGCTATAGAAAGTTTACATTTATGAAAAACTGGTAATATGCATTACAAACAAACAATTATGGAAACGAGAATCGTATAAACTACTAACAGCAGCAATTAATTTCCTGGAATTTCGGAGTTATTTCCATTTTTGTCTTTGCTTTTGTGATTTACGCCAGTAAGACCATACCAATTTTAGTCTCAATCCCCTACATTTATGTATATATACGTATTGATATAAAATATAAATATGTACGCACGCCTAAAAAACACACACACACAAAATAATATCACATCCTCTATTAAAATTAGTGATCTTTGATTGCAACAAACAGATACAAAAGATACAAACAATAACAGAGTTTTATCATCACTAATGTCATCGAGACAGATCATTAAGAAGATATTTGCAAATTTTGAGAATGAAGGCGATGCTGCTGTTATTAGACGAGGCATCAGCAAGTGAGTTTGCTTTATTCGTTATTAATTTTCTAACGTAAATCCGATAGCTTCACCTTCAAGTTTCATTTATATTTCTTGTGGGGTTAATTCAGGAGTGACCATGAGTTATTGGACCCGTTCGTCTCGCTAGTTGAATTTTCTGGTAAAGTTCTTTTTACTTCCCCAAGGTGTGAATTAAAATTTGTGATTTTGATGTTTACTTATTATAGGATAATCTCAGCAGCAATTTATTGTTTGTTCTGATTTGCTCTGTTTCTTGATCAGTTTCACCTCCTGGTGGATTCAGAGATCATCCTCACAGAGGTCAAATCACCTATTCATTTTTTTCTACATCTGTACAAAGCTTGCTCTATTCTATAATGTTTCTGATGTAATTAGATCAACTGTGTACAGGTTTTGAAAGTGTTACATACATGTTGCAGGTGAGAACAAATCTTCATCCCTGATTCGAATCAATAATAAAAGCTTTTTACTTTTGCTTACTCGGATCTATTTAACTTGTATAGGGAGGCATCATTCACCAAGACTTTAATGGTCATAAAGGTACAATCCATGAAGGAGATGTTCAGGTGAAACAAAAAAAACATAAAAGACATGGCAGACCAAACGACAATTGAATACTCTTAAGCTTTCTTGTTGCATCCTTTTGATTCTGGTTTTATTGCAGTGGATGACAGCAGGAAGAGGAATCATTCATTCCGAAATGCCTGAAGAAGAAGTTAACAATGGCATACAGCTTTTGATCAACCTCCCTTCCAGTGACAAGATGTACAAAGAAGATTCTTCATAAAGATTCTACTTTCATTCAGCTTTCTCAATGTTTTTAAGTTGTGTGTTCTTTGATTTACGACAGGATCGAGCCAACAAACCTAGAAATATCGAGTTCAGATATTCCGAGAGCAGAAGAAGATGGAGTAGAGGTCAAAGTCATAGCCGGAGAGTCAATGGGAGTCCAATCTCCTTTCTACACAAAAACACCAACCATGTTCCTTGACTTTACTCTCAAGCCAAGAGCTCAAACCCACCAGATCATTCCAGAGTCATGGACTGCCTTTGCCTACGTTAAAGAAGGCGATGAAGGCGTGTTTAGCTTCTCGGATTCTTCTACAGTACAAGCACACAATGTAGTGGTATTTGGAACAGGGGGTGAAGTTAGCGTGTGGAATACATCAAGCTCTAGGCCGTTGAGGTTTTTGTTGATTGCAGGAGAACCGATCGGCGAGCCTGTGGTTCAGCACGGGCCATTGTGATGAATTCACAGGCGGAGATTGATATGACAATTGGGGACTATCGCAATGCCAAGAATGGCTTTGAAATAGCTAAGTATTGGAGGTCAGAGTGAAGAGTTTGAAGCAATAACCAGAGACAGTTATATGTAGGTTTTCTTCTTTATCTCAAACGGTTTTAATCTTACATTCTAGATCATATCATTGTCAGGTACCAAATTTTTTGTTTATCCTCACTAGAGGATTAAAGGGTAATTTTTTTCACAAAAGACAAAGCAAAGCTTATACAGAAGAATTGAAAACACTAAAGACATTAAAGTTAACATTGTTGGTCTAACCGACAAAAGCATAAATAAAACACAAGTCATTAGCTACTATTACAAACTTAAAGCCGAGACACACTCATGGCTTTGACATGGTGAAAAGAGGCATGAGTGAATCCAAAAGAACTTGAGAAACCATAAAGGTTATTTCAAAATACGAGAAATCCATTTCGCTGATGAAAAGGAAACATGCTTAAGTAGATGACAAGTTGAGGTTATCAAAGATTACTTGAATCTTGCACTTGGTTAAACCTTCTCTAGGAACCATCTGAAACTGTCTTAGTACCTCTACCACATCTTCGTCTATTGAGGTTTCGAAGTGTAGTATGAGTTTTGTAAGATTCGGCATTGTCTCGAGAAAGTACACGACTTGCTCCATCATTTTGTCCATGTCCTCATCTTCATAGATATCTCCAAACTTCAATATCTTTAAAACCTTCACAGGACTTGATGATAGGCAAGTGGGAATGTTCTCCGCCTCCCAAGGGCTGCACAGGCACTCGTCACTACTTTTACACTTCTTTCCATCTCTGTGGAGAAGGCCCTAAAATAGAAAAGGAAACTAATTTCAAAATCTAATTGCCTCTGTTTGAATGATGTATCAGCAGATGATATAAAGGATATATTTGGTACTTCAAAGACAAGGCTTTCTAGAATTGGACTGTTCTTGAGTAGAGTCGTTAATGATTCCCATCCTACACGTCGGTCAGTCTCAACAGTTAACTGAATCAGGTTGTTAAAAACCGGCATTGGCTCACAGCAGAAGGAGAGTACCTGAGAAAAAAAAGAACAAAGCAACAAGTACACCACTCGCTTATGATCACATTTTAACTCAAAAAGAAAAAGAAAAAAGATGAGTAAGAAGTTGGGACTACTGACCTCAAGAGTACTGTCAGATAAGTAAAGGGCCTTAACATTTGAAATTCCCATAAAAAGAACAGTTGCATTACCAACCATCCCTTCGTGCTTGAATAAATCATCCTCTGAATATGCCTTATCGATCTGATCATGTGTCATTTGAAGATCGAGACGAGCTTCAACAATTGAATCAAAATTCGCTTTTGGATACTAGTCCGCTATAGTATCAGAATACTCCAAGTATAGGAGATTAGGAGTATCAAACGACACACTCTTGTGATTCTCTAAGAACATTTGCTGAAAACGAAACGTTAGTCTTTTGAGGCTTGTGCTAGACACAGAGCCAGATTCCCAAAATTCCTGAACCATTGTCTCGCAACTAACTATAGCTTAAAACATAGGCCAATCCCAACACGAAGAGATGTCCAGAACAAGTTCTGATACACGATGTTTCAACACATTGGTTATCCAACCAATGACAGGAGCTGGTCCAACATCATCTTTACACTTAAGTGAGAATCTGTTCAAAGGAACATTCTTATACGAAGCCAATGTACCATCCACGCGCTTTATAAAACGTCTAAGAATCTTATCCCTTTCTTGTTTTCTCACTCCAGAATGCATACGCTTTGAGTCATCAAAATCAAGATTCATCTTTTCGAATAAAAATCACCACTTCACCAGTTCCAACCTGAACAGAGAAAATGAGCTTGAGTAAGAAATACAACAAAAGGATTCCAAAAATCCAACATTACCAATTTCAAAAACCGGTTTCAAGGTCTAAGCCTTTCACACAATCTTTTAAGTTTCCATTCAGATTCTTAACAGAAAGGAAAAATATTAAAAACTAAGAATCAAAACATCAACACACCAAAGCAAATGTTCTTGTCGAAAATTTTAAACGAGACACTACGTGAGAAGAGGATTAGCTTACTTGGGACTTGAAGCAGAGGTCACCAGAATCACACAACTGTTGAGTTTTTATTTTCTCTCGAACAAACTGGATTCACAGGTTTTTAGGCAAAGACTCAAAGTGAAGTGAAAGTTGTAAATTAGGGTTTTTGGCAATTGTAGCCCTAATAATTTGGCGGGATGGGTGAGTTCTAATGCGGGATTTTTTTCTGGAGTGTTGTCAAGTCCTCAGATTTTGGAGATATCTGCGGTAAAAGGAGTATTTCTCCTCGAGAGTCTAATCAAGTTATACCAGTCTCGAATCGTCTGTCCACTCTAATCAATTTTTTTGAATTTTAATTTTTAATATTATTTGTTGACAAAAAAAAACTTTTTAGTATTACCAAAAAAAAAAAAAAATAATTGAGATTTGAGACGATTATGTTAATAGTTTATTAAGGTAACTAATATAATTTGAGCCTTATAAGACATTTTCAACAGGGATCTTAAACCCTAAAATTCTATGAGCAACATGGTAATGATTCAATCCTAAAACCAAATACAATTTCTTACCAAATTCTTCAATATATATCCGTTTCTTTTCAATTTCCTTCAGCTGACAATATCTGCTCCAAAACGTTGCTTTGTTTGGAAGAACAACTAGAATAGTTAACGTGTCCGTTAACGCACCTGCCCAATTTAACGATTCCGTCAGCTCTAGTGTCCGTTACCTTAATTCATCAATTGTCTATTGCATTTTAGAAATATATATATATATATATTTTTTTTTTTATTATTTTCTAAAATCGAATATGTATCAAAATAGGTTTAAAAATACTAAACTAGAGAATTATGTGAAAATGTTCTAGAATTTTTTTTTTTTTTTAAATGCTATGTTGTATGACTGTTTGAAAGCAAAAATCGGGGTTTAAGAAATATAAAAATCATGTGAAACTTTGATAACGTACGCAAAATTTTTTGTAGAGAAATTATTTCACAACAAAAAAATGGTCCAATATCTGACCAAACCTATGCGTGCATGCATTGGAGTCATGCGACCTAGTGGTGATGGCTGCTATAACCAGCTACATAATTATATATAGAATATGAGTTGGTTCACCTAATTTATGTTAATATGTATATAATATTATAATAAAAAATAAAGCATTACCTTCGTACTTTTTATATCCATTATTTAATTCAAAATACAAAATTCCGGTAAAATTGTGTAAATTAGAAAAACAAATCAATTCCATGAAACCTTATTTGATGTCATTCTAACCTTATAAGATGTTCCGCTATACGGAGATTAACGAAAATAACATTTCTTTGCTGGAAATTGAAATAACAAGCCACAAAAAAACTGTAATATATAATAACGAAAAAGAAAAGAAAAAATGTTTTGATAAGTGTCAAAGACATACGCTTACATAAAATCATTACAACTACTTTTTTTGGTCGTATCGTCAAAAAGTTTTCAAAAGAAATAGTGAAAATCATACTATAAATCTTTTTGACGATGGTTTGCATAGTTTAATGTTTAAACTAAATCTAAATTTGGTTCCTCTAAATTGGCCAATTGGGTCACGTTTTCTTTAATATTTAGACAAGTGTACGGCGTCTATTTGTTGTTAATGAAGATTCGTTAAGGACTTAATTAGACTCCGTTAATGTGTCATTTTCATAGTTTGATTTTCTTATTATGTGTCGGATTTGTTTATTTACAAGAAAATTATATTTTTGGACTAAAATATCTAATGTTATTTGAAATAAATTTGGACCATTCAAATTAACTTTTGTATTAGTGATATGATCCCAAATTAACTGTTTCTAGGGCTGATAGGGCTATAACAGAAAGAAAAAAAAAGGACAGAAAATATCGTATGCACTATACAGAGTTCTTCAAAATTATTTTCCACTTTTAGTTTCTATAAAATTACAAAATCAAAACGGATGTTACATTTACGGAGACATTTTTTTCCTACCTTTGGTAACAAAAGTCAAGACTCGACAAATGAAAGTAACTGGTTGAGCCGGTGGCAACCAAGAGAAGTTGACCGACACGTGGCTATCAGGCCATGTGATGCTTACCTTTGAATCATGTGGAAGGGGAATGTGTAATCTTTTGCCAACAATAATTCCAGCAATTTGTTTCGTTATCAATTTGTCGAGACATGTTTGTTGCCACCTTTCATTTTAAAATACTACATTTCATATATATATTTATTGAGTAAATACCGACTTATTTCTATATCCACGTTGAAGGATAGACTTTTTAATTTGTTGGTCTATATTCTTTAATGAAAATATGAAATCAACTTTGTTTAAAAAAAAAAAAAAAAAAAAAAAAACTTTGTAACGTGATCTTAAAGGTAACAATTATGGTTGTTGCAGTGCGCAAAACACCGAGGATAGATATGTCCGCATCTCCTGGTTTTTACCAGACCATTTCTTGAGACTAAGAACAAATGTGGATCGATTTCCCAAGATTGATTCTGATTTGAATCAAAGACTCATCTGTTCGAACTATCTTCTTATATTTTTTCACAGTTGTATCGTGAATTGGTCCATACAGTTAAGGAGTTTGGCCAAGCTAACCATAATATAAATCCCTACTACTGAGTAAGTTTGTTGTGCTCTCATATCATTTTTTATACCAATTCAACTTTTCGTTCGTTTTTTTTTTTTTGAATTTTTTTTTGTATGTCAATTCTATAAGCTAGCTAAGTCAAATTTGATTGGCAATCTCCGTTTTTTATCAGATCATAAAAGAAATACACACATATATAATACTTCTGTTAGTTGATTAGTATATACGTGCATATATATAAACATGGAGGTTATGCCAAAAGAAAATAAAATAATATATATAAATATATATATAATTATATAGTATGTATACCAATAAGGTATACATGGAGGTTATCATTAATTATACCTTATTGGTATAGTGTGTTTAACTATTTTATCGCGTTTTAAAACATGTCGGTGAAAATTTTCCAACTCATTGTTGTTCTCTTGGGGGTAATTGACTCATTTATTAAAAAGTTAACACCTACCTAAATATAGTATGGGAAGTACGTTTAGTTTCTGAAAAACTATTCAAGATGAAGATTAGTTGATCGAGCTTAACTAATAGTTACGTAGCCCAATGATTGAGTTGTTGACTTTGTTACATTCACTGTGTTACAATATCACAACGATATATATACACACAATATACATATATATATAAGCATTTTGATGCGCCTATACCCGATATGATCCGGACTAAACACCTCTAAATAGAAAAATATATGAGTTTCATTTTCAAACACTCATTAAAAATTTCATTCAAAAAAAAGAAAAGAAAAAGAGTTTCGACTCATAATTCATCAACTAACCGTAAAAAAAAAGCTTGGATAAAGGATTAATATATAGTAGGTAATTACCGCGTTATATATGGGATAAGATATTTATAATATTTTTAAAAATTAATAAATTAAAAATATTTCTAAATATTTTAGTAGTGTATTATTGTATAAATAATTGAAATCTATAATTTAGGAAACAGTAAAATCAGCTAAAATTTTATGGAATACTACTTACTTGATTTTTCGTAAATAAATAAATCTAATTTTGGTAACATAAAATAAAGACAGACTATTATATATGATTGACCTAATGATATATTACTAGGATATATCCCGTGCTATAGCACAGACAAATTACAATTATATAAAAATATCCGAAATTTATAAAATCAGGATATTAGAAAATTGTAATTTTTCCAAAACTTTACGAAATTATAATATCAGTTTTTATAATATCGAATCTTTGTAATATCCGCGTAAATATTTTGTAATCAGAAATATAAAACCAATCTTTCATACTCGACGATATTAGAAATTTTCTGTTGGGAAAATTATATATAAAATCTTGATATTTTTTTTGATTTAACCGAAGAAAGAAGTGAAGTTTTGGAAGATTGCGACATTCTAAGATATTAATTAATATTTTTGGAAAATATTAACCCATAATATTTTAAGATTGGTTTCGTAGAATATATTTTTCTGTTGAAAGATAGTATGTCTATTACCGATATCGGATATTGCGATATATTGTTCCCAACATAAATTCTATTATTTTTGAAAAATTAAATCAACATTTAATTTAATTTTATTAGTTTGTTTAATTAAATCAAAAAAATCTTCATAAAATCTATTTGTAACTACTTAAAAATAATAATTAAAAAAAAATTATAATTAATTAATTAATAAAATGATCACATAATAACTAATGACTAAAATACCATTAATGAGATATTAAAATTTGTTCATTAAAGTAATGATAATGTGATATAAATATTAATATTTTTTAATGTTTATTTATAAATGTATTCTCCAAATAATATATAGAGGACGTAATTAGTCTAATAATTAATGTCCTAAAAAATATATTTTCTGAAAATCATTATGGCGACGACACGTCAGATGACATTGTTGTAATATTCTACGTAAACATAAGATTATTTTGTTAAAATGATTCTCAAATTAATATATAGATAATATATATATATATATATATATATATATATTATTTTGGTCATTTGTTTAGACGGTTATATATGTAGAAGGCTAGGGTCGAGACTTCAAGTGACCAGGTTCGATTCCAGTAAAGATTGTACTAATTCTGCCTTGAAAAACCAAATTTAAATTTGAAATCAAGTTAGGCAATTATGAAAGAGGTGGGGGCAAGAGTGCATTTTTTTACCCACGAAATAATGGAAACATGAATTATTATTTATCTTACACGAAAATAAAACTGCATTATATATGCTGGCAACGTCTATATATTACGAGTCCTGCCTTTTCCTTTTTGCTTTTGGCTTTTTTTTCTTGTCAACTAGATTTATGTACTATATATACCAACAAAATAATTATAGATTTATATATGGCCTCCTTGCGAAAACAAAACAATTTGGAGTACAACTATTTATACAAATTTACTACAATTAATTACATGTATACATTTTTTTTTGAATAAATACATGTATACATTATTACATTTATATCATCTAAAGACATGGTGTTATCTTACATCTTTGTCTGCGCATCTTCGCCAACCTTCCTCGAATATGACCAGGGAAAGATGCAATTTTAGTTGCATGCTAAAATTTCTCATTATCGAAATTTCACATGGAATTCTCATATACACGGATACAATTTATCAACATATATAGGTAGAGATACGCAACTAGATAAAGTGAATAAACAATCATATAACCTTAATAATTAACGATACACGATGTAGACAAGTTGTAATATAATATATCGAAAGAAAGAGATAGCGAATTTCTTATATATATATCCAAAGATAATTTAATTACATTCCAGTATTCCACACACACACATATTATATATGCATAGACCACAATGAAAACGAAAATAGTTTTTTTTCTTTTTCAAAGAGAGTTATGCCTTTGAAAGAGAGTTATGCCTTATAGTTAGTATAAGGAAAAATGTCATGCCTTTGAAATGAAACCAATAAACCAAAAGTGATCTCGTTCAAATTCACATTTTCTTCTAACGCATGTCTATTTATTTAGTTTTTAATACCCCAAAATTTTCGTACTTCATCAGTTGGTCCAGTCGATGTAATTATTAATTTTGTATAACTCGGTTTCATCTTTCAGAGACAGGCTGTCTAGCTAGTGATCATTAATTGCTTTTATAATTTTTAGCATTCATATTTGACTTCAGTAATTTATGACCTTGTATTATGTTATCCTTTAATTGGTGACTTTATTTTTTATAACCTTCTACTTTAAAAAAAATCGAAATATTTGTAACAGAATTATTTAACTCGATTTCGTCTTTTGAACTTGGTCGCAAAACTTGATGATGTTCTATCTGATATACATATATAAGGATAATATAAACCGTTAAATTAAACTTATATCGTGTCGGTAACAGTAGAAAATTATATCCGAAACTATGTGTACGTCATTGTGATTAACATATGCTAACTAGTACTATTATACCATATAGTAAGTAGGATTTAATTAATGAAAGAATGTATAAATAATCAACTCAGATTTCGGAATTTTCGATTGGGTGGTTGAAGATTAGTTTTCTGACTCACTGAAATTCTGAATAATTAATTTCCAAACAAGTTCTCTATAAATATACTTTAAAAACAATTAGTAATTGCCAGCTAATAATAAAACATGCGGAAACAATCAAAAGAGTACAAAAAATTTGAATCGTTTTCTAAATAATGAAGCACACCTCCGACGACTATTTTTCATTATATAAACAGACCATTTTCCATGCAGAAACACAAACCATCTCTTCTAAAACATCTTCTCTTTTCTTAACCAAAAATAAACAAATAAACTTCTTCTCTATCGAATAAGTAATTAGTCACCGGTGAGACATCCCGGTGAAAACAATGGCAACTCCGGCATGGAGTCATGCCGGCCGGACTCATTTGGTAGTTGCTGTTATGGCACTAATCGTGGGTTTGACCTTGGCAACAGAGCCTTATTACTATAGTTCTCCTCCACCACCTTATGTATACAAGTCTCCACCTCCTCCGGTTAAGTCTCCTCCACCACCATACTACTACCACTCACCACCTCCTCCAGTGAAGTCTCCACCACCACCATATTATTACCACTCACCACCCCTTCCGGTGAAGTCTCCACCACCACCCTACTACTACCACTCTCCTCCTCCTCCGGTGAAGTCTCCTCCTCCTCCTTACTACTACCACTCTCCACCTCCTCCGGTGAAGTCTCCACCACCACCATACTACTACAATTCACCACCTCCTCATGTGAAATCTCCTCCTCCACCATACTATTACCACTCTCCTCCTCCTCCAGTGAAGTCTCCTCCTCCTCCTTACTACTACCACTCTCCACCTCCTCCGGTGAAGTCTCCACCACTACCATACTACTACCATTCACCACCTCCTCATGTGAAATCTCCTCCTCCACCATACTATTACCACTCTCCTCCTCCTCCAGTGAAGTCTCCTCCTCCTCCTTACTACTACCACTCTCCACCTCCTCCGGTGAAGTCTCCACCACTACCATACTACTACCATTCACCACCTCCTCATGTGAAATCTCCTCCTCCACCATACTATTACCACTCTCCTCCTCCTCCAGTGAAGTCTCCTCCTCCTCCTTACTACTACCACTCTCCACCTCCTCCGGTGAAGTCTCCACCACCACCATACTACTACCATTCACCACCTCCTCATGTGAAATCTCCTCCTCCACCATACTATTATCACTCTCCTCCTCCTCCAGTGAAGTCTCCTCCTCCTCCTTACTACTACCACTCTCCACCTCCTCCGGTGAAGTCTCCACCACCACCATACTACTACCATTCACCACCTCCTCCGGTGAAATCTCCTCCTCCACCATACTATTATCACTCTCCTCCTCCTCCAGTGAAGTCTCCTCCTCCTCCTTACTACTACCACTCTCCACCTCCTCCGGTGAAGTCTCCACCACCACTATACTACTACCATTCTCCTCCTCCACCAGTGAAATCTCCACCACCACCTTACTACTACTCATCCCCACCACCACCACCAAAATCATACTCCCCACCGTACTACTACTCATCTCCTCCCCCGCCGGTATCATACCCTCATCCCCATCCTCACCCACATCCCAAACCACTCGTTTTCAAAGTCGTTGGTAAAGTTTACTGCTATAGATGCTACGACTGGACTCACCCTAAAAAGTCACACGACAAGAAGCATCTCAAAGGTAAATTTACAAATCAATTTTTATATATCTACTTAATATTAAATACTTCGAAATATTGCACTGTACATATCCACATTGTTGGCGGAGAAATGAAAACGATTATTACAACAAAAATGAAATAAAAAAGAGATAGCGACAGAATTCGTTATTAATAAATAACTGTGAAATATTTAAATAATATTGTTTTTGCCACGTAGGCGCTGTCGTGGAGGTGACGTGTAAAGCCGGAGACAAAACGGTCAAAGCGTACGGAAAGACAAAGATCAACGGGAAATACGCAATCACCGTGGAAGGATACAACTACCGCAAATACGGCGGCGAGGTATGCACGGCCAAACTTCACGCGCCACCAAAGGGCTCACCGTGTAATATTCCGACAAGTTACCATTTGGGTAACAAAGGAGCTAAGCTTCATGTGAAATCAAAGACTGAGTACGAAGTTGTGCTTTACGCTAAGTCCTTTGCTTATGCACCTAAGAAGCCTTATGAGGAATGCCATAAACCAGCTCCTTACCACCCACCTTACTACTACAATTCTCCACCACCACCAACTCCGGTTTACTACTACAAGTCACCACCACCTCCAACCCCGGCTTACGTCTACAAGTCTCCGCCACCACCAACGCCGACTTACGTCTATAAGTCTCCGCCTCCTCCAACTCCGACGTACGTCTACAAGTCACCGCCTCCTCCTACCCCGACTTATGTTTACAAGTCACCACCACCTCCAACTCCAACATATGTTTACAAGTCACCACCACCACCAACGCCGGCTTACGTCTATAAGTCACCGCCACCACCAACTCCGACTTACATCTACAAGTCTCCACCGCCACCTACACCCACATATGTATACAAATCACCACCACCTCCTACTCCAACTTATGTCTACAAGTCACCACCACGACCAACCCCAACTTACGTTTACAAGTCTCCACCACCACCCTACTATTACCATTCGCCACCCCCACCGGTGAAATCTCCACCACCACCTTATTATTATAAGTCTCCTCCACCACCAGTCAAATCTCCTCCACCACCGTACTACTACCACTCACCTCCTCCTCCGGTCAAATCTCCTCCACCGCCATACTACTACCATTCTCCTCCTCCACCAGTCAAATCACCACCACCTCCATACTACTACCACTCACCGCCTCCACCGGTCAAATCCCCACCACCACCGTATTATTACCATTCCCCACCTCCTCCCGTGAAATCTCCCCCACCACCATACTATTACCATTCTCCCCCTCCTCCAGTAAAATCACCTCCTCCTCCTTACTACTACCACTCACAACCTCCACCAGTCAAATCTCCACCACCACCATATTATTACCATTCCCCACCCCCTCCCGTGAAATCTCCCCCACCACCATACTATTACCATTCTCCCCCTCCAGTAAAATCACCTCCTCCTCCTTACTACTACCACTCACAACCTCCACCAGTCAAATCTCCACCACCACCATATTATTACCATTCCCCACCCCCTCCCGTGAAATCTCAACCACCATATTATTACCATTCCCCACCCCCTCCCGTGAAATCTCCTCCACCACCGTACTATTACCATTCTCCCCCTCCTCCAGTGAAATCACCTCCTCCACCTTATTATTACCACTCACCACCTCCTCCGGTGAAGTCTCCTCCTCCACCTTATTATTACCACTCGCCACCTCCTCCGATGAAATCACCTCCTCCTCCTTACTACTACCACTCACCACCCCCACCAGTCAAATCTCCACCACCACCTTATTATTACCACTCACCACCTCCTCCCGTGAAATCACCTCCACCACCATACTACTACCACTCTCCACCACCACCCGTAAAACCTCCTCCTCCAGTCTACATCTACGCCTCGCCCCCACCCCCCATCCACTACTAGACTCACCAAGTTTAACCAAAAGTCCCCATTATTCAAGTAATTTCTATACTAAACAACAACTCATCTACACACCCGTTTAACTGCTTTCATGCTTTTTTTGTCGGATTCATAGGTCTAAAGCAGAGTTTGGTCGATGTTTCACAGGTTTTTCTTTCAAATATGGAATAAAGAAAAGGTGTACGAGGAGATCAAGAAGTGAACCAAATAAGGATCCGTCATATTATACCCAACGACAACGATTCTCTCAAGACAAACCACTTCGCTTCTACTTTAATAGGCCTACTCATCTCCTTTCACGTTTTCATCTTAGCTTCGTCAATTCGGATTGCCAAAATTGGGTCGTAATTTATTTGTTGTGCATAGAATTTTATTTTGTATAGTTCCACCCTTATGAAATGAAATTTGTTTGCAATAAAATCAGGTTTCTAATTTTCAACAAATCTCTGGAATTCGGTTATAAAATCGAGTGTTGACGATCTAAATGCAAAATCTGACTTTTCCGGGTCATCTTTAAGAGACTACACTTCAATCTGAAAATTTTATAAATTCAGATCTTGGTCGGTCCTAAGCTGTTTCAGACCCAACTCGACTTAAACTTTATCAACCAATAGACTTTCAAATCTAATCAGATCAACTCGGGCTAGCCAAAACATGATCAAGTCACTTAGAAATTCAGATTTCTCAAGCTACCTATCACACTCAGCCACTCAAATACAGTAATGAAGTAATTTTATTATATATTATACATTACAGACGGTACCTTTAAACAGAAACTAAACCTTTAAACAGATCTTCTCTCAGGAGAGAAGGATACAACATACACACATAGAACAATCCATTCTAGTTTTAACTTTTAAGAGGTTCTTTGACACTGATCAATTGACCAGAGCAAGCCTGTCTTAGTTATTACTAATTAATGGGTGAAAAAAAACTACGGCCGTTTTATAAGTTTCACATCATCTCAAAGAACCATGAAATCGTTTAATTTTACATTAAGAGCAAGAATTCTGAATCTGTTAAAAAAAAGATTTAAGCTCTTAACTAGGTGTACCGTTGGCTTTGTTCCTGTACACAACTTCTAGACATTCTTTAGCTCGAAGAACTTTCGATTGAAGGTAAAAGCTCCCAGCTTTCGCGTTATTCTCAAACAGTTTGTCATATTTCTGCATTCATATATAGACCCACTCCTTTTAGTTATTCGATTCAGAGTATCAAATTAGACCGAGAAAATCATCATCTATGATGAAAGAGAAATGTTTACCTGCAATATTTCTTCCCAAGAGGTCTGCTCGGTCACACCAAGAATTTGCCTAGCCTCTTGCTCATTGATGGCTTTTCCTGCTTTACGCACTGCATTCTGCATTGCTTCTTGCGCAACGCCAGTTTTAGACGCATCTGCAAAAGAAGATTCTCGGGTAAGATAGGCCTCCTTCATACAGATACATGACCCTTTATCTTATGTATAGATTCAATATACTCGAGTAACACTGTAACAGAGAGCAATCTAATTCAGAAACGTATAAACCATTCCAATAGTAGTAAAACATATCCAGGAGCTGTAATAAACAAGTTACCAGAATCACTAGTTATCATGAAAATGCAACTTGTAACCAATCTATCAATTGAAAAAAAGATCTTCCTAAGAGAGCATGCCTTATAATTGGATACATGAAGCAGCCACTTGATGTCAAAAAGGTAACATATAAAATGGTGTTGGAACTCACTTGCAAGTGCTTGACGATAGGCTTGAAAGACAGCACGACCAATGATCCCAGAACCCATCACAATCAAATTTGCAAGTATTCTCCCAGCCTGTAAAAGAAAGAAATGAGAATGTTAGAATTAATGTAACACGATAAGCACGGATGAAGAAAGAACTTGAAAACAAAGAAACATGTCCAAAGTCAAGCCTGCTTAAAGTTCATCAAGCAAAGGCCTTTAGCTACTACTATATGCAAAGAACGGATTCGATCTATCGCCAATATTTTAATACTTAAACATTCAGACATCTTTGCCTGATTGATCAAATCTAGAAAGAACAAATGAGAACAGAAAAAAAATGTTTCTTTCAATCTAATCTAATCAGTGCAAATACAACCTAATACAAATATGGATGGAATTCAATCAATCATACAACTAGAACAAAAAGTGTCAGCAATTACAAAAACCCAAAAAAAAATTCGAAATTGATAAAATATATCTCAAAATGAAGCAACCAGCTGAATGATCCATACCCAATTCATAGAACCCATCAATCTCTCGGATTTATGCAGCTCAACGATATAGATCTAACAAATGATCCCAGAGGATGCTAAAATCAATCGGTTGCATCAAAGGACAAAGAGTCATAAATCAAGAGATTAAAGCGGCAAAGAAAAATAAAAAATTGGAAAAACGAAGAGAGGAAAAACCCACCATGGCAGCCGATTAATCGATCGATTAAATCTGGATAAGATGCTTATCTTTAGAACGATATTCGAATTAGTTTTCGTGGGGGAAGAAGAGTACTAAAACCTGAAGGAAGGCAATAGAAGAATCTAGGGTTCTCTTTCCTGTTGTTCGTGTTCGTGTAATAAGTTGTGATGAGCTGATGACCAACACGAAACAGGGAATTGATGCCCACGGAATTTTTATTAATACCCAATAGAAAGCTTACACGTGTCATATGTGGGCTTGGGATGTCAAATAAATTTGGCCCATCTACTACTACTGAGAGGATCAATGTTGACCGTTGAAAAATTTAGAAGTCATCGGTTTAAATTGTCTATGGAAATTTTTCATTTTTCTTTTTCCACCGAAGAAACCATTCAATTTAAATCTTGTTTCCAATACATAAATTATCTAAACCCATAAAATGCTCTAACCACAAGAGTTGTACAGCATCTAAAATTACGAAATACATAGGACAGTTTGCAACCGTCTTTGCCATCGCGTCTGCTGCCGCATTTGCTTCCCTATGGATATGTCCGAAGGAGTAGCCATTGATGATGATGTCGAGACCTCCAATGTCTGAAGTGAAAACTTCGAGTCTTGACCATGCTTGAGGGTGCTTGAGAGCCTTAATAGCATCCAAACAATCTGTCTCAAAAAGAACATTTTTATAGCCCAATCTAGAAACGCATGTGACAGCCCAAACTAGAGCTGACATCTCTGTGATTAGAGGAGAAGAGAGACGAGGATAACATTTTGCCCCGAGGTGTCTCACTTTGCCAAATTGATCACGAAGTATCCAACTGATCCCACAAGTCTTGGAGCTGGAATTCCAGGAACCATCAATGTTACACTTCAAGTGCAAAAGAGCCGGTGGAGACCACTTCTTTCTTCTATTGCTAGCAGGTGGAAGAGTATACTGTTGAAGTGTGGTTGCCAAGTTTGCCTGTAACCATATTTCAGCCTCCTCTTTTGCTTTGAGCAGAACTTCATTTGGAGGAGTGTCCCAAGCCGAGAACACCACATCATTCCTAGCTTTCCATATGAACCACAAGAACCAAGGCCAAGATCTACAGCTGTCCCTATCCTCATCAGTACTATTACTCTCAGACAACAAAAGAGAAGAGAGATTTTGGTAAAGAGAATCTGATGGATTCGGGAAGAACAAGTGGCTTACCGGGGATAGAGCCCATATCACCCTTGCATAAGGGCAGGTGAAAAGCATATGATTCACAGTTTCAGAATGAGATTGACACCTTGGACATTCCCCACCTTTTATCAAGCGTTTCTTAAGCATATTGGAACCAACATCTAAGCAATTAGTAATGCACCTCCAAAGAAAATGTCGCAGTTTTTGAGAAGTTTTCAATTTCCACAGTGTCGAGAAAAAAGGCTCAAGATTTGGCTAGGAGATTGCCTGAGAGAGAGCTTTTTTGTTGATTTTTTGAGTCTAGTGTCAGTACCCTGATTTGACTGAATAAGAACCATCTTTGTTGTGAATCCAAGTGAAGCTTGAGTCTGGATGCGTTCCTCCTGGCTTAATTTGAGTAATTAACTGAACTTCCTCTTCAGGGAAACCCAGCCTAAGCTGAGGTATGTGCCACTCATCAGAGTTATCCTCTTTAAAGTTCCCAAAATTAAAGGTTTTTAGATCGAAACCTTTTTTTGGCCTAGGGGGTCTTAGAGGATCTGTAGACAACCATGGCTCTGTGAGCATATCCAAATTTTTCCATTACCCAAATTACGCTGCAATCCTTCTTTCATGAGAACCTGTGCACTGTGAATGCTTCTCCATCCAAAAAAGGGCCGAGTTCCGAGAGGAACATCTAGGGGAGAACATTTAGGATAATATCTAGGCTTTAGAATTTTACTTAACAACGTAGACTCTAAAGTGCACAGACGCCAAAGTTGATTCCCCAAGAGGGCAACATTGAAACCGCCAAGGTCTCTAAACCCCATACCTCCTTCTTTTTTGTTGTCACTTAATTTCCCCCAAACCTTCCATTTGATACCTTTGTCAGTATCGGGGTTTTTTCACCAGAAGTTAGCTAACTTTGAATTGATAGTCTTGTAGAGGGTTTTTGGCAATTTGAAACAACTCATGGTGTAGGTTGGTAAGGCCAGGGCAACTGCTTTCACAAGAACTTCTTTCCTTCCCTGGGAGAGAATTATGGTCTTCCAAGATGCTAATTTCCTTTCCACTATGTCCTCAAGATACTTGAGAGTCTTCACTTTTGAACCAGTAAAGATCTCTGGAAGTCCCAAATATAATCCTGAACCCCCACATTATTGATCCTAGAAGCCTGCCGAATAGATACTTTAATTTCCTCTGAGACTTGATTACCAAATATGATACTTGACTTCTGGGAACTGACTCGTTGCCCTGAGATTTTACTATATTCATCCAAGATTTCCTTGATATGCTTCAATTCTGTCAGATCTCCTTTACAGAAGAATAAGCAATCATCAGCGAAAAAGAGGTGGGAAATGGCTGGAGCTCTTTGAGCAACTTTAATTCCTGATATGAAAACTCTATCAGTAGCATTCTGGAGGCTGTTACTGAGAGCTTCTACAACCAAGATAAACAGAAAGGGAGAGAGAAGATCTCCCTGTCTGAGCCTCCAGGAAGGATTTAAGTGACTATACTGAGAGCCATTGACTAAGATGCTAAAGGATGCAGAAGAGACACATGTCATTACTCTATTTATCCATTCCAAATCAAAACCAAGTTTCTGTAGGAGAAAGGCCATTCAACTCTATCAAAAGCCTTAAGCATGTCAGTCTTGATCGCCATTGAAGACATAGCCACTGCTTCCTTTGTTCGCAAGGCGTGAATCACCTCGTAGGCCAAGAGGATATTGTCTGTGATTAGCTTACCCTTCATAAAAACGGTTTGGTTTTCTGATATAATGAGAAAAAGGACTGTCTTAAGCCTGAAAGAAATAACTTTTGAGATGACCTTATAAATGAAGTTGCAGAGACTGATGGGCCTAAACTCACTGAGTCTTTAGATCTAGATTTCTTAGGGATAGGGCAGATATTGGTGGAGTTGAGCCTGGTATCCAACACACCTGTTTTCCAAAACTCATCGACCAACTGAAAGATATCCCGCCCCACTGTGGACTTATGCTTCTAAAAAAAAGAATCAGATAAACCATCTGGCCCTGGACACTTGTCTGGATTCAAGTCAAAAATAGCCTGTTTTACTTTCTCTATAGAAATAACCTTCATTAGCTCCAGGTTAAGGTCTGATGATACTCATGGAGACAGGCTCTGCGGAATAAATGAATCCCTTATGGAAAAAACCTCAGATAGCTCAGAAGTATACAGTGTCGAGAAGTGTTGGATAGCTAGCTTACCTTTGTCTCTCTCTGAGACAACAGAATTCCATGTAGCCTCATCAATAAGATGATGAATCCTGTTCTTGGCTGCTCTTTGTTTCACTGATGCATGGAAGAACTTGGAGTTCCTATCTCCCGTTTTCAACCAGGTATTCCCGCCATCGCTAGCTCTTTTTTTTATCTCAAAAAGTTCCTTATGATTGAGAGAGTCTTGGTGGGTTAGGGAATCAATCATTTCCTTAAGCTGGTTGATGAGGATGAATGAATTTGGCATCGCTTCTCTCTTCCACGCAGCCATATCTTTCCTGCAAGCCCTTAGAAGATTCATCATGCCTGTAGAATCATCTTTTTCTTTAGCATTTTTCCTACTTTTGTCAACCAGATCGAATAAACCTTGTTTTCACACCATATTTTATCATATCTAAAGCTCCCTTTTCTCTTTTGATCCTTTTCTTCCAGACAGGTCAGAAGAGGGCTGTGATCAGAGTCTACACAGGGAAGATAAAGTGTATGAGCTGTTGGAAATCTGATGAAGCAGTCAATGTTGGAGAGGACTCTGTCGAGTTTGCAATGAACTTGAGCTCCGTTCCTCACACCATGCCATGAAAATTGATTTCCTTGAGCTGGTAATTTAGTTAACCCACACCCTTTCATCATATTTTTGAAAGGCCGGAAAGATGCTTCAGATCGAACTGATCCACTTTTTTTTTCACTATGACAAGCTATTTCATTAAAATCCCCTAAGAGGAGCCAGGAGTCTGATCTTTTTTGACCTGGTCTTTGAAGACGCTCCCAAAAATGACTTATTTCCTTTGACACAGTGTGCCCATAGATCCCAAAAAAATTGAAGATAACATTTTTCCAAGTGACCTCAACGTCAATCATTCTTTTTGTAGCTGATAAGACATCCACTTCAGCCTCTTCTTTCCAAAGAAGGGCCAGACCGCCACTCTTCCCTAATGGCTCTACAGTGTGCATGTTAAAGTATTCTAGTTCCTCACATAGATTCTCAAGAAAATGTCTTCTTTGCTTAGTCTCACAAAGAAATAAGATCCCAGGGGAGTGCTTTTTGACCAAATCCTTGAGATGATGGACTGCCAGGCTATTCTCCAAGCCTTGACAGTTCCATCCTAAGATCTTCATGCTGATTTTGAGAACCTACAAGGACCTATAGGCTTCTTAGCTTGAGGAGGGGTTAAGTCAGAGGGAGCTTTGGGTGGGTTTTGAGGCTCACTCGTGCTACCCTTTGAGGATTTCTGAGTGACTGTAACTTTACTGGCTAACTTAGTTTTTTTTCTTGCCTGGTTACGCTCCCAACTGGGTCTCCTTTTACGTTTTGGTCCCAAGTCTTCCTGAGATGCAGAGAAGGAGAAGACTGTAGTGGGTTTAGCTACACCTTTGTCAGAAGATAAACATTTTCCGTCTGCTGAGAAGATGTTGATGGTTTTGCCTGAAAAAAGAACTTTTTAGGAAGGAGAAATCTGAAGAGGGGGGTTTGCTTTAAGCCTTGCTTATCTTTTTGCCAATCCCACCAATAAGGAACAGATTCTCTCACCCCAGAACTGCTTGCTTCTTTCTTTCTCCACTCCTTAAAATAAGATTGTGAAGGGGCTTGTACTTTTTTTTCTTTCCCTTTTTTAATACATAGTCTGTTGAAAATAGTAGCTGGAGTTACAGAGTGTTCCTGAGGCTGCTCTTGAATGATAACACCCTTCAAAGCTTTTGCTTTCCCTTTTATAGAGACAGATTTTGACCCTTTTGCGGATTGAAAGGTGGCTTTCTTTTTCCTTTTTGGAAGAGATTGAAGCTTGAGAGAACCAGAATCAATAGTGTCTTGATGATTGCAGCTTGAGTCTTGACTTGGCTTTAGAGAGCAGTGGTATTGGTCGTGAGTCAAACGCTTACACCTATAACAGATTTTGGACCGTTTTTCGTAGCCCAAATCAACAGTGAGAATGTCCCCGGACTTGAGTTTGATAGCCTTCTTGAAGATTATCGGAGAATCAACCGAGATCCAAATCCGAGCTTTGACGTATTCGAGAGAATTAGACTTCTTTGCGTGGAGCTCAACTTCTTATGTCCGCCCCAAAGTATTACCGATGACTCTCACTGCTTTTTCTTTTAAACAATGTAAAGGGATCCCCTTGATTCTAACCCAGAAAAGAATGTTCTGTAGATAGTCAAGACCAGGTTTCGGTTACCACAATTCTCCAATAACCAGCTAGCCGTTGACAAACCAAGGCGCAGTAGGGAGGACACGATGAAGATCTGCTTCCTGATCAAATATGAACTGAACTCTACCTTTCTCAATAATTTTATCTCTAACTTTGTCTTCAATTTCCCAGATCTTTGGCAGGATTTGAGTGATATTGAGTTGAGGATTCTTACTATGATACTACACGAGTGTTGATCATTAAGTTCCTTGTTATCGAGATCCGGAAGCTCAAGATCCTCTAGGTTTACTTTTTCCTTGTCTTTCAACCTTCTCAAGAGTTCGTCGTCTTTACTTTTATGGGAACGGTACATTCCCTATTATCTAAATTTCCAAACTAAGAGCTTTCTATACACGAAAAGCGTTAGACGTGGTACCAAGTCCAGTGGTCCTTGCACAGCTAAGAAAATCTTTCTAAGAAAATTCGAGAAAGATCTCCTCTAAGGACAGATTCCAACTTTCTGCTCGAAGTGAGGATTTACAGGTTGTCAAGGGCGATAAGTAATCAAACACGTTGATACTCACCAGCGCAGGGACTTCCTTTGTTTAAATCGACACCAAACAGAAAGGGTAAAGAGAATATAGATCTGGGAACCTTGAAAGCCGAAGCAGACAAACCAGATCTTAATCCAAGCTCTTCTTAAAGTCCAAACACAGCTGCTTCTGCAACAATGTTCAACTTTAGGGTCAGTTTCCAACACTCCGCTCAAGGTTGAGTCTTACGGATTAGCATACGCCAATGTGAGATAAACCTCAACTTATCCACACCAGCACAAAGCCTTTCCTTGCCTTCGGCGTGTAAGACTCTACCAAGCAGAGAGGGTAAATGAGAGGGAAATGTTGATAGAGAAGAGAAGAAGAGGGAAATCTAGGGTTTTTGGGTTTGAGAGAGAAAAGAGAGGAAAACAGAGAAAATGGTATCAAACGAAAGCGGAGAAGAAGAGAAAAAGAATGGTCGGAGTAGATTTCTCATAATCTTCGTGAGGAAGACATGAGTGAAGAGAGAAAAAGAGGAGCCTAATCGCCTTTTTCTTTTTCTCCACGATTAGTTAGTATAATTAATACAATCTGTGTTTTTTATTTATGGGAATTTTTCTTCTTTTCTGTTTAATTTGAAATATTGTTTATTGATTTTTTATTAAAAAATTACTTTAGGTTTTCTAATCTTTGAAGAAATGTGTAAACATAAATATAAAATTTTGTTTCTATTTTATGTTTAAGACATATAATACAGTTGACCAATTTTTACATATATTTTAAAAAAATAAAAATAAAAGTATGAATTTAAAATTAAAACGATCAAAACCTTTAATATTTCATCACACTAAACACAAAAGAATATTCGGACTTCCTTGAAAACATTTTCAGAGAAAATTCAGAATAATCTTTTCTTCGTTTTTAGAAAACCCAGTTTTCTATTACATATGAATATTAGAATATATGATGATATAATTTTGCAGAGTATACGGGAATGTCATATTTGCCAACAAACCACCTAAATTAGTAATGAAGTTAAATTTGAGAAAGGAAAAAAGTGCATGTATAATTGTTGTAAACGTATAATTCAATGAACAAATATATAATAGATTCATTAGTTCCATTAAGAGTATAATTAGTTCACTTAACCAAAAAATTAAAAGTAAACAACTCTGCTGTTAATTTTTTTTTTTTTTTGGGTAAAAAACGATATTAAAATCCCTGAATTTTCTGCGTGTTAAATGCGCTGTCTTTATTATCTTTTTTTTTTTTTTTTAAAAGTTCTCCTTCCCGAATTTTGGCAGTATGAATCCTCTCTAACCCCGAGGTTATACAGAGAAAAAAAGTGCGAAACCAAACGCAGAAATTGAGAAACCATCGCACAAGCACAAGCTTCTCTTGTTCCTTCCCGTTTCTTCCTCTCCCCATCTCTCTCGATTCCTTCTTCTTATTTTTTTCTTGGCCTCACAGATCCGCGATCCATTTTCCTGTTCCAGCAGGTTTGATTGATTTTGTTGTTCGTGAGATCAGATTCCCGTTTGCGGTTATTAAGTTTTGTTTTGATTTCCTTGTAGATCTGAGTTTTATCTTTTTTGAAAATTTCAGCTGAATTTTTTTTTGTCATTTTATGTGTGGGTTGAGATTTTGTTTGTTTGATCGATTGCCAATTGTTTTAAAGACCGAAATCTCCGAATCACGCAATCAATTTTAAACATGTTTAGAAGCTGCATTTCCGAATGTTGTTCTTCCCATTTTAATCCGAAATGTGTTCAGCATCCAGAATATGTTTTGACTTTATTGATGATTTGTCGGTGGGTGTTCAATTTTGAGATTTTTGTTGTTGCGCGGTGGATCTTTCTATTAGCCTAGATAATGTATTTTAGGTTGATCACATTCACGTCGTTATGCTGAATTTATTTGTGATTGCTGTTTGATTCGATGATTCGATCTTTTGGTGGTGCGATGTATGTTTATGTTAAGGGTGCTTAATTTGGTTAATGGTGTATTAAGCTTCCTTTATACTCATACTTAGTGGTCCTACATTCGAATGTGAGATTTTGCTGATTTATTGTGAGTTCATGTTTTCCATTTCTTTTTATTCTATCCAGTTTCAAACTACAAGATTTTGTTGTCAGATGGCTCATTCTTTTACCATTTTTTGGTGATTGATGGTTTGTTTGAAACAATTTGACACTGAAAGCTCTTTCACATTCTGAACAGGCTATAAAGTGTAGTTAGCACATTCCCTATAAAAAAGCAGTTTTTCACTATTGGTTATGAAGAAAGCATTTGGTCAAACTGTCAGAGACCTGTAAGGATTGGAGTACCTTGAATTAAATGTTTTATCTTGTCAATCCATGCCTGGATTATTTGTTTTTCATTCAAGATGCCTTATAAATTCTTTCATCCAATTGCTTGTAGCAAGAGAGGTGTCAACAAGAAAGTACTTAAAGTACCTGGAATAGAACAAAAGGTAAAGCTTGCTGTTTGCTTTTCTCTGTTTTTTTTTTTTTTTTTGCCTTGATTAAGATGCTGTTTGTAGTCTGTCATGATTGAGTCAATCAATTTTTTAATTAAGTTTTGCGAATGTTGAATTATATTACTAGAGAAGCTTATCTTTGGTTGACACTCCTTGCCGGCTTCTATTATGGAATTTTATAGGAGATTTTCCATATATGCTTCAATTTGTTTGTCTCTCATTTTTGCACTTCTGTTTCTTGTTCAGGTTCTAGATGCTACCAGCAATGAGTCCTGGGGTCCGCATGGATCACTTCTTGCGGACATTGCGCATGCTTCGAGAAATTAGTAATTACAAATACCTTTTTCATGTTCTCCTTTTCCATAATGTTATCTTATGGATGAATGTTATGTTTTTTTCTCATGCAGTCATGAATACCAGCTGACCATGGGAGTGTTATGGAAACGTCTTAGTGACACTGGAAAAAACTGGAGGCATGTCTATAAGGTAAAAGAAATATGAAGGCCTAGCTTGTTTTTGATATGCTCATAGTGCTTTGGCGGTGAATGAAACTAATTTCTGCTGGCTAATCTCTACTCTGCTCTCCAGGCATTGACGGTCTTGGAGTACATGGTAGGCCATGGATCAGAACGTGTCATAGAAGAGATTAAAGAACGTGCATATCAAATTTCGGTAATGACTACATAGTAGTAATTTATTTTAGATGTATTCAACAAGAGATTTTTTTTGGTATCTCAGTCTCAGCTGTTGATTTTCTTACTGATAGAGGTTTATCCCTTTTCCATGTGTCAGATATTATCCAATTTTCAGTATGTTGATTCCAGCGGTAAAGATCAAGGTAGCAATGTCAGGAAGAAGGCGCAGAGCCTTGTGGCTTTGGTAAATGACAAAGAAAGAATAGCTGAGGTCAGAGAGAAGGCTGCTGCTAACAGAGACAAGTACGTCGGCTTCTTGTTTCTCCAACGGGTCAAATCTCATGCACATTTTTTTAACTAAAACTGCTGCCTAGCGAGGATTATAATTGCTATCTATGCTGCCTAGTAAAGTTATGAATATGCAATCCTTCAGCATTATGAGCGTCTGTTTCTTAAGGAACATTTCCTCAGAGAGGGAACATATTTCCCAAAACCTGACATTTTTCGCACAATAGGTATCATAACTCAACTGTAGGTGGGATGCCTAGGCCGTCAGGAGGATATGGAGACAAATATGATTACGAAGGCCGATATGGAGACAGAGATGAAGCGCAAAGTAGTTATGGGAGAGAGAGAGAATATGGTTACAGGGATGATGATAGAAATAGTCGTGATGGAGATCGTTATTCTAGAGACTCTGAAGACCGATATGGAAGAGATGGTAACAGGGATGATGAATACCATGGGAGGAGCAGAAGTGTTGATAATTACCAACATGGATCAAGAGGTAGGAGCTCAGACAGGGAACGGCCTATTGAGGATGATGGCCAATCTTCATCAAGGTATGTTGATTTAAATTTTTAATCCCCCTCTTTAAATTGAACCGAAGAATTAGAGAAGGTGATCAATCAACAATACCTGGATGTGTAATAGCTTAGATGTCCTTGATGTTAAAAAACTCGTCCTGAGCATCATTCCAGAAATTTGATGAAACATTTCTTTTCATCCTGTAGGGACAGTGGTGCACGAGCTGATGATCATTCTCAAGATGGGAGGTAATTTCCAGAGACGTACTAATTTTGGATGGGATTTTTTTAATTGTATTAAGTAATGTGGGAAAAAAATGTCAGTGCTTATCTCTTACTTTTGGATTTAGTAGAGGGGGCCTGGAGAGGAAGTTTTCTAACCAAAATATTGGTGCTGCCCCACCTAGTTATGAAGAAGCTGTCAGTGAATCACGGAGCCCTGTATACAGTGAAAGGTGACAATTCTCTTCACTGAAGATTGAGAAGTACCTTTTTTTTTAGCTGTTCTGAATTCAGATGATGAAGCATTTTAAAATTTCTTGATTCAAGGGATGGTGGAGAGACACCACAAGTTGCTCCTCCTGGAGCTTCGGCTTCTCCTCCCGCTGAAAACAGCAGCGTGGACAACAAAGTTGCTGGTTTTGTTAACGAATCACCTCCTCAGCATGTTGAGGCTTTTGATGAATTTGATCCACGAGGTTCAGTTTCAGGTACAGAGTTCTCCATGTTTGTAATTGTCTAGTTTACACTCCTTAGCATCATAAGAATTCACTGTCATTGATAATTCAGAAAATGTTAAAATACCTTATTTCGAGTAATGGAATTGTGTTCTGATCTGAGTGTTGTCATTGTACTTCATGTCTTTTCCAGCAGCATGTGCACCTACAGCTGGTGCTTCGGCTCCTGCACCTAGCCCACCAACAGTGGTTTCTACTTCTGCCCCGCCTGCCTCAAGTAATGCTGAAATGGATTTGCTTGGCTCTCTTTCAGATGTATTTTCACCGAACCCATTGGCTATTGTAACATCTGATTCCACTTCTGTTGAAACCAATGGACAACCAAACACTGGTCCAGCTCCATCGTTTTCTACTTCTCAGTCATCAACTCAGGTATTATAATGGGCCTAACCAGTTATGTTTGAAGTTTTTTTAATGGTATTATCTTGGGTATGTTACTGGGTTCAGCTGGAAACCCTACCGGATGCTGTATTTATCCTTTGCCCTTTGTGCAGCCTTTTGATGATCCATTTGGTGAATCTCCTTTCAAAGCCATCACTTCTGCTGACACTGACCCAAGCCAACATCAGAGTTTTGGAGCGCCTTTCCAGCCAACACCACCAACTTCAAATCTTGACAATGGGCATAGTTTTGGTTTTGGAGAAGCATTTACAGCTGTATCCAATCATGAACCTGGCGTTCAAAATATGCAAGCTCCACCGAACTCATCTGTCTTACCTCAAGAGCAGTTCGATACATCGCAGAGCGAAATCGATATTCTTGCCGGCATTCTCCCGCGATCTGGACCGCCAGTTTCTCTGTCTCCACAACCAAATTCCACAGTGCCAACATCTCAATTTCCTCCCAGTGGTAACTCCTATGAAAGTTATCATCATCAGGCGGCACTTACAGATCCAAACATGCCAGGACAAACTCCGTTTGGTCAAGCTTCACAACACTATAGCATGGTTTCCCATTCGGAAAATCATCCTGAAGGTATGCAATTCAACAATGGAGGATTCAGGCAACAGCCAGGCTATGCAGGTTCAGCAAATTCTCAACCTCAACAGTATACTCCTGGTTTATCTCCACACCCAACAAGTGAGAGTTTTCCTCACCAACCAGGTTCTGCCACCTCATCAAGCTCGCAAACTCCTTACGCTACTACACCCAATGCACCAGCTGGTCAGTTTGATGGTGGAAACTTTATGACACAGCAACCTTATGGTGTGACACAGCAAGTTCATGGTGCCCCTTCCCATATACCACATCGAACTCAATGTGGACCTGTTGCGGCGTACGTGAATAATAACAATGTCGTTGGAGAAATGCACCAACCTGGTTCTGCCCCCTCATCAAGCTCGCAAACTCCTTACCCTACTACGCCCAATGCACCAGCTGGTCAGTTTGATGGTGGAAACTTCATGACACAGCAAGCTCATGGTGTGACACAACAAGTTCATGGTGCCCCTTCCCATATACCACAGCGAACTCAATCTGGACCTGTTGCGGCGCACGGGAATAGTAACAATGTCGTTGGAGATATGTTTGCGCCAGCTGGACTAAGTTCTTTGGAGACTTCAGCATCTCAACCATCTCTCACACCTTTAACAGGAGCAATTGAGATTGTTCCTCAAAGTCAGAAAAAGTTTGAGCCAAAATCAACAATCTGGGCTGACACATTAAGCAGAGGGCTGGTTAACTTCAACATTTCTGGACGTAAGTCTTGTTATATACAGTCTCTTAATTCATAAAGCGTTTACGAAATTTCTAACGTCTTTTCTTTACTGTGCAGCGAAAACAAATCCATTGGCAGATATAGGAGTTGACTTCGAGGCGATCAACAGGAAAGAGAAACGCCTAGAGAAACCAACCACTGCACAACAGCAAGTAACATCAACTATCAACATGGGTAAAGCCATGGGATCTGGTACTGGCTTAGGCCGTGCAGATGCAGGTGTTATGAGACCTCCCACGAATTCAATGGTAGGCTCAAGCATGCCCACGGGCATGAATGCTGGTGGCTACGGAGGTATAAGCCAAAACCATCCCATGGGAATACACCAAAACCATCCCATGGGCATGAACCAACACCTTCCCATGGGCATGAACCAAAACCATCCCATGGGCATGAATCAAAACCATTCCATGGGAATGAACCACAGCCACCCCATGGGAATGAACCCAAACTATCCCATGGGAATGGGCATGAACATGAACATGGGCGGATACGGTCAAGGCTATCCGATGCAACCACAACAAGGAATGGCCATGGCTCCTCCTGGTCCACCACAAGGCATGACGGGTGCCTATAATCCGATGATGGGTCAAGGCGGTTACAACCCTCAGCAGCAGCAACCTTATGGTGGAGGTTACCGGTAAGATTCGAGCCATTCACAGTTACCCCATTTTACTTATCACACTAGTAAAAAAGATCCAAGAACAGAACACAATCATTTTGACCTGGATTTGTAAATTTTTTGGTCGGTTCAGGTAAGTTGGGGTTTGGTCAGTCATATTATTGGATTAATACCTCGGCTTCATCATTTATTTTGCCCTTTTTACAAAAAATAATTCTCGACCAATTTGAGTTTTGTTAGGAAATTTGTAATGGGTAAAGAGAGAGGGCACAACCTTGACTCGGGTTTTGCTATATACATATGTATTTTGATATTATACATCTTTTCTGTAATACATTTTCCACTCACGTAACAATAAAAAAAAGTCTTTCAATAGTAGATACTACTTGGTTTGGTAGCGTGAAACAGAGAAATTATGAAAAGTCAAAAGAAAACTGCAAAATATCTGAAAAGAGCTATCAAACTGTGTATTGTAAAACTGTGGACTGAAAACTTTTTTTTGTGGTAATAAAACCAAAATAGTTAAAAACATACCACGTAATCTATAATATGATATAATCGTTAAAAAACGATATAATCATTTTGCTTCCCACATATTGCCGATTGAAGTGATAGTCTTGCAAAGAATTTTCATGAATTCTACTTGTAGATGGTATTCGCCGACGTCTGAAAAAGAAGAAAAATAGAGAGACTTGGCAAATGATGGTAGCATTATCCGAACCGAAACACTCGAACCGAATCCGTTATTGAAAAATACCTGAATGGATTTAGAGGCCTAAATCCGAAGATTAAAAACCCCAAAAAATCTGAACCGAATCCGAAAAAATCCGAATAGGATTGACTAGTTCTGGTTATGGTTGGTCCAAAAATATACTAAACCCAAACGGAATCTGAATCCGAACCCGAACTAAACCCAAACCAAATTTGTAAAATACCCGAATAAAAATTCAATTTTAAAACCGAAAAATCTGAAACCCGAAACTCGAAACCAAAAAACAAATCCGAATGGGTACCCGAATGCTTATGCCTGTCTGAACTCTGAACCAGTCATCTAGGTTCACTAAACCAGAGCATACCAAACAAAACCAGCTAAACCGTACCACACTGATGTTACTCACACACTGACACACAAGTCACAATTAGTCGTATGTGAGTCGAGAGTTTATCATGAGCATTAAATAAAAGAATCAAAAGAATATCCATCCATCCATTATTTTTATTCATTACAATACATTTTTTATTTTGAGATAGAAAAAAAGATAACGAAATTTGAGATTTTCATAAAACCATAAGAAAAATACCAACCACAACAACAACAACCTTTCTCATGATCTGACCCAAAGAGATAAAAAGAAAAAAATCAATATTGCCATTGACGACAAATAAGGAAACAAACAAAATCAAAATAATAATAATAAACAAAGCTGAAAGTTTCTGAAGTCTCTGGCAAAATTTAATATAGATGCGACAGTAAACATAAGAACACCAAACAAAAACGTGATCAGCGACGGCGAAGAATACGGCGGAGTCGAAAGATTCTTAACGATAATCTTTATTGACATTTCACGGCGGCTTAAGATTTCAGCTTCTCCGATCCGTTCTCTCTCTCTCTGTTTTGTTTAAATCATGGTGATCGCGGCTGCTTCTTCTTTTTCCCTCGGTAACTTCACCAACTTTCGAGATCTCTCTTCATTTATCATTTCGTCTGTGTTGTTCATTAACTAATCTGAAGTTGGTGGTGGATGTGCATGGCTGAGATTGACGAATTAAATTAACCTTTTTTTCATTAATGGCGAAAAACATTTTTGGAGATTGCTTTTGGCTGCTGACTCGTTTTGACTTTTAATCGAATTTGTTCTTGAGCTCGATCGTAAATTCATTCGTTATCTCTGCCTTCAAATTGTTTTGTTCAAATCTTTATCCTTTTTATTTCCCCTCAAATCTTGACCTTTTTGGCGTTTAGTTTGAAATTAATTTCATTTTTCTCTGCTTTGAATCTAACAAGACCTTACAAAAATTATTTCTGTGTCAAATTTTTTTTTTTTTTTTGGAATCAGTTTTTGGTTGTCGGGGAAATTAGATGTTAATATCATTATTAGAGATCTTTAAATCTGAGATTATTAACTCTAAAGGTCTCTTCTTTTCTGAAATTTCCATCTTTTTTTCTGTAATTTGGGGGCATTGAACATTCTCGGCATGTCTTCATTAGGTCCATCTCATTGCCATCAATCTTACGCGGATGAGTTCTCTTCATCCATGCCTTACAAAAGAAACGGCAATGCAAGAAACCGTGTATTTGATGGATGTGGCTCTGCTAATCTCTCTGTTTTAAGGTATCACTTTCAAAATGAAACATATGTATGTGTACATATAAATCGATTTTGTGTCTATGCATATGACAAATTTTCTCTCCTCTTTGATTATCTGGCTTATATCTTATGTGTATTTTATTGAAGTTTAAATCTTATCATCTTTCTCATTCTCATTGTGTTTCTCCTATTCAGTTCCAGATGCAAGATTCCTTTTTTTGGATCAGCATTTAATGTATCATCTGGTGGACATGACCTTGGTCTCACAAAAGTTTCAGTTGCTGCTGATTATTCTGATTCGGTTCCTGATTCATCTTTCTATGGCTATCATCCTCTAGAAGATTTGAAGCCGTCCAAAAGAGTGCAGGAGACAAAACTCTCTGCTGCTGAAGTAGCAAGGACTACTGTCGAGGTTTGTAGCCGGGAAACACTAGAAAACATGCATGTTGAGTGTCATATGAACTAGAACAGTGTGGAGTTTTGCTATTTTGAGTTTGCATGAACACGGGTTTCCTTGTTTACTTGTAGGCTAACAGCAGTGCTGTACTGGTATTTCCTGGAGCTATTCACTGTGAACCACACTCTCAGACTTCATGGTCCGAATTTAAGTATGTCATTGATGATTATGGAGGTTAGTCTTAAATTTATCGCTCGATATAATTAATATGTATCGATCACTTTCTTTCTCACCAGCTTCTACCCTCGTTTTTTTTCCAATTTAGATATCTTTTTTGAAATTCCTGATGATGAGAACATCTTAGAAGATCCTGGAGCTAGTAATCCAGTGGTAAGCATGTCATTTATCAAGTGGAATGTCATGTATATGTACATAACTGATAACATTTTTTAGTTTGGTATAAGCACAACGTCCAACACCTATTAATCGGAGTTTTCATTATATACGTGTAGAAAGCCTTTTTTGGAATGGATGTCCCACGATACGAAAACACACGGCTCCATGAGGAATATAACATTTCGGACATTGGTAATCTTGACCAAATTATTTTTGATGACCATTATTTCGAGGTAGGTTGAAGCTATTACACTCTCTTAGTTTTCTTGCAAAACATGTAAAGTCTCATATCTTATTAACGTTCTTTTCTGATCTACTTTTAAATTTGAGTAGATTATGGATTCTGAAGCTAGAGATATTCCGGTCGATTGGGGAATGCCTGACACCTCCAACGGGGTTCATCCTATTTACTTTGCCAAACACCTGTCGAAGGTTATATATCTATACAATTTGCAATAGCATGATGAAAAAACCTAATAAATGACATGTTTAAAAGAGTTTGCTCACTTGTTACTGTCTATGAACTTGGATCTTTGCAACAGTTACCGAACCCTCTAGTATTGCGGAGAAGCATTATATCTGATACATACTGGTCTTGCATTGTATTGACTATGTCGTTGAGTTGGTATCTCTTGTCTCTGCAATCATGCA
The DNA here is from genome assembly GCA_026770425.1 of Boechera divaricarpa. NCBI lineage: Eukaryota > Viridiplantae > Streptophyta > Magnoliopsida > Brassicales > Brassicaceae > Boechera > Boechera divaricarpa. Next base: position 28,558,490 of record CM049188.1, read on the forward strand.
GGCCATCAGCATGGACTATGACCGGAAAATGGACTATCCGTCTAATGGTGTATCCATACTCGGATGCCTTAGGCCCGCTTTCCTTGACGAGGAATCCTATATAAGAAGATTATTTACCTCGGAAGATAGAGATGACTTTAGCTGGGAGGTTCAAGGTCGTTTCATATTTTCTTGACCTCAAAATGCTCTTTTTGATTTTGTACACGTAAGTATTTCTGTTTGACATTATTATTTCCCTCCGTTGGATATATCTTCAGGTAATGATAACCCAAGCACTAGTTTAAGACGGGACGAGAACGATATGAGTTCAAGTCTATATAGATTAGAGATTGTGGGAATAGAGCTTCTCTCCCTCTATGGAGCAGAGGTATGTTTTTGCCGCGGTCTATCCTCTTTCCCAATTTCCCTTGAATAATTGTCAGGTCATTTGGATGAAGACAAAAGTTTTTGAATATATGGCTAGCATATTATATAGCTGCTTTGCGAGCACAGACTTACATACAACCTCTCATTGTTTCGTTTTTTTCCCACGGTCTCACTTTGCGTTGATGTCTATATTCTTTGACTATTTTCAGTCCTCTATAAGTTTGCAAGATTTTCAAGATGCCGAACCAGATATCCTAGTGCACTCTACTTCTGCAATCATAGAGCGCTTCAACAACAGGGGGATTAACTCAAGCATTGCCCTTAAAGCTCTCTGCAAAAAGAAGGGTCTTCATGCAGAGGTATTGTATCCAAGTGTCTGAATATAATCTGCAATAGGCCTAATCTCTAGTGGTCGCTGTTACAGTTCCGGTTTACTTATCTACCACATTTTGTAACCCACTCTTGCTACTTTGCGGTTATCTCATGTAGGAAGCTAACCTGATCAGTGTTGATAGTCTCGGCATGGATGTGCGAGTTTTCGCAGGTGCACAAGTCCAAACTCACCGTTTCCCTTTCAAAACCAGGGTGAGAGAATTCTCATACTAAAACATCAAACAAAGATACATCTTTTTTTCAACAAGAAAACAGAATCATATGGACATTGACATAATGCTTCTCTTATATTTGTTTGTGACAGGCTACAACAGAAATGGCAGCAGAGAAGAAGATCCACCAGCTACTGTTCCCTCGTTCACGCAGAAGGAAACTGAAGTCTCATGACGAGAGTTTGAATGATGCATATCGTTAAAAACCCGTTACTGATCAAAGTCACGAAACCAAGAAACAAGTAAACAGAGAAGGATCTGTTTGGCCACTGGATCTGTCTGGTATTACACGAGTTCTTTGCTCTGACCTTGTGTACATAACAATGAGCTTTCAAGTCACCGTACTAGAGCTGTGTGGAGATGAAGCCTCTTACATTATAGTAGTAAGTAAAATAAATTAAACCCAAGAATAAAGAGAAGTTGATACAATTGAAGTAACTTCTAAAATAAGTCCACTGTTGTTCTCACAAGGTAAATCTTCATGTGTTCTTACAATTAAGATCAAATAAAGCCCTTTTTTCTCTTTGAAGTTACCAATTGTTAAAGATAAATTTGTAACTTTTCTATACTCGAAAGTCCCTTTATTTTTGCTGGAAGCAATAATCAAATATCTCACAGTCAATGACATTGACAAAACCCGCTGTGGTTAGGATCCCGGGTCACCATACTCATCGAACAGCTTCTTCCGCTCAGCCTCCTCGTCAACCGCTTCTCCATTTCTGTGTTCCTCAGAATCTTTCTCCTTACTGAGAAAGATCAAAAATGGGGAAAACGGTGAAGAATAAGTGCATTGATGGATTGTTTATTGTACTTGATGAAGTGTGCAAAACAGATTATGTAGTTGAAGAAAGATTAGAAAAGACTGTACATGGAGTATATGATCAGTCCAGTAGCTGTAGTAGCAAATGCCAAGAAGTATAGCCAATCCACCTGACATTAGCATACATACATGACCATTGGATCTCATCAGCTGGTTTCTACAGACAGAAAACGTAAAAGTTTCCTGATTCTCGGTAATATAAAGTGAGCTATAACCTTCTCGTGGTATGCGAAAATACGGATCAAAACCGCCCACATGTCTGCTGTGAGCAATGAGAGGTTAAACATTGTTGAACCATTAGTCTGAGAAGTCACATTGCAAAAGATGTTACAGTTTCAGAGACAAGGGCATGAAAAACAAAGAGTGGAGGAGGTTTTGATCATATGGTTGCAGCTTTGTCTCATACCTTGAGTAAGACCGGGACTAATGAGTAGAACAGAAACATTGTGAGTGCAAATCTAAGGAAAGGAAAAACCTGAAACGGCAAAAGTGTAGGACGGTGAAAAATGGTTTGCAGAAATTGCAAGGGAAAGTAAAATAGCAAGAAACTTACAGCTCCAGTTGACCAGTGAATCGCTTTGAGCTCACTACGTTCAAGTATGCTTCTATGGACAAGTTAAGGAATAACCTCAGTTGAATAATGAATTTCCTTGAGATGAGTCTAAGAAACAGAAAAGTCTTAGTCTTGTTGTCTAAAGTATACATCTGAATGGCACTAATAATGGCACCAAAAAATCCTATAAAGGTCATCAACTCAATTGTGTCTGCATTTTTCTTCACAAGGAACTCCTATAACAAAGGAACAATAAATTTACATTGTTGCGCGATATAACAACATTTTCTTGTTGTGAAAATGCTTACCTCAGTGGCATTACTGACAGCATATAGGGTTGCCCCAGCTATGACAAGAAAATCTCCTTTGATAGGATTACTTCCTCCTGAAAACACCATCATTAAAATGCTAAAGTCGAGTTTATCAGTGAATCTGTTGTTAAGAAACAGACTCAAGAATCAGTTTTAAAACCATTACCAGCTCGATCGCCTGCATGAACATCAGAGAAGACTACCATAACAACACCTACAATACAGATAACCACACCACTGATCTTCATCAATCTGTATTTTGTTTTCAGGAAAACCCAAGTCAATACCAAAACGCAAGGGATCGCCCAGCAGTCCAGTAGCATGACACTTGTCAATGATGTGTACTGATAAGCCTTCACCACTGTAAAAGCAAAGCAATGGATTTTGATTTCATAATCTCATAGTAATACCCACCACAAAGCAGGAAAATAACAAAGTACTTATCAGTGTTCAAGCCACAAAAACTTGACGAAGGAAGAGCTATATCAGCTAGAACACTCACCGAGAAAATTCGCCTCCACATCAACTAAAGCAAGGAGGAAATAGTAATACCATTTCACCTACAATTTCGCATTGAAGATGTTACAATAGTTGCTAGTTAAACTTAACAAAATCCAATATAAACACTCCTGTGATAGGCAATAACAGAGACTTAGACCAACGTTTCCAAGAAGAGAAATTCAATACTGACCTTAATTTCGGGTCTTCGATACAGCATAATACCTCCATAGATGATTGCCAGTAACACATAATTTAGGAATGTTTGTGATGTTGGAACATTAATCCCTAAAAATATTTCAAAGTTTCAAGAATGTACAAAGGAAATCACTTTATCAAAATCCCTAAAGTAATCATCTTCAAATTTCAGACAGATCATGAAGCTGCTGAGTAATGGTAATGAAAACCCTCAAAGCATTAAAAAAAAAAAAAAAAGGAAGCTTGAACCTTTCCTGGCGAGCTCAGAAGATGTAAACCCATTAGAAGTAGCAAGGAGTGAGAGGAGCTGTCCCAAACCAAGACCAATCAGTCTCTTCTTCGTTCTTATCTCCTTGACATCGAAACCCATCACCATTTGCTATCTTCCTTCAAACAATCCCTGCAGAAGAAGCAGAGATTTCTCCTGTGTGAATGTAATAGACACTATACAATGGATCAGAGAGGAGAGTGTAGGAAGGCGTGTTTCTGAACAGTTGAATTTTACATTCAATGACTGTGTCCACTTTGTGAACAGTTGACTTTATTTTCCTCAATTTAATTGGAATAGTTCTTGGGATTGAGATAGTCATTTATATATATATATGTTAACTGAGATAGTATTTATATCTTTCTTATCCAACTGGTGGGAAACAAACACCATTTAAAACATCATTTTATTTAGTACTCAAACTAATCTGTATTAGATAAAGCCATTTTTGTTTTCTTTACAATTACCAAATTTTGGGAGAGAAATACACAAACTTGTCTCTACCCAAAAGTTTCTTTCTTTTGTGTTTTACCCAGAAAAATAGTCTTATATCTCACAGCCAATGACCTAAACAAATAGAAACCTGAGGCTTTGATTAGGTATCAAGGTTTCGGGTGGAAGCAACTAAAAGGCTGCCACGAAGTGACTCGCCATCCTCCTCATCGAACAGCTTCCTCCGCTCACTTACCACTTCTCCGCCTCTTTGTTCCTCCTCATCTTTCTCCTTCCTGAAAATATCAACAAGGGGAAAACAATGGGTGTAGAATACTAATCTCCATGGATCATTTACCACGAGTGCAGAACATTGTATTTGAAGAAAGATTAGAAAAGACTGTACATTGAGTATATGATCAGTCCTATAGCTGTAGTAGCAAATGCCAAGAAGTAGAGCCAATCAACCTGACGTTGACATAGATACGTAACCATAGGATCTCATAAGCTGGTTTCTACAGACAAAAAAATACAAAAGTTTCCTGATGTTTGATATACAAAGTGAGCAGACCTTCTCATGGTAACCAAAAGTGCGGATCAAAACAGCCCACATGTCTGATGTGAGCAAGGAGAGGTTGAACATTGTTGCACCATTGGTCTGAGAAGATCATGTTCAAAAGATGTTATATATTCAAAGACAATGGCATGGAAAGAGAGTGTTGATCATATGGTTTCAGTTTTGGCTCATACCTTAATTAAGACTGTGATTAATGAGTAAAAGAGAAATAACGCAAGTGCGATTCCAAGGTAAAGTAAAATCTGGAACCACAAAAAGTATAAAATGATTTTAAGAAAAAGTCCTTTGGTTTGCAGAGATTGAAAGGGAAATGAATATCGCAACTCGCAAGTGTAGCAGCATGCTTACCGCCTCAGTTGACCAGTGAATAGCTTTGAGTGCACCACGTTCAAATATGCTTCTATGGCCAAGTCAAGGAATATACATATATACTCTTTGATAGCATCTCAGCTGAAAATGTTCATATAAGTTTAAGAAACATAATAAGTCTTAGTTTTGTTGTTTGAAAGATACATCTGAACGGCAGCAATAATTGCGCCAAAAAGTCCCAAAAAGGACATGAGCTCAATCATGTCTGCATTCTTCACAAGGAACTCCTATAAAAGAGAAATAAGGAGACTAGAATTACAAGTACACTAAATTTCTGTACTTTTTGATAGTATCGTCTCGCGATATAATAACATATATTCTTTTAAGTATGTATGTGATTAGAGACTTTCTTACTTCACTGACATTACTGACAGCATACAAGGTTGCTCCAGCTATAACAAGAAGATCTCCTTTAACAGGATTACTTCCACCTAAAAGCCACCATAAATATGCTTAGATCAAGTTTCTTGGGCCAATATGTGAGTGTTTACTTGCAAGCTTGTGATGAGTGAAGCCATGGTAAATGAACAAAGGGAAAGAGAACTAATGAATCATTTTTACACCATTACCAGCTCGATCCCCTGCATGGACGTCTGAGAAGACTACCATGACAACACCAAGAATACAGATGACCACACCACTGATCTTCATCATTCTGTATTTTGTTTCCAGGAAAAACCAAGTCAATAGCAAAACGCAAGGGATCGCCCAGCAATCCAGTAGCATGATACTCGTCATCGATGTGTTCTGAAATGCCTTCACCACTATAAAAGCAATGGAGATTATTCAAATACTCATGATACTCAACACAAATCATGAAAATAACTGATTACTTTCACTGTAGCATCGGCTGGTCAAGCTTAAAGTAATAATCACGCATGAAAGTTTGCCTCCATATCACCTAAAGCAAGGATCAGTGCTCAAGCTAAAGAATGGGACAAAAGAAGAGTTTTTTTTCTCACCGAGAAAGTTTGCCTCCACATCAACAAAAGCAAGGAGGAAATAGTTATACCACTTCACCTACAACAATTTTGCATTGAAGATGTTTAGCAACACTTGCTAGTTAGAACTTAGAACATTAGACTTTTGTTTTGGTACTCAATGATGAAATCTTTCAATACACACTCTCATTACCTTTTGTTGTTTCCCTATAAACATAAAAAAACTCATACTCCAATGACCCAAGAGGAAGCAATAACACAGTGAAATCTAAATTTCCAAGAAGAGAATATCAGTACTGACTTTAATTGCGGGTCTTCGATACAGCATGATACCTCCATAGACGATTGCAAGTGACAGATAACCCAGGAACGACTGTGATGTTGGAGCATTAATCCCTATAAAGGTATCAAATTTTGTAAGCCTATGAATGTATTAAAGAAATGGGTTTTAAAAAAGGTGAAACCTTTTCTGGCGATCTCAGACGCTGTAAACGCAGTAAAAGTGGAAAGAAGCGAAATGATCTGTCCTAATCCAAGTCCAATCAAAGTCTTCTTCGTCTTATTCATCTCATTGAAATTGAAACACATTACCATTGCAGAAGAAGCTGAGATTCTCCGGTGAATGTACAGACAGACACTCAAATACAAACAGATCAGAGAGGATTTGGTTTGCTGTCACTAACAACCGTTGACATTTTTTTAAGCTTTGTTTTTGCTAAGCTTTGTTTAATTAAGGTTAAAATTGTGTTTTTGTATTTAGTTTAGATAGATTTTTTTACGGAAAACGATATATATATTTCTACAAATGTTACGAAAAATTATTATTAATAAAATATCATCTATTAATTGAACTATGGATCTTTTCCCCCTGTGTACTAGAGATTTTTAAATAACTGATGTGAGAAACATAAACTAGTTTTTTATCAAAAAAAAAAAAAACATAAATTAGTTTAAACAAAGCTCTTAAACAAAAGGGGTATGAAAAGATTAGAGTCAACAGTGAAAAGCCAAAAATGGCATGAAGAAAAGACATAAACGTGAAACCCATGGAAAGTAGAATACTTGTAATTTTAATCTTTATGGGCCTATAATGGTTATATAGGGATTTGTTGGCCTCTCAAAGTAAACCAAAACCAAAAACCAAAAAAATCGAATAGAACCGAAAAATCTGAGTATTTTGAATATTTTTGGATATTTTAAAATATTTTTGGATATTTTTAGTTATTTTTGAATATTTTTTGTTATTTTTGGGTATTTCCGGTATTTCTGATTCTAAAATCCGAACGGAACCGAAACCGAAAGCGAACCAAATTTTCATTCGGTTCTAAATGGTTACTATTTTTAAAAACCGAAAAAATCGAATCGAACCAAACCAAATAACCGAAATGCCAGAGCTAGCCTCAAACGTAATTAACAAATAAATATGGGGATATAATTGGAAATTGAGACGCCAAACTGACCGCCGCATCTCATTTTCTTATTTTTTTGCATAATGAAAAACTTTGATTTTTGGCATTTGCGTTCGCCATCTAAAAATTGTTTTTATTTATTTTTATTTTTTGGACAACAAAATTGTTTTTACTTAAAGTTGTAATTTTTGAGTGAACTTATCTTATATCAATAAGTCCAATAGTCCAATAGAAAATAGAAGATTTAGTTTATGTGTATATATATCCAGTTGAAATTTTTATTCAACATTTCCACCTTTGAAATTTTTAGTTAGTTGTAGTTTTGGACTACTTTACAAAATATGTTCTTTAACATTTATTTTTTCTTGTTGAATATCAAATCAGTTAGAAACACTTTTCATCCTTTTTTATTTCCCAGAAACTGATCCAAGCTATATGTATACAGAATATCTTCAGACTAAGGTCGAACAAAGCCGACAGAACCGACCAGATTAAGTCAAAAACGTAAAAGACGCGCCAAAAAAAAAAAGAGGAAAAAAATTCATAATAGAATGTTTTAGTCAGAAGAAATAAACAGTGACCGTCGAAAAAATGAGGTTGACATAAAGCAAAGATACATACAGAAAAAGCATTAAAATATTATCTTTTGTCTAATCGAAGATTTTTTCCTTAAGCGCGTTGCTTCTCTGTCTCCTCCATTTATATCATCTCTGTCTTTGCTCTAAGCTTTTCTGTCAAACAAATTCAATTCCCCACGTCTGTTTTTTTTTGTTCTCTCTAATCTCTTAACCAAACAAAAAACACAACAATAAAACTTAGCTTAGTTAGATAGCTACTTATTACTCATTACTCATTATACGATTTCTCACAAAGAGAGAGAGATAGAGATAGACTTTACAGGTATATTCTCCTCTTTTAATACTTATAATCTCTAAATTTGGGTTCTTTTGTTTTTGTTTTGTGGGATAATTGGCTATTCTTGAGCATACCTCTCTGTCTCTCTTTTGCTTTTTGACACCTTGTCTTAGCTGTTTTCATTTTTTCTATCTCTGTGTTTTTTTAAAATCTTTTGCTCTTTTGAGGGTTTCGAGTTCTTTGGGTTTCCCAAATTTCTCCACGAGCTCGACCCCTTTCGTATCTTCCTTCTCGTTTTCTGCCAAAATTTCTTATATTGATTCGATCCGTCTTTGAGTATGTATCCGATGGATTCTGATTATCATCGTCGTGGTCTGGTGGTAAGAATCCTCAAAGCTTTGATTTTTTTTTCGAATCTATCTCTAATTCCCAAATTGGGTGTTTTTAGATTTTTGAAATTTGACGTTTAAGCGTTATTGGGTTTGTGTAAAGGTGCTAGCTTTAGGGTGATTCTCGAATCAATGCGCGTCAAAATCCGTAGCCTTTTATGTCATATTTGGAATCTTAATATGATTATAATTCGTTGATTCATAGGATGTCAGTTACACTCACATATCAAAATTGTTGCTGTTGTTTTGAAGAAACTTACTTTCGCTCTGTATTGATCGGTAGATATATGTTATTGGTGACATGAAAATAGAAATCTTTGTGAGAGTTGATTTACTAATTAGAGTTGTAATGACGATGATGATGACGACGACATTGCAGGCGAACGATCGTTCACCAGCCCACTTTGTTAGGCTGGATAAACCGAGAGCCGTAGACGATCTCTATATAGGCAAGAGAGAAAAGATGCGTAGGTGGTTGTGCTGTGCTTGCCACGTTGAAGAACCTTACCATTCTTCTGAAAATGAACACCTGAGAAGCCCTAAACACAATAATGATTATGGTACTGCTCTTTGCTCTAAATAGTTTGTTGTGATTTCCTGGCCATGAGCTGATCATTTCTTGCTAGTAACAGATCTTATTGTATGCAAATTCGAATTTTTCCTTAGGATATTCATCTTTTTCCGGTTTTTGTTTTGTTATATTGAAGGGCATCACAATAGAAAACCACCGGCTGCTGTGAAGCCTGATGCCTTAAAGGAGCCTCCATCTATTGATGTGCCTGCATTGTCAGTGGATGAGCTGAAAGAAAAGACCGATAATTTTGGATCGAAGGCATTGATTGGTGAAGGATCATACGGAAGAGCCTACTATGCAACATTGAAAGATGGGAAGGCTGTGGCGGTGAAGAAGCTTGATAATTCAGCCGAACCTGAATCAAATGTTGAGTTCTTGACTCAGGTCTCGAGGGTTTCGAAGCTTAAGCACGATAATTTTGTTGAGCTCTTCGGTTATTGTGTTGAAGGGAATTTCCGCATTCTTGCGTATGAGTTTGCGACAATGGGATCTTTACATGACATCTTACATGGGAGAAAAGGAGTCCAAGGAGCACAGCCAGGTCCAACACTTGATTGGATCCAACGGGTCAGAATCGCAGTTGATGCAGCTAGAGGACTTGAGTATTTACATGAGAAAGTTCAACCTGCCGTAATACACAGGGATATTCGATCTAGCAATGTGCTTCTCTTTGAAGACTTTAAAGCCAAGATCGCTGATTTTAATCTATCGAATCAATCTCCTGATATGGCTGCTCGTCTTCATTCTACCAGAGTTTTGGGAACCTTCGGTTACCACGCACCAGAGTAATGAATGCTGCTGAAACAACAATTGATTACACTATTCTATAGGAAGTAAAAGATTGTAACTTTACATTTTTGCTGTTGTAGGTATGCGATGACTGGTCAACTCACACAGAAGAGTGATGTTTATAGTTTTGGTGTAGTGCTTTTGGAGCTCTTGACTGGTAGAAAACCCGTCGATCATACAATGCCTCGTGGTCAACAAAGTCTTGTCACTTGGGTAAGTACTAAAACCCTTTTTCTTTAATCTCTGAGGATAATCTTACTTTCGAATTTACTGATTGTTCTTGGCATTTGCCATGTAACTTCAGGCTACTCCAAGGCTCAGCGAAGACAAAGTTAAGCAATGTGTTGATCCAAAACTGAAAGGAGATTATCCTCCTAAAGCTGTTGCAAAGGTAAAAGCTCCATCTTTTTGACAGTTTAATCTCTAACCTGTGAAACCACTTTCGAAGTTAACCATGAAATATTGTTTCTCCTTATTCTTGTGCTTCAGCTCGCGGCAGTAGCAGCGTTATGTGTGCAATACGAATCAGAGTTTAGGCCGAACATGAGCATTGTGGTAAAAGCTCTTCAACCATTGTTGAGGTCATCAACAGCAGCAGCAGTTCCAGTCCAGGAAACTTGATTCTTTGGTAACAATGGAAGATTGGTTTGTGTTTCAATTGTTGTCATACCATATAAATGTGTTCGTAAAGAGAGTCTTTTTGTCTGAGGCTTTTCTTCAGTTGGGATGTATATGTTTATTAAGGTGATGAGTAGTGATTTGGTGTGTCTTTTCAAATGTTTGATGGAGTCTGTTGATTCTTATAAAATTATTCTATATCTGGTTTGTTTTTGGGGTTTCTTCTCTTACTTCTTTTATATGATTTCTTTTCATAACAGAATACTAATTATAAGTTTTTCATATACAATCTTGAAAGGAATTTTCATCAGTTATAATTCAACAGATTTCAGAGTAATCAGTTATAATTCAACAGATTTCAGAGTAATAAGTCATTCAAAACACTGGATTAAGAGATGCTTCTTGAACCGAGTCGGTTTAACTAAATCCACTGGCTGAAAAAATATGCTTTTATATATATAAGAACCCAACTGTGAGAGTAATTGTATAACAAGAAAAACAAGAGCAAAAAAGTGACCTTATATTTTGCAAAAACCAAAGAATACAATATTTTATATCCAAAATACATATATCACTAACCAAGTTTGTTCACTCTAATCTTTAAACAATACAGCTTCAGACTTGAGAGGTTCTTCAACGAACTTAAACCGACTCTTGAGAGAAGTAAAAGTTGGTGTCATGAAGTTTGCTTCACTTTATCCTCTGCTAGTATGCGACTGGTAAACCCCAATTTCTAGAATATTCTCCGCCAAAAGAATTCTTCAGAACAAAAATCCTGCAGCCATAAGGTGAAAAAGTACATGATTCTCCATAATATTAGTAACAGTCAGGTATTACTGGAGTTATTTGTATTTTCTGAAACCTAGGTTGGTTGCTTTCGTAAGAATGTATCTAGATGATCATCTTTGGAAGCTTGAAAGGTAATATGATGAAGTTTGGAGATAAACTGTTACCTACTTTTAAGAAACTTTTCATCTGGGAAGAAGCGGGGTTCTGTCGTCCGATTCACCGCGGTGACTAGCCTGAACAGACACAGAGACAAAAAGACAATAATAAACATCGATATTGACTTAAGTTGGTACAAATACAAGAACTGGCTTCACAAATTTATTTTTCACCTCTTCATTTGCTCCTGCGGCCATGTTGATGAATGAGTCATTAGCCCTGAAGGAGATGACAGAGAAGGAAAGAAGTTAAATGGTATAAATACTGCGTACGCATCTGTTACAAGACTTTTTGCTTATAAAATTTGTCTAAAGAAACACAGTAAACGATAAAGAAGTATGTATAGTGACACTAACCTGTGAGTATCCTTTGCATTGCCTAGTTCTAGGTTCCCATTCTGTTGTTGCTCGTCTTTCACTTTAGCCAGTGGTGAAAAGAACTATGCATATATAAGACAAAAATAAATTAGACAGAAAAGATTTTGTTAATTTAATGTATTCACTAAGGAAACGGTTCATATGGGATTACCTGGTGCATTGAAATGAAAACGATCGAAATTCCAAGAAGAAAGTTCATGGTTATAACATGTCCAAAGAGCGCTGCAGATGCTATGCCCGTAAATATTGTGGCAACTGTCGATGAATATTTCTTCAAGATTGTATCTAAAAGCATCAAAGATGAAGAAAGGTAAATATCCACGATAACAATCTTGCTTTAAGAACAATACCATTGAAAATATATAACAAACAATCTCCAGATATGTTAGAAAAGCATCTAGACTCAAGCAAACTAGTTCATAGATTAAATGAATCTAGTAAAGCTTAGTCAATATTACCTGCATATTTGAAGAAAAAGGAGGATAAAATCCCTTGTGCTGCGTTGTTCAGTATCAAAAACATGGTAGCCCTAGAATGTCCTTGTAAGATGTCAAAGCTGCCAGGACCTGTCAATATCATGATAAATTTCTCAGCAATGCATCCTGAAGTTTTAAGGATTACCTTACAGGTTTTTCGAAAGCTATTATGGTGCTTCAAACATATTATTTTCTTCCATGCCGTTTTTAGAATTAATGCACATACCTTTATATATAACAGTTCCTAGTATTCCAAGAAAGTTGAATATCGCACCATAACCATAGAGAAATAAATTCTGCAACAGAAAAGATGTTCAATGAGATGACATATACAAAACCAAGGTCAAAAGAAGAAGACAACACAGAAGTAGAAGACCATGATTCTATAATTTGACATGACCAAGAATATGAGCTATGTACCCTAAGATGAGGAACATTAGTTATAAGTTACAACAGAGCTAAGTAGACCAGAGAACAGAACAAAGAGTTCAACAACCCAAGGTTCTTTGATTCTAAAGAGCAACTGGTTTACTAAGACAATTGAAAAGTGGCATATCATTTCCCTGATGCAAGATGAAAAAATGCATCAGAACTATTTAACCTGAAGATAGATGCTGGTGTCATACTGACTCTTTAGAGCATACTCGTTGAAGACAGATGCCATTGACGGGACAGTAATCTGCATGTAAATTTTGGAAATTAGCCTCTAGCATGAATTACAGCTTTTTCATAATGTATCAATGGGGAAGCACAAGAAGTCAGATTATGTGAATAGAACCACTACAATGCCTTCACAATGAGCAAATATAAGCATGGGAAAAATATACTTACAAAGATGAAGGTACAGACATATGCACCCGTAGCAAGAGGAATTCCAATGGCTGTAGCACCTTCAGGAAGAGAACGTAATTGATTTACACTAATCCCTATCAGCAATAGAGCAAGTGCCTCCCACTATACAAAATTAAGGATAACACGATTAAGCAATACAAATATGAATACATAGAAAATCCAATCAAGAATAAGATGTAACTATGAAAGGAAGGTTACACAAAAACTTCCACAATAATATTGTCTGTTATTGAAAATCGGTCATACATATAATCTATTAATAAGAATAATTGAAACTGACCTGTATGATAGAAAACCGCCGCTTCATTATCATCTTTAATAGAACAGCAATGACCAGAACCTTTAGGTTGCTAAGCATCTTCACAGTAGCAGGATTGAAATATAGCTGGCACAGCAGAAACTTTCATTATCGTGTGAAATTAAAATACAGGAAGAATGAAAGGTAGAAACAAATAGTACAAGCCGAGGACAGTAAATAAATCCACTGCAATGCACAATTTAACTATGATGCAAACAGCTGGCCGACACATATAATCTATCACCAAAAGGCAACATGACAGGTAACGCAATGACCAGATCTTAAGGAAGAAGAAGATATGGTGGAAAAGAGAGGTATATAAACTTATCTTTCGAAATGGCAATTCCATTATATGGTTAGGATGCACTTAAGTAGTGTCTGACGTGGAAAGGTGGAAAGTAAAAAAAATATAGGATCAACAAAATTGGAGTAGATAGAAAACCACATGATATGCTCTTGCCATAAAGCCAAAACTTTTGACAATAGACCTCACTACATTTCAATAGCTTAATTAGACTTAAGGATGCCAAAATGAAAAATAACAAGTGGCTATACCTGCATTGTGAACTTCAGATAGTTATTAATTGCATACAACAGGGCTGGAACGGCAAGAAGCACATTATTTCGAGCTGCCTGCAAAAAAGACTCATGTCAATGCTAAATAGTTCTAAGAAAACTCAAAATTATATCTATCTACTGGTCAGTAAAATCCACATTTCCAACAACCGTGCATTGACATACCACCAACATGTAACTCTTCGAATCACCAAATTACTAAAGTCTACAAAACCTAATGAACTGTAGAAAATAGAAGGTGATACGTAGATGAGATGTGTTTGTAAGACATATGACAAGCCATCAGGCAATGAAAGGTCAAGTAGCTAGCTTCAGATTTGAGAATATGCAATACCACAAATCTGATACAGAAGCTTTGCAATACACTACACTCCCTTTAATTAACAAAGAAGAGATACCTGGACAAATGTGGAAATGGATAGAAGAGGCTTCTCTCCAACTTTTTGGTGCCTGGCCTACAATTTGAACACAAAGACGTAAGTATTAAAGACCGAGTCCACGGTTCTTACGAAAACGCAAGAGACTCAAGAAATAGGTAATAATTCGAAAATCAAGAAAGTGCCTTTATGCACAGAACTGAATGGGATCTTTATCACATTCGCATTACCGATTAATCGACATCATGAACTTCTACTTTCTAGTACTTCTCACCTTCTAATACAGAAGAAACATCTAGCCACTAGTCCTAGATTCTAGAGTATAACCTAAATGTCCCACTTAAAGAATCGAGATTACAAGTTAGTTCAGAAACATACCTGGAGTAAAAGCATCACAATCGCAAAAATAACTTTAGCGATCTCTGTCAAGAAGTTGACGCTAATAGGACTGAAGTTGAACTTCCCATCCACCTTAGACATGTACACCAAGACAGGCTGAAAAAGGAAAAGTACGTAACCTTTAAGTGATTTACACAATACTGATATGAATATAGTTGTCCACCAGGATTCAATATCTCTTTGATGGAAAACATGTCAAAAGCAGGTGGTCCAACAAAGAAAATGTCATGAAATGCTCTCGTATTTGTAATTGAAGTTTTGTCGTAGCTAAAACCGAACCGAGATGATTTACCTGTAGACCAACAAGCATGCAATCACCAACTACCAAAAGGACATTGAGGACACGTTGTTTTGAGGATACCCTAATCTTGTGGTCATCATAAGCCCTCGAAATAGTTTTGCTACCGGGAGACACCAATTTTGAGTGACATACACTGCACTCAGCTATCCCGTTCTTCATTTGTCTTTTCCAATCTGACAATTTCTAGACAGAGCCAAGCCTGATAAACAACAACTCGTGAGTCGCGTTCCAACTAATAATGGCAAGAAGATATCAACTTTAAGTGGAATTTGAGCAGAAGACAATCAATCAAAGAGATAAGAACTTAAACAGAGATTCAATAGCATCACCAAATCTAAACCCAGAATCAGATCTCAATAGCTGAATAAAATCACAATTCAATAGAAACAATGGGCGAAAACTAGATCTCAAAAACCCAAACATGGATCTAAAGCCGCCATTAGAAGACTTGTTATCTAAAAATATATAATTCGTGAGCAGATCGATCAAACTAACCTCAATTGACCTAAACGATTAGCTTAACAAAACATTCCCTCCAGCCACGGAACGTATTTGTTATCTTCCAACACAGATCCAGAACTCGAGTTCAAGAGGGAATAAACAATCACTAATCACTCCCTCGCTTTGAATTGCAGAAATTGAATAAGATCTACAAACTCTACTGAGAATCAGCTTGAAAAGATGCGAAGGGAATATGCAAGAGAGAAGAAGAGATTGAATCAATGGGTCGTCGTTGTTCGCAAGTGCGCTCTTATTAATCTAACACGACCTTTTTGCTTTGATGTTACAACAACGTTTTCTTTTCGTTTTCTTAATTAATTGCGGATATTTAAGGAGATTAGCTTAACAGCCTAATAGGCTAATACCATTATTACACTAGTTTCTGAAAAAAAAAAAAAAAATAACAGTTATTATTTAGAAATTATTTAAGAAAGAGCCTAATTTATTTTTTCATGTGTCATTTTAAGTAAGACATTTCTTTATAACAAAAACACGTTTTCCTTGCGTGTAAAAACAAAAATTGAATTGCCAATTTTATTGACAGTATAAAGTAAATCTAGTGATAATGCTTAGTTTGGCTGACTATAATGACTACTAAATTCTTGATACTAATACACTGTTTTGAGTTCACTGAGTTCTTATAATTGATATTAATTATTTTGACAATTAAAAGAAGAGTAATCGCATGGACTTGATATGATTTTAGTTCCACTCATATTTTAATTAATTTGTTTTGTCCAAAATTTAAATTTTCTGATATTTTCAATTTTTCTTTTTCGATATAAAAAATAGCTAAATAATATTTTTATTTGTAAACATTTTTTTAGGTTCAATGTATGCGGGTTGAATACTAATAAGTGGGTTTTGTTACAAGTCTCAAATTTATTGCCACAATTTACATATACCTAATAATATCTTACCAAATTTGACAGACCAATCAGTTTCCAGTAAGAGTGGCTGTGAAGCTTTCGGTGGTGATGTGGCATGCGAGTTATGGAGGCAATGAAGGAATGAATCGATTAGCAGTCCATAAGTCTTCGGTTTAAATGTTTCTTTCGCTTAGCCTTTTTCCAACTCAAAAACAAACAAAAAAAGACATTGTTTTTTTCTTATTCATTACATTGTTTGTATTATAATCTACAAAGTGATGAATTTTATGAGAGTAAGAATACAAAAGTATTTGAAAGAATTATAATAGATTTTTATAAGAATAATTGTATAAATTACATTTTCTTATATAGATATGGGATTAACCTAAATTTCCTAAACTATGATAAATATAATTATAAATAATATATTTAGAGATAATGTAAATTTTCTAAATTTTGAATATTAGTAAATATCAATAATCTTCTATATCTTTTTTGATCTTTATGATTTTCATAATTTCAATATTGTCGATATCATCGATCTCCCAATACAAAGCACTTCTACTTTAGTATATTTTGCAACAAAGCAACGTACATAGTCTTCAAAGAAATACCGGAAAAGACATTTTTATTTGTTGATAAAAAGAAAAAGAGACATGTTTTATTTATTTTGAAATTTTACTAATGACTCAGAATCTTCTTAGAACTTTTTGAAGGCATTATTACAATTTTTTAGAACTGTTATGTTATTTCATTTTAATTTTGAATAGTTTATAATCGGAGCTAGCCAAGGTCAAATCAGGATCGGGCCGGTTTGATCCAAAGGCTAGTGGCAAGGATCGTAGAGAAGATGAGTCGGTTGGACATACAAAACCTTTTCGGTTTTGGAATCCGAAACCAGAAAAAGTTCCAACTCCCTTTGTTGTCCGATATTTTTCTCGGATTTATAGATAGTGCTTTAGCATCGGTCGGATTACATTGACTTACAAGCATAAAGTTGATAAACGCTAAATATTCTCGTTATTGTAGAAACCTTCCCCTACATTAGATTAGACGTAATCTTATTTTAATATTTTAGATTATGAATCCAAGTATATATATGTGTATCGCTGCGTACGTCGAGACTAGTGAGAGAGATATATATGTGCATATATATCTTGTATTTAGTTATTTCCTTTTGTATATTTTTTGATCATTTACCTTATTGTATAGGTTTCCAATTAGGTTTACAGATTTTGTATGTAAGGGAAAGCTTTCATCTTTTAAATCATCAACAAGAAAACCCTTGAAAGACACCCTAATATTGGACCGATTTGTTTGAATTTTTTCACGAAGCTTGATGATAGGAGCATTTACATAACGAGATTAGTAAACCCTAAGGAACTTAATTAAGATTAGCCAGGATCTTGTTCGGTGATCAGTTACGAATGACCGATTTGGGTTAAAGTTTTGAAATTTTGTTTGATCGTTTGGATTTTGGTAGAGGTGATCGGAGTGGGTGACTTGGCTCGCCAGTACCATGTGGGTGACTTGGCTCGCCCGGAAACCCAGCAATGCTCTCGAAAAAGCAATAGACGAGCTAGAGAAGGTATAGTATGTATTCTATATGATACTTGATGTTTCTAAATTACTTTTGGAACTTTAAGACCGTGAGAGATTTATTGAGAACAGTTTTGTTTATAATAGGGTCATCTACACTTCTAGCCTTCAACCCAATATAGTCATCTTAAACTCACCTTTTTGCTATCAAATCGAATCCTTTTTTAATAGCAATTCAATAATGTGGTTTTATTGTTCTTTCTTATTGTATGGTCACCTGAAGACGCTTGAGTCTCTTGAACAAAAGGAGGAAGTTTACCTGGAGAAGGCCACCATACAGTTTGAGAAAGCAAAAGAATATTACCGCAAATAACAAATACGGTACGACCAAATCTTTTCCTTTTATGACCACATGCATGGATTGGTTTAATTAGAACATGTGTGTGTTACATGCGTTGTCATGTTCGGTGAGTGATTTCTCCGGAATTTCCTAAGTTTAATTATTCTTTAGGGATCTAGACAGAATATCCTTTGAATTTATTGAACTTCGAGCGACTTGTTTATTCGATGTCAGAGTGATTTTTCAGGATATGTTTTGTTTTGATTGGATTTTAAGTTGTTCACAATCTCATGGGTTTAAGAAAATTTATTAACATGTGTTCATGATTCAAGTTTCATATGTTGGATCTTCGAAACTGTATTTAAGCTTCCTCAATAAAAAAATTTCAGAATTGTTTTACAATCTCGAAAAACATGTTGACCTTAGTCTTAGAGTATGCACATCACAAAGAAAGACATAAAAATGGAGAGAGCAGTGGAAAATATACTCGAGGAAGGTGTGTTTTCATTTTTTAATTGTTGTTGTTTTCTTCCTCTAATATAATAATGGAATCTAATCTAATTTGACGTTTTGAACGATGGATAAGATAAAGGAACAAAGAGAAAATGTAAATCATCAAGAAAAAACTAACGAATTCATATTTTGTTAAAATTAAGTTTTCACTATATTGGTACTTTTGCTATAGAAAAAAAAATGTTACTAGTTAATGTTTCGAATCCATAGCAATTATAACTAAACGATTTCAACGATTATGGCAAGTAGAGATAACCACACAAATTATGTTGATCACTATTTTTGCATAGACCAAAACTGATATGAGATTTGTTACTCTTGATTTTTTCGTTGAAACAATTGAAACGAGGTATTGTTTCGACTCTTCTTTTTATGTTGAATTTAGATCTACACTGTTCAATTTCGTTTGTGGATGTTTAAATTTCTTATTTCTTTCAATTCGCCTGCAAAGGATTATAAACTTGTAAATACTCTTAGAATAGCTACTGTGAATCTGTGGTGTTAGATTTCTAAAAAGTACAAATTAAATTGGTTCAAAAACACATTGCCACTCTAAATGAAAAGTTATCTTCTTTTTTTCCCGGTCAATGAAGAGGTGTTATCAATGGGTTTTTTTATATATATAAACATTGGTTATGTAATATCTCATACAAAACTAATTTTATAATCAATAATTAATTTCATTTTGTTTCAATCGCTGATGATATCCATCCAACGAGTCAAATCTGCAAAGAAGTCGTATTATTAGACATTGTAAGTCTTGTTGGAGTTAGTCTAGAAATCTCCGAGAAAATAAGTATGTTCCAAACTTGGTATCATTTTATTGGTCTTTGGTGACGTAGATTTCTACTCTTCATTGCACTTCTTATGGAAGAGAGGATTTAAGACACTGTTAGCTCAACCCATAGATTCAGATCCATCATTTCGAAACTATGTCAGTTTTACATGGTTATGGAAGGAAATGATCTACGGAGGACTACCAAAATATTATCTTGCGGGATAAATGTAATTTTCTTTTATGTTGGTTGTTTTTTAGAGATAACAATTATTTTTTTGTTGGAATGTTATTTCCCTAGCTAAGTTGACAAGAGCTCTAAGTTATCACGTCTTTCTCAATCATCCTTTCGAACACTTTCAACGTTGAATCCATGATTCCTCTTTCATCATACAAATCCACAAGAGCGTTTATTCACCAGCTTTCACATATCCAATTTAACATACAAGTTTCGTGCGCTTTTTCTTGTTGAATTGACTCAGTTTCCTTTCTTTTTATAACAGAAAAACATATTTCTAATTCACATTTCTTTAGGATTACTAATAAATATCAAATTCTTTTTCCTTTTGGAAACTATCCCTCATTAGCAGCTACATAACAACCCTAAACACTAGTTTTTTTTTTCTTTTTCCACCGATAAACAATATGTTTCTATATGTCAAAACCATGTTCGCCGATAAGATCTATTTCTCTGTCTTTCTTCTCCTTTATCTCTATAATTTTTTTTGTTTATTTATTATTTATTTATTTCTTTTATGTTGTTTAACCCTCGCAGGTTTACGAAAACCCGTACCAATCTTCGGCCATCTGGAACTGAATGAAGGACATTGTGCTTTTGATTTGAAACCCAAGGACAATACGTACGGATGTTATTAAGAATTTAAAAAATTAAGTCCGGTTCGGCCCGATTCTTAAAAATATAAACCCTAACCCTGAATTTTTTATATGGATTTATTAGGGTTAGATCCTAAAATATTTAGGTCTCAAATGAGTTTATAATCTGGTCCTGATTTTTATTAGCTTTAATAGTTTTCTCTTGCTTTCTATTTCTTTTTGGTTGAGTTTTGGACAAAAACACGAGTTCGTTTTTTTCGGCCAAAAACACGAGTTCATATTTTCTCACAAAAAAATGAGTATGTATATTCCTGCCAAAAACACAAGTCCATATTTTTTCCGCCAAAAACACGAGTCCGTATTTTTTCCGCCAAAAACACAAATCTGTATTTTTCGCCAAAAACACAAGTCCGTATTTTTCCGTAAAAAACACGAGTCGTATTTTCCCGCCAAAAACACGAGTCCGTATTTTCCCGCCAAAAACACGAGTCCGTATTTTCCAGCCAAAAACACGAGTCGTATTTTCCCGCCAAAAACACGAGTCCGTATTTTCCCGCCAAAAACACGAGTCCATATTTTTCGGCCAAAAACACGAGTCCGTATTTTCCCGCCAAAAACACGAGTCCGTATTTTCCCGCCAAAAACACGAGTCCGTATTTTTCGGCCAAAAACACGAGTCCGTATTTTTCGGCCAAAAACACGAGTCCGTATTTTTCGGCCAAAAACACGAGTCCGTATTTTTCGGCCAAAAACATGAGTCCGTATTTTTTCGCCGAAAACACGAGTCCGTATTTTCCCGCCAAAAACATGAGTCCGTATTTTCCCGCCAAAAACATGAATCCGTATTTTCCCGCCAAAAACATGAGTCTGTATTTTTCCGCCAAAAACACAAGTCTGTATTTTCCCGTCAAAAACACGAGTCCTTATTTTCTCGCCAAAAACACAAGTCCGTATTTTTTCGCCAAAAACACGAGTTTGTATTTTCCCGCCAAAAAAAAAATATGTTTCACAAATTTTTGCCAAAAACTTGATTCCACAATTTTTTGCCAAAAACATAATTCCGTAATTTTTCCGCCAAAAACGTGATTCATTATTTTTCCACCAAAAAAAGTGAATTCATATTTCATGTCATTAATGATGATGTCAAATGATAACATATGATGATAATAATTATTAATTAGTTATTTTATATTTATTGTTATTAAAAACTTGTAAATTTAAAAAAAATTACAAAGGTTTAGGGCTCAAATGGATTATAAAGGGTCTAACCCTATTTTACAATATTTGATGGATTTAAAAGGGTTAGGACTCATTTAAGTCCGAGCTTTAAAAAAACAGGTCGGGCCAGCCCCAAAAAACCCATTTTAACATCTCTAACAATACGTGAGATCATGGCATCCACATGTTTTGGGACTTAGATACTACACCACAACACACCACTACCATCTAAATATGACGTGACGGTCCTCATAGATCATATCAATTCTGCTCTTAAGAAATTCGACAAGGACTTTTTTCTCGATCGAATCACCGTTTGTGGTGACTTGGATGTTTTAGGCCTAGAAAAGTCGGATTCCTTGAAAAGCAAAAAGGCGTACTCTTATAGCATGCGTATAAAATGATTGTTATATGCTGCGACTGTAGAAAATTACCTCAATATCAGTTCACTAAAAAAATTGATGCCGCGAATGCCATTATCACAAAAAAGATAATAGGTCACTCATGCGATTACCGTGCTCCATGTATCGTTCTATTGGTCTCTGGTAACGTAGAATTCTACTCTTCATTGCACTTCTCATGGAAGAGAGGTTTTAAGGCACTGTTAGCTCAACCCATAGATTTAGATCCATCATTTTGAAACTATATCAGTTTTACATGGTTATGGAAGGAAATGATTTACGGAGGACCACCGAAATATTATTTTGCGGGATAAATGTAAATTTCTTTTATGTTGGTTGTTTTTAAGAGATATCGGTTATTTTTTTTGTTGGAAATGTTATTTTACTTAGCTAAGTTGACAAGAGATTTAAGTTATCACGTCTTTCTAAATCATCCATTCGAACACTTTCAACGCTGAATCCATGATTCCTCTTTCAGCATACAAATCCACAAGACCGTTTATTCACTAGCTTTCACATATCCAGTTTAGCATACAAGTTTCGTGCGCTTTTTCTTGTTGAATTGAATCAGTTTCCTTCAAATATCCGACATTATCATCATAAATACTCCGTATTAGGAAAAAGAGCTTAGACAAGTGAATGGAGAGTGCGGACCGATCGGTTTGGGATGGTTCAATAATTAAGTCACCATTCAACACTTCATAACATGCTATATGTGGTTAGTAAGTAACTAAATAATAATAAGTAAAAGTCAAACCATAGGCGGTTCACAACTACAAATAAATGTGTGATTAAAAAAAAAATATCCTCTTTGGTGTGGTTCACAAGGTGGTTCAAGCTTGTCGGTGCGGTTATTTTGTAAAAATTATTGTTATTATCACTCAAATTTATTATTTACCCAAAAATTAAGAAACTCGTTTAAGAGATATATATATATATATTTATCATTTACACAAATTTTTAAAATTAAATTTTAATAATTTAATTTTATATGCTTAACTTTAAAAAATTTTAAGTTACACGTGTGTATGTGGTAAGAATTAAGATGGCTCAGAAATAATTTGATTATGAATTTTGTTGTTCGAAATAGATTTTTTTGGATTTTGGTCTCTTCGTCGCCAGTATTAGGGGTGGACGGATCTAAATATCTGCCCAAATATCAACTACCCGCAGATATCCAGATCCGTGACAGAAAAAATAAAAAATAAAATAAAATAATAAAATAATAATAAAAAAGAAAATTTTATATATATTATTTTTTTCTTTTAAAAAGATCCGGATCCGGATCCGTTTCGTCCGGATATCCGTGGATCGGATCCCGGATATTTTGTCCACCCCTAGCCAGTATAATGATCGTGACTTGGCTAACCAGTAAACCCAGCAATGCGAGTTATGAGATCCAAAAAGCAACAGACAAGATATCATATGTTTTGATGTTTTTAGCTTACTCTTGGACCTTTACGACCGTGATAGTTTCATTGAGAATCCTTTGTTTGTATTAATTAAGGCAATGTACCTTTTAGCCTTCAAACCAACGGTCATCTTGTGTTCACCTTTTTGCTGTCAAATTCAATTCTTTTTCCAGTATCAATTTAATATAATTTGGTTTTAACCGTTTCTCTCGTTGTATCTCCACCTCAAGAACCTTGAGTCCCTTAAACAAAATGAGAAAGTTAGCCTGGAGAAGGTTGCCATACACCTTGAGAAAGCAAACGAACATTGCCGGGAAAATGACAAAGATGGTACGACCAAAGATGTTTGAGAGAGTCTTTCATATGTAAGTGTAAGCCGTAAAAGTATGTTTAGAAATGACTATCGAAATACGGATTACATTTTTTCGATTATAATGGGGGAAAATCACTTTTAACAAAAACTCAAGCGACAGTCAAAACCGACCAATCCAATAAAATTGAACATAACTTAAAAACCAAATCCAATAAACCGTGGCATTAAAGCTCTCTCACTTATCTTAAATTGATTTAGAGAAATCAATGACAAAACACATTGAAGATTAATTTGTCGTTGATCAAAGACATAAAGCTTAGGTATGACGCGATAATATACGTTTTGTCGCAAAAAATAACTGTGAATGATGGAAAGCAGAACCACTTTAAGGCTACGGTGTAGCGTTAATTTGAACAATTTTTTTTTTTTAACTCAACGAACCATCACTTGAGAATGATACGAGGTGCCAATTAAAGCTAACTATTCTTTAGTATAATTATAGGGGTGATTGATGCATAAATAGTTTAAGTCCTTCGATCCTGCATATAAGATTAATATAGATGGTCTCGATATCCCGATGACGACTGTTGAGTCTTGTAGCTAATTTGAACAAGTAAATGTTTTATTTTTGGCATTTTTCCAATTTTTTTTTTTAAAGTACAAAAAGAAAATATTGTTTTATGTGGTTTGGGCTAAGCCCATTATTCTTCCTCAATTACTTTTCATTGATTCTTTCGGTTTCGGACTTTGGATCGAGTCGGGGAACATGGATTTCGACGACACCGTGCCACTGAGCCAGCGGTCGGAGTGGTCAGATGTGGTCCCGTTGACTCAGGACGATGGGCCGAATCCTGTTGTGCCGATCGCCTACAAGGAAGAGTTCCGCGAGACTATGGATTACTTCCGTGCGATCTACTTCTCCGACGAGCGATCTCCTCGCGCACTACTACTCACGGAAGAAACGCTCCGCTTAAACTCCGGGAACTACACAGTAATCATTATTTTTCTTTATTGGAAACAGTTTTTTGTTTTTTCTTCTATACTTTGTAAGGGTGCTTGATCACTTGTTCTTCTGAGCCCTAGTACTGTTCTATAGTGGGAATTTGATTGGAGCATTAGTATCTGAACTCTTATGGTTTTGAAATTTGGTGGATTTCAGTCTTTTATTAGTCTTTGTTGCATCAATTCTAATTCTTAAAAATCTTGTTCTTAACGATATCTTTCCTTTTGAAGGTGTGGCATTTCAGGCGCCTAGTACTTGAGGCGCTTAATCATGACTTGTATGAGGAACTCGAGTTCATTGAACGCATTGCTGAGGATAACTCTAAGAACTACCAATTGTGGTAAAGTTCATACCTTTTCTCTCTCTTTTTTTTTTCCCCTGAAAGTTTTCTTTATCTATGAATAGTGTTTATATCGTGAAATTGACTGATGAATAACTGGGAACCAAGAACTGTATATGTTTGCTTTATGTTATAGCTTACATCTCCATAGACTGGCGAATGATTTAGTCTATGAAGAAGTTATAGCTTTTGTGGGATTCATCAAAGTTTGGAGGCTGTTTTGTATATGCCGAGCCAGCATGTTCTGTATATTTTAGATCAAAGTTAGTTCTTTTACACATTGTTAAGTTCATAGTGTCACATATCTGCTGCTTATGCAAAGTTAAAACCCTTGGTTGTTTGTTTTGAGTGTGATGATCCATGCTTCTGCTCTAATTTTTCCTTTTCTGTAGGCATCATCGGCGATGGGTTGCAGAGAAACTGGGCCCTGATGTTGCAGGGAGAGAACTTGAATTTACTCGTAGAGTACTTTCACTTGATGCCAAACATTATCATGCTTGGTCACATAGGCAGGTTTGTCTCAAACCTTGTTAAAGCATACACTTGAGGTATTACGTATCTTTTTGTTTGATATTGGGAAACAATCTGCAGTGGACACTAAGCGCATTAGGAGGATGGGAAGATGAGCTCGATTACTGTCACGAGCTCCTTCAAGCTGACGTCTTTAACAATTCCGCCTGGAATCAGGTAACATGATCATTGATACACACACTAGGTTCCGTTTCTCAAATCTATCAATTGCCAATTCAGTCACCCTTTTGAATAATTCATTCCCTTAATCTGGCAGAGGTATTACGCTATTACTCGATCTCCTTTATTGGGAGGCCTAGAAACCATGAGAGAATCTGAAGTAAGCTACACAATCAAAGCCATTTTAGCCAATCCTGCAAACGAGAGCTCATGGCGATACCTGAAAGCCCTTTACAAAGACGAGAAAGAATCTTGGATCAGTGATCCAAGTGTTTCCGCGGTCTGTTTGAATGTTCTCTCACGCACGGATTGCTTCCATGGATTCGCTCTGAGCACCCTTTTGGATCTTCTATGCGACGGATTGAGACCAACCAACGAGCATATAGACTCAGTGAGAGCTCTAGCTAATGAAGAACGAGATACTAACTTGGCCAATTTGGTGTGTACCATTCTTGGTCATGTAGATCCAATAAGAGCCAACTATTGGGCATGGAGGAAGAGCAAGATTACGTTGGCAGCAACGTGAAGACCCAAATCACACTTGGAAAAAAATTGATTTTTAATTTTTCGTATGTACTGCTTGTTTATTAATCACATGAACATGTTTTCATATATCTGAACAATCTCGATTTCTCGGTTTCCCATTCAGAGAAGCATCTCAAGAATGATTTTGCAGAACCAACAATGAAAAGACTGGGAAGTCCCTAACTTATATTCCGCGCGTATGTATTAAATAAACGCATTGCTTTCTCGATAACCGGAACAAAACCGAAACCGGGTTTTGGCTCGCGGATTTCCCCAATTCAACGATAAAAATAAATTCATAAATGATAAAACAAGTCAAATTGCATTTCAATACTGAATCGAAGGCGTTGGAAGTTAAGTGCTCGAAGTCGGAAGCGTAATTTGGTCGAAAGATTCGTTGTCTCTCCGACAAGAATGTCCACATCTGGATTTAGTCTGTTTCTCGCTCTTCTACATCTCATGGGTTTCTTATTTCCGTTGAGAATTTCTGCAATTAGGTGATTAATTTTTGGGTAATAGCTTTGTTCCTATGTTTTGCGTATCCCTGTTTTGTCTCACTTGATTAATTTCCTTTAGATTTCGATTGGATTTGCAGGAAGGATATCGGATTTTTAGAAGAGCGGAGTTGCAGAACAACTGTCCAAGGAAGATACTTGATCTCTGATGATGAAGGTTAGCAATTTCCTCTCTAATTCACTCTTGAAAGATTCACCTTTTGAACAGTTAATCTCTTTCGACAAATATTTGTTGAAAAAGAATGTATTTTTGAATGGTTGTTGTTGCAATTTGCAGGCAATGTGTGTGATGCTCTGTCATTGGAATCTCGAACCCGTTGTTGTCCATGGAAAGGAGAAAGATTCTCTTGTCAGTGAGTCATTTTTAAGAGGATCATAGCCTTTAATCCAGGAATTATTGGTTTTTTAGACTAATGTGTTCTTAATTAGACTTCTGTGTTTTGTGCTTTGGCTTGAAGTGGATGCAACCTCCTTTCACAATGCTGCAACTCTTATGAATTTTGTGTTTCTTGCTGCTTGAATCCGTCTCGGGTATTCTATTTCTATGGAACCTTTGGTTTTTGTCTCTCTGTTCTTGCTTCATCTTTTTTAACTCTCACTGAGTATCTTCTGCAGACCATTCTTGAGCAGGTGGTTAAGGTAAAAGTTGCAAAACCAGCTACAGCAGGTAAATTGTCATTTATTGCAGCTTAAATGTATTTGCATTTGCAAGATGACTAATTTTCGTTGACTTTGCCTATGAAGATTTCAGTTTAACGTCTACGTCTTGGTTTTTCTTCATTAGCAGGGACTTACAAGACTGTATTTGATTTTTGTTCCGGGAGATGCCGCCATAATTCTGAGAGCGTGGTATGTTTTTGTTTCTGTTAAAAGGGATTTTTGTTGGGGAAGTTTCTTGAGATTATGTCATGAAGTTGAGCAATTTAATGTTGAAGAGAAGTTTTATTTGAGAATGATGGAATGTTCATGAAAGTATAATGAACCTGAATAATTATGTAGTATAGCGATAAAGAGCGAGACGTCTTGTAATTTCTTTTATTCCTGAAACTTCCAGGTTCATGAAAATGCTTACCACAGCAAGTTTCACCATTGTTTTTCTCTAACATCAAATGCTTCAGGTTAGCTTCGATACCCTACTTGTTCTTTCAACTACCCTATCACATTCATCAAATAACATAACTGAAAACAGGGGCTAATCTCACACAAGTTGAAACCAGACTACTTGGTATTGATGTTATCGTGGGAAGGTAAAAAATACCCTTCACCTTCTTACCCGTTTGAATTGTATACGCTTTTGTGGAGACCATATTCTTTGACTCTTTATTGGATTGGTTTCACAGTCAAGGAGATTCATGCGATGCAGTTTGCAAGTCACGTGGACAATTGTGTGTGATGAATAAACTCTCACTTCTAAACCAATGTGACGTGTAAGTTTCTTTTTAAGCAACTCTTTTACCTGATTCAAATCTCTTAAGCCAACCATCAAGTCATGTTTCAGAGATTTATATATAGCGTAAAAACTCGCAATTTGGTATTCACATGGTTCTTTCTCTTCTTCTTTGTTTGCTTAGTATGAAAAGATACATGACCTGCAAAGGGTCGTGTTTAGCAAGTGCCGGGGCTGACCAACCTGCTGAAGTTGTCGAAGATGCGCCCAGAGATTTGGTATTTCATCTTTTATTCTCTCTTATGCGCGCTTTAAGTTCCTGAATCCACAGTGGAATATTTCATTTACATCGGAACTTTTGAATCTTGATCATAAACTGAGTGATTCCATATGTGTGTGTTTATTCTCTTGGTTTGCAGTATCCAGGCGCGTGTTTGTATACCCGGACACAATCAATGCTTTCCTGTGATGGTTCACACCAACACACCCGACGACTCTGCCCATGTGCCTAGAAACTAGTCAGTATTAAGAATTATACCATAGTTTTTTCTGCCTCTTGTAGCGGTTTTAGAATGCTATTTGAAACTCTGATCATGTAATTTTCTCATGGTGAAAGAAAACATATTCTTGATATATACATGCAGATGACTAAAACATTTATTCATTGAATACCACAGAATGACAGAAAAAGCATATGTCCACATCAAGTGTAACGTGTGTGGTCTACATTGAGAATTAACTACAAGGCTACAGAAGCAGCAACGTACTCGTTAGATCTTTGTCACACATTGATCATTATATGAGGTGCAGCTTTCTTGAACAGAGCCAAAATCCCAACTTTGTATTCATCTATAATCTCTCTTCTTCACCAAATCAGCCAAGAGGACAACACAAAAGAAGGCCTTTATGAACAGCTGGGAGTTCGAAGTTGTTTCAGATTTGATCTGTCTAAGAATAACTACATTAGTTTCATTGATCAACCAAGAAAGACTTTTGGTTTATATTCATTAACTAATGATTTTGACTGTGTTCATACTTCATACATCCATGATCCCAATGAAACGGCCATTGAAGAGAAACCCAATTTTAATTGATGATATGATTACAGAGATATTCGTTTATACTTACTTTCACAATATCAGAAGATCAATAAAATTTAAAAAAAAAAAAAAAAAAAAAAAAGGAGAAAGACATCAGAAGCTGTAGTTTGTTTTAAACACTCTTTTGTCTCCTCCTCCTGTCGTCTGTTCCTTAGCGACCGCCACACCTCTGTTTAGCTCTTGTTCTGTTTCTCCACTGTTATCATCAGCTGTGGCAAACGCGGGATGACTTAAAACGCATTTCAGAAGCTGCGTTCCTCTCAACGCGTTTGTGAGCGGTAAGTGTCCTAAAGGCGTTTCATCATTAAGCTCCCACTTGAATTCGTCAGGAAACGCTCTGTAACCGTATTGAACAACCTCTGTATCAAGAAGCTTCATCCATTCAACTTTAACGAAGAATCTTGTGAAATCTTTCTTCACTTTTAACCAGATTTTGCGTTGCACGCTGTATCCGAATCTCCCATC
Organism: Boechera divaricarpa; assembly: GCA_026770425.1. Classification (NCBI taxonomy): domain Eukaryota; kingdom Viridiplantae; phylum Streptophyta; class Magnoliopsida; order Brassicales; family Brassicaceae; genus Boechera; species Boechera divaricarpa. The sequence goes on from CM049188.1 coordinate 28,588,403, forward strand.
GCTGTGTTTAGTCCATAGATTGTCAATAGCTTGAAGATCTTCAGTGGAGATTGATTTCACCTCGGAGAAGAAAACGTAGCCACGTGTCACGGCGGCTTCTCCTGCTATCTGAATGAGTAATCTCCGAGTCTCTTCGTCGGCTTGTCGGAAGTTTTGATTGACGAGATGGTTCTCCAAAACGTCGAATTTGGTTGCGGTTTCAGCGGTTGTAGCGGAGGCGTTTGTGGTAGAAACGGCGGAGACGGCGGAGGAGGAGGAAGAAGCAGAGCAGATTAGTGAGAATGTTGCGGCGAAAGTGGGTTGTTTGAGGGAGAGAGAAGTTGGACCAAAGTGAGATTGGCAATGGAGATTGTGGCGGTGGTGTGTGTAAGAAGAAGAGTGGTGGTGGTGGTGGAGAGAGTTTGTGGTCGCCATTGAAGTCACGTCAGGAAGAAGATAGAGAGTGAAGTTGGAGAGTTTAAAGAAGAAGAGACAGAGAGAGAGATAAGGTGTGGAAAATCAGGGACTACTAAGCGGGGTCGATTCTGATTGGTCACTTATGGGTCAGGTTTGATTCTCTTTACTTTAATTTCCATTTTATTAGTTTGCCAAATAAGATTTCTAGTAATTCATATCTTTTTTCTTTCCCTAATTTCTGAAAATTTTTAATGTATACAATTGTTTTTAATAATAGATTTTATGTCTACGTCATTTCTCTCGTTATCGTTATTGAATGAAAGTCCTATAATCATGTAAATATAAGTTTTTAAACCTGTTGACAAAAAAAGAAAAAGATTTTTAAAAATAGTTTTTTTCTTCTTAATATGACAAAAAATGTCAATATATAGAAATCGGTCAAATATTGTTTAAAAAAAAAACAGTCAATAATGGTCAGAATTTTCCACGTCACATATTGTAGCATCACATATAGATCTATATATATGGGCCTTTAATGGGTTTTAAGTTAATGGGCGTATAAATAGGCGTATTATCCTTTGATACAAATACGATGCCGTTTCGATGGTTTGTTCTGGACAGGAAGGATTAACAGAGAGAAACTTTGATGGCGCCATCTTTGAAGAGCAGTCGACGAGTTCTTTTGGTTATTGAGACTTATATAAACAATTCCTTTTGTTAGTGCCGGCAGTCACCGCCGCAATTTTTTTTCCGAAATTCGTAGATCAAGATTGTTTGGCGAGAGTTGTGGGAGAGGGAGGCGAGAGACGAAGAAGAGGTTTTACGGAGTTTTGGTTTTGGTATTGCTGATTCGACGATCGGAGGAGAAATTTGAAAGAGCGAGATTGATTAGGGCGTGTTTTGGGCTGAGGAATAATGGGTCGCAGTTCGAAGAAAAAGAAGAAACGAGGAGGTAGCGGAAGAAGAGGTCAGCTGAAAGACCATGGATCTAATGCTGATGAAGATAATGAACTCCTATCTGAGGAGATCACTGCTCTGTAAGTTTGAACTGTTAATTTTTGCGGTTTTTATGAAACGAGTTATCCAAGGCAATGTGAGATTTAGGGTTTTTGGAGATTTGCGTTTAAGTTTTGATTTGGAAGGCCTTGATAGAAGTTGCGATGAGCTTTAAAGATGTGCTATGATTGGAATTGTGTGACACTAAACAGCTGACAAACGAAGCCTATTTTCTGAAGTCGTGAACTATGGGGTTTGATTGTTCAGGGTGTTACAGGGGAAAACAATAGCAAGTCTTTGTAAAACCTGTGTGAACTAAAGATGTGTAGTTTTACTTAAAACCTGTGTAAAATTAGGACTAGAGCTAGTCATTTCTTTCTCTTTTAGAAATGGACAAGAATGACCCTCTATATGAATTTTAAATTTTTAATAGAAAGAAGGATCGGGTTTTGTTTTCATGTTTTCAGCTCTGCTATATTTCAAGAGGACTGCCAAATTGTTTCAGGTTCGCGATCGCCTCCTCAAATAGTTATTAAACTCAGGTTTTCTTCTGATCGATGTGTTTTTCATTCAAGTTTAGCTGCTGTGATGTTTCTGGTTTATGCATGAAATGCGTCTGATCCACCGAGCCCATGTAATTCGAGCAGGCCTTACTCGAAAGATATGGGATATGAGGACATCGACATCTCTGCTATGCTTTTAGTGAGGTGAGTATCTTCTTTTTGAATTTATGACACAGTAAACATGCCGATCTTTTCATTACCCCCCTCTAACTAATTTTTCCTTCTAGATGCTTACCAGGATATCCTTACAAATGCCCGAAGCTGCAGATTACTCCAGAACAAGGGTTGACAACAGCTGATGCTGAGAAGCTTTTATCTCTTCTCGAGGACCAGGTAGGGGATGGGGGATGGGAATGATTTTTATACTGATATACTCTTATGGTATTCGGAAGTGCTCTGTGCTGACACAAGGTACTAAAAAAATTATATTCTATGCAGGCAAATTCCAATGCTCGTGAAGGTCGGGTTATGATATTCAACTTGGTAGAGGCTGCTCAAGAGTTTTTATCAGAAATAATTCCGGAAAGTCATGATGAGGAATCTGTAAGTATATTCACCCAAATGACTGTTTATGCCATGGTAAAGTATTCAATCTATCAACAGTATCCTTGTGTCTTGTTAACTGCTGGTAAAAAGAAAATTCATTGCATCTCGTATATGTTTGCATTGGTTGTTCTTCCTGTAAATACAGTGTTATTATTTCTTTCTGAAGGTTCCATGCTTGAATGCACATCGAAGCTCTCAGTTCATTGAGCAACCTATGCTTTCAAATAAAGCAAAATCGTGTTCTGGTGGACCTTTTGTGTATGGTTTTATAGACCTATTTAGTGGCTTGGAAGATGCAAGAAATTGGAGTCTGACTACAGATGAAAATAGGGGAATCGTATCTTCAGTACAATCCCACCCACTAGACACTTCAAGAATTTTGCATGAGAAGCCGGACAGGAATCTGAAGCGATTTGAAGACCATGCTAAAAAAGAAGTTGCACTGCCTGCTCCCATTGCCAAACTAAATACTGTTCAAGAGAATAATGTTGATGATACAAGCATCTCTTCTTTTGACTCAAGTAAATCTATTGACGATGTGGAATCTGGATTTACCCAAAATGAGAAGAAGGTGAGGAGAGGTCTATCTGTTTTATCTCAATCCCTCTTTTTCCTTTTTAAGTTATTGGGCCTCTGCATAATTCTGTGTATGGTGACTGATGAATGAGCACAACATATCAGTTGCTGGTCCTTTACATATGAGACACTACCCCAGAAATTATCTAATTAGAATTTATGTGAATGGGGAGCTCTGCACGTTTTCTTTTGGTTAGATAGTCATCATAAATATAGTTCAAGATAACTGGCGTATCTTGACCAACAAAACCAGAATTAAGTAATAAGAGTCATATACCTCCTGTCAAGTATGCATCTACTTTTGGTTGCTGAATGTCGTTGTTGCTTGCATATTCTTGTTTCTCTTAGCAGGAATCAAATCTTCAAGATGATACAGCTGAAGATGACAGCAGTAACTCCGAAAGTGAGTCGCTGGGGTCATGGTCCTCTGTTTCCTTAGCTCAAGATCAAGTGCCTCCAATTAGCAAGAAAGATCTGTTGATGGTCCATTTACTTCGAGTAGCTTGCACTTCCAGAGGACCTTTGGCTGATGCATTGCCTCAGATAACTGATGAACTGCGTCAGCTTGGTGTAAGTCTTTTAGATAATTTAAATTTTCAATATTTTTTCCTATCTATTAAGGGAAGCTTCTTCATTTTTTCCCCCAAAACCTGTTAAATAGTAGTAATTTTATAAACCATTTCAGATGTTGTCTGAAGAAGTGTTGGATTTAGCTTCCAAATCATCTCCAGACTTTAATAGAACCTTTGAACATGTATTCAATCAAAACATGGTGCGTATCCTTTGGCACACTTCATCCTTATTATATATTTATTTGAGTTCTGATTAATGTTATCTTTTAAGGCCTCAACCAGAGTTCCTCAGTTTTGGGAGCCACCTTCTGATTTTGGCGAACCAAATGCATCAGTCCCAAGCTCGCGGTATCTCAATGATTTTGAAGAGTTGAAACCCCTTGGTACATTCTCCATTATAATTTTCTTTCTCTTTCTAGTTTTAAATGTAGATATATATATATGAAAGACATGATGTTAACTCCCTTTGTAAACTTGATCAAATTCAGTGGTGTCTTTGCACAAGGGTTTATAAGATGTTACTCGTTAGCTATTTAGATGCGTCTCAACTCCTACAAAAAAATTGTCTTTGCTAAAATTGTCCACTTTCTCAACATTTTGTTCTGCAATATTGTTTAGAGTAAGTAGTTTTCCTTCTTGCTCTCTGCTGAAACTCTTTGTTTGCAGGCCAAGGTGGTTTCGGCCACGTTGTTTTGTGCAAAAATAAACTGGATGGAAGACAATATGCAGTGAAGAAAATTCGACTGAAGGACAAAGAGATACCTGTCAACAACCGGATACAACGGTAAGTGAGAAGACTTCATAGTGAGTGCATTCATATTTCAGTGGACCAACATATATACTTCAAACAATTTAAAGGTCTATGTGCCATCTTAGGGTGTTTTTATGTGTTAATATTAGCTAAATGTTATGCCAGCTGACAATGGCTTCCTGGAAATTAGCTTTTAGCAAGTGGTAGAGACCTGCGAATTAGCATGTTCTTCATCAGCGTATATCTCTGTGCTGCAAATTTTGTTTACTTGCAATTGTGTTTGCTGCAATCCAGGTTTTATAGCCTTTGCTTTAAAACTCTAGTATAGGTTGTTATTGATGTTGTATCTGGTGAGGATATTATACTTTATATTTGATGGTTTAGAGTATGATGATAAAATTGTTTCTGCATGTGCTCGTTATGAGGTACTCAGAGAAGTAGCAACACTTTCCCGTTTGCAGCATCAACATGTTGTACGTTACTATCAGGTAAAGGTCATCCCTGCTCTTCTGAACTTTCTACTGATTAATGACTACATTCAATGAGATATATTGATATTGGATACCACCACGTGTATATCTTGTTGTCATAGAATTTCTGCTGCTTAGTGCTATTCTTTTTGCCTATGTTCTGTTTGTTAATGATATTAATTTTCATGAAAATAGGCCTGGTTCGAAACAGGAGTTACTGATCCTTATGCTGGCGCAAATTGGGGATCAAAAACTGCAGGGAGTTCAATGTTCAGTTACTCAGGTGCGGTGTCAACTGAAATTCATGAGCAAGACAATAAGCTTGAGTCAACTTATCTATATATTCAAATGGAGTACTGCCCCAGGTAAAGAGTTTATAAGCCCAATCTAAACTCTTATAATTTCACCCCACCCATATCCTGAGCTGTTGAAACACAGATAAATCATTGGTTTTACTTGAAATATATTGATTTTTGACAATGTGAGCTATGAGTTATTTCTAAGTTCCTCAGTTTCCTACGCTTACTTAATCACATATATTAGTGGTCCAAGAAATATTTATGTAAAGTAAAATGATCTAAAATGTCCGATATTTCTATAAAATTGCGGATCAGTGCATTTCTCCTTGATCTATATAACGTTTTATTTTTTGTAGTCTAGCTTTGGTTGCTTTCTTGTTTTCTCTTCTTACTTTTTCTGTTCATATAATGTTCAAGGACTCTCCGCCAGGTTTTTGAATCATATAATCACTTGGACAAAGATTTTGCGTGGCATTTAAGTCGCCAAATTGTAGAAGGCTTAGCTCATATCCATGGACAAGGAATAATTCATCGGGATTTTACACCGAACAATATTTTCTTTGACGCCCGGAATGATATCAAAATTGGGGATTTTGGTCTTGGTATGCTTCCCTACCTAATGCTATTCTTTGCTTTATATTCTTGGTATGTCTGTTGTCCACATGCTTCTCTGTATTAGACTTAAAGCTCTCTAATAATTTAACGAAGGTAGGTTCCTTGTCATGCTGGATCTTTTGCGTTTTATCCTTCAAAAGTCGTGAGGGTATTTTGACGCATGAAGTTTACTATGTTGTTCAAGGCTTTGAATTAAAGAATCAACCTAGATATCTCGTTATACTGTGATTATTCGACTGTGGTATGGAAAACAAAAACGAAAATACATACATTTTCTTACCTTATCAGCAAAGTTCTTGAAGCTGGAACAGTTGGATCAAGATGGGGGTTTCTCTATGGATGTGGCTGGAAGCGGAGTTGAAAGTACTGGTCAAGCTGGTACTTACTTTTACACAGCACCTGAAATTGAGCAAGGTTGGCCTAAGATTGATGAAAAGGTTAGTAGCGGTTGGTGCCTTAGCTGAGTTTCATCCAGAAAATGCTTGTATATACTTTTTCTTCTGGTCCTAAGGTTTTTAGGTTTTTTATTATTTCTTCTTATGTCTGTGTTTCTTAATGATGTTTTTGAATTGTAGGCCGACATGTATAGCTTAGGGGTTGTGTTCTTCGAACTTTGGCACCCTTTTGGAACTGCCATGGAGAGGCACATTATTTTAACTAATCTGAAGCTGAAAGGGGAACTACCTCTCAAATGGGTAAATGATTTTCCTGAACAGGCTTCTCTACTGCGGCGTTTGATGTCTCCAAGTCCATCTGATCGCCCCTCTGCCACAGAACTTCTTCAACACGCATTTCCTCCTAGAATGGAATCTGAGTTACTGGATAGTGAGTTCTTTGCAGTTCTCTATATGACTCAACATCATTGAACGTTCTCTGTTGTTTGGGGTTTTCATCTGTTCTGTGATGTTTTTCTACTATGGCTAACAACCCATAGTCTTGATTTGTCTCCATTTCCCTGAAATTACAATTCGTAAACTGGCTGTCTACAATTGGTATTAATTCGGATGTCTGTCTGTTTAGGTCATTCGCTCATAACGCATACAAATTTTCGAGTTGGTGTTAGTATTGTATATGTTCTCTTTTATTTTGATGACATGTTGATTCTTTCTCAAAATCGTATCCTCTTTTTCGGTCTTTTTTCATATGGCATCAAGTAACCCTTTCTTTTCTGAATTTCAGATATTTTAAGAATAATGCAAACTTCTGAAGATTCAAGTGTTTATGATAGAGTAGTAAATGTGATATTTGATGAAGAAGTATTAGAGACGAAAAGCCATCAGTCTAGTAGATCGAGACTATGTGCAGATGATAGTTATGTTCAATACACAGAGATTGATACAGAGCTTCGTGATTATGTTGTTGAAATCACAAAGGAAGTCTTTAGGCAGCATTGTGCGAAGCATCTAGAGGTCATCCCAATGCGTTTACTTGGTGATTGTCCCCAATTTAGCAGGTATACTTGTTTACTTGTTGCTATCCATTATCTGTCATTCAAACTAGATTTTGATCTAACTTTTATCTTCCCTCTAAAGGAAAACTGTAAAACTTTTGACCAATGGAGGAGATATGCTTGAACTATGCTATGAGCTACGTCTGCCTTTTGTGCATTGGATTAACGTAAATCAGGTCCGGTTTTCTTATGTATATCGTTCTTCTGTTTCTTGTATGTTAAACAGAAAAGTGCTCATATATTTATTTTCTATATAATTTTAATTCCAAATCAGATGTGAAGTTCAACCAAATTGGGCCAAGAACTGTCTTATAGAGCTCAGCTTTTAATGAACATAGGACAATTTATACAAAGTGTAAACTTGACAATGAGAAAGTGGCAAAAAAATTTAGTGAGATCGCAAGTTGACATTATCCCAAATTGTAATTGGTACTACTTTCTATTTGAGATCTTCTCTAGTTAGTTTAGAGTCAGTTGATGGTTAGGTTTAATTTTGAAGCAACAGATCCAGGATGTTTGAATCAAGAATACTTAAGTTTTCAAGAGACTATGTTATGCTAATTACATTTATAGCGTACTGTTACCTCATTTAAATAAAGTTTAATTTGATTTGAATTCTAAGCAAGTCATAGCTTCCCTTTAGATGAAATTTTTGGTTTTTCATTCTTGCTTTATTTGTCTAATTTGACACACTTCAATTTTGCAATGCAGAAATCCTCATTCAAGCGATATGAAATATCTCATGTCTACAGGAGAGCGCTTGGCCATTCTCCACCAAATCCCTGTCTTCAGGTATTGTGCTCGCACACTCTGCTAATATAATTCCTGGCAAATATAGAGTAAGATAAATGCTGGCTGTCCATTTTATCTTTTATTTTCTCTGTGAAAAAGAGCATATGCTTATAAATGTTTTGATGTTTTGATTGCCAATAGGCGGACTTTGACATTGTTGGAGGCACACCATCCCTGACAGAGGCAGAAGTTCTCAAGGTACCAGACCCAAAGATGCTCTGCCTTGTTGAATTCCTTTATCAATTTATTCACAATATAAATGAAACGAATCTTTTTTTATATATATTGAGCTGGGTATTTGGATATCGGTTTCGGTCTCAGGTATGTACCGATCGGTATCGGTTATTCGGTTACTGAAATTTAGGAACCATATAGGTACCGAAAATTTTCGGTTCGGTATCAATCGGTTTCGGTTCGGTTATAAATTTGAAGAACCGATAAATACCATAAACAATCGGGTAACTTATGGTTTGGTACCGGTTTCGGTTTTTATCGGTTATTTTAGTAACCAATACCCGAAATAGTAACTAAAACTTGAACTAATAACCAATACCTGAAATAAATAAAACCAATACCGATTTCAGCTTTAACGAGCTGCAACGAGTTTTGTTTTAGGGTTTCCAGCTTTTATTTGGGGATTTTGCTTTTATGTAAAGAAGGAAAAGAGGAAAAGAGGAAACTAGGTTTTCGATTTTAGAGACTTAGAGTGAAGCTGAATCGTCAATCAATCGACAAAGGAAACTTAGGAAAGCATGAAACCATATATGTGTAATACACTAATACTTATGTTTTTGGTTATTCGGTTACACCGAATGGTATCGGTTACCAGAGAGAAGGAACCATCGGGTATATTAGCTATAACCGTACCATAACCAGAACCGTTTTTTCGGTTCGGTTTTTCGGTACCAGTTACTTTTGCCCAGGCCTCACTTTATAAGTCACACTACCAACTTTTGGAGGAATGTAGTGAGTGTTGTGATGGTGTTTCTGGGAATCTAACGTGAAAAATGAACAATTATTTGCTTATTCTCCTGCCTTATGCATTTTCCTACAGAGAGCTGCACCGTTTTAATCCACTAACTTTGCAGGTGATAGTGGACATCACAACCCACATATTTCATCGTGGATCTTGTGACATTCATTTGAATCATGGAGATTTGCTGGATGCGATTTGGTCCTGGGTAGGAATTAAGGTAGAGCATAGACGAAAGGTTGCAGAGGTATGGTTATTGTTAGTTCAAGGATATGGGTCATTTGTATCAATGGTTTTTATCAGTATCTTGACCAAATTCTTTTTCCTGTTTTCCAATTGAAGCTTCTTTCTATGATGGGATCCTTGCGTCCTCAGTCATCTGAGCGGAAGCTAAAATGGGTTTTCATAAGGCGTCAACTTCTGCAGGTTTGAGGCTACACAATAACCTATGCGTGGTTGGCAATTATAGTAACATGCCACATATCACATATCAATAGTATAGTCTTCTATGTCTTACTCGGAATCTCCTGCTTACCAGGAGTTGAAGTTACACGAAGCTGTTGTCAATAGACTGCAGACTGTTGCTTCGAGGTTTTGTGGAGCTGCAGATCAAGCACTTCCTCGTTTAAGAGGGGCATTGCGTGCAGGTACGATCTAACCTTCTCTCCCCCTAAACTTTTGAACCAGATTGTTATTGTTTTCATTTTTCTGCAGATAGACCTACACGTAAAGCACTAGATGAGTTGTCAAACCTCTTAACCTACCTGAGAGTCTGGAGGATAGCAGAGCATGTTCATATTGATGTGCTGATGCCACCTACTGAAAGTTATCACCGGAATTTGTTTTTTCAGGTACAAGTGCATGTGGGGCTTCTTTGGGTCTTTGTTAGGATTTTGGATGTTTTATAGCTTAATGCGTTGTTTATAATGATTGATATGCCTACTCTGGTAACAGGTGAAGAGATGGGTTCTTCATAGATGATTAGTTGATGTTAGCTTGTTGTTGATTCTGATTAGAGTTCTTCATAGAAGAGGAACTAAAAAGTTAGAAATTTATTCTCATATAATTAGCTCTTGAATGGGAAAACCCTGTTTATCAATAGACTGTTGGAGCATGCAGTTTAATATCATCCTTTTATTACAATATAATTTGCTATGGTGATTGTATGTATAATTGCTGCGAACTCCATACAAATTTTTGCCAGGTTTTCTTAACCAAAGAAAATAGCTCTGGGACATCTAATGATGGCGTTTTACTTGCTGTTGGTGGTCGTTATGATTGTTTGGTGCAGGAAGTGTGTGATCGCGAGTATGTAAGTTCTTTCCACATATTTTCATCTTGTATGGAGAGAAGTTAGGATATCTAGCATTGATTATGATTACTAATGTAAAAGAAGATAATTAAAGGCTTTTGCCTCTTTAAGGAAAGCATCATAAGTCACTTCTCGTCTTCCAGCTTATGCTTCCACCACGGATATATATATATATATAGATATTTATTCACGTAAAAGATACTTTATCATGGTCTCAGTGTATGAATTGTAAACCGAGAAGAGAAATTGATCTTTATCCTCTTATCCACTGGTGTCACTGTGATATGGTAAAACAAGGTTTTGTGTTTTTGTCTGTTATTGGATCCAGAAAATGAATCTCCCTGGCGCTGTTGGCGTTAGTCTTGCACTGGAGACAATATTTCAGCATCTTCCTGTGGATCTAAGGCCTGTTAGGTTCGTTGTTCCTTCTGAAGCCCTTTCATGATCTAAAATGGAAACACCTAGGCTGATATGTATTGAACTGCAGAAATGAAGTCAGCACCAGTGTACTTGTTTGTTCAAGAGGAGGTGGCGGTTTACTGGTCCAGCGCATGGAACTAGTTGCGGAACTATGGGGAAAAAGTATAAAGGTGAAAGCTTGTTATGTTCATAGATTGGTTTGGATATATCATTTGTGTTACATCTAATAACATGTTCGTGTATGTATTGGTAGGCTGAGTTTGTTCCAACACCTGATCCAAGTCTTACAGAGCAGTACGAATATGCAAACGAACATGAAATCAAATGTTTAGTGATCATCGCAGAGTCTGGAGTGGCTCAAAGTCAAATTGAGTTTGTAAAGGTAATAAATACAGCATTTAACTATTGAAGAAATCCACGAAAATGACCCGGAAATTTGTGGTTTGTAGGTTCGGCACCTTGAATTGAAAAGGGAGAAAGTGGTAGAAAGAGAAGAACTTGTCAGATTTCTGCTGAGTGCAATGGCTGTCCAATTTAGAAACCCCTCTGTTTGGAGCTAAAGAGAGTAAAGAAAGAGCCACTTTTGTTTCCACTTTTTGCTTTGTGAAAATATTACTCGTCACTCGAGTCACAAATTTTGATCATTTACAATCGTATGTGCATATATTGGTATCGTTTAGTTACATTCATTTGCGTACACTAGCTCAACCCCTCTTCTATTTGGTACTACTCAAACTTCGTGCAGATAGTTAATATTAAAACAAATAAGATGAAAAAAGTTTAGTGGAATGAATTGGGATGAAAAAAATTTAGTGGAATAAATTGGGATGAATAATGTATTATTCTTCTCTAATTTGTTCATCTTATTTTTTGTAGATGATTTTCTCATTTTTTTTTTCTCTGTTCATCCAGATCTAACGTGAAATGGAATAAACGGGATGAATAATTATTTTTTACATTTTCATCCTAAATGGTTAATTTTGATATGAATCTTTTTTCATTTCATATTATTTCTCTAAAAGTGAAACTATTTGGAGCATGTGCAAATGGTTAATATTGAAATGAATAAGATGAAAATTTTTTATTTAAATAAATTGGGATGACTAATGTACTATCCCTAATTTTTCATCTCATTTTTTGTGGATGAAAGACTTTCTAAAATTTTCTCTTCTATATTCATCAATCTAACATGAAATAGGATGAATGTGGTGAATAATCATGGCATGAATAATTGTTTAGTTGTTGGCAAAGGTAAATGGATGGCATAATGTCATAAGTGAATAATTAATAAGTGCTTATTGAAATGCGTGAAACAAGAGGCCCGTATAGCTCAGTGGTAGAGCGTCAGTCTTGTAAACTGAAGGTCCGTAGTTCGATCCTGCGTGTGGGCATTTATTATTTTTCCTTTCCTTTTAATTACTTGGTTGTATTTGTTTGTTAACCTTGTTCAGTGCAAAAATAGACTATTGTTGACTACTATTGACTATTGAGGACGTCTCCAGGGAAGATCACTTATACAAAAGAACTTAGTAATAATTAGTTTTAAAAAAAACTTCATACATTCTTCCCTGAAGAGAGTCTCTCTGCCTCTTTGTTACATTCCTGCCTTAAGGAACACATTATACATCAGAGTAAAATATCTTATATATGTCACTGTTACTAAAAACTTAAGAAAACACTTTCTTTTCAGAAATTATGATGCAAGAATAAGCTCTGTCGAGGAGAAGCTGGCCCTATCTCTTCCTCAAGACTCCTCAACACTTCTTGTTGTTTCCTCCCTTCATCCTCCTCCTCCGCTACATCTTCTTCAGACGCTGATGATTTCCTCCTCTGCGATGATGTCACACTCGGGAAAGTTATCCACGATCCGCCTCTAAATTCTGTGTTCTCGGAACCAGACCTTTTTGAACCGATCCTCCATGACTTCTTGTGCATTCTACTGCTCCCAAGCACTACTTCAGTTGGTAATATTGGCTGCTCGCTGCTCGGGTTTCCCATTAGCTGTGCAAGCGCTCGTTCCAATGCTGTTGTCACTTTATCCATCGACGGCCTATCTTTCCCTCTCATCCTCACGCATTTGCAAGCCACGCTCACGATTCTTTTCAAAGCTTCGATTTCAGATGGATGATTCAAGACCGGGTCCAAGAGTGCGTTTATATCTCCTGCTTTGATCAAAGGAACCGCCCATTCTACTATGTTCCCTTCTTCGTAGTGCATGTCTATGGCTTTTCTACCGCTTAGGATCTCGAGAAGCAGGACTCCAAAGCTGTAGACATCTGATTTGGTTGTGAGATAGTGCAGTCGATAGTACTCGGGATCAAGGTAACCGAGAGTTCCTGCTGGCAGTTCTGCCAAAGGAGAGCCACTATCGACAGGTCCAAGTAAGGAGAGACCAAAATCAGCTACTCGAGCATTGTGTTCTTCATCTATAAGAATGTTTGATGATTTAATATCCCGGTGAATCACGGGAGGGCAGGCGTAACCATGCAAGTATTCGATTCCTCTAGCAGCTTGGACAGCAATCGTTACTCGTTTGACCCAATCTAGTTGTTCTTTCAAGGCCTTGTTCTTTCCATGAAGATGGTTGTACAGTGAGCCGTGTGCCATAAACTCATAAACCAGAAGCCTTTCTCCACCTTCTTCGCAGTATCCAAGAAGGCTAAGAAGATGAGCATGGTTGAGTCTTGATAACAGATCGAGCTCCGTGCGAAACTCATTTGAATTCTTCTGTTTGTCTGATGACATTATCGCTTTCTTCACCGCAACAGTGGTTCCATCTCTCAGTACTCCTTTGTACACAAATGAGAAACTCCCTTTCCCCACTATTGATTCCTCTTTGAATCCATCGGCAGCCTTTTCAAGTTCCTCATAAGTGAAAACTCGAGCCCTTCTGCGCTTTTGCAGCTCATCAAGATCAGGACGGATTTTGCCATTATCTTTCGTAAAGGCTGAATCTTTAGAAGACTTTGCATCATTTTCTGAGCACCTACAATGCCTCAATCTGTACCGAATGTATAAAGCTGCTGTTATCGAGACAACTGCTATCAAAAACAGAGCGAAGCCAATCTCTGCAGTTGCAATAGGTAGCTGCAGTGACCAAAACTTTCCTCTTGCCTTGCCCCCACTAGTAGATGAAGAAGAACAGTTTGAGGAGCAGTCGGGTGAGAAGCAACTCGAGCAGTTATAAACACAAACCTGATCAGATCTCTCTGTGCATTCGCTTTTCTGATACATTTCAGGAGGGCAATTTGTACTACATGGCAAGCAAATGTGAGAGCCAGCCACTTTGCAAGGCGAGTTGTCTTGGTTACTGAGTATATGAGTCCCTGGTGGACAAGGAATGTCTATACAGAGTCCCGGTGAGACAGCTAACGGGATAGAAGCAGGGAAACCAAGACCCCAACAAACAGGTGACATAGAAGTCCCTGAGAGAACTCCGCAAGTGAAGTAATTCCCCGCTGCAAGATCATAAAAGCCGATACCTTTAGGAGCAGGTGTACTCCGATTCACGAAAAACCCCCAACAAACAGCACTATGATCATAGCGTTTGATTCCACAAGCATAAAACTTTCCACCAACCACTGCCAAGAGTGGCTCTTTTGGTGGTAAATCAAGAATCTGTTCTGCCGTAGAAGTCCCTGAGATCTCCTCTTCGAACTCTAAGCTCTTTCCCCAACAGAGCACTCGCGAATTCAACCCATCAAGAATGCCACAGACATGGTATCCACCAGCTGCAATTTTCTGAAACTTAGTTTCCTTTGGGATTAAACTGATTACTTGGCTGCTATTCTCGTCGCCCCAACAGAAAACGGACTTGTCTTTAGAGGAGAGCGCGCAGTTGAACTCTGAACCAGCCGAGAGCGAATGTAACTGCTTATCAAAGACAAAATTTCTGGTCATATTGTATCCCCAACAATCAACAAGGGAAGAAGAAGAAATGTTGCTGCTCTTTCTTCTTCCCACTATTGGCTTCCTCAAACCACAGAGATGGTAATCACCAGCACTAACCTCTACGTATTCAGCTCCTTTGATCATTGGTTGAGGAACTCCCATCTGAATAAATGCACTGTTTCCCCAACAATAAGGCTGATGAGATTGCATCAGAAGCCCACACATAAACCCATCTCCACCCGTTAAACCGATGAACTGGAAATGAGCAGGAGTCCCATAGAGGATCGCTGAGTTTGATCCGTAGCAAACCACAAGATGAGACCCATCAGATTTCAGACCACAGAATACAGAACCACCTTCTCCATAGGAAATTGCAATTGAAGACATTGAACCAAGAGCTGAAGCAAGCTGCCATATATTAGTGAAAAGCACAAGCTTTACAAGGAGAATCCATTTCCATGCTCTCCTTTCGAACATTCTCATTCTACACACAAACCAAATGCTTCTTTTCAAAGTCAACCCACACGCTTCTTAGCTACTGTGTTCACTTTCTGAGACATTCCATAGATTGATTAAGAGTGTGACCCTTGATTGTAAATAGCAAAACGAGTCACAAGAAGTTCATAAAATAGTGAGGACCTTTCTTTAGGACGAAACTGCAATCAAGGGCATGCAACATCTAAAAGAAATGAAATTTTTAACAATGAGAGCTAAATTAGTGTCGAAGAAACAAAAGAACCAGCAGCAAGACAGTCTCCGAAGATTTAGGAAACAATCTTGAAGTGAAAATTCAGTCAACCATGTCAAAGAAGGACCTCTTGTCTCTCTGTTCTTCTGCAACGAGTCGAAAACAAAAAACACTTACCCCTTTCAGATCTCAGACCGCGAGGTAACAACATCATAACATCCTCAAAGACCCTTTAAAGCTAAGCTTCTCCAAAAATTTCCAATTTTTTTTTTTTTGGTTTTTTGCCGACTAAAGAAGTGTAGAGAGAGGATGAAAGTAGGAGCTAGAGTTATACATTAAGCAGTAGCTCATGAAAATCTTGAGAAACCCAGAGAGAGAAGAGAGAGAGTCATGGAGCTTATCACAGAGTCATGTAGTACTGAGATGGCATTAAATGCGACCAAAACTGCTGCTTCTGAATAATGGCAAATGTAGGTGACGCCATTAAATAAAAAATAGTTAATGTTACCAAATTTTCTCTTCTTGCTTTCTCGTTTTACATTTTTTTATTCGAATTTTCCCCATTCTTCCCAAAAATGTGCAATCTAACCCAAAAAGTTTTATTACAAGTTTCCATCTCTATGCACATTGGAGTTTAACATACAAGACATTGGACCTGATTGGTTGTGACTCTACATTTAAAATATTGGCTGTAAATTTTTTTTATTGTATCTTTAGAATTATGGCTGTAGAATTTTGGCAGTAGATTTTTGAGCTGTAGATTTAAGTTTATCTGCTGGATCTCTAGGTTTATCTGCTGGAGCTGTACAATTAAATGAAAAATGATTGGTAAACATGGATGACTTTTAAAATATCAAAACATTTGGTGAATATTAGTATATATTATATATTAATATTTTTCCTATACATTAATAAGTAAAAAATAAATTTATTGAAATTTTATTTAACTAAAATAAATAATAAATTAAAATACTAAAAATGTAAACTCGACAATCATGTATATATATAAGATTTATCAATTTGTTTTAAATAAAAAATTTTTAAAAAATAATGAAATTTTTTTCTTTTTCTAGTGACCACACGACTATGTATATATATGATTTATCAATTTAAGTAAAATTTCTTTAAAAAATAATAATTTTTTTCTTTTTTTTATCAAATACACGACATGTATCAATGAAAAGCCAAAAAAAAAGAAAAATTCAAAGCCTAAAATTTATGGCTTTAGACTTTTATTCTAAAAAAAAAAATCATAAAAATGGTTGTAAATTTTTAAAAGTGGTTTTGACTTTGAAAAATATTTATAAAACATTATTGCTTTCAATTCAAATATTAAAATATGATTGCTTTCAATTTAGATATTTAAAGCAAAATATGGTTTTAGAAAAATCTAAATCTCCAACCAATCACCTCCCGTTAACTATTCATTCAATTACAAATCTTTTTTTTTTTTAATAATCTTTCTAATGGCTGTTTTACTTCCGCCGTTGCCGTCGGTGTTTGGTTTCGAGCAAACCAAAACATTTAGATCAAATCTCTAAACTTATAAATATACAAAATAGTAAATGGTTTGTGAGGTTTCATGCACATATTTTTAGTTCAACTCTGTTTCTCGAGACGCGAGACACAAACATCCTCTTTTGTCTTCTTCCTCTTCATCTCCTTGTGACCTTGTCCCCCCCCCCCCAAAAGAAATGTTTTGTCCTCTTTAGACTCAAGATTTCAAACACACACAAGAGACCCCTCTTTCTTTCTTCTCTCTTTACTAGACACCAAATTGAAAATCTTAAGTTCACTCGATTCATATGTTCTTCCTACTGAAAGTTAAAATTCTGAAGTTGACTTGAGGGTTTTCAAGTTGAGGCTTTACTGATTCTAAATCATACACTCAACTAACTATATGGTTCAGATTCAAAGACACAAGAACTGGCCAGTCACGTGCTACTCACATGCTAACGAAACGGGTCCATATTACTACCTGGAATCTATCTATGTTTCTATAATGGCCCAAGAACACGCTCATTCTTCAGCTGTAGAGAAACTTTTTTCTACTAGCAAATTACCTTTAATTTTATCAACATTGCCCGAGTTTTTTTTGTGTCTTGGAGGGCATTGTGAAGTATAAACATAGATGATAATCTTCACATGTTGTGTAAACAGGAGCTTCTCTCTTTGGAACTTCGTGGTGAGTATACATGATAACACCTTCATATGTTCCATGGATGTTAATCCACCATGTTTCATTCCCTTACAGTCAGACCTTTGCTTCTATTCAACAACATGGTGTATGCAACATTGGTCTGTAAGCTAATGTCCAACACTGGTCTATGAATGATGTGTATAATGTCCAACATTGGTCTATGAATGATGTGTATAACAACATAGAATTGCGTTTACAACCTTGAAAAAAAAGAAAAAAAGACGAAACCAAAAAGAATTGCATACTGACCTAAAACTGATTTCTCCCTAGGTCACTGCAAAATCCTTCAGTAATAATCGACCCAATGCTTTCAATGGAATCTCAATGTAGTTGATGGCCTAACTGCAGGCCAAGAACCAAAAATTACTTCATATAACTTCATTATTTTGTATCATTCGTATGTCGTATGTTTATAGAGAGAGCACAAAATCATACCTCAAAAAAAAGCAGCAGAAGTAACCTCTTGGTCAGAGGAAAGGCCATTTCTTGACTATCTCTACATCATGTATATAGCCATTCTCCTATTGCTTGAACAATATTATACAATATAATGGATGCTTCACCATTTCAAGCAAGTCACTCTGACCGCGCCTGCTCACTTAAAACTTCGCTCTTTTCCTGCGAAGGAAGAAACAATGCATAGGATAAGGCAACTATTGTGTTAATTGCTTGTAGCGAATAGATTAGAAAGGAGATGTTCTACCTGCTCCTCAGTATTTGGTGGCAGACAGTTCTTGCCTCCATTGCACCGGAACTTGAATGACTCAGAATAACTAGTGGACTCTCTATCGATGATGAACTCTGGAGAAGAGATGGTTGAGGATCTACTGGTCTTACGAGGAGAACACGGCAGGTTTGTGTGATAAGCCTCTGGTTCTGATGATGATAGTTCAGAACCAGCTCCCCGTGGACATATAACAGTACTTGAGTTTCCGACCTTGTGAAAACTTTCCATGGATGGATTTCCCGGAGTTTCAATAAGAAGATCACCAGGTGGATGATTCTGTTCTGCAGCAACCATAACAGGATCACTTGTTAACTTCTTCTCAGGAGGAATAACACAGTCCAAGTCAACTGGATTTACACAGCAGCTTTTGCTATATGATTCGACACAAGATGATACAATCTGGCCAGGTACTGAAGAATCAGGTATGGACAAGTTAATTCCTTTATTTTCCTTGCGAGTGTCTGATCCCTCTTTGATTCTGCTGCATGGTTCCATAGCAGATGACGCTAGAGACCGTTCATCATTGGAATGATGATCAGAAGGTAACTGAGTATTGTCTTTCATTGTCGGACTTACAGATGATTCTCTCCTTACATGCCCATCCGTGTCTTGCCCTGAACTCTTCTGTTTCTTACATTCTGTAGCATTATTAATGCCAAGATCAGAATGTGGGGATTTTCTGCGACGCATGCTATCACATACATTGACCTCATCTCTCATGCTATTAATCCAATCTGACGGATTGAAATTTAGATCAACTGAAAGGCTAATACCCTCTTCCAAACTGACATGAAACTCAAACGAAAACGAACTAGCACTATCACCACTGTCTACATCTCTCATTCTATTTTCTAGCCGAGAATCTGTTCTCTTGGAGTTTGCTGTTGGGCCCTTTTCATCATATTTCCTCATATATGGAGGGGCACATGCAGAATCAATCAAACCACCATTTCCATTTCTTTCCTGCATTTCCACAGAAACATTTAAGAGACGTTAGAAGTTGGCCAGCAAAATAGTGGCAGAGTATTAAGGAATGTAAATAAAGGACAAAAACTTTGATGCACCTATATCATTAAATTTCTTTGAGACACTATCCTACATCAACGATATGACTCGTGGACCATCTTCCATAAAGGCGAAAATGGCAGATTTTATCAAGTCTTTCAATGAAAAATCAACGAAGCGAAAACTACTGCTGAGTCATCCAAGCGATTGTAAGCCGGCCTCACTTTCAAGCAAATAGATATTTCCAAAAAAAATGAATCGAACCTGATACGGTGTATTGTCCCCAAGGATAAAGTCTGGCCTTCTAGCCACTGCACCTTGAACACAATCCTCTCTAGTTTTATCCAATTCTTTACCATAAGAATCTGCAATAACATATAACCAGTCTTCATAAATGGAATAATAAAATGAGACGAGAAAACTTAAAGCAACATATATAAATTCACCAAACCTCTTTTCACATCCCATGTTCTATTCGCTGGTGCTCTAGATGTCGTAGCTACATTATGTTGATTCCCAGGGACCCCAAAGCCTACCGAATTCAAACTATTTCTCTGCAATTGTTAGATGCAACATCACATGATTAGCAAATCACTAGGAGAAACAACAAGACATGTGACCATATTAATGATCTAGCAACAAGGAATGAAGATGGACATTAATGATTTCAGATGATCTTTCAAGCTACAACTTTATAATCTCCTCGGCCATATATATATAATTTTTTTTGGAAACATTAAAGGAGGAAACTCTAATACCTCGAAATAAGAAGCTAATGATTCAGCCATATCCGAACTTGATCTATTGGCCGGCAAATTATATTTCTTGCACAAACTCTGAAGCTCTTTCCTTGAAAATCCGCAATAGAAATCCACATCTTCCTTCCTGACCATCTGTTGCCGTTACACCAATTTTCAAAAAGAGCAACACACTTATTAGGAACACGAAACAAAGAAAGACCAAAGTAGTGACCTTTACAAATACAATTTTCCCAACGGTCACAAATTTGAAGCAAATATAAAAAAAAATAGATTTCCCCAAGTGGACAATGAATAGAAGCTACAACATACTTCAAATTCAAGAACTAGTTTCAGCTGCAAGAAGAGACTAAGAAGATATAAGAGACAGAAATTTTGACTAAAGAGAATGCTTCCTATTACAGAACATCAAAACCTAAGAGACTAACACTGACAGGACACAATCGAGTTAATCCCATTTAGATCGAAAGCACATGAAAAATTTTAGAAATATACGGCGAATAATTCGTGGAGGAAGCTTTAATGGGGGTTAGTTTTACCTGCTGATCGAGTGCTTTTTCCGGGAATTTTGCCGAGAAAGTGTGAGAAAATTTTCTGGAAAAAAAAAATGAAGTACGATTTCGAAATCTGCAGGGACCGAAGCATACACAACGAGCCCACTTTTGAGGAGCTGTGTCTTCAAAAATCTGGTCGTGAAATTAAAACTCAAATTCTATTTAGAGTTATGGATTTATATGGGCCTACTTCAAGCCCATTTAGTTTCTACAGTGTTTAATGCTTTTCTTGGAAAATATAGTTTTTGAGATATCCGAATTTGAATTAGTATGTATGATATTATGTTTAGTGAGAGATTATCTAATTTTAATATAATCTCGTGGGTTTTATTAACGTTTGGTTTAGTCATATCCTAACCAAAGAGTGAGAAGTATTTGAATTTATACCAAAAATGAAATCTTAAACGAATGCTCGAATATATTTGTAAAGTATTAAAGCAATTTATAAGTATACTTCATTTATTTTTCATTATTCCTCAATGATGTTTCAACATTTAATTAGTTGGTGGAAGTATATAATATAATAATAACTAAAATTAAGGATCATGAGTAGTAGTGGATTTGGATGAGCTGGAAGACAACCATAACACGAGTAGCCTCTTTTACATAAGTGAAGTGTCATCGGATCCCGTTACAGGTTTACACACCCCGTCGGAATCTACAGAATTTATTTATTTATTTATTTATTTTATAGTATTAAAAATATAAATTAATCGAATAGTAATACCCACTAAAACAAAGTTTTACGAAAATTTGTCTTTTTGTTTTTGTTTTTGTTGCATTGATTATATTTCGCTATTGCGTGGCATATAACACTTGGCAAAGTCGACGATCTATACAAATTGCCATTTTTGGGGCTATTGGCACATTTCAACCCAAAAAAAAAGAAAAAAATGAACAACCAAAAAAATATTTCACTGATCAGAATCCCGTCGACAGATCCGCCGAAAATAATCCAAAGCATGATTCACTATCGTAAAACAAAAGAAAAACTTTATTATGATGCTATATATAATATGTTTTTCAAAAAGTCAAGTACTGTAGCATTTGGTTTTTGAGATATTATAATAAAATTACGAAAATTTAAGAGTACCCCACTATGTTAAATCTCTATTCAAATTTTGTTATACTGCATTTGTTTCAACGTTATTTGTTCCCTTTATGCTGATTGATATTCATATGAATTCTTAAAAGGGCAAAAAAAACAGGCACCAACGGTCATATTGCAACGGGTGTGATTCTCTTGTTAGTGACATGTGCTAATGCACTTATACTCATGTTTTAATGTAACACAACCAATAAATGGGGACAAGAACCAAACATCAACAATTATAACAACGCGTTTGTTATATATATTTATCATTTTCTCCTGTCAAAAATCT
Source organism: Boechera divaricarpa (assembly GCA_026770425.1). Lineage (NCBI taxonomy): Eukaryota > Viridiplantae > Streptophyta > Magnoliopsida > Brassicales > Brassicaceae > Boechera > Boechera divaricarpa. Next base: position 28,610,339 of record CM049188.1, read on the forward strand.
GTGAATACCCTTCACGCGTATTCTCCAACTTCAAGTTTTTTTTTTTTTTTTTGTATATTAAATTTCCCAACTGCTAACGTAACTTAATTTATCTTCTTAACTCGTTTATTATTGTTTTCTAGACCATGTAAACTTTCCTCCCAAATCTACTTTTAACTTTTCTATCGATAGCAATAAAAATTGTAAAGTAGGGACACAAAAACAAGGCGAAATATCAAAAGTCCGTGACTAGTGTTTGTATTTAATTTAGAATGACTTTAGTTTAGAGTCGTGCTCTTTAGTGTTAAAAATAACAATTACTCCTAGACTTTTAGTTAACTTTACTATACAGTCTTGGTCTCTTGGATATCCTACACTTTGTATTATTCAATTTGTGTTTTTTTTTCCTAAAGTACAAAAGCAAAGAAGGTAACGTCTAGGTTAATTAATGGATCCAACGGTTGTACCAAAAAATATTTAGATATTTAAAAAACATTTCTCTAAATTATTAATTACGTCGCCATCTCACTTCCTCTATAAAAAATAATCAGAGACAAAATTCATTTCAAGTTGCTCTGTATATCAAACTATCAAAAGCTTTCTCTCCATCTCTGTTCTCAACAAAGCGAAGAGTTATGGTGAGAGTCTTTCTTCTCTACAACCTCTTTAACTCCTGTCTTCTTTGTTTAGTCCCCAAGAAGCTGAGAGTTCTCTTCCCTCCTTCTTGGTACATCGACGACAAGAACCCACCACCGTCGAAATCGGAAACTGAATCTCCGGGGAGAACAGATCCGGTGGATCTAAAACGAGTATTTCAGATGTTCGACAAGAACGGAGACGGACGCATCACAAAGGAAGAGCTAAACGATTCTCTAGAGAATCTAGGAATCTTTATGCCTGACAAAGATCTGATCCAGATGATCCAGAAGATGGATGCAAATGGAGATGGGTGCGTAGACATAAACGAGTTTGAGTCTCTTTACGGTTCGATTGCGGAGGAAAAAGAGGAAGAGGACATGAGAGATGCGTTCAATGTGTTTGATCAAGACGGTGATGGGTTTATCACTGTTGACGAGTTGAAGTCTGTGATGGCTTCCTTGGGGCTCAAGCAAGGTAAAACCCTAAAGTGTTGTAAAGAGATGATTATGCAAGTGGATGAAGATGGAGATGGTAGAGTCAATTACAAGGAGTTTCTTCAGATGATGAAAAGTGGTGACTTTAGCAATAGATCATGAGTTGGTCTTTTTTAGGTTATCAAAGTTTTTATATCTAATTGGTTCATCTATTTTCTCTGTAAATAAATTCTGAAATCCTGAATTGAAAATAACTAGACAAAGAAATTTGACTTTGTCACTTGCTAATGAGAGCTCAAAATCAGGATAATTACATTTCAATATCAATATTACTTATTGCTTTTGGTTTTGGTTATGTTGCCTTTGATGACACAGCCTTCCCCATTTTGTCAGATTCACCCAAATATTACCTAATTTCCTTACAATATCAACATATATTGAAAGAATCTCATAATATCTTATTGATTCTCAGCATAAACTAGTGTTCTTCAATGTCTTTTTCCAACATAGTGATCCGTAGTGTTTACACAATGGTGATGAACTGATGATAATACTACTCAATCATCGCGCGCGCTTAAAACAGCTAACCTTATAAATTAGTAGTTTTATAAAACAAATAAAGCTAACAAACAATGAGAAATATACTATTTTAGACTGAAAATGATTGAATTTGAGAGCCAAAAAAAAGTGAGCTCAAGATTACTATTGGTTTGAAGGATAAAAGTGTATCACCTATATATTAATTAAGAATCATTTTAGTAAAATAATCTTATATTTATGTGAAATATTACAACCATATCATATTTGCGTGTCAACGTTCTCATTAATTTTCAGAAAAATATATAAAAATATTTAGTTTATTAGAAAAATTATATTGTATTACCATTATACATTATTTGACATATTTAATTACTCAAATTTAGAAAAAAATTATTACACAATTTTTATATAACATATATATATGGTATAACTAAACATTATTATTATTAATTTTATAAGAAATATTTACAATATAAAAAATATAATATCATTCGTAACTATCAAAGAGATTTAAATATTTATTTAAAAATATAAAATCTTTAATTTATAAACAAAAATAACGTGGTAGATGATGTGACAATTAACTGACAGGGCCATTGAGTCAACAATTCTAACGATTTGACAATACCGTTAATGTTAATGTATGTTTTAACCTAAAAAATGATACTTAAGGTATAAATCAGCACATATTCATAAATTATATATGTATAGTCGCCACGTCCGTTACTTATGTATTCACAAGGCGTTTCCCCGGTGATACATAGAGACAATTACAAGGAGTTTCTTTAGACGTTGAAAGGTGGTGTCAAGCTGATTTGATTCTTTGGTTCTGTTTTGCGATCTTGAATAGTTTTTTAGGGTTCTTCCAATTTATAGTATATAGCTTACTGGTTTTGACGAGCAGGAAGATCTTCAGGAAACAGCTGATTTTACTACAGAGGATCTTGATAAAGCGTAAAAACCTTCACTTTACGTACACTAAACTATGCCTATGCATCATCCGAACAAAATCAATGTCAGAACATAAGAAGAAGAAACAAAACTTTCTTTAAGGCAATTGCAAGCTCTTTTGTTTTCGACAAGAAAAATCTTTATTAAAGAGAGAAGATGGGGAATAAAGAGGAGAAGATCTATTTCCTAAACCAAACTGCTGAAGAACGAACAACGAAAAAACAGAGACCAAAAGACTATACTTGGTGGTTCTGTTGATGATCTCTCTGTTCCAGATTCCTCACGTTGTCTACTATGTGTTGGATTCTCTTAGACAGGATTTCGTTGTGCTGTTCGATCTGTTCAAATAGCATCTCCAGATGCCTTTTGTAAGTAGCCGCTCTCTTTTTCTCTGCAGCTAGCTGCTGCATCAGTTCCTGGATTTTGTCGTGTTCGTTCTGCAAATGAAGAGAGCAAATTTTTAGAATTCAAGTCTTTTGCAGTACCAAATTAGATAGAAGCAAAATCAAAAATCAAACCAGCACATGAATATGTCATATAGCAACTAGTCATGAACCAGTACCACAGCAGCATATTAACCGGCTAACCAAGTAACACCAATTGATGCGATCGCTGAATATAAAAATCTATACTTTTAATTCCACCAAAAGGTTTGTGATCATCCACCTCAATACCTGAAATAAAGAATGTAGATCAACGAAAAGAGTAACAACTAACCGGATATTGATCATAAATGCAACCCCTTCGAACTCTCCCAGGCATCAAAGGATGATTATGCTCCTTGACAAACTTTGTGATAACCCATTTACCAGAATTTTCTTTTCTAATCAAGATCATTGCTCTACATCCAACCCTTGTTTCCGCTCTTTGTCTAATAACCTTATCCCGCTTGCTAGGCAACCTGTAGCCTTCCTTGTTACAAACAAGTTGCCTGCCTATGGGAGATCCATCATGCCTTGACCGTGACAGTTTACTAACACGGATGACGAATCCTACTTTTGTAGCATACGCATTATAAAACCCATGAGCGGCTGCTTCAGATTCGAACTCCTGCCCAACATAAGGTTCATCCCCTTGAACCTCTGCCATATCTGCAACTGCCAGAGGAATAGAATCAGGACTCACCTTCTCATCTTGCTCAATCATTGCTTGACCAGAATTTTCACCCATTTCATTATGGTTGTCATCATCTTGCTCAATCATTGCTTGACCAGAGCTTTCACCCATTTCATTATGATTCTCAACCGTGGTAACCTCAAGCTCAACAGGAATCCCCATCATCATCCCAGCAGCTACACCATTATCAATCCTGAAATCCACTGCAATTCAATAGGGAAAGGATTTACAAAGATAAACAGCAATCGCACAGATCAAATATCTAGCAAGAAGAGCTATAAGTTTTCATCATCTTACTATTATATACAAAAAAACCTCTATTTCTAAAGTTGTCATCTTTTCTATAACGTTTACCATTGTCTAATTCAAGATATGAGAACAAAGCTCAAATACAAGTGCTTTAAAAATCATCCAGTTTCCAAAACAATACAAAACAAAGCTTAAAATGGAAACCTTCTTTGGGTGAGTCTTAGGATGAATCTTTTCAAGATTCACCTTCCCATAGATTCAAGATTCATCATCAAATCGGGTTTCCCAAAAGTTCGAGATGTCCGACTTCTCAGTCTCATTCTTTCGTAGAGACTAAGCGGCTTAATCGATAAATCAAAATCGAAAATATCATATCCGAAATAATGGTGAAGGAATAAAACAATCTTACTGTCAAAGTTTTTTTTTCCGGCAGATGAAGGTCGGAGACGACGATCGAATTAGGTTTTCGATTGGGGGAGAGACAGAGAAAGTGCCGGTTCAGGGTATGGATTGCAGGGGACGCAGTAACCTATGACGTGGCGAGAGATGATTGGGTCATTATCGGAAAGAAGTCAACTCACCGTTCATCTAAGCTTTGGGTTTATCGACTCTATGGTTCCTCCGGTGCGCTTCGCCTCGTATGATAATTACTCAACTTTTTATTTTCATTCTATTTTTTTGTTTTAGATTTTTACAGCGTAATTATCGCCGACCGACGCACCTGTTAGACCGGTGTGTCCATCATAACAATCGACCCCTTTATTATCTTTATTTTACAAAATCACCCTTATACTAATAAATTCTTTAATATCGTAGCCTTTAATTATTTCTCGTATAACCAGGCCCGTTCAGCGGGTTCAATTGTCAAAAAAAATTTGGCACACTTATAATTGATAGTATTAACTTTGTTTAAAATTCAATCGACAACATGATAACCAACTAATGATGGTTTAGTATATGACAACCAACTAAATTAGGAATTAAGTTTTTAGCCACAATTTTAATCATTACTGATTATGACATTTTGAATAGCAAAAGAATACTTAGCTACATATTTAGGTCGACGACTTTTTAATTTATTTGCTTACCATCTTCTGGAATATGAACAGTAGGTATCCCGGGGGCTGGCCACATATAAGTTATAATCATTAGAACATATCCTATCGCTTTTGTTATTTCTCTATCGGAAAAAATGTCAAAAAAAAGTCAAACTCTCATAAATATCCATTTTTAATCCCAATATATTCACGTTCCAGAAAAAAACTTCGACATATCGCTGACTTCCGATTAAGTCCTCAACGGGCTTTGACTAATCTGTTTTAGGCACACCGTTATCTTAGTTACCGGATGAATCTAACGACGTTCACAGAAACACTATTGCCGACAGTTTTTCCATCTTCTCCATCAATTTTAACCATTATTTCCTTTTGGTCCCCTTCTTATGTTTATCCATCGATTCCACAAAGAAGAAAAGAGCATCTAAGAAGCATATGTGTCCGTTTAAGCAGTTCGTTGTAATGGAAGCATCATATGAGATCTCAAAAAGCACAGATAAGCAGAATCGATTGTTATTCGATTTAGGGTTTAGGATAAGAAATTGGGAATTTTTTGAATCGATTTAAGAGAATTTTAAGTTTTGTTGAATTCGATTTAGGGGTAGTGAAATTGGGGATTACACAATATTCTATAGACCAGATCGAGCAGATTGGGATTACACAAATACTAATAATAGTCAGTGGAAGCTTCTATAAATAGAAACCAATCGATTCATCTTCAACAATCGTCAACTCAATAAGATAAAAAATCAGTAAAAATCAAAAGAGAATTCAAATTTCTGGATTGAATTAACAATATGAAGAACCAATTTTGACTAAATATATAAGCATTACAGACCTAAACAGAGAGAAAAAAAAACATGTAGAAGAGAGAGATAGAGAAGAAGAAGAAGCAGCTTAAATATGAACAGGAGCTTTGATATGTTTAACAAGCGTAGAGCTACACTGATTCTCCACAAGCTCAGGTTTATGATGATGCCTACTAATAAACTCTCTCTCCTGACTAAAATTCGGATTCACGAAGCTTTCAATCCCGTTAGCTTCCATCTTCTTCCTCCGTCTTAAGCCACTGTTTCAAATCTCTACACCTCCGCGTCATATACGGCGGAAAAAAAACAGCAAATTCGTCGTGCAGAAAGAGAAAACGATGAAGAAGATAAGGGTAAAGATTGAGTTTTGAATCTTCAGAGATCTGATCTGAGAGAAATATTTTTTCCCCGGTGTAAATGAGGAAGAAAGATTACAGTAGCGTAAATTAGGAATTTGGTAGTAGAATTAAGGATCTTTAAAACGCATCATTTAAAGCAGACGGTAACAGTGCTCCGATGGATGGCGTTAGCTTTGTCCGTTAATTGAGATAACGGTGTACCTTAAACAGTTTAGTCAAAGCCCATCGAGAATTTAATCGGAAGTCAGCGGTAGGTCGAGATTTTTTCTTAGGACACGAATAGATGGATATTAAAAACGGGTATTTTTGAAAATTCGACATTTTTTTTGACATTTTTGCCTTTCTTTATCTACAAGACTTATATGGATATATCCTTATTACATATGTTTTTATCGTAATATATCAAGATAATTCGCAACTCTAGATTTAAAGATTATAAATCAGAAAGAAAAAAAAAGATTATAAATCAGTAATTCCTTATTTGTTTATACAAATGATAATGAAAATGATCGTATACCCTTTCGGAAATCAGTAATCCATAAAAACAGAACTGTATATATCAGTAAATATGTTTTTCTTTGGTTGTCATATGTATTCATTTTTCTTACTTAGTACTCCCTCTGTTTCAATATATAGGGGGTTTTAAGAAAAAACACGCATATTAAGAAACTCACTTTACAATCATTAAAACATAGTAATTTATTACAGTTATTTCTTTTAGTCAAAATATCTCTCTTCCTATTAATGTACATATTACTAGTATCATTATTATGCATATTTATTGTATAAATTTCAGTTTGGAGCCAATTTTTCAATTGCAAAATCGAAACTAAAAATCCAAATTTTAAAGTGGAGCCAAACCAATTCTTCACGATGCAAAAATAGTGCTTATATAAAGTTGTTTAACTAATTTGGTTTTAAACTTTTCCATGGATTCTGATTTTGATTTAAATTTACCAGTCATAGTTTATGAGAATGAATTTTTATTTGATTTAAATTCAATTCCACCTGAAGAAGAAACGTTTAACAATGTCGATGATGATGATTTACTAATTCACTCCAATAACCAGACTATGAATATTGATCCAGGTAAATTTTTTTATTCCTTGTCTCTTTTAACCATTTTATAATGATTAAATCTCAATCTAGTGCTCATATGTCATAATCATGAATTTTTAAATGATTCTTTGTCTTAGACTAATTTTTTTACTCCTCAACAAGTGTACTTATTCCTCGACAAGTGTAATTATTTCTCAACAAGTGTACTCTGACACTCTTTTATAAAATCTAAAATTAAAAAGTTATAGTCCTGTTCGTCTTCTTCATGCAGATTATTTTATAAATTTTTTTTTTCTCACAACAGAAAATGGAGAAGAATTATTAGATGAACCAAGATTACAAGGAAAACGGATAAATCTCACAAACGAGAAGAGATGGGAGATTTACAATGCTTTACTAGAGAAGAGTGTTGATGGAAATTTGAAAAGGTATAGTACAAGAGAAGTTGCTCATCAGTTTTCAGTGCCTATAAAAATGGTACAAAAGATTTGGCGACGAGCAAAAGAAACGGCTATGGGTGCAAGAGTTGATGTATCTCATCGGCGATCCGGAAATTCTGGTCGGAAAAAAATCTCACTTGATTCAGTTCAAATTGCTAGTGTTCCACTCCAAAAGCGAACAACTTTGAGGACATTCTCCATGGCTATGGATGTAAGTCTTACAACATTATTTAGGCGTATGAAGGATGGGGTTATTCGACGTCATACTAATAGCATCAAACCCTATTTAAAAGAAGACAATATGAAAGGTAGACTATAGTTTTGCATCTCTATGCTGGATAGAAATACTTTACCTCATGAACCAAAGTTTGTCGATATGTACAATATTGTACATATCGATGAGAAATGGTTTTATATGACGAAGAAGACCGAGAAATATTATTTACTTCCGATTGAAGAAGATCCACAACGCACATGTCAAAGTAAGAACTTCATCGGAAAGGTCATGTTTCTAGCTGCAATGGCTCGTCCAAGGTTCGATGAGGAAGGAAATGAAATATTTTCTGGAAAAATTGGAATATTTCCATTTGTTACTATGCAACCAGCGAAGAGAAAGAGTAAAAATAGAGATGCTGGGACTTTGGAATTAAAAGCAAAAACTTCTGTCAAGAGAGAAGATATAAAAGCATGTTTGATTAACCAAGTTTTTCCGGCAATTTATGAGAAGTGGCCAAGTGAAGATCGGGGAAAAACTATTTTCATACAACAAGACAATGCAAAAACTCATGTTGAGAGTGGGGATAAAGATCTTCAAAAAGCAGCATCGGAAAACGGCTTTGATATTCACTTGATGTATCAACCACCGAACTCACCGGATCTAAATATTTTGGACCTTGGATTTTTTAGTGCCATCCAATCGCTGCAACACAAGACATGCCCAAAAACCACTGAAGATCTTGTTCGTGCGGTAGAAGAGTCTTTTGAAAATTATCCTACGAAAAAGGTAAATCATATTTTTTAACTCTTCAATCTTGCATGCAAGAGATCATGAAAGTCGGAGGATCAAACAAGTACAAGATACCGCATATGAAAAAAGCTATGTTGGAAAAGAATGGTAATCTTCCCATACAAATAAATTGTGATGCTGCGTTAGTACAAAATGTGATGAACTCACTAAATTCATCGGTTTAGTGGAGATGCATTTCTAATTGTTATTTTTGTCAAACTATTGGGCATGTATTTTTTCTATATTTTTCATATAATTTATTTATATTTTATTTGAACTTTTAGAGATTTCATGTTTATTTTAGACATTTCCATAGATTTATTTTTGGAAATAAATAACCCCGAAACAAACGGGAAACATTAAAAGGATTGGTAAAATAATACTACTATGAAAAAACTAAAAAAATTTAGGAAGATAAATTTCCAACATGTCCAATAGAGCTTCTTCCATCGCTATGTCGGGATGCAGTTCTCGACATCGTAGAACTTCTTGTTGAGATCGAATTTTCTAGTGGTGTGATATTCTATCCTTTTGACTGGTTGAGCAGACGTGTCGTCTTCTTTGTTTGGTTTTTTGTTGAGATCGAATTTTCGTTGAGCATCCTTTGACGTGTCATCTTGTTTGTTTTGTTTTTTGGTTTGTAGAAGATATTTTTTATCTTGTTCCATTTTGTAAAGTAGAGATGATTTTTTAAGGAAAAAACGAGGATAGTTTGTTTAAAAGTTTTATAGAAAAAGATGAGAGGAGATGAGAGGTCTAAAACATTAAATATTATTGTTAGTTTTTTTTATTATATTAATAAAGAATAATTATTAAAGAGTAATTAATGATTATCGAAAGTGGAGAAATCCCTTATATTTTGAAACAAAAAAAATTCTCTAAAACCCCCTATATATTGAAACAGAGGGAGTAGCATTTATCAAAAAGTGACTTTTTCGTTTTTTAGTTTTTAATCTTTAAATTATGAATTTACTTTAACTACGTAGACGAAAACATCATCGGATGAGGAGTTACGTTAATTAATGGTATATACAAATATATATATATATATATACTAGAAATTGTCCCGTATTACATACGTTAATAAATCTAAACAAATCCAATTTTTTTAATAATATAATATCCAATTTTTTTTTGTGCAAATTAATATCCGATTATGCAAATAAAATTAAATCAGATTTTACCAAATCCGATTTTTTGGAATATTAACAAATCTTTTTTGTAATATTAACAAATCCTATAAAAATATCTGATTATTAACAAATCCGATTTTTTTGGAATAGTAAAATTTTTTTGGAATATTAACAACAATCGATTATTAACAAATTCCATTTTTTGAAAATAGTCAAAAATCTTTTTTGGAATATTAACACATCGGATTTTTTGTTAACCATAAATTAAATAATTTAATTAAATGATTACATAAGAACTAATGACTAAAATATCTTTAATGGGAGATTAAAATTTGTTCTTTGAAGTAATGACAATGTGATGTAAATATTAATACTTTTTAATGTTTATTTATAAGTGTGCTCCCCAAATAATATATAGGAGATATATAGATCTAATTAGTTGTGGTTGTATAGTTAAGATTTTTGTTGTAAAATTTAATCTGTTGATTTTTTTGTTATACCTTTATAATTTAGGCTGTAGATTCAATTTTTCATAATAAATAGTTTGGAGAGTCAATTTTTCATAATTTTTCAAATACCAAAATTTATGGCTTTAGGTTTTTAGCTTTCTACAGCAGAAAAAAACAAAAAAAAAGTGATTTTAGTTTTGAAAAATATATATAAAGCGTGATTGTTTTGAATTTAGAGATTTAGATATAAATATGGCTGTAGAAAGATGTCAAAACCACAACCAATCACGTCATATATATATATATATATATAACTTGGGAAATAGGAAATCAAATATTGTTGGTAGATCTCTCATAAATAAAATATAAAATGATCAAAGAAGTCAAAGCTAATCCCGTTTATATAAAAAAAAATCACACATTAATATTTCTTGATTTAGTAGATCGGTATCGGAATTAAAAGAGGATTAACATATTTATCCAACAACGGATAAGCCCCTAGTAATTAACCTCGAAATACGAAATTATAACAAATCACACATTAACACATTTCGATTTGGTAGATTTGCATGGGAAAATATCCATGAATGGTATTTAGCGAAAATGAAAGTTATCCTAACAACGGAGTCAAAAAGAGGATTAATATCTTCCTTTATCTAACAACGGATAAGTCCGTAATAATAAACCTTGTGAAATACGTCACGTAGGTCCCATGAACAAGCAAAAAATCTGGTCAAAAGGACCAATCACTAATCACTCTAAATCTCACAAAATCATAACATATATGTAAACAAGCAATAGAATATTACGATTTCAAAAAAATCAGTTACCAAACACAGTGTCTGATATACGACGTTATCTGATCAATCTTTAACTGGATAAAGCTATAAAATTTCATTTTTATTAATTAAAAGTCTTGTGGATTTGACTAAACCAGTCACCCTAATACATACCTCTATATATATATATATATTTTTTTGTCACCCATACATACCTCTATATAAACCCTTCATTCTCTAATACCTCTCATCATTATATCCAAAATCTAATCTCTCTCTCTTGTTCCAATCGTTAATCGTCCGATCAAAACACTCCGACTACAAATGGCTACATCCAACGGCGAGAAAAGCTTGATCGTGAGCTTCGGTGAAATGCTCATAGATTTTGTGCCAACCGTCTCCGGCGTATCCCTCGCCGAGGCTCCTGGCTTCATCAAAGCCCCCGGTGGTGCACCTGCTAACGTTGCGATCGCCATTTCTCGTCTCGGCAGTCGTGCTGCTTTCGTCGGAAAACTAGGTGACGACGAGTTTGGTCACATGCTCGCCGGAATCTTGAAACAGAACGGCGTCTCAGCCGAAGGAATCAATTTCGACACCGGAGCCAGGACTGCACTCGCTTTCGTGACGCTAAGATCTGATGGAGAACGTGAGTTCATGTTCTACCGGAACCCTAGTGCCGATATGCTCCTCCGTCCCGACGAGCTCAATCTTGATCTCATCAGATCTGTACGTTATTTTTATTTTTAATTTATTATTATTAATTAATATATGAGACACGTAGGCAAAATCTTGATGGGTCTCTCGCATTTAATTAGCGAACGGAGCTAGATCGTCACCGTAACGGTTGTTGGTATACTACGTAACGTAGATATGAAGTTAGGTTAATGAAGTGATATGTATGTTTTGTTTTTTTTTATACAGGCTAAGGTGTTCCACTATGGATCAATAAGCTTGATCGTTGAGCCCTGTCGATCTGCTCACTTGAAAGCCATGGAGGTGGCTAAAGAAGCGGGTGCGTTGCTCTCATATGATCCGAACTTGAGACTTCCTTTGTGGCCTTCGAAGGAGGAGGCTCAGAAGCAGATTCTTAGCATCTGGGACAAAGCTGAAGTGATCAAAGTCAGCGATGAAGAGCTTATGTTCTTGACTGGATCTGATAAGGTTGATGATGAGACCGCTTTGTCTCTGTGGCACCCTAATTTGAAACTTCTCTTGGTCACTTTAGGTGATAAGGGTTGTAGATACTACACCAAGGTGAAAGGTTTCTGAAGAGTTTTTCTTTCTTACAGATTTGGATTTACCATTAATGTTACTCAAGGTGTGTTCTTGTGTGTGTTATTACAGAGCTTCCGTGGATCTGTTGATCCTTTCCAAGTGAACGCAGTGGATACAACTGGTGCTGGTGATTCATATGTCGGTGCCTTGCTTTGCAAGATTGTTGATGACCGTGCTGTGCTTGATGTAAAATACCAAATAATTTATATCATTGTTGTTATGCAATTTCGGCATATTTGCCTAGATTCCTGACTGTGTTCCTTCCGTCTTGACAGGACGAAGCTCGTTTGAGAGAAGTGCTAAGGTTTGCAAATGCTTGCGGAGCCATCACAACAACAAAGAAAGGAGCAATACCAGCTCTCCCCACAGAGTCTGATGTTCAGAGCCTCCTTAAAGGAAACTGACTTACAAATAGTATGGATTTCACGTTTTAGTTTTTTTCTGGCTTTGGCTTTTTTTCTTTTTCTTTTGCTTTTGGCTCTGTGTTCTTGTTGAACTGATCAGAGAACCGTTTTATTCTGTTATGAAACTCGTTTTGTTCCACATTCAAGGGTTTTTTTAATCTTTTAGATCTCTTTGATGAATAACAACTCTTTACCAAGTTAAGTGAACAACTGTTTGAAGAAGTGAAAGCCTTAAAGAACAATTGCTTGAGGATAACATTCAGAAACTTGCAAATCCAATGATCTCCAAATGTGTTTGCATTCTTCCCACCTCGAACTCATCCTCTCCAGAAATGTTTCAGCCCACACTTCCTTGCTACCTTCCGTACTCAGATCATATGGCACTGAAAAACTGCAAGCATCACAATTAGTTATTTTCACAGATGTGTTGGCAGCAAAGTCACAATCTTATTTTGATTTTTGAAGTTCTTACCTTGTTAGCTCTTCTAAGTGAGAGTCCTTCTCGGTGGTACCGTTCCTGAAAGATCTTTAAGTTAGACAGTACAGCAATAATTAGAAACTAGAGTTACAAATATACAATAGCCAACCTGCATACTAGAACTTTGAATATGCGGAGGGATTTGGTGGATAGGTTGTAGATTGCTTCTTCTATGTGATCTGTGCCGAATAGATACACAACTGGATAGTCCAGCAGCCATCTGTAAATATCGATTGAACATTAAGCTTCATGGCGTGATAAACTAAGATAATCTGATGGTGGTTATGAATCTTCAAACGGATTTGAAAGTTACCCATTTAAGGTTGGGATTGTAACTTTAGTGTCTTGTAAACAACAACTAAGATCAATGCATAAAGAAGACTGAGAAGGGTTGGCCTCATCAAGTGCTGTGGTGGTATCAGTATTGCTGTCGTCTAAAGGGAATGTCGAAGAGAATAGCTTCTGAATCGATCTAAGCTGCATCCCCAGATTGCTTTCCTTGCTTTGTTCTACCATCTTGATACAAACAAAAGCAAAGATAAGATAAATCCAACGGGTGATGGAAAATGAAAAGAGAAACCACTTAAACAAAACACACAAACTTTATGAAAGGAACAACCTTTGGAGGATCTTGTTCCAAGTTGACGAAGAACAATTCAGGTTCTGAATTCAAGCTGGAACTTACAAACTTGGGTAGTCTTCTTACATTTATCAGGTAAATCATATCCTCAATAACCATAACCTTTAGATCTTTGAAAACTGGTAAACCCTAGAAAAGTGTCAAGAAAAAAGCAGGAATCAAATCAGCTACATTCTACATACAAACTCAAGTACTAATGTGCTTGAAGAGGAACTAGTGTCTAACCTCTTGAACAAGCTCAAGAAGCGAAAGCAAGCGATCTTGTAGCTCAGGCATCTTTCCACCATAGTCAATCATCACAACTGGTCTCATTCCCGTGCACAATGCCAGTACATCTGGTCCAAGAAACCCGATTAAGTAACGGTTACCGATTCAAGGATATGGGAAACTGAGATCATACTAGAGTCGAGTGTTGGTATTTAAACGATCTATGATGCTAAAGTTCAAATTTTCTGATGATTTATCTCTACTAGGGAGTGGAAAGTGATACACGCAAAAATCTAAATGCGCGAATTGGCTTTATTCTTTGGAATCTCATAGAAAGCAACCAAAGCATCATCAAGCTTCAATTGGATACAAAAATGAGATCTAAAGAATCAATTTTTTTCGCTCCTCTAGAAACTGGAAAGTGCAAACACTCTGAGAAATTAAACCCAATTTTCCAAATTGAATCATGAGTCTCGAACAGTCGCAAACCATAAGAAAAGAAAAAAAGTGGAATCCGTGAGAGTGGAAGAAACAAAACCTATTTCGAGGCGGCGTTTGGAAGTGGTCTTGAGTCGCCATTTGATCTGAGTGAGACAAGAGCTCAGAAACTGAAGCACTTCCTCAGAGCTTGGAACCTCCATCTCGCAAAAAAGGACTGAAACTTTCTCCTCTTCTTTCTCTACGGAGAATCACTTTCACCTTCGTTCTCACTTCTCAAAGCTTTTTTTTCTTAGGAACAGTTTCAATATAGACCCTGAATGTTTCAAATATTCCCATAAAACACCCTGAATTTCAAAATGAAACCTATTATAATAAACACGTGTCTAGTTTTCATTGGATGAGTGATGAAGAAGAAAAAGAAGAAGAACCTATGGTCACACGTGCGAACAAGAGCGCTTCACACGATCTATCTTTCGTAATTTATTTTGTCCACCTTTTGGATCTCTGTGATGAATTCTTCACTTTCGTAATTCACCGGAACTTAGCCGACGCTCTGATCAAATCAACCGGGAAAGCAAGCTATAGATCTACTATCTCCGTCACAGTTGCTTTCAGGTCTGCGTTTATGTTTCGTTCTTATTAATTGCTGATTGATCTTCCTTGTTACATTTTTTTTCGAGTTTTCTTCTGTGTTTATCTTCGATTTTTCCGGGGTCAATAATGGTGTTTTCTTGCGATTTCTTGTCGAATAAATGCTGTTTCCATGGCCGAAATCTGGATTTCATGCGCATGTTTAGTCACGGATAATATCGGAAAACCCTAGACTAGCGCAGCAATGTCGTATTTTCTGGTCTGCTTACTGAATTCTGTTTAGGAAATAGAGAAGATATAGTTGAGAAAGAGATCAAGTTGTTGTGATTGAGCAATAGATAGAGAAAATAAAGTAATGATTACATGGACATGGGTTACAATTTATGGTTTCTTTGGTGTTTTTGATCATTTTTGATGGTTGGTTGAATCAGATGCAATGAAATTTTGTTGTTTGTGCTTATGGACTTTAAAATTTGTCAAATTACTAACGGTAAGCTCTTTGTGATGGTTTTGTTTAAATGCCAGAGATGTATAATAACATGGGATCCCAGCCTGGGATGCCAATGCCTCAGGCAAATCCTCAGCCTAGTCCGTTTGGGAATGCGTTCCCTGGACCTGGCTCTGGACTTATCCGGAGTGGATTGGGAGCTTATGGGGAGAAGATTTTTGGATCGAGCTCTGAGTATGTGCAGAGCAACGTAAGTAACTCCTGTTCTCTCAATATTTTCCCAACATGGCGTTTTAATTGTTTTAACCGGTTGAAATAAACAGATAAGTCGTTACTTCTCCGATCCCCAATACTATTTTCAAGTGAATGACCAATATGTGAGGAACAAGTTGAAGATTGTTCTATTTCCATTCCTTCACAGGGTAAGACTCACTTTTTATAATGGTTTTTTTGCTGTATTTGGGGTCTTTCTCATATGTCTTTTGCTGCAACCTCAGGGACACTGGACTAGAATATCAGAACCAGTTGGGGGTAGACTTTCATACAAGCCTCCGATATACGATATAAATGCACCAGACTTATACATTCCGCTTATGGCATTCGGCACCTATGTTGTTCTTGCTGGTTTGTCGCTAGGACTCTATGGGAAGTAAGTTCTTTATTCATTTTGTATCTATTCTTGTACTGTCTTTTTTGGAATGCCTTTTTCAACTTTTTGACCCTTGTGGTTAATCTTAATTTTCTAGGTTTACTCCGGAAGCTCTGAATTGGCTTTTTGTGAAAGGAATGGTAGGCTGGTTTTTGCAAGTCATGCTGCTTAAGATAACATTGCTTTCACTGGGTAGCGGAGAAGCACCCCTCTTGGATATTGTGGCATATGCAGGCTATACTTTCACTGGCCTTTGTCTAGCTGTTCTTGGCAAGATAATCTGGGGATACTCTTACTATGTTTTGATTCCGTGGACCTGCTTATGCACCGGGGTTTTCTTAGTTAAGACAATGAAGCGAGTTCTCTTTGCGGAAGCTAGGAGTTATGACTCAAGCAGGCATCACTACCTCTTGATATTTGTAGCTTTAGCCCAGTTTCCTCTTTTGATCTGGCTTGGTAATATTAGTGTGAATTGGCTCTTTTGAAACGCATTACGTTTACGTTGTTGTGAAAGCACCTCTGAGGTTATGTAGCAGAATTTGGAATGTCCTCCTGATGGAGATATGGTAGTTGAGCTTTTTTGGTTTTGACTTCTGTATGTTAAAACATAAAATATGGCGAAAGAAAAGTTTTATCTCAAATACACATGTCTCTTTTTATCTTCTTTTTTGAATGTCATTTTTCATATACTTTCTACCATGATGAGAACCGAACAAGGACATGAACTTTGCTTTGGTAATTATGTTTTCTAATAGAAACTGTCTCCCATACGCATGATCTCTACTCCAAGCTCCCCTGCATAGCATTGGTGCATTGTGATTTTGACTTTTGTGGTCCTTGGCAGATTGGAACGTTCTTTGGGCATTGCAGACAGTTATTCGAAAGGTTTCCTCTTATCTGTTTGGAAATCTTTTGAAACTCCTCAGGAAGTGAACCTGACAGGTAGTTGTTCTCCAAGTATAAGCTTCTCCATGAATTCTCCAGTCTATTCCCATAAATCCTAGGAATATCACCAGAGAACATGTTGCTCCGTAGATTGATATCCTTGAGGTTTTCATAAGTTGCCAGGTTCAGCGGAAGGTGACCCTGTAAATGGTTTCCTTCCGCATCAAGCATGCGCAGGCGTGATCCTGCAACCTTAATAACCTCTATGGATATGAACTGGTTAAAAGACACATTGATACGTGAAATTTCAGGGAATGTTAGGATTTCATGGCCAACGGTGCCTGAGAATCTGTTCTGGCTCACATCTAATGACACAAGTTGTTTCAGCCTATGCAAAGGCGATATACGTCCTGCAAGGCTATTGAAACAGAGTGATAGAGTTCTTAGACTTGCGGGAAGCTTAGGAAGCATTCCATAAAGATGATTGTTACCGAGTTCTAATACTTGTAGCTTCCACAAGCCGTTGAGCGCAGGTATTCTTCCATCGAGATGGTTGTTTGATAGGATCAGGTGAGTCAAACTTCTTAAGGCTGAGATCCTTGGAGGGATTTCACCGGCGATACTGTTTTTGGACAAGTCTATGGTTTTCAGCTCCTTGAGCCGCGTGATTTCGGCGGATATGTCTCCAGTGAAGAAATTTTCCGAGAGAGAGAGTTTGGTGAGTTTCCTGAGCTGGAACACAGATTCTGGTACTGGACCGCGGAATCTGTTCTTGTTGAGGCTAAGGACTGTGAGCTCAGTTAGGTTTCCTATTTCATCAGAGAGGAAACCGTCATAACCATCATCATCAAGGTCGATCTCTGTAACTCGGCTCGTCGTGTTCTCCAGAGGGAAAGAACACATAACTCCCAAGAACGTCCCTGCGCCTTCACACGGGTCTTCAGAGAAGTCCCATGTGCTGAGGTAAGAAGATGGAGAGATGGAACTTGGATCAACGCTGCGTATTAAAGCCTCTAGAGCTTGAATATCGGATCGCAGAGTGGCTGAGAGAACTGATGAAGGGAAAATGACTGAAAGAATTAGTAAGAACAAGGACATGGTGAGTAGTAAGGAAGAAGAAGAAGAAGATGGTTGTGTTTTGGCAGCCATTGTTATGGTTCTTCTTTAACAGGAAAGATGGAACCATTTCTTTTTAAGTGCGTATTCTTGTAAGAAGAAGAAGAAGAAGAAGGTCGTGTTGAACCTAACTGGGATCTAACATGCTTCAAAGGTTTTTGTGTATGTTATTGGTGAGATTCACATCTTTGTAGCATCATCATCCCTTAATAAAATCATACATCAAACCAAATATGGACCGGCTCACATTTAGTTTCATTTACGCAAAACCATTAAAAAAATTAAATAATAAATTTTGCTTATGTTTTTTTTTTTTCAATAGTTTTGAATGGAATTTCAAATTTCTCAATTTAAATCCAATTTTTTTTTTTTTTATTATTTTAACTTACGGTAAAAAAATGCAAAGACTTAAATCAGAAGGAATATAGTATGTAATATATTCGATTATTCTTTCTGATTAATTTATTTTCAAAAGAAATAGTACAAAAAGAATCACAAACAGAATGATAAGAACTAATGGTTATTATTTGTTGACGAAGTTTTCTTTGAAATCAAACTTTTGTTAAATTCACAAGACAGACAAGCGTCAGATTGAAATTTGGAAGATTAATTTAGAATTCAATTTTTGTTTAGAAAAACAAAACTAAAGGTAATAATTTGACCAATTATCTAAGAAAAGACAATTGAAACATTCTACGAAATTAAATTTAGTAATTCACTATATATAGAAGTTCGATTTTACATATAAATACGTCGATTATTCAATCAAAGGTTACAGAACAAAAAAAAAAAAAAAACCATTTAAGAACTTATTAAGCAACAATGGCCATCGAAAAGAGAACCATGATTGCCTCCTTCGTCATCGTTCTGATGATGGTAACGATGATCGTGACCAAAGTTGAGGCTCGGAATCATGTTACAATCAAGCCTCCAGCAAACCCCAAGTTTTTCTTTTTCTAAATGAATGGCTCATAATGTTTACAAGAAATAAATGGTTGCTTCAACGAGGAGCTTCAAGCATTGGTTAAACTAATGTTTATTTTATATGTATTTCACTTTCATCCTCTTATTTGTTTAGCTATGGATGGAGTTATTTAAATAAAATGTTGTATAAAAAGAATATTTATATGGGAATGAGATTTACTAGTTTCATATTTCAGTGACAAAGATTGATTTTATGTTGTTTCTAGAAATTGATAACATTGTTCATATATCAATATTTTTTTAGTTTGTAACTTTTGAAGAGGATTTAATATCCTTATATTAATAATATTACTAAGATTGCATTATCGAGTTATCTTGTGTTTCGAGTTTCTGTATAGAAGGGTTGGTTCGTTTCATTGTAACTTGATTGATGAATAACAACAACGTGAGACTTAGAATACTGAAAATTACATAGTTTCAAAATTTTGGTCGTTATTTAAACGCTGGAACACGTCGCCAAATTTTAATGATGGGTTCAGTAATGATGAAACGAACATAGTTTTGATATCGTCATTGTCGGTCATCGATAGTGACAGTGAAAACAAACATACATATTATATGCTTATTGTTTTTTAAGAAGACGAACATTCTTAACCAAAAATGCAGAAGACGAACATTAATCTATAATTCAAATACTATCAAATGAGCTACCATAATTCTAATTTTAATTTGTACAAATTTGTTCGTTATTCTTTTGGTTACCATGTAGCTTAACTTTCTACTTGAGTATTAGCACAAAAAACATTGAACTGAAAACAAAAAGAAACCAAATATATTAAAATCTTTGAATTAAGAACGAACCAAATGAGAAATAAACCGATTTAACTAAAATTAAAATTGTAAACGGACTGGTTTCGATTTGTTCGGATTTTAAGCTTACAATTTTGATACGTTAGGGCGTCATGTGATAAGTTAAACGTTGACATAAAAAACTAACGTGTTTTGGAATATTATAATACTAGGTATTAACCCGTGCTATAACACAGAGTGATTTTTTTTAAGTATCATATTTTGGTAATACAATTTGTATATATGTTTATTTCAAATTTGAAATTTGATTGACTAATTTTGATGTGAAATTATGACGGTTCAATTTTTTTTGTGGTATGATTTGAGTATTAGTGTAAATTTGAGTTAGTCCATATTTGCAGTTTAATGTTTTAATATGATTTAAAATCTAAATTAAAATCATTGTGGATGTGAAAACATATTTTATATATATATATATATATATATAAAAATCATATGATATTTAAATCTATAATAGAAAAATTATATAATATTTTTATTTTTCTAAAATAATATATATTTTTATTATCTATTTTATATGTTAGAATCATATATCTCCTATATATTATTTGGAAGGTACACTTATAAATAAATATTAAAAATATAAATATTTACATCACATTGCCATTACATTAAAGAACAAATTTTAATCTCTCATTAAAGGTATTTTAGTCATTGTTATTATGTGATCATTTAATTAAATCATGACTAATTTTAGTAAAAATCTAATAATCTTATTACTCATTTACCTAAACTACTAATTGAATCTTCTATAATTATTATCGAGATTTTAGGAAAAAAAATCACTTATAATAAATAACAAAATTCAAAATAACATGTAGTGCATAATTTTTTAAATATTTTTCTGTTTTTTTTTCTAAAATTAATCAAAATCTTTCTAAAAAAATATATTATAATCAATAATGTCAATAGACATGTAAATATTCTCAAAAATTTTATTTTGCAAGACCTAAACATGCATTACATGTTTATCTTTTTTCCAAATAAAATAAAACCAAAATAAAATCTAAAACACACGATTACGTAATCTTAACAAAATAATATATTTTCTCATTATAATAAAATCTTAACGAAAACTCATCTTACCGTGTATAAGATTTCAGAATAAATATAAATATAAATTTATAATTCCGAATTTTAAAAGATACATCAACCGTATTGTAGCACATGACTAATTCTAATTTTTATTTAATGTCATAAGCCTCCAATACTTACAAGTTCTATATTTTGTATTTTATTATAAAAAAAATGCAGAAAAGTTCAATGATCGTATAACATTACTACTCTCGCCATATTTAAACCTTGAAATCAAAAGTTTGCTCTGCGTGATTTATAATAGCTGGATTGAAAATATATGGTGACAGGCCCAGTTCTGTTACCACCTAGGCCCAGTAGGCCAGTAGCATAAAGTCAAGCCGACAAAGACAAAAACAAATTTGGGTTCTAAGGTTTTCTGATTCGATCTGATAAAAAAAGAAGAAAATTTATCGTGAGAAAAATCAGCGCGAACACGAAGAAATCGAATCAATTCTCTCGAAGGAATAAAGATCTCTCTTTATCCTTCTGGAGAATACATATAGTTTGGTCGGTGGGTTAAGCTGTAAAGGTCACTGCTTTGAGTTTAATCAGCCCCCAAAAAAACCTTAATTCTCAGATCTGTGTATTGCTTGCATCGCTTCAAGCTCATTGTTGATTCTGTGGATTTGAAGGAGGGAATTGAGCATTGGGTTTAGCTTCTTAAGTATGGGAAGGCCTTTGTTTTATGATATCATCGAGAAACCAGCAACGAGCTGCATCGTAACGATATGCAGTGTGATTTGGTTTATGATTCAGAAGAAGAGTATTGGGTACTCTCAAGTTGGATTGAGTTACGAGACTGCAATTGAAGGGCACTATTGGAGGATGATTACCTCTGCTTTATCACATATTAGTGTCTTGCATCTTGTGTTTAACATGAGTGCTCTATGGAGTCTTGGTGTTGTGGAACAGCTTGGTCATGTTGGTCTTGGAACGGCTTATTACCTTCATTACACTCTTGTTCTTGTTGTGTTCTCTGGTGTTTTGGTCATTGGGATCTATCATTTGTTGATTGCTAGATTCAAGATTGATTATTTCCGGAGAGTTACAGCTGTTGGGTACTCTTGTGTTGTGTTTGGTTGGATGACGATTCTCTCTGTGAAGCAACCTTCTTCAAAGCTGGATCTTTTTGGGCTTTTGTCTCTTCCCATTAGCTTTGCGCCTTTCGAGTCACTCATTTTCACTTCGATCATTGTACCACAAGCTAGTTTTCTGGGACATTTGTCGGGAATCCTGGTTGGCTACGCCATTTCGTGGGGTCTGATTGGCGGGATGAACAACTACTGGGCTCTTACTATGCTTGGTTGGATCATAGTGGTTTTTGTTTTCAGTTTGAAGAAATCGGGTGCTTATGATTTCAGTTTTCTGGAGATCGAATCGCTTAGTGATGCTTCTTTACCCTCAGTTCGGTTTATTGGAAACGGCCGGACCTTGCAAGCCAGTGCAGTCCCTCTTAGTGGAGTGGAAGTTGTCTGAATTCAGTTCATGGTCATTATTGAATGTGGGAACAATGTTCTTGTCATCGAGGTAGTAGATGAAGGCCGAGAGTTGGTAAAGAAGCTTCTGCAGTTCCAACCGATATTTAACAGATACTTAAGGCTTGCTTGAACTGTTTGTGGGAATGCTTCCTGCATAATGTGGTGACTGGGGAAGGATTCCTCGTCTAATCAAGCTAGTGGTGTTTAGGCATCATTACAGATGAATATGACAGTCAATTATTTTGTCACGTGATTGATGTATAGTTGTGAAAGGGTCCTATGTCTTACCTAAAGATTCCATCCACTAGACATGTTTCCTCATTTGTGACCTTCACATTTATTTCAATATGAAAGCATGCTACCAAACAGTCTTGTATTACTCGTTTTTCTTTGATATATTGTAGGGCTAATTGGTGAAATAGCACAATGATATATTGTATCTGTTTTATCATTTACACTCTTTCAATTCACAAGGTAATTAGATGAAGTTTTCTGCAGGTCTCTTGGACTAGAGCAGTGTCTTCTTTTGTAACTAATTTCCATCTTCTGTCATTTCCTTGTTTTATATTCCAAAAAAAGAAGGTAAGAGAAGGGTAGAACAATCACCGATTCACAGTTTCAAGATTTTATTTATGAGCAGTTATAGGTTGGATGATTATTTGGAAGCTCTATCTCAAATAGAGTCATGTCAATTGTATTTTGTATCAGAGTAATCTAACTTAGATCAACTTTGGACTAGTTGTATGTTTCCATTGAACCTACTTTCAACCCAAATTTTATTCACAAAATCTGCATTTCTCCACAACCATAATGCTCTACATTGCTTATATAATCTGTACATTGATCAGGTGAATCTGATCTTACTTTCTGGTCCACCTCTGAGCACTTTTAAAATGGAGAAGAAAGGCCAGTATGGTACATATGATTCATTATTGACTCATCATCCGATTCTCTGTATCATTGCTTTATCTGTAATTTTTATAGCGATCGACCCTTTTCACATAAGTCCAATCGGGGGTCGTGAGTTCAAACCCGTGAAGCACGAGGTTGCTCCATACAAGCAAGTCATGGAAAGCTGGCCAAGAGACAACCTTAGTCGACTGGGTAGTCATGGGAAACTGGAGTTTGTGGACCAAGTCTTTGGTCCAGAGTCATTAGAGTTTGATAGTTTAGGTCGTGGTCCATACACAGGGTTGGCTGATGGAAGAGTGGTTAGATGGATGGGTGAAGCAATTGGATGGGAGACATTTTCCGTGGTAACATCAAAATGGTAAAAGATTATATATATTCATCACTTCTTTTGTGTGCAGAGAGTTTTGTTTCAGTTTTACTTATTGATGGTTTGTGTTCATGAGAATTAGGTCAGAGAAAGCTTGTGTGAGAGGTGTGGATTCAACAACAAACAAGCAATGGAAGCACGAGAAGCTGTGTGGGAGACCTCTTGGTCTGAGATTTAATAAAGAGACAGGAAATTTGTATATTGCAGACGCTTACTATGGTCTACTTATGGTTGGTCCTGAAGGAGGGATCGCTACGCCTTTAGCTACTCATGTGGAAGGAAAGCCTATACTATTTGCTAATGATCTTGACGTCCATAGAAATGGCTCTATCTTCTTCACTGACACCAGCAAAAGATATGACAGAGCGTAAGCAAAACTCTACTATTCTTGCTTTGTAGATCAATTCCTACCTTTAATCACTTAATTGTATGATATGAGAATTTTACTTGTACTTTTTGTAGGAATCATTTCTTTATATTACTGGAAGGAGAATCAACAGGAAGGCTTCTAAGATATGATCCACCTACCAAAACAACACACATTGTGCTGGATGGTTTGGCTTTTCCCAATGGAATTCAACTCTCTAAAGATCAATCTTTCCTTCTCTTCACCGAAACAACCAATTGCAGGTATAACCATATAGATGACCCTTAACATCCAGACAAGACTAGGTCAAACTCAAGGATAGACTCCATAATTAATGTTTCTCTGCCTCAACTTTGTGTTTATATTTATGTATCTATTATTTCATTTCTCTTTATCAATATGTATATAACAGATTGGTGAAATACTGGCTGGAGGGTCCAAAGATGGGTGACGTCGAGGTGGTGGCAGATCTCCCAGGATTCCCAGACAATGTAAGAATAAACGAAAAGGGTCAGTTTTGGGTTGCAATAGACTGTTGCAGAACACCAGCACAAGAGGTTCTTACAAACAACCCTTGGATAAAAAGCATCTACTTTCGATTGCCAATACCGATGAAACTGCTGGCGAAAACGATGGGGATGAGAATGTACACTGTGATATCGAGATTCAACGACGAAGGTAAGGTCTTGGAGGTGCTCGAGGATAGACAAGGCAAGGTAATGAAGCTTGTGAGTGAAGTGAGGGAAGTTCACGGGAAGCTTTGGATTGGAACAGTGGCTCATAACCACATTGCCACTTTGCCTTACCCTTTAACAATAAATCAATGAAGAACTTGGTTGTGTAGTTCTTAGCTTTTGTGTTCTTGATATCCTCTTGATTTAAGTATTCACGAGGATAAAGAAACAATATAAACAAGTTGATTGAACTAAATCATCTCTCTGTAACTCATTTATCTTCGTTTTGATTCGAGTTTCATTGGACTGATTCGTCTTTTGTTGATGTTATGAGAACTGATGCATAGATTCCTCATGAAATTCTCTTTCTTCAGTCTCATTTTGTTTTGTTTTTTTTTATCATTTGAAATACGAAATAAAATAATTTTATTACTCAATAAAAATCTAAAATCACACAATTTGTACAGCCTAGTACATAATAGCAGGTAGAATGCAAACAATTAATAAACATAAAATAAACACAGATTTTTTGTTTCCCAAAACAAAAACAGTTGGTTGATCAAAGCGATGCCCCATGTGTCGTCTGGTTCGGACCAAAGAAGCTCTATGCGACATCATCCCTCGGCAACACACTTTCTCCATCCCAACATGTAACATAACAGTAACGGTCGGCATGTCCAAAACTAAAACCCACCTGTCGATTATTATTACAATGAAAGCAAGATTTACATTTGTAAATATCATTTTCATTGAGATTTATAGCAAGAAGCAAACAAGTCTGTCGACACACACAGAGAACTTGTGTACGTTCAAACTTATATTTTTTCACACGGTTTCATGGTTTCTATAAAGATATGCAGACTGATAAGCTTCAGATGTCACATATACTAAACAGGTTTCGCCCAGACAATTTGTTCAAGAAGACATAACGTAGCAGGAGACATCACAGTACAAGAATAGTGAATATTACCAACAACTTATGAGGGCATGTGGAGCTAGTCTCAAGGGCCTTGTCCAGTTGAAGTTGATGGCAGTTGCTGCTGTTGCTGAATCTGTTGAAGGAGGTTAGCCGCAAACTGTAGAGTAGACTGATATCGCTGGTTCTTATCGACCTCACCATCTGATGTACCTTGTCCAGCTCCAGGGAGCAAAGGCTGAAGCTTCTGCTGTGCTTGGCTAGACGGATCCAAGTTTGTCATGTTCGCTGGTGGTGGCATCACAGTTTGAGATTGGGAAGGATTTGCGTTATGCCCTTGATTATGTGTCAGACCGTGATAATTACCTTGCTGATAACCCTGATAACCATGCAAGCCAGGGTTCTCAGCTCCAGGGACCGGTATGTAGTTTTGGTTAAGCATGGGAGCTTTGGGCTGATATTGCTGTCTCATGGGTTGAGAAACAGCTTGATGTGAACCTTGAGAGTACATTGCATAATTATTCGATGGAGGAGTAGGTAACGGAGCTTGCTGAGGCGTACTAACAAATGGTGCTTGATATTGCATACTACCATGGACCATCCCACTGGAGTAGCTCGGTGTTCTTGACACCAAAGGATAATGGATCGGAGGAGGAGGAGGAGGTAGTTGCTCCACCGGATTGTATTGACAGCCTAATTGTTGGAATGATAGATTTGATCTGTCAGAAACTGTTGATTGATCTCGATTCCAAACTTGTGATGGAGCTTCTCCATTGGACAGTCCAACGGACTGGTGACTTTCAGAGGCAGTAGGTTGAGAAGTTGTTGGGAGCAAGGAGGCCAGAGTGGCTAATAGCTCAGGCGTTAGACTAACCCCGGCTTGAGGCATTGCAGTGTTAGGTACAGAAACTGGCTCGCTAGAAGGACCAAGCAAAGATTTTGGGGGAGACTTTGATTCTTCCTGCATACCTCTGTTGTAATCAAACACGACTTGATCTTCCCTAGCAGCGTACAAACCGTGATTGGTATTGGCAGGCGATGATTGATCCATATAAGATTGAGGAATAGGATGAAATTCTTGTCTATACGATGCTATAGCAGGAACCTGTGGTGGGGGCAACTTGAGAACAACACCATATAACCGTTCTGGGCCCGACACTTTGAGCACATCAGTTAAGAAATCCGATGGAGGAACCAAAAATAAAGTGGTTCCATCGTCTAATTTGGCGACACCTGCTCGATTCTTTGAACCAAGGTAGCGGAGAAATTCAGTATAAGATGCGAAATCATCTTCACTGTCTGGTAAGAAGAAAACGATTTCAAATCCAATGGCTTCGGTGTAATATTTGGCAAGCATATCCAAACCCGTTCTTGCTGAACAATTGACGGTCTCAGGGCTATTAACCATTCGAAAAACCGAGAATCAGCAATCGAGGGCAGTGTTATCAATGAAGCGAATCAACACTACCTCCAGTTTGAGATCAGAAAGTAGACAATACACAGATTACCTAAAATATCATATCTAAAAGAATGAACAGATAGATAACTTCTAATCAATGAACTACAAAACTTCCTATATGTACGGAAAAACAGAAAGGCGAAAATGTTACTCACAGTTCAGTTTCAATCCACTTTCCAATAGGTACACAACGAGCATGACAAACAGGAGTTCCACCTTTGGCAATGATTCCTCTCCATATGAAATCAGCATCAGGGAAACCACGGCCGGGCCTCGCTGCAACTGACCCATGCCCATATGACCTGCTGAACGCAGTGACACGATCATCTACACCCACTGAAGGAAAAGCATCCACTGATCCATCTCTACGGGTTCTTTTGGATTTTTTATCCAACTGAGCAGGATCATATCCTTCCCAAGAACCAAGGTTTGACCTAACGGGTAGCCTTGTATTTGGTGCAGGAGACGGGAGTATTCCAGCTCCAGTTGGAGATGGCCTCCCCCAGCTTCCTTCCGTACCAACCACATCACTATATTCTGGACCACTATGAGAACGTTCAACGCTTCCTCGGAAGGGCCTCATAGGGCCAAGAATCCCGCTGGAATGTGGTGACGACATGAATGGAGGATCATTGACAAACATCTCAGGCCTTGATCGTTTGGCACCAGAATGAATACCGGTATCATCTCCTCGTCCAGGGGGAATGTCATCGTTTGAGTACATAATTGTGATTCTTGGATCCTTGAATAACCTTCCCTGTAGTCCTTCCTTAGCACAGCGGGCTTCATCAACGCTCCTAAATTTCACAAGCGAAAAATGCCTTGATGGGTAACTAATACATCTCTCAATCTCACCAAAGAGTATCATACAATTGTGTAGCATTTGTTCGTCAATCTGAACAGAAGGAGGGTATCCAATCCACAGTACATTACTTGGTTGGCCGTCTCCTTTACCATCTCCAAATGAGCGAGGATACTGTTAAGCATATTACAATCAAACCTTAGAAACGTGGCAAGAACAAGGGTTTGTCGTAAACTCTTACAATCATGAAATGTCAAAGCCAATAAAGATATACATATCACCAACAAAGAAAGAAAATTTCTAGCCATAAGCCTAACCTGTTGTTTAGCACTCAAACTGCCATCCCTGCCATCATTAGAGCCAGGCCATGGTTCCTAAAGAGAGAGAAAAGTGTTACATGGTTTCAAAATGAAAAAGGATCAAATGGATTCTGCATTGTAAATGTTAGAAAAGGAAAAAAAAAATAACAGAATGGATCAAGCAAATACTCCTTCTAGATGCACAAGAAAGTTTCCAGCCATGGAAGTCATATCGAACTCATGAAACTTAAAGCACTCGGTGGGACTTTCTGACAAAAAGATTACTAAAGCAAATTCATACGTAAACAAAGACCGACAAATGGATGCTTACTTTCCGTGGCCCTTGTGACCGAAGAAAATCAACTCGCAAATAGCTACCACCCATTCTCTTTCCGTTCATGCTCTTAGCCTGTATCGCATCGTCCATGTCATAAAAGTCAATAAAAGCTGTCTTGCGTTCCCTAAGAAATCTGAAATCTTCGATTTTCCCAAATTTCCTGAACTCTGCCTCCAGGTCATCCTTTGAAACACTTGGGCTGATTCCACCCACCCAAAGACTCTTACAAGGTTTTGCCTGCAAACAATTAAGTTCCATGAGAGCCGATACAATATATCATAAAATCAAGATACGTACGTAGTTGTCATGAAGAGAACTTTTAACATATAAAACACTAAAGAAAAAATCACACTTGAGTTAAAAATCCACAAGAACACCATTGTCGTCAATTCATATCAGCTGCTACCCTAAACACAAAACGTGACTTCAGAAGAACCATTCCTTGATTACAGGAGAACCAAGTGCTCGTCAAAATCAGCAAGACCTTAACATTGTTTGCAAGGAGTCTCTGTGTTGATAACTCCACATTTGGCTCGCGTTTAAATATACAACCCTCTAACACTCAGCTGAGATCTGAGCAAAAAGCAAAGATGCTGATAGGTTTTTCAAATTCGTGAATAAAAAAACCATCCACCATGCGGGTGTAACCTCAAAGATTATATCTCTGATGGCTAAAAGAGCTACGAGGATTGTATTATCATGCAAATCCCATTCACTTGCGTTGATTAGTGTACGACAAGCTTTTTTGCACAATCTGCACCTTCTCCAACTCCCCAGTCATAACTTGAGATCCGGAGTACCATAGTTTAGGATACTGATAGGTTTCGCTGGAGCTTGATACTCTAGCTTGCAAATTTACAATGCGAACATTCGTCTCAAGAGTTTCGGGTACAAAAGAGCTGCAAAAACTCAAATTTGCTACGCTTTTTGGGTTCATACTCAATCTTGCGAGATTGACATATAGAAAACTGTATCTGGAACGAGCCTCCTGAAATCAGAGAACCCTAAAAACGCTTTCATGACATGATCAAGAACCTGAATAGTGTGATTTACGTCAACGCTAATCCAAAGACCAGTCAGAGAGACCAAAGACGAGCAAGCAGCCATTATGGAATCAATCTAGCTGCAGCTCAATGGATTTGAGTTTGGTGTAAGTCTGCAAAGTCATAAACGAGAAAAAGAAGACGAGTTTGATTACACATTTGCTTTCTTGTTCGTGAAACGTAATGTGTGGTTTTGGTATCAGTTTTCTACAGAAAACTCTCATGAAGCACCAAGTGAACGCTTGGAGGGTATTTGATTAGCCGGTGACGTTGAGAAAGTTAATTCGAGTAGCGAAATTTTGTCGGTCCATGGGACCATACTTGAAATACGCCACAACACAACCTGAATCTGGTTCAAAATTCGATTGGGACAGGCAGTAACACTAGGTGTAACAATTTCTCTACTAAAAAAAAATCATAAATTACTATCAAAATCTGCGAAATCTAGAGTAAGAATTCCCAGAATCGATCTAACCATTAACAAACCATAAAAGTTAAGGAACAAACTACAATTGAAACCTAACAAAACGCAGAGATGAGAACAAACCGGTCGAGCGAATTCGATCTTAATCTGACTCCCATTCAAATTAGCACCTTGAAGCGCTTCCTTGGCCGCCACAGCTTCTTCAACACGCATGTAGTATATAAACGCGAAGCTACGGGAAGA
The DNA here is from genome assembly GCA_026770425.1 of Boechera divaricarpa. NCBI lineage: Eukaryota > Viridiplantae > Streptophyta > Magnoliopsida > Brassicales > Brassicaceae > Boechera > Boechera divaricarpa. Next base: position 28,640,662 of record CM049188.1, read on the forward strand.
ATAAGCCGTGATTCTGTCGATTTCACCAAACCTTCCAAACAAATCGGCTAGATCGGATTCCGTAGTATCTGTCGTCAAACTACCAACCCAGAGATTGTTCGATTGAAATCCAGATCCGTCTGGTTCTCGACCTCTGAAAGGCTGCATAACTGGAGACATCGCCAGTCTTCTTCGACTCACGTTAAATGGAAACAGAAGTCCCCGAAAAGAAGAATTTGCCTTGGAATTACGAGAGTGTAAGACGGAAACGAGAAGATTGAGCTCTGTAACGTTCAGAGAAAGTCTCGAAAGTGTTACAAGGTTGAAGATAAGAGAACCAACTAGAGAAGCAGAGAACGCCTACTATTTCTCTTATTGCATTTTACTTTTTCAATTATGCCATAAACGACAACGTTTTTACAAAAAGCTTTTGCTGATTAGTGATTACTAAAGTAAACTTACCCTATTTCATTTTTCTCTGGTATAGACATGAACAGTTTTGGAAATTTATTGCTAATTTTTTAAACAGCTATACCCACAAACATAATTGATGTGTGTGCTTTCTTCCCAAACACACTATCCAAAACTCGAGATCTTTGGGGCCATATATATTACTAACCAAGTCGATAGCAAAATACAAATCCAACTCATAATAGTCTTTCAAGTTATAACAAAGAAACTCAACGGAAGTCTGAATCATAATAATTCAAAAGACAGCAGAGAGAGAAAAACAAAATCTCCTAAGAGAAGGGTATATAAAACTTCAACACTGGTAACCATGATAGATCCTCTGAGTTCGAAACATCTTCAAAGGTCTTGCACACTCAGACCTGAAATTCAACACAAGGGCATATGTAAGACTTCAATAGAATTACCCAAATCCTATTAGGATTCAAATACCAAAATCTAACAAATATTATGATACTAAAACTTTCAAGTGATGAATACTCAAAACATGTAAGGAGGATCCATCCATACACCACAAATCTAACAATGTTATGATATATGAGGTTTCAAGTGAGTAATGTGTATGTTTGGGCTATGTTACAGAGAAGAAGATGAGATTAATCACCTGGAGGAAGAGACTGCTTCAACTTATCAGCCTTCTCTTGGTCGAAGACACATAGTGTGTAGAGGTACCTTGAGCATCTCACCTTGAACTTAACAATGTCCTTACTTCTCTTAATCTTCACCGACCTAGCATCCTTCCTTCTCGCGGTCAGAAGGAAGTCCTTGATTTCATGGATTTGCTTCGGCTGAAGATATCCAAAAATCAAAATCAATTTTCAATTACTACAAATTCATAAACCCAAAATGACTTTAAAAAGTCAAAATAGAAATAAACAACAACTCATAACAAGACTAAAAACCAAATTGTTTATGCATGATAAAATTTTAAACATTCAAGAAGAAACTTTAAACAAATAGATCAATGACGAGGACGACTCCTAATCTACTTAATAACTACAAACATTAGCAAAATCCTAGTGGCGAGAACAAATAATCAAATTCAGAAGACTAAAATCCGTTGAAGAACTATGAAGACAGTGATAACAAAAAAAGGCGACGATATAAATCCAAACAAATAAGCTTCTATAGCTTCCTTGAAGAATGATAAGAACTGAGAGACGACGAAAATTTACCATTGTCGGATCTGATTTTGGTGGCTGCAACTGAAGAGAAGAAACAGCAAAAGCAGGAACCCAGCGTCGGGAACAAATAGAGAACCCTAAATATGAAGAAAACCCTAGAGTGTCATATACACGAATTGCCAAATATACCCCTAAGGCCCAGTAATCCGACAATTTGGGCTATTGGGTTTAATGGCCCAAATTTTTGTTTTGTAAGATTTCGGGTCTACTGACCAGACAGAAAGGGGTATATTTGTCAGACGGCAACAATTTTCCAATGACTTCAACATTAGCGCCACTGAATGGGTTTTTCCCGCGCCACTAAAAATCTCTTCTCCACTCTCCAAAAGCACATAAAGCCCTAACCTATTCGACTCTTTCTCTTTCTCGCTTGTCTCTGCAGTTTTGTAAACGAAATTGATTTAGTTTCTCTAAATTTATATATTACCTTCGGTTTGATAATCTTTGTCTCTCAAAAATCGATTCAGTCTCCATCTCAAATCGAGACTTAATTGTGGGTAGTTCGAGTCGGGTTGCGAAGAAGGAATTAAATGTTTTATTCACAGACGTTATTGGCTCGAAAGGGTCCATTGGGCACGGTGTGGTGTGCTGCTCACGTGCAACATCGTCTTAAGAAATCTCAGTACACCGCAATCAACATCCCCGAAACAGTTGGTTCGTCTTTCCTCTCTTCAATTTTTGCTTTTTCATCCACAGTTCGCATTTTTTTTGAATCCCCTTTGATTGTATCCAATTCGAAATTTCACATGGTTGGTTTTACATGGGCATTCACCAAATTCCGATTTTGTTGTTTATATTTCCCATTCTAGTGGTTGAAATTCTGATAATTTCGCCTGAGTATTTGCTGCTTTGATAAAAGTTTTGACTTTTCGATAATTTTTGATTGGTTATACGATTATCATGATTGTTTATATGCAGAGGATTGTTGATTAATTTTGTTGGTTTTAAAATATGTTATTGTCTTTGCAGATAGAATAATGTTTCCTGAGATACCATTGGCATTGAGAATGTCAAGTCACCTTCTAGTTGGGGTTGTGCGAATATATTCAAAAAAAGTTGATTATCTTTACCATGACTGGAATCTCCTTAATACTTGGGTTGCTAAAGCTTTCGTTTCTACTCAAGTTGACTTGCCAGAGGATGCGAGACAAGCGCCGCCTGAGTCAGTGACTTTGCCTCAAGCACTAAATCTGGACGAGTTCGACTTGGAAGATGACACACTCGAGATGTATTCTTCTTTTTACTTCTTATTGTACTTTGATCTGTTATAAAGCTTGAATGATCTTAACATTTTTTATATTCTTTTTCTTGTGAATCTTAGGGAATTCGATACTCATATCCGGAGTGAGGAAGATATCACTCTCACAGGTACCTTTTACCTGTGGTTTTTTCTTGGTTGTAGATGCAGCATACCATGATTTCGAGGTGTTAATAATGCTAATGCTTATTTTGCAGATCAAATTCCTACTGGCATTGATCCTTATGTTGCTGTAACATTCGACGAGGTGAGATTACCGCTTGCTTCTTATGACTTTGAAGTTGATTCTGACCACTGCTTTTCATGTCTCCGGGAACGTGTTATTGAATGAAAGTTTGTATGTCCTTCTTGCAGGACATCATCTCAGAATCTATCCCGATGGATGTCGAGTGAGGCTCTTCATAGAGTTTTGATTTTCTCTACTACACCTTGCTCTTACTCTTCTTTATCTGTTCAATGATATGCTTTTTAATGTGGTTATTTCTTTTTACGATTTGAGCAGCCAATCCACAGTACCTGTGAGTGGGCATATTGGAGAAACTGATGTTGAAGTGGCTTATGAGGCAAGACCAGAAAATGAGCCAAGAGACTCCAATATTGCTCCAGATATTGGAACCTATAGTCCTCGCAACGTCATAGAGGAATTCCCTGAAGTTCAGGATCCCAATACCGAGAGAACTGATACCAATTCTCCTGGAAGTATTCCTGAAATTGAAATAAGGCGTGACGCTGCACACGAATTAAGCCCTGCGTCCCATCCATCATTTGCTGCAGAACAACAGAGTGTCAGAGTTGAACGCACTGAGTCTTTAGATGAAACTTTGAAAGAGAAGGACCCCACTATCCCTAGTATTGATGAAGAAATCTCAAATTTTAGAAGGGATTCGGCGTTAGAGCTTCGCTCAGGATCTCCAGGTTTTGCTGGTTCTGAAGAAGAACGTGCAGATTTTGGTGAGTAAACAACAGTCTCATAATTTTAAGCTTAACCATTACATTCTCTATCTTATTATTTGTTTAAAACACTTTTTTTTTTTTAATATGTTAAGTGCATCTATCACCTCAACTGGTGCTTCAGCCAACTCCTCCCCCACCACAAAGAAGGCCAAGGAAGAGGAAGCTCTTTGATAAGGTCACAGTATTAACCAACAGGTAATAACTTTTCCGTTGCTTCATGTGACTTTGATTAGTTCATTACCTCTTGCGTACTGATCAAAGAATATGGACAGGAGTATAAGAGAAAGGCTCGAAGATCCTAGTGATACACTTCGTAAGAGAAAGAAGATGCCTTCATCTAAAGTTAATGTCTGGAGACTGAATAACCAGGCAAAGAAGGATCAAACTTTTAATGAGCCCTTGTTTACTGGTAATTTTCAATTGATTCTTCATTTTTGACACTTTTGCCTTCTTTTTTCCTTTGTTTTTGAAGGAAGATTATTGCCCATCTATGTCTATCTGCAGGCTTCTCAGATGTTTTACGCAGTGTCTTTGAAAAGGACTATGTAGCTTCAAAGCCATATCTTGCTGTTTCTCATGAAACTTTTCCAGAACCTTCATCTGTATCATCTCCTTCTCGAGAAGCTGAAAGAGAAATTAATCCAGTCTCTCCAATGCCACAATCTATGGTTCCTGATTCTACGAATCCAGACAGTACAGTTCAGCTGTCTCCAGCTCAGCAAACTGAAGATGTCCAAGGTTTTGTAGGTCCTCGACCTGCGCACGCAGAGTCTGTAGCAACAGAAGCACAATCTCCTCAGACATTTAATAATGATGACATGGGATTCGAACATTTAAGGGATGGCGGTTTCCCCGTGTACATGCCGTCACCGCCTCCAAGATCTTCACCTTCTGGAACTGATGACTTCACCACTCAGCCTGGAACTTGGGAGGCAAGATCTTATAGAACAGAGCCTTCAACTTCCACAAATCTAGAGGATATGCCTGAATTAAGAAACTTGGGGCTTTCACCTGTTTCTGAAATGACTGATGAGGTTTGTTCTCAGGTTTTTGCGTGTTATGTTTTTACCATTCTTTGTGCTTTGCTAAAATTGATAGCAATACCATACAGGAACTTTCTTTCCTGGAGGTAGGTGGTAATACCCCAGTTAGATCACCAGCTAGTCAAGATTCTGATGCTTTGACAGGGAGAACAAGGTATATAGATTCCAAAAACCATGTAGATTTATGAGCCTACTGTTTCTCTACTGACTTGTAACATTCATTGAATTTTGCAGAGCCTTGGCTCAGTATCTTAAACAACGTTCTTCAAGTAGTCCCACTTCAAGCCATCCTTCCGGAGATCTAAGTTTGAGCGAGATTTTGGCAGGAAAGACAAGGAAGCTAGCTGCTCGAATGTTCTTCGAGACACTGGTGAGTGATTCTCGATCCTTTTTTTTCCTTTGTATCTCTGCACTGCCGTTAGCTTAGACGAGTTGTTTTTGTATTACAGGTATTGAAGTCTAGAGGGCTTATAGATATGCAACAAGACAAACCTTACGGCGATATTACTTTGAAGTTGATGCCTGCCCTTTTTTCAAAGGTTCAAACATGAATTAACAGTGCTCACTATATTTATTCATGTGTATATTATTAACATTGAAGTTAGACGAGGAAGTAGCCATTCTTATTTTTGTTGATCCCTGGTTTGTTTACATTTTTGTACAAGTAAAGCTTTACTCTAAGAAAACATAGTGTAAAGGTCTTAAATCCGTCATTAGTAATACTTCGCATAAGTTAAAATTGACTGTTGTAAAAAAACGTATTTGAGATTCTCTATTATTTTGGAATGAGATCTAATGAGATTTAAGGATCCATATCTGGGCTTGGATGTATGGGCCTGTTTTGGTTTGTCTAAGAGGGCTCGACTCAAACCCTCTAAATACGTACAGAGGCTTAAACACCAGTCTCATGGCTCATGAACGTTATATTTGAAAACTGATTCTCACCACTTACAAGTTACAACGAACGATTTAAGCCGCAACGTATTAAAAACTCTAAAAGAATATGATCGTTGATAATTTGTGTACGATGAATTTGATCACACTAGGTCTTTCGATGAAGTTAATCATACTATTAATTTGATATAGAAACTTTATAATAGTCGGTTCTTATTCAAAATGATCTTTTGATACTCTTAATTAACACTTCCAAGAAATATTATAAGAGACTTTATATATGAAAAGTTATAAAAGTGAACTTGAATGCTTTTTTTTGGTGTCAAATAGCAATCTAATTTCGCGCACCTAGCCTAGCTTTATTTTATGCCAATAGAAAGAAACCAATTGAAAATTGGGTGGTGACCCAACATACACATAGGTGGCAAACTACTGAACTATCAATTATATATTCTCAATTTAGTTTTGAATACTAAAATTTAAAATTTTATATTAAATGTAACAAAAAAAACGTACTCATCAATTTATCATTCGATGTTAGAAAGCGACAAACGTCATAAGTTGACATTACCTGAAAAAGAATTACAGTGGAAATCTTCTCCTTCCACGTTAACATTAAATATTGACAATTCTAGCTTTATCAAAGATATTACTTTACTTAACTGCAATTGAATATTGTGACTTATTTTTATGTATAGTTGTGCGACGATTGACGAAAGAACCTTTTTTTATACAAAAGAAGTAAATGGTACACCTGTTCTACCCAAAGATGTCATCATATGAATATACTTCCTTCTTTTAAGTCTTAACGGCGAACATAGACTAAAATACTTCTTTTTTTTTGTCGACAGATACTAGATATGGTAAAATACATAAGCCAGACATTGGACAATATATATAAGACAACTAATACTGTGATTGAATTGGACCGTTTCAGCCTTCAGCCCATAGATTCATCTGTATACTGTACATCTGAATCGTTTTTACAAACTAGTTGCCTAGGCCAAAAAAAAAGGGTTCTATATTTTAATCCCAGAAACGTGTTACATTCATGTGTATGCTGTACATTTGATTCGATTTAAACAAACTAGTTTTTTTTTTCCATAAAAAAATAAACAAAGTAGTTGCCTACGCAAAAATAAAGAGTTCTATATTTTAGTCCCTACACCACAGGTCTACAGTAGATGATAAAAACTACTCACTGTAAGAAACTTGACGAAAACTAAAACTAAAACTAATCACACTACGAAAACGAAGAAAATAGTTAAAAAATGAAAAAGATTTCACAGCAAATAGGAGAGCAAGCACATTTATACAAGATACGTGGGTAGCTTTTGTATATTGTTGAAGATTCCACGTATGGAGCTAAGGAATCTTGATAGAAAATCCGAATCTTTGTAGGATAAATGGACGGTCAGGATTCTCCCTATCTCGACTTGGGAATCTGTTTTAAGGAGAATAACATGTAACGACAAGAGGAAGTGGACCATTCGTGACATAAGCGCCCATAATTTAATGTATAATTTTAAAATACTTTAGGGTATGAGTGCCAGAATAATATAAATGCCCCGGGCAACACATACTTTGTTGTTCTCGAAGAATCTATATATTTGATATTTCACGTAATCCTCTTTACTGAATAAGTTCTAACAAAACGATGACAAAAACAAAAAAAAAAGGTCTAAACAACACTAATCTCGAAAATTTATCAATAAATCATTATATGAATAAGTCAGTTTTTAAAAAGATGCTCTAATTTTTAGGTGAATAATATTTTCTTTTCTACCAATAATTTTAAGTATTGGTCGAAAATACTAATTAGCGCATCCATGATTAATATGTGTAGGATGATATAAATGTCTTTTAATTTAAAATACTAGTATTACGATAGGAGAAACCATAAGAAAATAATTGAACGGTGATAATGTTTTTGATTAAAAAAACTGTATATGTTTTGAGATTGAAGTTTATAATATAGTAATTTGTATTAATATATAGTGTCGTTGCTTTATAATCTGCACTGAGATTTGGTATTGTCATTGTGTATTGTTGATGCAAAAGATTAGAATCTGTCTTAAATATCTAACGATAAAGAAGAAAGACTTAGAAAAGAAGATGAGGGAGTCTGAAGACAATTTTATACTCTAATAGTTTTATTTGCAATTATTGAACCATTATTGTTGTATTGTATCTATATAGAAATAGTTTGGTCTTCTCTTATATGCAAATAGTAAGTGATGTTATAGAACATAAATTAATTTAAAATTTAATTTGGACCATATATTATTATTATCATATGTTATATCTCTGCCGACAGACGCTCCTATACTATGGGAGAGTCGAAACCAAATTTGAAATTAAATATGGCCTATTAGTTAAAAAAAAGAAAACAAAATGGCTTAGGTTAGGTTGAGGATGATCTCGCTTATTTATAATGACAATCGGTAATGTACAAAATAATTTAACTGTATAAACAATAATAAACCAAAAAGAATGACATAAGCAGTAAAAATATTTTAATCGGAAATCATATACTGTTGTCATTAAGCTCACAACTCACAAAAGCATTAAAAAATTGTTGAAGATTACTTTTATGAAAAATTGTATGAATGGCAACAAATTATGAATTAACTTATTATATTTGTGATACTGCAATCTTACCGAGTACTAGTCAACACACTTAAATTGTCTCCGCATTACCCGACTCTTTTTCTTCCCAAACCTAACTCTGATCATAATACAGTACATTAGTTGGTTTTGTAAAAAGAAAAGTTTAAAAAGGAAAGAGAAAGGAGTTTTATTTTTATTTTTTATTTTTTTTTGTTAAGTGAAAGGACTTATTTACATTATGTTTGTTTCTCCGGAAAGGAGTTATTTACATAAAAAAAACAAATTTGTGACTTTAAATATAATAAATGGTGTTGTTTAATAAGGAAAGTCGGCATGGGAAAGAGGAGAAAGTGACAGCTCTCTTCTCTCTCTCTGATTGAGAGGAATGAAGAAGGCGGAGAAGTGTGTGTTGTGCGTCAGAAGATTACGCAATTTTATGCCTTCGGAATCTAACTAATGTCCACGTTTCATTTTCTTCTTCACTGTTGTACATAAAAAGTTATCCTTTGTCATCCTTTTTATTATATATATATTTTTGGCTTAATGTTTTCAATAATCCTTTTAAAAATATTACATTTCTACTGTTCTATTAAAATTATTCTCTAATACTATAAAGAGTGTGTAACGTAGTTTTTATTTCACTAAAAACTAGACCATTGAAAATACGTTGAAACTAAATCTAGTAAGTAGTAAAGCTACCTAACATTCATGTACACTAAGAATCAATATCTAACTGACGTAAAAAAAAATAAAAATAAAGAATCAATATCGAACTTCCTCCTTCTAATATTCATTTTTCCAGTTACAGTTTTGAAATCACACAACATAAAATTTTTTGATGGAATATTTTATTAGAGAGTCACCTTTAAGAGGAAAAAAAAAGAATTCAATCCTTAATAATAGTTATCACTTTACAATTCTCATTACGTCATCCTTGGTGGTGGGGTCAATAAGGACGCATCGTTTTTTTTTTTACGGTTCAGTGAGACACGCACGCACGCCAAAAGCAGAGTATAAATAAGTTTAACCGCGATACTAAGAAAGAAATAATGTTTCACCTTCCTTTCTTTTAAAAAAAAAAAAAAGAAGCTCAAGAGTCTCTCCTCCATTAATGGAACCGTTTCTCTCTCTCTCTGTGTTGCTGCTGATGTAGCTCCCACGAGCTTAAGAGTAAGCTTCTACCGCAATTTCCGGTAACTGAACCAAATCGGCTTTACTACTCCATAAAGTTTCCTCTTTTATCTTTCCTTTGTGGCTTAAGTTTTCTCTCCCACGATACCCACTCAGCTCTTCCACACTGTCTTCTTATAGCTTCATGCTCCTCCAGGTTCAGCTCTTAAACTCAGAATTTGCTTCTCTTTTTTTTTTTTTTTTTTTTTTTGGTGGGGTTTGTTTACTTTTGGAAAACTTTTAGATTCCTCCTAAATGTGTTTTTATTGTTTTCACGTTTTTTCCGACCAAATAATAGCAAAATTGTTAGATGTTTTGAATGTTCATTTATGGGATTTGGGAGAAAAAAAACTTCTTTTCCTTGCGGTGAAGTTTGTCCTGTTTCGTAATTTGTGAACATATGAATATTAAGTGGAATTTTAAATCTGGTGTTTGCGATTTCTTCCTTGTGTAGGGTACTGGTTAACATTGCTCAATTGAATCAAACTGCTAAAGATCAGTATTACAAGGAAACCAAACCAGTCAGGAAATAAAAGTCTCTGTCTTTGGCCAATAAAAAAATATGGAGATCCCATCAGCATCCAGAGAACAAGGATTCTGTTTTTCAGATATTCCAGCAGAAGAAGTGGATGGTTGGGTTAAGTATTTGATCTCTGAAGAAGATATGTTTAGCTCCTCTTCAACTTCAGAGCTTATGAACTTGGAATCTTTTGCTTCATGGTCCAACAACAGCCCTTCCGCTACAGATATCTTGTTCACTCAATACGGTTTATCGACCTCTCAATCTACTACACCTTTTGGAGGCTTAGAAGGCTCCAACGTTGGCGAAAAAAGACCGGTGCAGGAGATGAATTCTCAGTTTTGTTGTCTATCTGATACTGAAAAGATAAGAGGTAAACGAAGCAAAGGTAATAATAATCAGACGAGTAGTTTATCCGACACAGTAGACTGTAGTGTTCCAAGGTCATTGAGCCACTCTCTTGATGAGAAGATGCTTAAGGCATTAAGTTTGTTTATGGAGTTCTCTGGAGAGGGAATTCTGGCACAGTTTTGGACTCCTATTAAGACAGGAGATCAGTATATGCTTAGTACTTGTGATCAGGCGTACTTGCTTGACTCGAGGCTATCTGGATACCGTGAAGTATCGAGGAAATTCACTTTCTCTGCTGAAGCAAATCAATGCTCTTATCCAGGTCTTCCAGGCAGAGTCTTTATCTCTGGAGTTCCTGAGTGGACATCAAACGTGATGTATTACAAGACCAGTGAATATTTAAGGATGAAGCATGCACTAGATAACGATGTCCGTGGTTCGACTGCAATTCCTATCCTTGAAGCATCTGGGTCATCTTGTTGTGCTGTCCTGGAACTTGTGACATGTAGGGAAAAACCCAACTTTGATGTGGAGATGGACTCTGTCTGCCGTGCTTTGCAGGTTAACTCGCCTTCTCTCTCTCTCTATCTCTCTCTTCTCTTTGTGTGTGCTTGTTCTTGTGGGTATTCAAAGGTTGCTCTGTTTTGATTTATTTCTTTTATCTATTCGAATTCAGTGGTTAGTGTTCTTCATTAGTTGAGAACTTTTCTATAAACATTACTAGGCTAGGAGGAAATGAAATGTTTTACAAGTGAGGTTTGGAGGAAATCTACTCCAAATTTGATTGCTGATTCTTCTATTTGGTTCCCAATAGATATGAAATGTCTCTTTATCTTCTTATACCCAACCAAGTTAATCTTCCTGATGTTATTATTTGATGAAGATCAAATGAAACAATAATCGCAGCGAGATTCATGTTTTTGTCTATTTATGTCAGGCCGTGAACTTACAAACATCAACTATTCCTCGTCGTCAGGTACATCTGAACCAAAAACAAGTCAAAAACTGATTCTTTCTTGTTTTAATTCTTGTGCCTCAATCCAATAGTGTCTTTGGTTTTCAGAACCTTTCGAGTAATCAAAAAGAAGCTTTGGCTGAAATAAGAGATGTTCTCCGAGCAGTGTGCCATGCACATAGGTTGCCTTTAGCTCTAGCTTGGATTCCCTGTAGTTACTCCAAGGGAGCGAACAATGAGTTGGTAAAGGTTTATGGAAAAAATTCAAGGGAAATCTCTCTTCTTTGCATAGAAGAAACAGCATGTTATGTGAATGATATGGAAATGGAAGGCTATGTGAATGCATGTTTGGAGCATCATCTGAGAGAAGGGCAAGGAATTGTTGGCAAAGCACTCATATCAAACAAACCGTCTTTCTCATCCGATGTAAAGACATTTAATATCTGCGAGTACCCTCTTGTTCAGCATGCTCGAAAGTTTGGTCTTAATGCTGCAGTTGCTACCAAACTGAGGAGCACATTCACCGGCGACAATGATTATATACTTGAGTTTTTCTTACCTGTAAGTATGAAGGGAAGCTCAGAACAACAACTTTTGCTGGACAGTCTCTCGGGCACTATGCAGAAACTATGTCGGACTCTGAGAACTGTTTTAGATGCGGAATCAAATGAAGTTATGGAAGTTGGATTTCATAGTGGAGAAATGTCAAATCTCCCACAGGTTACTACTGTATCCGAAGAAAGCTTTCAGACAACATTTCTGGATACTGACGTCAACTCTAGTACAAGTATCTTCTCGAACATGTCCTCTGATAAAACAAATGATATAGCAGGTTCTCAGGGAACTCTTCAACAGGTATATGATGTATCTAATTCTTTTATTCACTACATTTGAATTTGATTATGGCTTGTAGATGTTTTGAATTGGGTTAAAACTTAAAGATAGATACTAAGTTTTTCCTACATATTTCGTAGGAAATTAGCGGTAAAACAAGATCAGAGAAGAAGAAAAGCAGTACAGAGAAGAATGTGAGCTTAAATGTTCTCCAACAATACTTCTCTGGGAGCTTAAAGGATGCTGCAAAAAGCCTTGGTGGTGAGAACTAGTGTTCATTGCTTGTTTCCCTTACAATTTATTCAATTGTTGACTTGGATGCTTTTATTTGTCTTTCTTTCTGCAGTTTGTCCGACTACACTTAAACGGATATGTAGACAGCACGGAATCATGAGATGGCCATCTCGCAAGATTAACAAAGTGAATAGGTCGCTAAGAAAAATACAGACAGTGCTTGACTCTGTCCAAGGTGTAGAAGGAGGATTGAAGTTTGACTCGGTAATAGGGGAATTTGTAGCAGTTGGTCCTTTTATACAGGAATTTAATACTCAAAAGACTCTTACTTCTCATCATGAAGATGCATTTGTAAGAAGCCAATGTGATATGGATGAAGATGCATCATTAGAGCCTTTGAAGGTTAAATCTCATGATGGTGGCGGGGTTAAGCCGGAGGAGAGTGTTGAAACAAACCAAACAGGACCAGGTAAGAATAACTATATATATAAATCTTTTTTGGAGGAGCTGTTAGAATGTGAATGATCTAATAAGCTATTTTCATTGTTCTCAGAATCCTTGATGGAGCCATGGGCTTGGATAAGCAAACAACCTGGCTTGAATTATAGTGATGATATCGATATAGGAAAAAGGAGTGAAAAGGTAAAGAAGGATAAAGACCTTTGTGTTCGTAGGTGCTTGAGCTCTGTAGCACTTGCAGACGATGAAATGAATACAAGAATCGAGCGCGGTAATAGAACTGTAGAACCAAACCAATCCGTATCCAGCAGCATGTCGGATTCATCAAATAGTTCAGGCGCAGTTGTGCTGGGAAGTTCATCTACTTCCATGGAACAAAATTGGAATCAAATAAGAACTCATAACAATAGCGGCGAGAGCGGATCAAGTTCAACACTGACCGTAAAAGCCACTTATAGAGACGACACTGTACGTTTCAAGCTTGATCCATATGTTGTTGGGTGTTCTCAGCTCTACAGAGAAGTGGCTAAGCGTTTCAAGCTGCAAGAAGGCGCCTTTCAGTTGAAATACTTGGATGATGAAGAAGAATGGGTGATGTTGGTCACAGATTCTGATCTCCATGAATGCTTTGAGATATTAAACGGTATGAGAAAACATACAGTGAAGTTTCTTGTCCGTGATTCACCTGGCGCCGCAGTGGGAAGTTCCGCAGGCAGCAACGGGTACCTCGGAACAGGTCCTTAGCATCAATCTTATTCTGTATTGTAATCACATTATCTATGTTTGGTCTGACATTAGTTACTCATAGAAAGACAAAAGATGGGTGCAGCGGAGTTGAAGAAGAATGTATATAAACCATAGAAAGAGTCAAATATTTGCATTAATTATGATGAATATATTCGCTTTGTTACACGTGCACGGTATTAATTTAACGAAATTATAATGGATCTAAACGAAAACGTAGGCCGTGATATTAATTGGCCTCCGACCCAAATGCAAAATTGGCTTTACTGAGCCAGACTTAGGAGAGTAAAAGAGGAAATAGGGTTTTTCCCTTCCCATCCTTCTGCTCTGAAACGTGAAACCCTAAACCGAGAACGCAAGCAAACAACAACTATGCTATACAAATCTATCTATATATAATCTTATTGAGATGTAACTGTTTTTCATTTTTTAATCGTAAGACCGAGAGCATTTTATTCAAAGCTTCGAATTTTCTATGGACAGATTCAAACCCTATTTTATCTTGCCTAGTAAATACCGCTGTCCACACCATGCTAGATCCCTTGCGGTTTTTAGAGCAAAACTATTACACAAGGAATATAGTGATTTGGGTGACAAATTAAAAAGAAGATTAAAAATGGATATGAAGAGGCTGTGGAGTGGATGACGTTCATGAATGTGTCAGTTCCTACATGGTCGAGTTTAAAAGTCAGCTACTATCCGCAAAGTTACTTCATTGACGATAAAAGTCTCAGTTTCAACCAAAGTGGTGGTAGTGGGGTGGTTATTTTCTATTGGTGGAAGTTGTCTTATTGGTCTAGGCCAAGTATCGATTTTCCGCGGAAGCAGAATTACAACATTTAACTCATTTGGCCGCCAGAGCATTCACATCGTCTCTCCGAACCCCAGGATTAATCAGTGTATGCCGAATTTACCTGAGTTACAAAAAAAAAAAAAGTCTCATCTCGTACTGTGTTGTTTAAACAAAGAGGACTATTTTCCTATTTGGTCCCACATCTAACGTTCACGATAAGCGGTAAGGGTAAAATCCAGCAGGTTGAGTCCCGCTTCACACTCCCCGAAGGAGTACAAACGAACGATGGAGTTGGAGGAAACGAGTGGGATGGCGGCTTCTTCGACAATGTGAAGAAAATAAATGTAGGACGAAATGATTTTTGTGCGGTCTTCGTCAAATTTCACTACTCCAAAGATAACGCGATTGTAGCCGGAGCCGGTCATGGCTATGTGACGGCCCATAATCCACACCACGACGTGAGATTTCTTACTTTATTATTTTCTAACTTCTAAGTTATAGTTTTTGATTTTCGATGAAATGATTACATATGGCTGTTTTGTATAGCTTCCGATCGCTGACGATGACTACAAAGTAGTCGTCGAGGGGACCTACACCGAGAGCCACATCACCTCCATCACGTTCCGGATGCATGAGTATGCCATATTACAGACCCTTTAACGGGATACCCTTCGTGCTCGGAGGAGGACGAGGCTCGAAGATTATCGTGTTTTACGGAAAAAGCTCTGATGTCCACTTCACCGCTTTTGGCGTCCACTTTTCTACCTCTGTATAGATTTTACTGTTATTTGAAATAAATAATGAGTCCGATTGGTTGTACCTATATATTTAGGATTTTGGATATATAATTTTATCTATAGATTTTTCTACTGTAACTTAAAATTTTTTGTCTGTAACTAATTCTTCAAAATGCAAAACTTATAGTTATAGTTTTTTTTTTTCTCTACAGCAAAAAGAAAAAAAAAGTGTATGTAATTTTGAAAAATATATGTAAAACATGATTATCTGAAATTAAAACTATAAATCAAAATATAGTTGTAGAAATATTTGAAAGGCACAACCAACCAATCAACATATATGGCTGTAGATGAAAATGTGATCATTGGTGCAACCACCTCATTTAATGCTATTTTTAATTCATAACCTACCAACGAATCAACTTTTTGTACCAACATTTATTGATGAAAATCTTGGCCACAGAAATAATAAAAAACGTGTATCATCAACCAATATAAATAGCACCACAAGTCTACAAACAATTTTCACCAGCAATATTACAAACTTGTTTTGACTTTTGAGTGAAAAAGAATGAAGTCTGTTTGCATCTTAGCCCTCTTGGTTCTCTTTCTAGTGGACTTTGGTAAGAAAAATAAATATGAATTACTATAATATATATTTAAAAATTTTCGTTGGTAAATAATACTCCATATGTTTTATAATTTAAGATACTTTAACAAAAAAAAGTTTGTTTCAAAATATAAGAGTTTCACATTTATCAATATATTAATTATTATTTTATGTCTATTTTATCTTTGATCAAAACCACTTACATCCATTAATTTGTGTTTTCATTTTAACGAAGAGACATGTGATTGTTTGTAAAAGTTAATGTTAAAATGCTTAAATATTGTCCAAAAAAATTAAAACTCTTACATTGTGAAACAGAAGGAATATAATAACAAGTGCATGTGCATAGAAATTATCGTGACTTAAAATTAATTTGTACTGATCTTATTGATCAACTTGTATATGAATTGTAATGGTAAAATTAGCTATAACTTCTCCTGATATAAGAGAGTGCCGATATTTTTTTTATGTAGAAATAGAAGCGTCAAAGATAAAAGCCAAAACATGTTTTGAAGAATACAATCCCACCGGAGATGAAACGCCTGATTTCCTTCTTTGTAGGGTTCCGGTTTATCCATCACTGTGTTATAAAAAGTGCCAAGAGACTAGAAAAGGCGCAAAAGGCGGAAAATGTGATTTCGAGATAAACCCTGAAGATACTAAATGCTTTTGCAACTATTGCTCCGATGATCTCAATCCACTCTACTTAACCAAACAAACCAGTGCTTAATACTCAGCAAACTGCAGCTACTCCATGTGCAAACCGCAGACTCCAATATTTTAAAATTCTGATTTCTTCTTCAATGTTTCCGAGTTCGATGTTGCCAGATTAATAAATAAAAAGAATATATAAAAATAGGATTTGGTTTTTAATGTGTTATCCTTTTTAATGATTTGAAATGGTTCTATAGTTTTAGTATCTGGAGTCTTGTGTTAATATACAAGGGTCAGTCTAATCAATGTCCGACACTATTTACGGACAATTTTATGTACTTCCGCCTACTAATTACTATTTGGATGCTATCTACTATTTTCTCATGAACGTGGTTTTGTATGTTATCAGTTATCTAATATTATTTGTATGCATTCATATCTAACCTTAGATTTTCTCCCTTAGCAAGTTCGTGCCTATCTCCCATTGCAATACGTTATACAAACTTATCTTTAAACTTGCCGGTAGCCTATATACATATGTCACATACTTTTATCCTGTCTAACTATACAACATTTGTGAAAACCATGTTGCTGACTGATGAAAAAATACCTTTTGACTTTTGAGATTGTCGAAGACTACAAAAAAGATTAACCGATCGATATTGCAAAACTTAAATTAAGTTATATAAAGCATATCTATTAAGAGGAATTGTAATAAACAAAACTACCGGCAACAAATGTAATACGCAAAATATACAGGGAATATATAAAATAAATACAAAACTATAGGGGGAATACATGTAAATAAACTAAACTACAAGGAATATATGTATAAACTGAAAAAAATAAAAACAAAATCTTTTCTCTCTAGCTTATTTCTGCACCTCCATAACACTCTTTTCGCCGCCACTCATCTCTCTGCCTCTTGAGTCTCCGGAGCCGGTGGAAAAATCGTCTTTTTCTATCTCATTTCAAGCTAATTAGGCTTCTCGATTTCTCCAGATGCTCATATAGTTGTTCTTTGCTAGTTGAATCGGATTATTTTCAAGGAATTAAGAGTGTTTAGGGTTCGAATTCCCGTGTTTGTAGATGGCGAGCAATATTATCATGTTCGAGGATATCTTCGTGGTCGATAAGCTAGACCCTGATGGCAAAAAGTTCGATAAAGGTATATACTTTTTAACCTCAGTCACGATTTTTAATGCTTGTCATGGCTTAAATCGAATCTCTGATATGAATCGTAGTTTCTTCTGTTTGTTTTGAGTTTTTAGAGAAATTGAAATCGAAGTTACTGTGAAAAATAATCTCAACTTTATAAGTTTTAAGTCTCCCTAAGTTTTGTTCTGTCTTCAAATTTGATTGTGTCTCTTTGTGTTTGTGGTAACAGTTACGCGTGTTGAAGCTAGGAGCCACAACTTGGAAATGTTTATGCATTTAGATGTTAACACTGAGGTTTATCCATTGGCTGTTGGTGATAAGTTCACGCTGGCTATGGCTCCTACGCTTAATCTCGATGGAACTCCTGATACCGGATATTTTACTCCGGTAATGAAGTCTACTGCGTTTTGTATGTTTTATATTTTTTTGTGTATATTACATACTCTTGTTTGCTTGGCCAAATCTCATGAATGATAACAGTTAAGTTAGGTCAGGTAGCCTATTGATTCTGTTACTACTCGGAACCTGTCTTAGGATTTGGTTGGGCCATAACCATTAAATGCTAATTGCTCGATATGACTAGTCCATTGGCTTTGATTTCAGGAAATAGGAATAAGAGTAAACATATGAAACTTGAGCAAGACTTAGTGTCTTGAATCTTGAAAACCTAAATATGATAACCAAGAATGTTTGTTTGATAATCCGATCATTCATCTGATTTAGTTTCCATCTCGCTCTATTACAGGGAGCAAAGAAAACACTCGCAGATAAGTATGAATACATCATGCACGGGAAGCTTTACAAGATCTCTGAGCGTGACGGCAAAACTCCAAAAGCGTAAGAATCCCATATACCTAGACCAACAAAATCGAATGTTCTAAATCAATCTTTTCCCAAATAGATCCAATTTAACTTACAGATCTAACCATCATATTTCGGTTTCTTTCTTGAAATTATGTGTTTCCAGAGAGCTATATGTTTCGTTCGGTGGGCTCCTGATGTTGCTTCAGGGAGATCCAGCTCACATTTCTCACTTTGAACTCGACCAGAGGCTCTTTCTACTCATGAGGAAGCTGTGAGATGCCGTTGTCTGATTATTATCCGGAAACTTTCGCATAAAAACCGAATTAACAGAGAGCTTTATAAAGCTTTATCTTATGTTGAACTTTGCTATTATAACTTATGGTATTTTTATCAAGCAACTCTTGTACATCAACGATTTTACTAATCCAATCGAAATATGTTTGTAGCTCTAAGCTATTGAAGATAAGTACTGGAGGCCAATAACATAAAAAACACAGACAGGCACTTTTTTTTTTTTCTAACCAACTCTCACATCTGTGCAACATTTTCTCTTCTAACAATAATATCAAGCCATTCAAACTAAAAAAAAATCGGATTCTGACTTGATCGGTCAAACAAAAATCTTTCATTGTGATCAAGTGAACTTCTCACAGTTACTCGTTCTTGTATCCAGACGCCTTACCACTTCTCCCAACTATATAAGGCTCCGGCAAAGTGTTATCACTGTTTATCTCCAAACCGCGATAAGCTCGGCTGAGGAAATACTCGGGTCCTGATTTTGCAACGGTTTGTTTAGTGAGTGAGTTATGATCCTTGCCTCTCAATTGCAATGCTTTCTCTGCAGCTAGTACCAATGGCATCGCCTCTCCTGTGTCTTCTTCTCCATTCTTAGCTTGATCTGCAGAAAGTAGCACACTTGTTTGTCAAAATCATGGAATCAAAAATGGCTTTTGTTGATTGAGCAATGTATCTAGCTTCAATGATACCGTTTGTTTTGTGATCTTCTACATAACCACCCTGAAAGAAGGAGAACCGTGGCTCCTCTGATCCACTATGTGCTTCTGATTCTGAATTCACAGAGTTAATCACATCTTGGAAATGCATTAGGTATGCACCTGTCCATTCACTCCCTCTGTGGAAACAGAAACTCCAAAGACACCGATTAAGGAACTCGTGGATCGAATACAAAAACTACAAAGATCTTTGCATTACAATGATTTCTCTCTGTACCTGCTAAAAGCAAGATTGGCTTCGAATGGAGTTATGACAGGGGACATGAACTCTTTGCTATCTAAAAGAGCGGTTTGGGCACATGATATGTAGATGAAAACATCGCACTAAGAAAAACACATAAGCCAGAAAAAGATATTACTCATTTGACATATCTAACTTTGATAATTACAGCTGAATGACAAGCCATTGTTTAACTTACCTCGGGGAAGTTTGCGAGTTTGGCCGGATTAGGCCGTCCCATGGCAAGAATGTAAGATTTTTTTCCAGCTGCAGATATGAGTGCTTGCATATGGTGAATCATATGAAGGTAACCAGCTGCATTCAATGCCAAGCAATATTAGACATATAATGAGCTTATCAATCTTGACATTACAAATGCAGAAGAATAGGAACTTACCAACACCAAGAGTCCCCACCAAAATACCAATGATATTCGCATCCTTAGCTTTTTCCACCAAGTAATATCTGCAACACATCACTTCGAATGACGACTAGATCCGTAGAGATAATAAAGAAATCAAAAGGATTGACAAAGTTTGATATTGTGATGTATGATGTGTGCTAGAAACAAGTGATTATACCGTCGCTTAAGTATCCTTCTTTGTTGATAAAATTCCGTCACCAAATAATCTTCTTCAGCATCATATCTGACTAAGATCAACAAACAAACATAACCACGAAAATAAGCTATTCATGTCTTTGTCAATCAATTAGATATTTGTTTAAGAAAATGGACAGTAGTAAGTTACTCAAACGTTTGACATAACCAAGAACTAGATAAGAAATTTCGATGGATAAAGGCATATACCTATGCCACAACCATTGAAGGTCAGTACTACATTGGCGAAAGCTGAATTGTCAGAACCGATCCAGAAAAGTAAATAGTCCTCGATTTTGCTTCCTTCTGGCAAGTCCCAAGTTAGCCCTCCCAGTCTATAGCTTCTAGATGAGGATAAGCTATCACTAGAATCGCTTTCGCTATATGGTCTCGGATGCTCCATGGTTTCTCTAGGGTCTTTGGATGGACTAATAAATGAACACAAGACATCGGCTACAGAGAACTTCAATTGAGATTCAGTCTTTGATAATCCTAATTCTTCTCGGATATGCGGAATCACGTGTGCGTATTCTAGTCCATAAAGAATCTGAAAACAAAGCAAAGATTGAGAAAACAGAACATGTTTATCAATATCTATTTCATAAAGATAAACTAGCCTCACATACCATAATAGGCTTATCGCTCTTTGACACATAATCTATCAAATGCTTAACGCAGCTCGAGACGTTTATCGAAGCTTTCCCGAAAACGAAGAATGCTGGAAGAACCGATGTCCTGCAAAAACATAAATCATCCCAATAAGAAATTGTTCAACAAGGGAAGTCACAGCAATTACACATATCAAGAACAGGGTTTATGACTCACGGGCTTAGACATGTTTGACCGTAATGAACAACACATTCAGCATCAATATGCAAAGCTCCAACTTCATCAATGCAGCAACTACCATAAGTTGTGTCCGCCATTACAAAGAACCTGACTTCTGTGTCAGTAAGCAAACAAGTTTTGCTCTTAAGAGCATTCACGACCTTAGTCGAATCCTTTAGCAACTCATCCGGGAACTATCACAGAAACAAGACAGAAAAAAAAAAAAAAAACTAAGCTTTATCATCCCCAAATAAACAATTTGAGCTAAGAAACAAAATCAAAGTTCATTCAGAAACTGGGCTCATTCATTAAGTTCTGTTACCTGTAAAGCAATTCTGGTGAAGCTTTTGCTGATAATGAACTCCGCCGTACGATTAATCTCATACCTTGATTCGAATTCCAAATCCATAGATTAATCCTAGTAAATTATCAACCTTTCCGGCCGAATAACTAAAATCGTATTCGACTTGGATTTGCGGCTGAAGAAGATACAAACCAGACGGAAAAGAATTGAAGGTTCTGGCTTTCTCGCAAGTGTGAAGGACGTCGCGATGTCAGAGACTCATATAATCAAACCGGACTATAATCAAACCGGCGATCACTAGGTTTAGGTTTCCGACTTTCCGTATTGATTAAAACCGGTTTAAGTATATTTATCGGTTGATATGAAACGACATCGTTTTATCCACCGCTGTCAAGCAATTTCTTCGGTCATTCATTATAACCACCTCCGACTTCTTCGGTTTGTTTCTTATTGAACACACAAACAAGAAAACGCAAAACAAATCCTTTATCGAATTAGGGTTTCATCAAGGTATTACATTTTTTAATGCCCTCATCGTCTTTTGAATTGCTTCTCCTTCGAGTTACTAATTGTTCTTCTTTAGATTTCCGAATTGGGTAGTTAATATTTTCAGGTTTTAGATTTCTGGTAATCTTCTTTCGATTATATCGTCCTATCGATTGGTTCAGTCCCTTCTTGTTTCCCAATACTTTATTGGCTTAGCGTCGTTGCTATGATTTAAACTTTGAACATACCTAAAAGAACGTTTTTTTTTTTTGTTCTTATTTCATTTTTGTCTTTGATTGTTGTTGAAGATCCTGGAGTCTATGTATTGACAGAAGCCATTGAGATAAGAGATGAGCTCTACGGAGGCTAATCTATTCAGACCATCCTTGTTCTGTGCAAGGACAACACAAACAAGACATGTCCCTAGTTCACCTTTTACGTCGTCATTACGCTTTGATCATCGATCACTCCCCAAATTAACTATTCGGGCATCTGCATCATCATCGATGTCTACTCAGTGTTCGCCTTTACAGAATCATGGATATCGGAATCAGAGGCAAGGTCCTGTTGTGTGTTTACTTGGTGGGAAGGATAAGTCTAACGGTAGTAATGAGGTCAGATAATTCTTTTTCATTCTAAAGATGTCTTTGCTTATTAAATCATAGGATGCTGAGATTTAATCTTTAAATGTTGCAAATTGATCTTTTTTTGTGTGTGCGCGCGTGTAAGAAGTTGGGCACAGAGTTGAGTTATATTTCTGATGATAAGTAGTGTTGGTATGATTCTTCTGTGTTTTGTACTTACTTGGTCGGAAGGATAAATCTGATAGTAGTGATGAGATAATATGTTTTCTCTTCATTCTAGAGATGTTTTTGCAGAGATTTGAATCTTAAATCTTGCAAAAGTGATCCTTTTTGTCTGTGTGTTTGTAAGAAGTTAAGGCACATAACTAAGTTATGTTTAGTGTTTCTGATATTAACACGCTCAGTGATGATTTTTTATCATCAGATATCATCACCGTGGAAAGCTATTGAGAAAGCAATGGGGAAGAAATCGGTTGAAGATCTGTTGCGTGAGCAGATACAAAAGAAAGACAGTGGCAGCATTCCTCCACGAGGAGGAGGAGGAGGAGGCGGTAGAAATGGTGGGAATAATGGGTCTGAAGGCTCATCAGGAGAAGATGGTGGTCTTGCTAGTATCGCAGATGAAACTCTGCAAGTGGTATTAGCAACCTTAGGCTTCATCTTTCTGGTAATGACAACATCACAAGCCCACACAAGTTATCTTTGAATTATAGTATCACTAACTTTGATCATTATTTATTTTTGCAGTACATCTACATCATCAACGGGGAGGAGTTGTTCCGTCTTGTAAGAGATTACATTAGGTACCTTATTGGACGACCCAAGAGTGTTAGGCTGACCCGAGTTATGGAAGGTTGGAGTAGATTTTTCGAGTGTATGTCGAGGCAAAAAGTGTATAACGAGTACTGGCTAAAGATCAAGCGATCATCAACACGTCTACCTGGTATGATAGCCCCGGCAAATACAGACGCATCTTGAGGTCTTATGTTGATTCAAATGAAGATGGTGATTAGTGTTTTTTGGCTGATTTAAGTAGTTTCCCATAGACCCTGAACCGTGTTTTTATTTTTGTTTTAGTTAACTTTCGCCATGGTCAGCCAACAATCAGATTGGTAGTAAATATTGATGCTTTCATACGTATGACTCTCAACGATCGATTACTAAGAAAATAGTAAAGAACTAGCTAAATCTTTGTCGTATATTATGTAAATAAAATCGTGAATCGTATTTATATCTAAAAAAAAGTAGAATCGTAATCGATAACAATAGCAGAGCATGTAAAGAAGAAACAAAGGTGATGACATAAGGTGTTAGTAACAGAACCCGAACGAGAGTTTGAAAGTAAGAAGAAGCAACAACACGAGCGTATGCAGAAACCTTGTTAAGGAGGAAATTGTTTGGGTAAGACATGAACAAAGATTCTTGATAATCCCAAATGATCACCACTTCATCTCCATGGTTAGGAATCGCCAAGGGCGTGAATAGCTGAATCTCACTTGGTCGTGGTTGATAAAGTAGGCATAAACACATTGAATGCATCTTAACCCATCTTTCTTCTTGTACATCGACCATGCTCCAAATGTCGATTCGGGCATGGGGGATATTAATGGTCCTCATCTCCGACAGAGAGAGGCGGTTTCGGAGGATGAGAAGCTCAGAGAAATGGGGAGTGTCGTCGTCGTCTGAAGAAAAGTTTGGGTTTGGGTGGGAGACGACTCTAAACTCTTCAAGGTGTAGATCAAATGCAACAATTCTTGATGTGTTGGGTTCCCAGAGATCAACATTCAACAGTGAACCGAACCATTCACATAGACCGATGTTTCCGTAACAAAAATCCGATAAGGAACGAGGTTGACGTGTCTCCATCGCTCGGTTTGGAGATCAAGAACATTGCAATCCGCAACGATGAGCGAGAGACTAGGATGAGCACGTAGCTCAACGACTTTATACGTACTTTGTTGTTGTTGAATAAGCTGCAGCCATGTTTAATCTCTTCTCTCAAGTTTTGTTTTTGTATTGCCTTTTATGATTTTGACTAAACATACGTATATATTTTTAGGAGTGATTAGGGCAAAAGACTTGGGTATCAATCAATCAATCAATGCCATTCCGATTAGAAATTGGTTTTGTTACTTTTTCTTAAGATAAATTTCTCTTTGTTATACAGAGTACAGGCTTTTTGTTTGAACCCAATATAAGCCCATTTCAATTTATTTAGTCTGTAACATAAGTCACGTGCACCTATCACGTGATCATCTTCTTCTATTGTTATCATTTTTACACATCTGTTAGGGTTTTGTTTTACCGAGATTCAAATGGCGCTTAGAGGAGTTTGGCAGCTCAAGAAACTCGTAGTGAGCTACTGTAATTGGGGTGGTAGCAGTAGAGGCATAAGGTAAATTTGATTTCGCAATCTATGAGCCGTATTTTTTTGATTTGTCATCGATCTACCATTTTCCCTGTAATTAACTTGGAACTTCAGACTTTTTATTCGAATCTATGAGCCTGTACTTCGTATTTGTGAAGCAAATTAACTTTTCATGTTTATCTATGAGCCTGTCCATTGTTCTCTCTTTGATGTATCCATGTGGTTTCCAATGCTCTATCTGTGTACTGGTGCAAGTAATGAATCGTTGCCATTTCATAGTTAGGTACTGATCATTCTGATCTGGTGGATTTTGTTGTTAATACTTACAGAGCCTTTATGGAATCTGAATTGCCTGCACTAAAAGAGATGAATCCGCAGCTCGAAGTGGTTACCGAGCTTTCACGGGGACAACATCCTTATTTGAAGGGCATTTACAGTATGAATCTTTCTCCTCTTATCATTACAGGGCAATGCAACCTGCCTATAACAGTTCTTGATGTTAGCAATTTCACTTACAATTCATAGGGAATAGAAATGAAAGGGTGGTGTGTGTGAAGAACATGGATCCTGAAGAAGTGCTTCTGAATGCAACAAGGCTGAGGAACTCGCTTGGAAGGAAAGTGGTGAAACTGAGGACCAGACATGTCACCAAACACCCGAGTGTTCAAGGCACGTGGACAACCGCTGTCAAATTCTGAGACTTTCCTACTACATAGTTTGAACGTTGCAAGTATCAGGATTGATCGTTTATCTATATTGCAACCCCAAGTTGTTTGTCTGTGAGATTCAGTCTTCAAATGTGTTTGCAGTTTATGCAATGTTTGAGTTTTGTCTTGTCCTTCTGGTTGAGTCTATAATAAGATTTCACAAGGGTTTATGCTAAAATTCATACTGTTCATTGTTTGCCTCTGAAAATTGGAATTTTCACAGTACTTAGTATTTGCCAAAACAGACAGAGTTGTGCGGAAACCCAAATTTTTTCTTTCTTTGTTATTTGTCAGAAGTACCAGATATCAGACAAGCCCCTCTAAATATCCATTCTAATTGCGCCGTTACGACATATACACTTTGACATGTAAAAAAAGAAGAAAAATGCTGGTGTATGAACTTGATTAACTGGAGCATGGAAATTTGAGAAGCTTTTTGATTTTGGTAAATTAGGTTTTAGCTGATGCTTTCTGGTGTTGGAGATGATAAAGCAGACTTTTCTATATCACCAAGGCTGCTTGAGGACGAGTGTGACTTGAGATACGACAATGCCACTTCTAGCATCACTTCCACTTCTTTCTTGTACTGTTTAAAGTGTCAAAAACCAGTGTATCAGAGAAACCTAAAATGATTGCGTTTTAGTTTATTGATTGATATAAGGTTACCAAACTAACCTCGGCGATTGCCCCTGCTTTAATCTTTGATTGCATCAAACACCATTTCTTGAAATGTACACCTATTGACGAAGCCAAAGAGATCATTCCAGGCAATGTGCATTGCATATTTCACACTTCTGGATAAGTAGAAATCATTAATAGTCTGAAGATGGATACTATGGTTTACTTACCGACTCTTATATCTAAAACAGATGAGGTCTCGTCTTTAGCTTCCAAGCGCCATCGACAATGGACCTGATAAACAAACAGAATTTATAAAACAAGCCACGGTGAAACTTGAATGATGGGTTGCAAACAGAATGATGAATCAAGAACCAGATTTTCCTCATAGGTAAAGTACCTCAAAGTAAGAACCAAAAGGAACGTCATGTGGCTGTTGCACAGTCTCAAAAACCTGAAAGACGGGAAGACAAGTGTCATCGGACAGGGTTTTCTTTTTTCCATTTTGCTTACAGAGCCTAAACAACATTAGCAAGTACTATATCCACGGGAAAAAAAATTCAGTGAATCATTCATACCAGTACTTTCTTATCTGGTGATAGAACAACGTGCTGCCATTCAGTCACAGCAGTGTCTGGTGGACACATAGGACTATTACAAATGGATCTGAACTTGATCTCTCTAACTTGACCATCATATTCTTCAGCAGTATGCCACGGCTCAATCTGAAAGATAACAAACCGACAACAATGAAGTTCCTGAGAAGTCGAGTCTTAAGAGTGCAGCTTTAAAGCATGTGATCAATACTGTAGAAACCGCAAAAAAGAAGCACATATGTATGAACTAATGATCTAGATATCAAGGCCAAACTTACATTAAGATTTTTATCCTTCCTTGCAGATCTGTACTCATTAGTATAAGTGGAATCATCAGCCAACAAGACATTCAGGACTTGCTCAGGTATGCTGGCAAAAACATCCTGCATACAAGAGTATGATGCAAAATTATCAGGACAATATCTTCTAACAACTATAGCGCCAACAAAAAAAAAAAAAACCAAATGCTTACGTTGTAGATGCTGACAAGGACTTCTTCCTTAATGAAAGCCTGAAACTTTACAGGTACAGCTGCAGTATCTTCATGAGCTTTAACTTGTACTTTACCACCTCCTTTCACAGAACTACTATGAGCACGTAAAGCAGATTCTGCTCTCTCCTATATGGTAAGAAAGCCACCCAGCAAATGTAACGTGTTAAGATTTCAGGCAGTAACATCAAATTTAACTTCTTTATTAACCAGCAAATATTGAATACAGAGTAACATATATAGCGTAATAAATATTATTTATTAAAATGAATAGAGACCTTCTTTTCAACTTCTAACATTGCATGATAATTATTAACCGCACGCTGCAATGCTTTTAGTGTATGGTTCCTGTTCCAAAATGACGCAAATTTATACCTCACTCTACCTGAAATAAAGAAGGAATTCCACAGAGACATAAACATAACAAATCACCAGTACAGATTAAAAACTCCAAAAGCTTTGGTCCTACAGACAAATGGCTATGTCAGGATTCAAATGGGAATATGTTCTTGCTGGATTGTGCAGGTAAAACAGTAACGATCAAACAAGTGTTTGCTGAAGATAAAGTAAGGCATGAACGTTGATATAATCACAAAAATATCCAATATCAAACATAATTACTAACCATCAGGAGTCCCGAGAGGGGGAACACCATGTCCACCAGCACCCATCTGTAGTATGATTGTTATAGCTGGGTTTATCAATGCGTGTTGACTTCTGCGAATCTATAATAAACAATAAAAATATATGTATTGTTAGTCCGCTTATCAGTTTAAATCAGTTTAAATCAGCAGAAATTCGAGTGGTCAAGAAAAGAGTACTACCTCATCTATATCTCCCAGAGGGACAACAACCTGCCAAATGTGATGAGAAAGTTTTTTAGCATTGGTTCAGAGAACTCAGAATTTAATCACTTATAGAAGCCCTGACCTTCATTTGTTTAGAGAAAACATTGGAGTGAAAACATATGTGCCACGCGGAAACATACATTCGGCCATGATACAAGAATGACCTCTCCAGGGCACATGAATAACTGTGCTCAACAACCTAAGGAAAATGGCACATGCGTAGTCAGAGTACTGAACGTGTAAAGGAAATTCCATCGGAGACACAACAATTTTGAACTCTCATTATGAGATTACTAATGATACAATTTAGTACTAGTTGATTTACCTCATCGGGGAGGAGATCAAATATCGTCTGCAGAGGCCCTGGCTTTTGATGTACAATTGTTGGGCCTTGCTGATCCAATGTGACCCTTCTTCTACAGGCTCCAGCATATCCAGTAACAGCCCTACCAATCAAATCCATTTTGTACAAAGTTTTAAACCACAAAGGCTATTAGATACCAAATCAGAGGTTTGGTTCCATCGAAAATGGAAAACCAGCCAAAGGCAAGAAGCATGTTTAGGTAGAACAAGAAAAAAAAAAAACCCTTTTTGTTTTCGTCAGCGGAAAAACGGTGATAGATATTGTAAAAGTTATCCCGCTCATGCAAACAGATGAAAGCCGAATTGTCATGGACCAAGACAATTATCACTCTCCTGTCTAAACAAGATAAACCCAGCTTATAGAAAGGTTGAAGTAGAACTGGCGGATTACCTAGGAGCATTTACAGGTAGTTTGATAGCATTAATGTTAAGGCAAACCTGACAAACAAAATTAGATTAGCTTCTAAAGAGAAAAGAAGTATTAGATTAAAACCCTTAAGAGAAAATATACAAACGAAAACTAAGGAAAAACACACCTGCCCAGATGGGCTGTCTAATGAGTGCCACACTGGACCCGTTTGGCCTTCACGTTCAACATTAATAGTTACTGAGCCAAGAACAGTACTTTTCCAAATGATATCCCAATCATGAATTGTTACATTGATCTGCCATAACAAATATATGGTAAATGTTAGAAAAGGTATCTGGTAAACATAACAGATGCATGTTTTGCATTTATTGAATCTATATGCCTATTTTGAAGAATAAGTGTTTTCAGTATTTTTTACCAAGTCATATATAGGTGAAATTTTCATACTAGGAGATATCAAGGGTTCAACCCTATGCCTCAGCTTCCCATGAGAAGTCTAAAAAACTTTTAGGTGAAATAAGTTTCCCACTGAGTCCTAAAGCATACTATAGCAGTAAATGATATTAACCTTAACAGGAAGCTCATCTGTGGGGAAATTGAACTCTTCACCCCACATTGGATTTCTCGAGCCAGGGACCATAGAACTGAAACAAGCACAGAGCTACATTAGACAATCAAATGTGTAAGCTCAACAACCAAACCACCAATATACGTTTTCACTTTTTTGGATGGATAGAGGTTGTTGGGAAGAAGCTATAGGACAGCGTAAAAGAGCAGGAAAAGAAAATGACATCAAAAAAGTTGCTCACATGCTCCTTTGAAAAGTTATAACACTAATTGAAAAAGATTTAAAACAACCTGAACCGCTTTTCTGATCCACAATTTACAATAGCATAAGGATCTGATGTTCCATTTAAGTTTGCACCAATGAGATTCTTAGCAGCCAACAGTTCCACCTGGAAGATCCTCACATTGATGCAAATGTTAGTGTCCTATCTATGCAGATGAATCGTAAGAATCAGTCAGTCTCAACACTGAGAACATTCAAGCATTTACCTTGATTATATAAGCAGCATTAGTTTGAGTGTCTCCTCTCAACTGTCCTATCTACAAAAATAAGCGCAGAAACTGCAAGTCAAAAAATTGGGAAATTACTCCATGAACAGAAATTTGAAAAGAAGGCCTAATTAGAAAAGGGGAAAACCAAAATTCATTAAGCACCCACGAAATTTCTCCGGCTTAACAAACCCTCAATTGAGAGAAATGAAGAAGAAATGTCAAACCTTGTCTTTGTCAAAGATGGCGTCACGGGAATCGAGATTCTGCATGAGACGGGACCGATCAAATCCAACACCACCGACATCGTCATCTCCGTCGCCTCTATAAGCGAACAGCCAATACGAAGCAATCAAAAAAACCGAAGCGACCACCGCAACCTCAATCTCCCACGACGACGGTAACAGAACTTCCACCGCTGACTGAACCATCTCGATCAACAGAGTAAAAAGTTGAAATTTCCGAAGCAAAAAGCGCGATAAAAAAGGTGGTCTAGGGATTTATCCTATGGAGGATCAAACGACAGAGATTCAACATTATTCTAGAGACAAGAAACTTCGCCTTCTTGAGAAGAAGAAGAAGAAGAGGAAGTGAGTCAAAAAAGGACAATCGCAGAGAAAAAAGGATTTTGGAAAGAATAAGAAACTGGGAAATTAGTTGTGGAGAATGAATTTACGTAATTACCCTTGGAATTGGAAACAGTTACTGGTTGGGGAATGGGGAACTCGAGTGCTGTGAGGAGAATTCGAGGGTACTTCTGACAATTAACGTAAATAGCAGTAACCGTAGAACCGTCGCATGAAGACTTTTTATATAAACTGAAAAACGAAAAATCTGTACAATGTCCGTTTGGTTCAAAATTGTCAATCCGAAACAAGGAAAATAATTAAACGAATTTGATATTCAAATTATATGTCTACCGTAACCTATTTTGATATTACCAAGTGTGGTAGTTCAGTGGTGCACTTAGATCCTTCCAAAAAAATGTGTTACCTAAATCTTTTTATCCGAATTTCGTTTGTTTGGAAGAATTGTCGATTCTCGAAAAGATGGATACATGTTCATGAAAATATC
The DNA here is from genome assembly GCA_026770425.1 of Boechera divaricarpa. Lineage (NCBI taxonomy): Eukaryota > Viridiplantae > Streptophyta > Magnoliopsida > Brassicales > Brassicaceae > Boechera > Boechera divaricarpa. The sequence continues at coordinate 28,671,598 of CM049188.1, forward strand.
GGAATTCAGTTCCACATTTTACGCGGTCAAAATAAAACTTATCTATGATATTAAAATAAAACGGCCATCATAATTTTATCACAGTCTTTGCATTTAAATCCGATCTAAAGCCGTTAATCAAACTGGTATATGCCTCAAAATTCATCAATCAAATTATAGTATCTTACTACTTTCTATTGATTCAATGTTTTTCTTATAACAAACTTGTAAAATTAGATAAAGAAAATATTAAACAAAAGATTAAAAAAGTGTAAAATATACTTTAGATAATTTAATTTAAAAGCTCTATTTATAGAAATGTATATTCATATTTTTTGCATATCTAATTAACAATAAACAAAATAATCCAGGATACAATAGATTTGATTTCTCTAACCTAGTAAACCGGATAATGATCCATAATAAGATTATTTCAGTTAATTTCTCGGTTCGGTTTTTTTAAAAAGTGGTTTTAATCGAAGAAAAGGCGAATGGAAAGAGGCCACGTGGAAAACAAAGGAGACAGATAGAGAGGGAAGGACCCGTTTTAGGTTTTTTGATTGAAGTATAAATAGATTTGATCAGTAGTCGTTTTTTAAGTGCCTTTACACATACCTTTTCTCCTTCTTCTTCTCTCTTACTCTCTTCTCGCCGCAAAACACCCCAAGCCTCACTCACTCTCTCTTTCTCTGGTAATCTCATCATCTCTCTATCTTCTTTGTTGTATATGTAGCTCTAAGTTTGATTCGTTATGAGTTTACTCATTTTTATGCTTAGATGGTTCCAAATGTTTTACATTTACTTTTTTTAATACTTTTTGTCTTTGTTGCTGCCATGTGAACTCCAGCTCTGTTCTTGTTCGTGGGTTAGATTCATTTCTTTGATGGTTGTTCAGATTCTTTGAGCATAATTGTTGAGAATTGAAGTCAGTTTTGTCCCGGTTGCTCAAAAGTTTCGAGCTTTGTAGATTGCTAGTGATTGAGGTAGCTTCAAATCCGAACAAAAGGAATACTTAGAATGGACTTAGATTGTGGTGCTCCTGAGATTTTCTATGCTTAGTTGGTTGCAAATATTTTACCTTTACTTTTTTTTTCTGCCATCTGAGCTCCAACTCCGTTCTTGGTCGTGGGCTAGCTTCCTTTTTTTAAATAGTTTTTCAGATTCCTTGCGTATAATTGTTCTGAATTGAAGTCTGGCTTGTCTCGGTTACTCAAAAGTTTTGAGATTTGTAGATTGCTAGTGATAGAGGCAGCTTCAAATCCGAACAAAAGGAATACTTCGATTGTGTTTCTCCTGAGATTACTTTGAAGATTTTACTTTGGCTATGAACAGAAGCCTACAGCTTTGTCTTTTATAGTCTAAATACTTAGGTAATGGAAATCCAGATTTCTAGTTAATTTAGAGAGTAGACAATTCTTGGATATGACATAATAGAACTGTTCGGGGTAGTTTGAAAGGAAAGTGATGAGATTTCAAGAATTCTACTAAGATTTTATATTGCTTGATGTATTCTACTTTCAATCTGAATGTTATATGCGTTAGCTGTAAGTTGTAGCAGAGGTACTCACAGTCTTTTATCCCCAGGATCTTCATCGGGGAGTATCACCCGGGTTTTAACTTGCAGGTTCCAATGTGAAATAAGAGTATGAATTATCAGTTGTGATGACTGTGGCTGAACCACATATGGAGCTCAATCAAGAAAGTAAACAATTCAATGCAGAGAAGTTATCGCCAAAGAAAGAACAAAGTCCTGGAGGAGAACATGAAGAATGTGGTCTTACCAGTGCTAATACAAGTGAGGAAACTGTGACTTCAGTTTCTGGTGGTGAGGAATTGGATGTTGATATAGTTGAATCTGATGAAAACAACACATCCACCACTGATGAGGACCCAAACGCTACTGAATACTCAAGCTCATTTTCCGACACTGCATCTGAGAATGCTGACGTGTTGTTTAATGGACTAACCGGAGAAGCTGAGGTCGAATCTCATTATTGGGATGAAACCGATCTAGGACCTGCTTATGATTCTTTTAGCAGCATTTTTCATTTTAGGTGTGTTTTCAGCCTAAATCATTCTCGCATTCCTTCTTTTCTACTGTTCTTGCTGTTTCTCTAATTAGTTTTCTCTTCCGTGTGTTTTTCCAGGAAAAAAAGGCTAACTAATCACTGGAGGAGATTTATCAGGCCACTGATGTGGCGATCCAAGTGGGTTGAGTTAAGAATTAGAGAGTTAGAGTCTCGTGCATTAGAATATCCGAAAGAACTTGAGTCATATGATCAAGAAAAGCTTGAAGCTAATATTGATCCATCTGTGTTGGAAAGTTGTGGTGAGGGGATAAAGTCATTGCCTTTTTCTAATCCGTGTTACAAAAAAAGAGCAGCAAAGAGGAGAAGAAAGCGTAAGAAGGTCGAGAGCACAGATGATTTAATTTCATATATGGCATGTCACAACCTCTTTTCCTATATAGGTATGTGACTAATATACTCGTAACAGTATTAAATCCATACTCTGTCCTTGCTTTGAGCATATCCTTCATATATTGCTGTGGTTTTTGTTGCAGAGACCAAGAGATTGAGCTCAGATGGAATGGCATTGGCTGATGATTTTGGTGGTATGTTCACTAAAACTGCAATAATATCTCATTTTTTCAGACTGTTAATGTTTTGGTGTATTGATATGTTGCTTTTGGCAGTTGCAAAAGATCCACGGATTGATTCAAAGGAACCGGTAGACTTAGATGACGATGACTCACTTTTTCATCACCGAGAAGGAGATAGTGTCTTAGAAGAGGTTCTCTGGAAAATCGAGCTGGTGCATTCGCGTGTTCAGAGATTGAAAATCCAAGTTGATGTTGTGATGTCCAAGAACGCAGCAAGATTCTCTTCCTCAGAGAATCTGAGCCTTCTTGCTGCAAGTTCTGCGCCTAGCCCAACAGCTTCTGCTGGAGGGAATGGAGATGTGATCTCCATAGGAGCAATTTACAACTCTTCACAGCATATGACAGATTATGTTCTTGGTGATTTAGTTTTCTCATCCGAAGGAGTGATTTCGAGCTATGGGGATGCGTTTCATATTCCTGACATAATTGAAAGTACTGTCGGTCTTTTCGCCGATGCTGATGTTACTTTACATCATCCCCAAATTGGAGATTCTTGTGAAGATGCAAGTTCTCTTTGATACCTTAGTTGTTATGTTTCAACATCTTCTTCCATGTTTTCTGATTCAACTTATTGCAGATTTTGGATAATATCTTGATTCGAAATGGAGTGGCTGAAGAAATGAATGCTGATTTGATGGAAACTAGTTGCCATGATGGAGCTGATAAAGCAGAGGAAGGAGAAGGAACCAGTGTGCCGCCATTTCAGCAAACCCAAGAAACAGAACAATATCACCAAGAAGAGAAATCTTTGGTACTACAAGGCCGTGAAGATTCAGTTCTTCGATCATGCTTAGCTTCTGAAATGCTTGTTCCTAGGAACAAAAGGACAAGAGGTGGAGAACGTAAAGCGAGTTCTTGGTGCAAGAAACATCTCAGCGATCCTGAAAGCCAGTGACTGATGAAAAAACTCACTAAGCTTTTGATGAACAGAGTCTCTCATGCCTCTTTGAATCTCCCTTAAATCACAGCGACTATTTCTACTTCAATCTCCTGTTTCTGAACATTCTTTTAGTTTTTTAATTTCTTTCTGCAGTATCTGTGTGTTTAGTTGTTTACAGAACATGTAACTTTGTTTTTTTTCATATTATTTTCTTCTTTAGCTTCTTTTCTGTTTTATGATGATGAAAAGTTAGAGAGAAGACACAAACTGTGTATAATAAAGCTTTAGATATGTAGTTATGTTACAAATTATAAAAACCATGTCTGCTTCGAAGAACATGTTAAAATTTATGCTTTCTGGAATTCGTCTTTTTTTTTTGTCAACAATTTCTTCTTATGAGTAGAATGAAATATATTTGATGAGCATAATCTTCTTCGTTTCACTCTCCTTGGTTTCTTTAGTTTTCAAAAATGATAATATTTCTTCTTTAATATAATTGAACCCATTAATTCTATTTGATGAATCACGAGTTTGTGATCAAATATTTAAATTAAATGTTTGGAACTTATATATTATTATTTTTATGAGATGAGAAAGTATGAAGGTGGAGTCTTTGTGTAACCTTGGTGGCCTATCATGTGCCCTTGGTGGGGTGATAATCAAAAAGTCCCTACTTCAAGTGGAAATTAATATGACTCTGATCATCCCGAAAAAAAAAAAAAAATTAAAGATTAAAAATTGAAAAAGCTTCAAGTTTCAGCTTTACTAGTTGTTTGTTTAAATAATTGTTGGGTAATTCAGTATTGAAAAATTAAAATTAATTTACAAAACTAACAGGACCAATCATAATGTAGTAGCAGCTTTTTGGAGGTTCTTGATATAACACCACCCACGATATCAAATTGAGAATCATTATTGATTATATACTATCTATTTGTCAATTGCTGTTAATGACTTTTTTGATCTCTCTCTCTCTCTCTCTCTCTCTCTGTAAATGTCCTCTCTTTTTACATTTCAATCGCTTATCACAATTTTTAGCACACGTTGTCATAGTGGTTATTCATATATATTTATTATTAATACGAGTAGAGAAGTTAAGATGTTATAAATGTGACTGATAATAATTTATCGGTACGTATACTTAGTACATATGATTAAATATATATTCAATACCATGAAAACAAGTCATTTGCGAAACACACCCTCTTGCGTGAATTTTTCACATCATTATAAAAATATACAAAAGGGACTTTGCAAATATATTATTTTGATCGACACGCATATACATCATAATCCCAAATAAAAGATAATGGTTTCATTATGTGTGAATATTAGTAAATATGTCAATGCTAATAAATGCTCTAACTATGATGCATGCCCATAATAATCATCATTCAAAAGAAGATGGCCCCACGAGGTTAACATGATTAATCCAGCACTTAGTCCCTTTCTTAAGTATTCTCATATATTCTATGTAGGTATTTGTATTAGTAATTCTCTATTGAATGATGATGAGCTCAAGTAAAGATTAGGAAGAACTCAAATATTTCATAGAAATATATAATATTACAAGGAGAAGATGTACAGATTATCAAGTGACAAATTAAGTTTCTTAGATAAAGAATTAGATTTTGTGATAAGAAATTAAGGTAAATGGTTATTATGTCAAAAGACTCAACATTCTGCTTAGATGAACAAATATAACATGTAAAATATGAATCAAGGCTCATATATGATTTGATGAGAGAAGACTACTCCTTAAAGGCTTCCATTGAAAGTGGATCATGAGGACTATGGTAATTACATTAAAAGCACCAACTCTCTTCACTTTCTCTTTACAATTTTTTGAATCTCTTATCTTTCTCTCTCTCCAAAACTACAAGACACCTATGACTGTAAAAGCAAGAGAGAGAAGAGAACAGCAAATCTTAAAGAATGAAATAAAGAGGAAAAAAGCTAGTCAATTGTTTTATTCACACTCTCCCTCTCTCTCCTCTCTCAAATTCTCTAAAAATTGGCATTGGACAGATGAAAAATATCCCCATCTTCTTCTCTATCCTTTGGCTATCTCTCTCTTTCTCTCACAATTATTCACTTACTCACTCACTCTTCGTCTCCTTCTGTTTCATGCAAGATTCAAAGACCTCACCTGCAAGGTATGCATATTAATTACCTCACTCCCTTAATCAATGCTTAGTATTCAGTTTTGGATTTTTTGGTTTACTTCAAAATTAATCAGGGTTTCATAAACACTCACATGATTATGTAACTGTTTGGGGTTTTCTCTTAAAAGAAAATGAAATACCATATCACAATCTCATTCTTGCAGAGCGATCAAATTCTCATCGGTTTATATTCTTATACATGATCTAATATAGTTTTTCCAGTCCCATGTTTTTTTCTAAATTTTGGTTCCAAACCAGATAAGCAGTCCCAATTCTCACCTTCAAAATTATTCTTTTGATTATACTTTAAGACGAAAAAATTAACACTTATTTTTATTATTTGATAAATTTTAAGGAATCTTTAATATCAATAGGTGGTAAAAATAGACTTTGTACTTTAACGAAATAAAAATTCAACCAAAATTAGTCCCGTGTAGCATGGATTAATATATATTTTAAAATTCGAAATTATAAATTTATATTTATATTTATTCTGAAATTTTATACACGCTAAGATGAGTTTTCGTTAAGATTTTATTATAATGAGATAATATATTATTTTGTTAAGATTAAGTAATCGTAATCTAGAGTATAAAGAATATTGATGACATATAAGGTTTATACTCGTGATCTATAAATCAATAAATGAACAAAACCGTAATCTAGTTTTTTTTTATTAGTGGTTAGAATTTAAAATCGTGTGTTTTTGGTTTTATTTTGGTTTTTTTTTAAAAAAGATAAACATGTAATGTAGGTTTTACGTTTTGCAAAATAAAATATTTGACAATATTTACATGTTTATTGACATTATCGATTATAATATTTTTTTTTTGTAAAAAGATTTTGATTAATTTTAAAAACAAAAAACAGAAAAATATTTAAAAATTTATGCACTACATGTTATTTTGAAATTTGTTATTTATTAGAAGTGATTTATTTCCTAAAATCTTGATAATAATTATAGAAGATTCAGTAAGTGGTTTAAGTAAATAAGTAATTATATATTTAAGGAAATATCGATATTTAAAGATATTTAGGTAAATTTCAGTATATTTGATTTAATTTCTTTAAATAATCTTTGATTTTAATTAAATGATCACATAATAGCGTATGACTAAAATATTTTTAATAAAAAATTAAAATTTATTCTTTGATGTTTTGCAACCTAGTTTGGGCCAATATTGGGCTTTAATCTCAATTATGCTCAATCGTCTATTGTTTGTTCTTTTTCCTTTTTTCGTCTATTGTTTGTTCTTTAAAACGGCCATAAAATATACTACTACAAGATACGTATCAAATACAAAAAAGACATGTACCATAAATAAAGATGCTTTGTTGTTAATGGATTCATAAATTTCAGATTCGTTTATTTATTTATAGGTTTTATGTCATAACACAACTGTCTTAAATAAATGAAAAAATAGTTACTGATCCATAATTGGTAAATAAATAAATAAAATCCTAAAACAAAATATTATTGTTTCCCTGTTAAAGTCAAAGAAGAAAATAATAGTTTTCTTGTTTCCTTTTTTCCTAAACCCAAACTTGGAATCTAATTACCCCAATTTAGAAGTTGTAAGAAAATTAGCTTCTCGAATTTCAAATCTCTTACGCGCTTTAATTTGTAAAGTAATTAATTAACATTAGTAATGATTCATTTAGGTATAAATTTTAAATTTTTAGTCATCACCAAAAAAAGAATGTGTGAGTGTGACATAAAAAAGGTAATGGCAAACAGAAAACCTTGGTACCAGAGAGCTATGGCGGTGGCGAGATTCGCGACGAATTGGAGGAGAACAATCCCTAAATCATCACAACAACAACCAGAGAATATTCGTCAGTCTCGAAACCCTAGCTTCAACAACAAGTCATCGAATCAAAACCAAATTCATCATCAGCTGAGGAAATGCACGTCTTTGAAAGTAGCTGCGAATTCGTTTACTAGGGTTTGTCTCTGTGCTCCGATCGGTCCATACGACGATGTTTTCCTAAACTATGTTCCGCCGAGAAGAAGCTCTAGTTATCCTCCGTCGAAGCCTCTTCCTATGGTGACGGAGACGGCTATTACTACGGCGGTGGCAACAGCGGCGAGGATGAGTACCGATTCAGGGAGGAGGATGTTTTTTAGAGGGAAGTCGTTGAAGGAGAACGCGTTGATGAGGAGGTTTGTGGTGGCGGAAGAAGAAGCGATGATGGAAAATAGAAGGAGAGATCAAATGGAGATTGTAAGGAAGAGAAATCAGATGAGGAGGAAGAAGAAGCTTGGACCTAGTCCTCTTAGTCGTATGGTTATTGCTGAAGATCAACAAGTTTGTCATCAATGAAACTTCAATCAAGAACAGAGAAACACTCAAAAGAAGAAAGAGGAAGATTTTTATTTTTATTTTTGTAATTGTGTTTCTTTTAATTCAGAGATAATTAGCCAGAACACGATGCCGTTTCATGTCCTTCTAAATGGTGCCGTTTTTGTTTATTTAGTGTTTTTTTTTTTTTGGAATTTTCTAATGAAGGATGAAGCTAAACAGAATTAAAATGGTTATCTTTGGTCCGGTTAAATTTGATTAGTTTGCTAACGCATACGGGTTCCTAAACTATTCAATTGAATATATCTGTTGCTAGTTTAGTGTTCATAGTAAGTATTTTAATGGATGCTTGAGATTGAAGACTGGTTGGTTCTGCAATCGTTCCCTTGATATATCAGAAATAATAGTCAGACTTAGTCAATATATATGTATATGGATGTGTATATATTTGATTTTTTTTTAGAATGTCAATGTAAAACAATTAATTTTTTAGAATGTCAATGATTTTTATGTATATATTGATTATTGTTTGCATGCATGTATCTACATACAAGCATAATTAAAAGTATGCAGTTTAGTATATGTATTCCTCGTAATTTTATAAGAAAAAAACATAATTATATCGTGTTACATGTTTAGTTGGCTTAGCTTGAAAGGCACTCAGAAGCTTGGGTCTATGAAATATCTGACATCATGTGATGGTGCGTTTATACTCACATTTCCTCTTGTTTCTTGTTTATAGATGACATTTAGATTTTTCCTCTAAAGACATAAATCAACCAATAATTATACCAAAAACTATACTAATACTTCAATAATTACATCATGATTTTTTTGGAATTATAAACTTTTTTTTTTAATTCTTCTTCTCAGCTAATTGAGTAATTTTAAATGACTAAAACAATTAATTCTTCTATAAAAAGGTTAATATCGACCATAGTTAATGGAGGCAGAGGGCATATTCTCACGAATGCATACTGTATTACAAAACGTTGTATTCGACTCGTCATATCAGTGTTTGATTTTTCTAAATTCAACTGCATATATATAATTAAGCCCTATATCTCTAGTTGATCGTATCTAGATCACAAAAGAAATTTGGTGACAAAAACTGGAGAAATATAAAGTGGATAGAAAAGAAGACAAGCGCCCGACCAAAGTGTGTCAGCCTATGAAGAAGAAGGAATGTTGGGAAGGAGACTTGTCAGTTGTCACTTTGGGTTAATTGCAAGTTTTTTGTTTTTTTAAATCTTCTTGCTTGAATTGTATTCCAAGCTCATATCATTTTATTATTATTCTTACTTACTTTCTAACATCGAACCTATGATTTCTATTGTTATTAGTTATTACCAATTTCTTTCCATTACTACTGATGAAAGTCTGAAACAACTAAATGTTTATTTTAACAAATATATGTTTAGTACCGTATTTGGGCTATGAGATAATGACACGACTTTTCAATCTAAAACAGTATAACTCTCTTTCAGATAATATTAAGAACAATTATCTTCCAACTAACAATGTTTAATATTTCTTAACATAGGAATGTTTTCATTTTCATAAAAACCAACTCATGGTGGTTTAGTTGTTGAATGATTCATCATTGTCCATAAAGTACTAGAGTTTGATTCCATTACGAAATTTAATTATAGTTGAAAAATTGTAAACATTTTAAATGACAAAAGTATCCAATTTTCACATATTTTAAAGATTAATCCGTCTGATTTTGGGTTCAAAATTTATCGGTTTTAAGATCCATTTTTTCTATAAACACTATAGTTTGTTGAATGGGATAGTTTATGCGTTAAAATACTAAATTTCAAATTCTGTAAACATTTTTAAAAAAAAATTCCGTAACTAATATCTGGTGAATATAACCACTGATGAATTGAATGATGATTAATCGATTATTATAAAGAAGGCAGACCAAAAAAAAAAAAAAGGGAACACAATTTTGACTTAAACTGACATAAGTACGAAATCACGCGCGTACGAAGGCCCGTGTGGTCGTCAGACACGACCAAAGATACGATAAAAAAAATTCATGAGATTGGTCTCACGAAACTTTTTTATTATATCTTCTTCAATAGCATCAACTGACGTAATCATGATAAATTGACAAGTATACGACAGAATTCCCTCCACCAAACCTAACCGTTTTGGTCAATCCCCTATATATATTAATCAAAAATCATTTTAACAAAATAATCTTATGTTTACGTGAAATATTACAACACTGTTATACTGACGTATCGTCGCCAAAATAATTTTCAGAAAATATATTTTATAAAATATTAATTATTAGACTAATTACATAATATGTCATTAGATCAATCATATATAAATTGTCTTTATTTTAAAAATTATAATCTTACTTAAATTAGATTTATTTATTTATGAAAAATCAAGTAAGTAAATATTCCATAAAATTATACCTGATTTTATTGTTTCATTTCAATTATTTATACAATAATATACTATAAAAATATTTAAAGATATTTATTTAATTTATTAGTTTTCTAAAAAATATTATAAATATCTTATTCTACGTATAACGCGGAGAATACCTAGTATTAATTATTTGTAACATGTAACTTAAGACCATTAATAGGGTTTTTTAAGGGATTTTTAATGGGGGTTCTTAGGTGTTTTATTATTAAATTAAAAACAAAAAGAAAATTTCTTAAGAACCGGCTCTTATTTGGAATATTTAAGAACATGCTTTTAAGAACTTTATAATTAAATATTAGTTAAAAAACCAAAATGGGTTTCTCTAATACTTATGATGATTTTAATTTTTTGGACTGTATTACTACTAGCTTTCATTATCTATAATCTAAGTCGGGTTAATTAATGATTATATCAACAGTTTTTGGTCAAATTTTGAAATCTGAGTTTGGTTTCCTTAAAATGTTTGTCTTTGCAATGAAGTAAAGTTAAAACAACATTGAGTGAGAAAGTGGCCAACTAATTCTCTCTGTACCATCAATCTAAAATATTAATTGATTTGATTTGATTAATCCAAAAGGTAGTCAGATAAAGAAAAAAGAAAAAGGTTTTAAATTTCTTTCCATACCAGCTAGACGCAGAATCAAAGTAGCAGACTTTTTCTACATATTCAAAGTTACTTATCTCCCAAAAACCCAAAATATAGAAAGAAAAAGAATCATATGTTAGAAAAGCAATAAGAAGAAGAAGAAAGAAAGAAAGAAAATTAATAGACGAAGAGTCTTTCTTCTCTGGTTGCTTCTTTTTATTTCTTTCTCTCGAGGAACAGCTTTTCTCTGTAACCCCAGAATCAAGGTAAGTGATTCATGTTGCTTGTGATTATCCCAATGATGTTTTCCAAATATTTTTGTCGTTGGGTCTGCTTAATCACAAGAGTTGTGTATTATTTATTTTTGTTAGTTTCTCTGATCTATTTCTTGTCTAAGTTGTCTTTTAGAGTTGTTGATTCCAAGAAGTATATTCTGAGGAAAATTTTCCAAACAAAATCGATAATAATACTAATATCTGCTGCATAAGTAAATTTATAATCAATTTTATGTGATTTAATCAGTTTACCTAATTTGGGCTTAGAAAGATAGAGTTCGATTTAAGATTTCTCAAAAGTTAAAAAAAAAAAAAAACTTTCCTTTTGCATGAAAGCTCAACAACTTCAAATCTTTGTTTTCTGGCAGTTTCCTCTTGTCTTTGATTGTTCAATTGGGATTTTTTTTTTTTTTTGTTTCGTTTTAACTCTTTTGTCCGAAACTGCTGTTTCAATTTGGAATATGTTGCAGGAGTTTTTTTGTGGTTAAAACTGTTCCTCCTTGGTAAAACAGAGCAATCATGCTAATTTGCGCCGTCATTCCAAATCTTAACCATCATCAAACTCAGTAAGCTATAATGTTTTATAACCATTTGCTTGAATCAAGAAAAGCTTCAAAAATGTTTACAACGTTCTGTTTCTTGTTATGAACAGTTAAAAGGAAAGTAATGTTCAAGAAATGGGGAAGAAAGGAAGTTGGTTTTCTGCAATCAAAAGGGTTTTCACACCACATGCCAAAGAGAAACAGCTAAGCAACAGCAACAACAACGTAAGCAAGTTTTTAAATACTTTACATTTGGTTTTATAAACTGAAGCGATGAATTGATGAGATTGAAGTGTATATACATTTTGGTGTTTTATGGTTTTATGTTTTGACAGCAAGAATCAGAGAGAAAGAGTGAAAACAAAGAAAAGAAGAAGAAAGGTTTTGGAAAGAAGCTAAGGAATGGAGAAACCAATACATTTCTTCCCATTTTTAGACAGCCTAGTAGTATCGAAAAGATCCTGTGTGAAGCCGAAAGAGAGCATAACCTTGTCTTTAGGCCACCAACTCCCACGGATCGAGCAAAGTCATCATCAACCTCGGTTCCATCTCCTTCTGTTAGGCCTTCTTCTCCTAAAGTGTCTTCTCAGAGATATGTCTCTTCTCCAAAACCAATTTCGCCAAGAGTTGCTTCCTCTCAAGCCCCTTCTCCAAAGCCCCCTTCCCCAAAGCCTCCTTCTCCAAGAGCAGTTTCGCCTAGGATTGTGCAGCGACGTGAGTTTGTGTATAAACCAGAGCCAACTCTACTGGTCAGAAATGCTACTGCAACAAAGATTCAAGCAGCTTTCAGAGGTTACATGGTAATGTAAAACATTCTTGATTCTGTTTTGTCACCATTAATCAAACAGTAGCATCCATAATTTAGGAGATGGAATTTTGTTTGTAGGCAAGGAGAAGTTTCAGAGCTTTGAAAGGTCTTGTTAGGCTTCAAGGAGTGGTGAGAGGACACAGCGTGAAGCGTCAAACGATGAATGCTATGAAGTATATGCAGCTTTTAGTCCGAGTCCAAACACAAGTCCAGTCACGTCGCATCCAAATGCTGGAAAATCGAGTTAGGAATGATAAAGATGACACGAAATTAGCCTCTAGCCTTATGGTAAGTGCTCTCATGAAACTTAGTGAGACAAGAAAAGATCTCTCTTAATTGAATCATTTGAGCATTATTGTTCTTTCTTGCAGTCTGAGGATTGGGACGATAGCGTGCTGACAAAAGAAGAAAAAGATGCGAGGCTGCATAGGAAGATTGATGCAATGATCAAAAGAGAACGTTCCATGGCTTATGCTTATTCTCACCAGGTATACTCATCTCTCCTATACTCACCAAATATCCTCGGTTTTCGCCAACATCACTCTGTGACTGTTTGTTTTCTACTCAGTTATGGAAAAATAGTCCCAAGTCTGCTCAGGACATTCGAACAAGTGGGTTCCCACTTTGGTGGAACTGGGTGGACCGGCAGAAGAACCAAATCCAACCATTCAGGCTAACACCAACACGACCGAGCCGAAGCCCTCAGCCTCAATCTAGCAACCAAAACCATTTCAGGCTCAACAACAGTTTCGACACTTTCACACCCAATTCATCAAAATCCACATTTGTTACTCCATCTAGACCCATTCATACTCCGCAACCATACAGTAGCAGCGTCTCAAGATACTCACGAGGAGGAGGAAGAGCTACACAAGATTCTCCTTTCAAAGATGATGATAGCCTCACAAGCTGCCCTCCATTCTCAGCTCCAAGTTACATGGCTCCAACAGTCTCAGCTAAAGCAAAAGTGAGAGCAAACAGTAATCCAAAAGAGAGAATGGACCGTACACCGGTTAGCACAAACGAGAAGAGACGGAGTTCGTTCCCTCTTGGTTCGTTCAAATGGAACAAAGGGTCATTGTTCATGAGCAGCAACAGTAACAACAAGGGTCCAGGTTCTTCTTCTGGTGCTGTGGTGCTTGAGAAGCACAAAACCCTCAAATCCGTAGGAAATTTGAGTATTGATTCTACTGGTTCGATGCCTTCAACAGTTGGGAGGAGGGCTTTTAACAGATTTGCGTGATTTGTCTTTTTCTCGAAAAGAAAAAAACCTTGACTTTTTTTTTTTTTCCTTGTCTTTGATTTGTTTATTTTACATCAATTTTATGAGTGGTGATGATTTTGAGTGTTGTTTTGTGTTCTTGATTACGAATTTTACAGATGTAACATAATAATAAAAAAGTAAACAACAAAAGCAGAGGATTTGGATTGTACAGTGTGATCTTCTTTATATATCTAAAATCACTGGTCAAATAAAAAATACCAAGAAAATATGATCTACCATTTTCCAGAACTAGGGCTTCGATTTTCAAACTGCAGAGATTTTGCCTGTTAATCCCGAATCTGCTTTTGGGCCAAACAACAAACTTTAACCTTTCTTCTGGGCCAAACTACACCATTCTTGCAACTAAATTAAAAAAAAAAAAAACCAATCAAAATATAGTTTTTAGTTTTCTTTTGGTAACTAATTTATTAGTTGTACCAGATTTTTTTTTCTACAATGCATATTAAAAAAAAAAGAATTGTAATTTCTATTTTGAAAATTCGGATAAAATTATAATAAATTAATCTTTTTGTATGCTATAATAGTTAACTAGGTTCGAGTATGATCGATTCAGTATGGTTACTTAGCTTAATACAAATCAACAAGATGAATCATCTTATATCAATATTAAAAAATTAAAGGTCAATCCATGATACAGTGGCGTCATGTATCATCATTTTTCCTTAAAATATATATCTTCTTGTAAAAACTTTGGATGTGATAATTGATGTGTTTTCTTCTATTGCTTTGTCGCTTTCACACTATTAATCCACAAAGGATCAGTGATCAACAAAATATCCTTGTTGTAAATTTTGACCAAATGCCCTAAAGTCAAATCTTTGACTTTTTAGTGTTCCTTCTCAACACTCAAGATTTGATATTATTATCACAGAAGACCAAAATCTTTCACACAAACCGAGAAGAAGAAAAACATCACAGAAGATCAAATGTTTCGTGAACTTATTCTCTGCCAAGCAATTCTTGCTCTGTTCTTTACTCTGTTTTACAATTCCCATGGCTACTTCGTCCCACAAGGATCTGTAGGAATCGGCTACAACGGTTACTTCACTTTAACCAACACAACAAAACACGCATACGGTCAAGCTTTCGACAGCGAACTTTATTCATTGAAGAACTCATCAACAGGTCTCTTAACATCTTTCTCAGTCAACTTCTTCTTCGCGATCGTCCCTGAGCATAATCACCAAGGCTCACACGGTATGGCTTTCGTTATCTCTCCCACAAGAGGCCTTCCCGGAGCTTCCTCTGATCAGTACCTCGGAATCTTCAACGAATCAAATAACGGTAAAACCTCGAATCACGTGATAGCTATCGAGTTAGATATAAATAAAGACGAAGAGTTTGGAGATATTGATGATAATCATGTTGGGATTAACATTAATGGTTTGAGATCTGTTGTCTCTGCTTCTGCTGGTTACTATGATGATAAAGATGGAAACTTTAGAAACCTTTCTTTGATCAGCAGAAAGGTAATGAGGCTTTCGATTGTTTATAGTCAACCTGATCAACAGCTCAATGTTACTTTATTCCCTGCTGAGATCTCTGTTCCGCCTCAGAAACCGCTTTTGTCTTTAAACCGAGATCTCTCGCCGTATTTGCGTGAGAAAATGTATCTTGGATTCACTGCATCGACTGGCTCGGTTGGAGCAATACATTACATGATGGGTTGGTTTGTTAATGGAGTAGTCGAGTATCCGAGATTGGAGTTTAGTATTCTACCAATCCTTCCTCGATATCCTAAGAAATCGTCTAATAAAACAAAAACGGTTTTAGCGGTCTGCTTAACGGTATCCGTGATTGCTGCGTTTGTCGCCTCTTGGATCGGTTTCATCTTCTATTTGAGGCATAAGAAGGTCAAAGAGGTTCTTGAGGAATGGGAGATTCAATATGGACCTCATAGGTTTGCTTATAAGGAGCTTTACAATGCCACAAAGGGTTTCAAGGAGAAACAACTTCTTGGGAAAGGAGGTTTTGGTCAAGTCTATAAAGGAACACTTCCAGGTTCTGATGCAGAGATTGCTGTCAAACGGACTTCTCATGATTCAAGACAAGGGATGAGCGAGTTTCTAGCCGAGATTTCAACCATTGGTCGTCTTAGACATCCAAACTTAGTCAGGCTTTTGGGGTATTGTAGGCATAAAGAGAATCTCTACTTGGTTTATGACTTTATGCCTAATGGAAGCCTTGACAAGTATCTAAACCGTGAGAATCAAGAACGGCTCACTTGGGAACAACGTTTCAAGATTATCAAAGATGTTGCAACTGCTCTACTACACCTGCATCAAGAATGGGTGCAAGTCATCATTCATCGAGATATCAAACCGGCTAATGTTTTAATCGACCATGAAATGAATGCGAGGCTCGGGGATTTCGGACTGGCAAAGCTGTATGATCAAGGATTTGATCCTGAGACATCTAAAGTAGCAGGAACATTCGGGTATATCGCACCTGAGTTTCTAAGAACAGGAAGAGCAACTACAAGCACTGATGTTTATGCCTTTGGATTGGTAATGCTTGAAGTAGTTTGTGGTAGAAGGTTGATTGAACGACGTGCAGCGGAAAATGAAGAATATCTTGTGGATTGGATCTTAGAGCTTTGGGAAAATGGGAAAATTTTCGATGCTGCAGAGGAACGTATACGTCAAGAACGAAACAGGGGACAACTTGAGCTGGTTTTGAAGCTTGGTGTTTTGTGTTCGCATCAAGCAGCATCGATTAGACCAGCTATGAGTGCGGTTATGCGGATTTTGAATGGCGTTTCACAGCTTCCAGATAATCTTCTTGATGTCATAAGGGCTGAGAAATTCAGAGGATGGCCTGAGACATCAATGGAAGTACTACTTGATGTGAATTCATTAAGTACATTGGAGTTAACAGATTCATTCGTCTCCCACGCACGCTGAAATTTTTCTTTTACCATTGATTCTTTGGTTACCAAGAAGATACACAAATCTGAGATTGTGCACATTTATATTGATAGCTTGCTTTGTATTAGTAATATTTTTTCTAGGTTAGTAGAAAAAGACCACACTGTTCCCTTCAAATCCTTCTGTATTCTGATACAATTTTATATAAACAATTTGATATTTGATCTTCTAGTAGCCTCTGTAGACAGTATTTATAGATCACTGTAAGTATTCTTATCACAATTATTGGCTATATTAATTGAATGGTTATGAAATCTGTCGATATAACAGTTACCGCTGTGATTGGCCAATTAGTTTAGACTATCTAAAGAAATTATCCAACTAGGGGAAGAAACAAGATCAAACAAAATTCAGGTTTATTTTTCTATTGACCATGAATTATCTTAAAATACTTGTTCATATTAAATCTGCTACTTCTTTTTCTCATCATAGTTGACCAAGATCAAACAAAGTTCTTTTTCTCATCATAGTTGCTAATGACGGTAATGTTCAGTAATATGCTATTAACGTTGCCTTTGCATTATTATTACCAAAATTTCAAAATTCAAACCTATCAAAAACCCTAAAAAGATGCAGTTCTTGAAACCTATGAAGAAGATGAAAAGCATCAAGAAAACTAAAAGAAAAAAAAAAAAAAAAGAGATCTGGATTTTATAACGAATGTAGCGACTTGTTCGAGGCCACGATCAACATTAAGAAAACTTGATAGGCACGGAGAATCGCTATTTGTTATTGCCAACCTTCAAGGCAACTTACGCCATTGTTTAATTTGACGTCATTGCTCTGCTAATTGGCTTTTCTGAAACTAAAATTCGACAAATAAAAAACTTGGAAACACAGCAACAAAAACCCTAAAAACGCCGTGAGAGAGACAACTAAAGAACCCTTAGAAGATGAAGAGATAAACTATGGCTTATAATCGAACTAAGAGATGATTCTGAAAGACATCGACTTTACTGATTTATATAGAAGTAATAGAAGCGGCTGCGGAGGAAAGAGTAGAAACCCTAATTTCATTATTTTATCAAAGCGACGAAATAGTAGTTAATGGGCCAAAGGGCCTACTTTTGATTCAAAATGGGCTCAGATCCACAAAGTAATTGCTCTGAAATTATTATTTGTCAAATAAAAATAAACTATGTATTACTCGAAAAAATATTAAACTATACTAGTTCTACTCCATTATCAATTTTAGAATTGGACGTAAAGTTTCCATCAAGCCGAATCAACTACTTTTGGTACAGTAAAAGGTTCCAAACATGATTCGTTCGCTATAAATTGGGATGTTCAACCAATTGATATCTAGCTATATTGTAGTCTTAAACTAAACCAATCAGAATAAAACCATGAATAAATTTCACTAATGAAACCAAACTCTATTCTAAGCCAAATAATCACCCTAATCCAATAAATAGTTCCTAAAATGGTAACAAATTCCGAGTTTGACCTAAGTATAATT
Organism: Boechera divaricarpa; assembly: GCA_026770425.1. Lineage (NCBI taxonomy): Eukaryota > Viridiplantae > Streptophyta > Magnoliopsida > Brassicales > Brassicaceae > Boechera > Boechera divaricarpa. Next base: position 28,689,920 of record CM049188.1, read on the forward strand.
AATGATCCAAACAAGATATCTTGCCAATTCTAGATGTGATAAACTTAACATATACACTAATTAAAGTATATCATTTATTTCATTTTGTTACAACTATTGAGATAGACGTTAACCAATAAATAATAATGATCTAATAATTATGCGAGTAGGTGAAGAAAGCTATTAAAGAATTACAACTTGGAAATAATTTTCTTAGGCTCTAGATCTAACCATATATAGAACTTGCCGGAAGTCAGCTTCTCCGGAGGAAGCAACACCAACTTGGCGACAGTGGCAGCAGCCTCGTCCGCCGTGTGAGTCCCCTGATCACCGGTCATAGACGTACGAGTGAAACCAGGGCATAAACAATTTATACTTAGTTTTTTGCCGTCGTAACGTCGAGCCAAAACCCTAGAGTAAGCGTTTAAGGCCATCTTTGAGATGGCGTAGTCCGGCCAGTTCTCCGGCCATCCTTGATTCTCCCACGTCCCGCTCTTCACGTCCTGCAGAAATTGAATCACCGTCGCATCGATTTGTTCGCAGGTAAGGTCTTCACTTTCTAGGGTTCGACTTATACTAGGGTTTCTCAGTTTCTGTATGCCAAAAAGGATATCGAAATGAGTCAAATAGATTCGACTATATATCCGGGATTAGTGAGTATTGTTCCTCATTAATAATTTTATTCAGCATAAAAGATACATATAATTGGAACAAATTTTACTAGCATTTTATATATCAACATATCTTAGTAGATATTAAAAAAATGCATATCACCTATATATAGGTTTCTTGTTCCTCGCGAGTGTTTTAAAAAAGAAACTATATTATTAGATGTGAGAATCGAGTAAGATTATGAATATCGAATAGATGTTAAATCATTATAGCTTTTTGATATTATTCGATTTCCGCAATATTTCAAAATGCAAAGATAATGTTTTATAAATAGAGTAGGAGAAATATAATATATATATATATATATATTTTTTTTTTTGCCGACAGTAGGAAGGAGAAAGAGATTATAGTACGTTTAATGTGCCAAGCCTTGAACTGATGTTAAGGATGCGGCTAACGGAGTCCGAACGGCGAAATAAGGGCAAAAGCGCCTCCGTTAACAGCTTGGCACCGTAGAAATTGGTCTTGATAATGGTCTCTGGCTGTTTGATTAAATTCTCCCCGACAGCGTTAAATGAAACTGCCGCATTGTTCACCTGTGCAAGACGACGCCGTGTAATTATTCCATAAGTAAAAATCTCGAATTATAAATAATTTTTTGAAAAGAATAGACTGTAAAAGAGAAAATTGTCTATCAACAAATTCTTTTATCACAACAACTAAAAGAGTAATCAACTTTCTACGCTTCACTGGAGTTTTGTACAGTAATATTTTATATAGTAGTTGTGGATATAATTCAATGTCTAATTACATGTATAGTGTGTATGCATTTTTAATAATTATTAAAACATTATTAGTTTTGTAATTACCAGAATGTCGAGTACTCCGAAGTTGCGACGGAACCAGGAGGCGAAGGCGGCGATGGAAGAAGGATCGGAGATGTCGAGGCACCAAAAATGAACGTTTTGAAAGCCAATGCGGCGGAGGGAATCAGCGGCTTGGCTTCCGTTTTCGGCGTTTCTGGCGGTTAAAACGACAGTTAGTCCAAGCTCCAATAACCTCTTCACCACCGCAAAACCTATACCTTTGTTTGCTCCGGTCACTACCGCTGTTGTTTCTTCCGACCACCACCTTCAATAATCAAAACCAAGTTAAATTTATTATGTAGGAAGAGACTTTGGACACGAAGCCTTAGAAGGGATTTATGTACCTATTTGTTGGAGAAAGAGGAGGGATTAGATGATCCATTTTTATTATGTTTTGAAAGCAGAAAGGTGACTATTGATGCTAACGAAGACTTGATGAGGGGATTATGTATACATATTCTTATATGAATTAATTATATGATGACATGACTAGGGTTATGTAAATATATAGACCTGGATGAACACATGGATATTGATTTATAAAAATACATAGCATATGGCTGTGTTCGTGTGTGGCGGTGCCAGACAATAAAATATAATAAAATGTCCAGGAAACTCGTGAATAATGCCTTAAATAGCGAAACTTTCTAAAATATATATCGGTAACGTCCATTGGTTCTTATAACTTTTGGATATTTGACTATTAGTTTTCCTTGCCCACCTAAACGTTTTGGACGGCAAAAACAGATTGATTTTTTCGTATAGGTTTCTGAGATTATTGTTCGCGTTTGATTAATGATGGAAGAAGTGTTGGCGAACAGAATATACAATGCTAACTATAAAGGTTAAGATAACAATGTTACATCTTCAATTTGATTTTTTCGTTACATAAAAACGGATGAAAGTGTTTAACATTTCAAAAAAAAAAAAAACTGATTAAAGCGAAAATATATATAAAAAATATAGATATTCCAGGTTATCAAAAAATCTTGATATTCCAAAGATGATGATCGAAAATTTGAAGTTGAAGTATAGAACAACCTATATGTGTCATATAGGTTGAAGATTATAAGCTTCTACATTATTGTAGGTTTTGAATTTGACGTTTTGCATTTTGGATTGGGTATCTAGCCTTTAGAAATAATTAGGTGGTCGCACTTGTTTTTTTTCCTTTTTGGGTCATATATTTCATACTTATGCATTCATAAGCAACAATATGAACTAAATCTCAATACGGAATCTTACAAAAGCGGTCATATATAGATTTGAAGTTTGGCGAGGCAAAGAGATGAGATCTCTCAATACGGAATTTTACCAAGTCATCCTAAGTGTTGAATCTGTAAACCAATTATTGGAGACTAAAAACAAAAAGTAATATACATGAATTGCACATTGTGCTATGTATTTACTATTTAGGTATAAAACACCTTTATTGGTTTACAGTCTTTGGGCAGAGAGGTTTGGTGAGGAAGGTATGAATATTATTATAAACAGAAAAGAGAATCTTTCTGGTTTAAACACATAAACTATCTCTATGCACACAAAAAAAAACAAAAAAAAAGGAAGAAGAAAAAAGCCAACGAGTTAAGTGACTTTAATAATCTTAGCCTCTGATTCTGTTCTGTCCCGAGAGGAGACAAGTGAAATGCAATTGTCTAGGGTTATTTTGTGCTGATTCTGCTCTTGTGGAATAAAAATAAGTGATTTGGTCGAGCCCAAGATCGCAATTTGTTTTTGTTATTGCCAACCTTAGTTTAGGATCCATTAGACGTCTTTGATAATCTTGAAACGTTGTTCCCAGGTAAGCCGTTCTTGATTCTCATTCGGGTTGCTACGGTTTAGATACTTGTCAAGGCTTCCGTTAGGCATAAAGTCATAAACTAAGTAGAGATTCTCTTTATGCTTACAATAGCCCAAAAGCCTGACTAGGTTTGGATGTCTGAGACGACCAATGGTCGGAATCTCGGCTAGAAAATCTCCCATCCCTTCTCTTGAATCATGAGAAGTTCGTTTCACAGCGATCTCTACATGGGAATCCGAAGCTTTCCTTTACAGACCTGACCAAATCCTCCTTTCCCGAGAAGTTGTATCTCCTTGAAACCCTTTGTGGTGTTGGATAATTCCTAAAGATTAGGGATTACATATCTTCTAACAAGTCGGTTAGAGATATGATAGGATTACAATAAGATTAGCTAAGTTCTAAAAAGTGTTAGATCTTATATGATAAGGTTTGTAAGTCCTAAACACAATAGGATTAGGGTGAGCTAATACCTATAAATAGAGAGTCTATCGAGAGTTGTTCCATAAGACTCAAGACAGAAGACTAAGAGACGAGTCTATTTAGAGAGTTGTTCCAAAAGACTTAAAAGAGAAAAGAGTTTAGGTTTTGAGAGAGTTTCCTAAACATTAATAAGAAAAGTTGTTCTTGTTATTTTCTTTGAGTCTAAACACATACAAAATTACATTTGGTATCAGAGCGGTACTGTTCATGACGGGACACTGTTCACGGTAGGTATTGTTCATGACGAAAGCTTGCTATCACCACATAAACAAAGGAATTTGCTTGGAGTGCAAGTAATTCAAGTGTTGGAATTAAAGGGGAGAATGTTGGGTAATTCCAACATTACTTGGACAGCAAGATATTAATCGAGTCAAAGATTAATATCAAGGGTGTTTTATCGAGATTAGGATAGAGTTAAGATAGATTCTAATAGATTTGGAGTTAGAAAACTATTAGCAAATCCTAATGTGATTAATTAGAAGAGATTTCTCCGTATAAATAATAATGGTTATGTGAGCTTTGGTATAATGAGAGTCATAAGATTGATTAGTTTTTGGTGAAACTTTTCTAAACAAATAATAAAAAAAGAGTTCTTATAAACTTGTGACTAACAAAACAATAATTGGTATCAGAGCTTTTTCTTGTGAAGAGGAAACGATCGAGAAGGAGAAGACGGTCGAGCTTGTGGAGGAGTCATGACCAAACACAGCGTTCATGTAAAGCAACGTTGGTGTGAAGAGACGTGTTCGGGAGGAGCAACGTTCGTGAGAAACAACGTGTTCATGAGGAGCAACGTTCGTGAGAATCAACGTGTTCGTGAGGAGCAACGTTCGTGAGAAACAACGGGTTCGTGAGGAGACGTTCGTGCAAATCAGAAATTTAAGACGAGGGGTTTCTGATCGGTGGCAAAGGCAAAATACGGCCAGCTCGAGGAGGAGACGAGGCCAGACACAACCGGCGGAAGTATTGTTCACAATGGTATTATTCACATATACTGTTCACGGCGAACCAAAAGCACGAGGAGGTGATCATTGGTTGAAGCTGATCGAGACGTAACATGGAGGAAGAGAGGGATATCACAACATCAAACAAAGAAAATTGTTTGGAGTGCAAGTAATTCAAATGTTGGAATTAAGGGAGAAAATGTTAGGTAATTCCAACATTACTTGGACCGCAAGATATTAATCGAGTCAAAGATTAATATCAAGGGTGCTTTATCGAGATTAGGATAAAGTTAAGATAGATTCTAATAGATTTGGAGTTAGCAAACTATTAGTAAATCCTAATGTGATTAGAAGAGACTTCTCTTAATAAATAGTAATGGCTATGTGAGCCTTGCTATAATGAGAGTCATAAGATTGTTTAGTTTTTGGTGAAGCTTTTCTAAACAAATAATAAGAAGAGAGTTCTTATAAATTTGTGACTAACAAAACAATATGTGGCATTGAAAAACTCCTTAGAATCAAACCTATGAGGTCCACATTGAATCTCCCATTCCTCAAGAATCTCTTTAACCTTCTTATGCCTCAGATAGAAGACAGAACCAATCCCCGAGGCGACAAACGCAGCAAGCACGGCCAACATTAAGCAGACCGCTAAAATCGTCCTTGTTCTATGAGACGCTTCCTTTGGATACGGAGGAATGATGTGGACTCGGCCATACTCCAACTGTGGATAGCGTGCTCCGTCATCAGTGTGCAAAAACAACATATAATGGAGTGATCTTTTGGATCCTGTCGATGTCGTGAAGCCAAGATACGTCTTCTACAAAATATACTACGAGAGATCTCGGTTCAAAGACAAAAGCGGCTTCTTGGGAGGAACAATGAAATCGGCAGGGCATAAGGTGACATTGACCTGCATATCGGTGTGACTATAAGCGATCGAAAGCCGCGTTACCTTTCCGCTGATTAAGGAAAGGTTTTTGAAGTTTCCATTGTTATCATCATAGTATAATACCGCAAATTGTAAACGCAATCTCAATTCTTATTGACTTAGAACACCCGAGCCAAGCTAATCAAAGCTAGAGCTCAGAATTCAAGAGCAATGAGATTCTCACTCAACAACTCAAGAATCAGAGATGAACTACACACAAGAACACGAAATTCTCAATTCAAAATCAACAACAACAAATGAACAAGCGTAAAAAGATATAAAAGAATTCGCATTGAATCTCAGCCGTTGATTCTTAACGGTCCATCTCGCACCGTTGATTTCAATAGCTTCTCCAATCGTCCGCCACGTCTCTCCCCTGTTCTTGATACATTTTGCTGTATCATAGTAATTAACCAGCAGGAGCAGAGACAACAGATGTCAAACCATTAATGTTAATCCCAACATGATTATCATCAATATCTTCAAACTCTTCGTCTTTATGTATATCTAAATCGATAGCTATTACGTTGTTTGAGGTGTCACCGTTGTTTGTTTTGTTGAATAATCCGAGGTACTGATCGGAAAAAGCTCCGGGAAGGCCTCTTGTAGGAGAGAAAATGAAAGCCATACCGTGTGAGGCTCGTGCTGCTTATGCTCAGGAAGAAGTTGATGTTGAAAGACCTGTTCTTGAAGGGAAGGGTATACGTTGCTGAAAGCTTGACCGTAGGAATGCTTCGTGGTGTTCGTTAAAATCAAGTAACTCTTTGAGTTGTAAACTGCAGATCCATCCAGGATATAACTGCCATGGGAGTTGTACGTAGATGAAAACAGAGTCAGCAACAGAATAAAAACTATTTGCAAGATTTTGAGTTCAGGAGACATGTTTTTTTTTATTTGGCCTATGGGAAGTATATGATCTTACTGTGATATTTCCAATAAGAGTTTAAGAAAGAAGTAAGGACAGTCAAACGTCCGTGAAGGTATGGTCAAAATAATGAACGAACGTTCTCGTGATATTACTCGTTATTAATAAACAAACATATGTATTTAGTATTTTACGCACATGGCCTAGATCAAATCGTAAAGCAATTATAGAATACAATTTTTTTTCTAATAGTAGTTACAGTGGGATTGGTAGAAGACAGCGGCGGACGCATGTTCCAAGGAAGGGTTATCAGACCTCGCTAAAATAAAAAATTATATAAATTAGATTTTTAAGCTTATACTCATTCTGATTCAAATTATAAGAAGTTTAAGAGTTTTGCACAATAATTTAGAAAGCACAAAAAATATTCATATTAATCTTATATTCTATCTTGAATTTAAGAAGCACATTAACTTATATTGAATTGAGCTTTTGACTAAGAGTAAAAATGACAAAAAGTGTCAATTTTTATCTTGATAAGTAAAATCATCAACTATTATAAAACAAAAAAAAATGCTAAAACTTCTTATAATATGAAACAGAAGAATTATAACTTCCATAAATTGGTTATGATTCCTATTTGCTTTTTGTCTACTGAACCAAAACGTTATTTTCTTACGTCTCCATTAATGTGTTGTGGCTTAGTTTTTTTTACTTAACTATTTTTATTGTTTAGTTATTGTTGATGTTTAACTATTGTTGTTTTCTAATGAAATTTCATGTTACATGGCCAAAAAACTGTCTTAGATAGAAGATGCAATAAAAAAACATACATAAGCAAAGTTTAGGGAATCTTAAGTCATTCTATGTCTTAAAAGTCATCTCTTCTATAAAAAGAAAGAGACCAACAAAACTAATATACAGAATTATCTTTTGCTAACCATGAAGTTTTGGGCCGAAGTCCGTAATATTCTGTTGCCGGATCGAGCAGTATAGGGTTTTAAACCAAATCCTTCCCAAGCTATCTTTGAATCCAGAGACCAAAACCTTTTTTTGGACGGACGTAAACTTACCACTACGGCACTACTAGACCAAGAGTCACATGGTAAAAATAACATACATTATTTTGCACATTAAGCTATTTGTTTAAATAAATAATTGAAGGATACCTTTTTTATTCTGTCTTTCGTGAGAGGGGTTTGGTGAGAACGAAATCAATGTTATTTATAAAACAGAACAGGGAATGCTTCTGGTTAAAGCAAATCAAACTATCCCCATACCTACCTCCATCAAAAAGAAAGAAGAAAAATGCTAACTAGTTAAGCGGCTGTGATTCTGTTCCAAAGGTTGTACTGTAGACGATCAAAAGCCCATTACCTTTCCGCTGACCAAAGAAAGTTTTCTAAAGTTTCCATCTTTATCATCATAGTAACCAGCAGAAGCAGAGACAACAGATGTCAAACCATTAATGTTAATCCCAACATGATTATCATCAATATCTCCAAACTCTTCTTCTTTATGTATATCTAACTCGATACTTATCACGTGATGCTTGTCTCGTTGAATAATCCAAGGTACTGATAGGAAGAAGCTCCGGGAAGGCCTCTTGTAGGAGAGATAACGAGAGCCACGCCGTGTGAACCGGATTGTTTATGCTCAGAGACAATTCCGAAGACAAAGTTGAAGCTGAATGACTGAATCCTTGATGGGAATGGATTTGTCCTTGAAAGTTCGACCGTAGGAATGCTTTTTGGTGTTCGTTAAAATAGTGTTACGGCTGGAGCTGTAAGCTGCAGATCCCTCCATGGTCCAGTTGCCGTTGGAGTTATAAGTAGATGAAGACAGAGTAAAGAGCAGAACAAGAACTCTATGAAAGACTTTGAGCTCACGAGGCATGTTCCGATTTTTTGGTTTTTGCGTATGGGAAGGTTTTGATACTATGCGATATTTACGAATCTCATTGAGAGTTAAGTAAGAGCATAAAAAAAGAAAAAATGCCAAACTGTAAAAGTATAATGGGAACGAACATTCTCGTGTTTTTCCTCGTTATTCATATAAAAAAATTATGTATATACACACATGACCTAAATGGCTAAATCAAGTAGTAAAGCAATTAAGAAAATAATCTTATAATCTTTATCCCTTGGCTTAAAAGCTTATCATGGTGGGAATTGGTAGAGGGTGTCCTAATCCTAATATGAACCACTGACTTTCTGAGCATAAGAAAAATTATGGATCAAAATTTCAAACAGAGAATTTTTCTATGATCTTAAATCATCAAAACTGTGTGAAAACTGAAAAACATCAAAAAGTACTTCAAAAGCAATAATCCAACAAAGTAAGTTTCACATCCACTGTTTTGACCACAATTAGTACTAAAAATATTTTTTTTTGACATGTTTTAATGTAGATTCTGACAGTCTACAGAAAAAAGTGAAGTTATATGTCACTAATTTTGTCATGGCTTGAACATTATAAATTTATACAATCCTGTATAGTATAATATACTTTCCATCGTTCTGTAGAACGTAAAACATCAAATTCTACATTTTTTAGGTTAATAAGAAAAACAAATAGGGATGATTCATCTTGTCCAATTGTATCTTCATAACCATTAGGGATTTCCAACAGAAATGTTGAGTAATATATATAGACTAATGATGGATGTCCAAAATAGAACTCAAACCACTTTTATTAATGCCTTATTGATCAAAATAAATTGCTTAGCACTCAGTTGATGATATTTGCAGAAGTAGACCAAGTTGCTTTTGTTCATACCTCAGGCTGCATTTTCTCTACCTCTTCTCGGATAGACTGGAACAGCGGAGTCGATAGATATCGCTCCCCGAAGCTCGGGAAAACAACCTGAAAACAGAATCCATAGATTCATTGACAGGTCAAGATGTAATTACATAATCAGATCTCTTTACTGGCTTCATAGATGATCTTTCTACACAGAAGATGTAAAGAGCTAACTAGCTAAGTGACTTTATTTTTGATTCTTTGGTTTTATATTGGATCACGGACTCCGGAGACTTTTATTATCCTAAAATCCCTCTTGAGATGTTTTTCTAATGCAATCCAGAGATTTTGATGCACAAAGACTTTGTTTCCAAGACATAACACAAAGACTTACAGCTATGAGTTTTCCAGCATTCTCAGGTCTCTTCGCGACCCTCATTGCAGCAGCAGCAGCAGCTCCAGATGATATACCAACCTGGAAAAATTATTACCTTCACGTATAAATCTTGTGTAATTTCCACCTTTTACACGCAACATGGCACCAAAACATCCGTGTGGTTCCCACTAAGAAATCACAAATAATACAAAGAACTAACCATCAAGCCTTCCTTAAGAGCTAGTTGCTTTGCGGTTTCTATAGCTTCCTCACTTGAAATCTGGTATAAAGCAAAAAGAAGATAGTAATTAACATGCAAAGAAGAATAACTGATGAAGTTTGAATCACAGGAATTAGAACATTCAAGCAACAAATTGACAAGAAAATAGTGGATGTCTTGAGGAAACCAGATAAATTGTATAACCATACAGAATCCAACAAAATAAATCATACCGCTATGACTTCATCCATAATTTTCTGATCCAAATTCTTAGGTATAAATCCAGCTCCAATTCCTTGAATCTTGTGAGGTCCTGTATTCAAATACAAGAAAAATTAATAAGTGAATATTAAATCATAGTTTAAAAACACAGAAACAAAATTACTGATCGTATAACTAATGGTAAGCCTTACCCGCTTTGCCACCAGAAAGTATGTCGCTTTCAGTGGGTTCTACACCAATAACCTGGTACATGTAAACATCAAATAATTAAGTACGAATCTTACTGCTTCAACGAACATACCCTCCTGTCTAAATAACACCTGCAAATGTACTCCAGCTAAGATGGAACCTTTTTATCTTTTACCTGCGATTTGGGGTTTTTCTCTTTAATGAATCGACCAACACCAGTGATAGTTCCACCAGTTCCAATTCCTGCAACAAATATATCCACCTTGCCCTTTGTATCTTCCCAGATCTCAGGACCAGTAGTCTCATAATGAATCTGCGTATATTATAAATATGACAAAAAATACCAGTTTACAAATGACAAGAGAATATCACAGAAGATCATGCCCATTTAAATTTTATGCAACTAGGTTGAACCTATCTGAAATAAGGATAGACACTCGCCTCAGTGCTTGTTCAATTTAAGTGAAAAACCACTTCAGTGACACACTTGTGGGTTTTCTCGGAAAAGTAAATGCAGGTGACTTTCTGATTATCTCTAACTTATCCTTTCAGTTCTCCTCTTATGTACATGACTAGAGCTAAAACCAATTCATGACAAAAATTGTAATACGGAAAAATAGAAACCACAAACCTTTGGGTTCGCAGGGTTGTCAAACTGTTGGAGCATGTAGGCATCAGGAGTGGTTTTCAAGATTTCTTCAGCCTTCTGAACTGCTCCAGTCATGCCTTTGGCAGGATCTGTTAAAACAAGCTCAGCTCCAAATGCCTTTAAAAGAACCCTTCTTTCCATACTCATGGATGACGGCATTGTCAAGATAAGTCTATAGCCTCTTGAAGCAGCGATGAATGCTAGGCCAATACCCGTGTTTCCACTTGTAGGTTCCACAAGAACACTCTAGATAAGTGCAGTAAGTACATGAAGTCAGAGAGCTGACACAATTATGCAGGATTAACCACCACAAATAACGGATTAGACTGTACGATTTATACGTCTGTAAAATTTGGTCTCATCCATAAGTCTTTACAAAAGAAAGATCAATCTATAATCGATACCTTTCCAGGTGTTATAAGTCCTTTTTGCTCAGCATCAGTAACCATACTGTACCCAATCCTGAAATTCGTAAAACATAAAAGTTTAGACTTGAAGGGGCTCGACTAAAAACATATTAACAAGTCCTAAAAGACTCAGGCTACAGACCTATCCTTGACACTGCAACATGGCTCCATGATCTCGAGTTTGGCAGCAATATTTGCTACGCAACCCTTTGCAATACTATTCAAATACACCATAGGAGTTTTCCCAATGAGCTGAATCAAGTCAAGAACAGATGAGAGATATAATAAGTAGTAAATCAAAAGTTTTAAATTTTAGTGGATAATCACACTTTTGCGATATTCCCATTAGAGGAAAGCTAAATTTGATCACCAATTTAGCTTTCCTCTACACCAATTCCATCAATTTCGATCCTACGATGAAAAACCCATCTAACCTGAGACACATTCTCAGCAATGTTGAGTCCATCAACTCCATTCTCGCGCTTAACAGCCTCGCCCTCGCACACAACAGACGGATCTCGTCCTGAGACAGCCGCAAAACTCCGACTCTGTCTCTTCATTGCGAGAGCCACCGGATAGAAATCGGAAGCAGCCGCACGAGCGGAGAAGGAGAGTGAAGAGATTTCCGGCGAGCATCTGAAACGACGCAGACCGGAAGAAGTCAACGGATTAAGGAGTAAAGCAGAGGAAGATGTGGCGGCCATGGATGAGTTGCAGCTTCGCTTTCCCAAAAGTGTAGACAGGAGCTGAGATATGAGCTTAGCTTCGCGGTTAAACCTTGAAGCCATGATCATCGCCATGATCGTACCTTTTTATTTCTCCAAAAACGACGTCGATTGAATTTTCAGATGCGGTCCATTTTTTTTATCAAGCTTTGAACTTTATAAGTTTCATATTGATCAAGATACGAAATATTGTAATCATTTCTTAATTATTCTTTAGAATGATTAAATATTTTAAACTTACAAGTTATTTGTTAATCCACACATATTTTATACATAGAAATTAAAATGTTTTAGATCACCAACCAAGTGAAGTGACCACACTGACCACAAGTGAACGTGGAGAATGTGGTCTTATTTGTCACCAACCGACTTAAAAGGATTTTTTTTCCTTGAATTTGACATTGTTTTGTTTTGGTTTGACTTATAAAAGTCTCACCTAGGATTTTGGGATAACGTAAACGGATTAAAACTTTTGTGAAGTTACAAGGGTTGTCTTAATCCGAGCTACAAAAACTCAAACAAAGGCTTTTTACACTCTATGGGCAAGTCTTAGATCTCACCTAGATAAATTTGTTTATCACTACTGCAAGATCCAATGATTGGTTCGCGAGGATGGAAGACAGACTCATTGACAGATCCAGTGTGGCCAGGGAGCTTATACAGAATCCGCCTAGTCGTTGTGTCCCATATATGAACCATCCGATCCGCACTACCCGCTGTGACTTTACTACCATCAGGTGACCACGCGCATTTCAATAAGTTCTTCTCAAAGTTGTGTTGATGCCCTTCAAAGATCTTCACACATCGGTTTTGTGGAGCGTAAGGACGCATATCCCATACAAAAAGCTTACAGTCCATGGCATTAGTGAGAAGGTAAGATCCGTCTGGACTTAGGCTCATACCAGTTATTGTATCTTGATGGCCTTCAAGGGTCATAATTGTTTCGCCTTTTCTCAAATCCCATACTTTGACATCATTGTCTATACCGCCAGTGAATATCTTATCAGCTGCATCAGAGAAACTCACGGCTGTGATTTGGTATTTATCAGGGAATGTTTGTATGGCTCCTCTCTGACGCATGTCCCAAAGCTTTGCAGTTCCATCATCTGATCCACTAACTATAAGCGGTAACCCTCGACGTGAAGAACAACATGAATTCACAAATGAAGAATGTTCAGCCATTTTCTTGACTTGTTTCCCTGTTTCAACATCCCAAGCTCTAACGGTTTTATCCGGACTAGCTGATACAATCTGGGAGCCATCGCTTGTCCAATGAAGATCAAGGATAGCATTCTTGTGACCTTTCAAAACCATAAAGTTTTTGCAGTCTCCATGAACTCTCCAAAGAAAGATCTCTCTATCGTGAGATCCAGAGGCGATTACAGTTCCAGTAGGATTGAATTTCATAGTATAGATCGCACTTTGGTGTCCACTGAGCAACATAATAGGCGCTTCCAAGCTCGAAGTCCGTTGCTTTCCATTAGATCCAGGTCCTTGAGACCATTCCATTGGCTTTGGACCAGACAAAGCATCCTCATTTTCTCTTTTCACAATATCCATCTTTTTAGCTCTTTACCTATATTCCACAAGAAAACAATTCGCACAATGAATCAATATACGCAAAGCTGTGAGAGATTTACATATTTGTTTGGTTTCAAAGTTAAACTCTCTCAAATTGACACTGGCTCCGTCTACAGAAATTACGTACCTTTGGACGTGAGAATAGCCACAGAGACGATCTCTCTCGTTTGCAATAATCTGGCGAAACCCTAAAAGCAGAGAGATTGATGGAGAACAAAATCAAAAAAACTAGTAGCTTCTAGACAGTAGTAGCACACATCCCAACTTTTCCCCGGTGAAAATATTGTAATTAATCAAGAAGATCCTATATTTTAGAGTAATATCAAAATAAACCCCACAAAAAATATTTTGTTCAAAATTCTCCAAACAAAGCAGTCAATGACTATGGCCCAATGAGATTTGCCTTTCAGTTTTAACTATAACTGGGCCGGCCCGGTCTGGCTTTACCTCGAACAAAATGTAATTAGATACTATTCCGGCCGAATCATTCGGTTAAACACCAAGTTCATTACATATATAACCGCCATATGTATAAAACAAAAATTTCAAATTTCATGGATCTGATCATATTTTGGCAGATTTTAGTACTATAATATTTAGGCCCATCACCAGAATTGACAAATGCATATATTTGAGAATTCAGAATAAAATTTTGGACGATAACAAAAATTGAATATATAGGAGAAGGGGAGTAATTAAAAGAGCTTACGAGAGACATTGATGTCTAGCTACAAGAATTGTAGTAATCAACAACTTTACGTACACAATGTCAAGAACATCAAAATCACTCCATTTATAACAATTTTTTTTTAATCTTTGCGGGGCAAATACAAATTATACGGTAAATAATACTTCCAACACCAAACAAACACAGCAAACTAATTTTTAGAGGAAAGGAAAAAGAAAACAAAATCTCTGGCCACAAATGTGTGTGTGGATATAACCAAGCTACGGCCAGTGAAATAGTAAAATCAGGCAGCTGAAAGGCTTGCCCATTTGCCTACTTCATAAGGATCCGCATAGTAATATAGCTTGATCCTGTTTGCTAAAGACAGTCCTGCAGCAAAAGGAGAAGCTCGACTGCTCAAATCATCAGCCTCTGCGGGATCATCTGCAAAAGCTGCTACATCTCCAAGCAGCTTAAAAGAAACTCTGCGTGCTTGAATCTGTTTAGGGAAATCGAAATACATCTGTGTTCCAACTCTTGCCTCAGGCAATCTGTATTCCGCGATTGTCACCATTTTGTATTGTTCCTGTAGAAACATTTTTCAGATCAACATGAAAAAGTTATTAGAAGATTTTGGTTTCTGAGGATTATAAAACGGGAGGAGGAGAGATAGATTACCTGAAGAACAGATACTTGTATATATAAGACGGCTGGAGAGACTTGTCTATCTTCCATTATGATACTCGTCGGGTCCCAAATGTCAATTACATCTGAAGAAGGAGAGTGGGTCACACGAGGCTTTATGGCATTAAAAGCATCTAAACGGAATCCAGCTGCTAAAGGTGAAGCAGGTTGCAGATAAAGTTCCAAGACTAGATCATTCTCCATTGGTCTCTCAGCCTCGAGTGGTATCTGGAAGTTGAAAAACCAAATATTAGTCACAATAATGGAAAAGCCATAGAAAAAGGTGAAGAACAAGTAGTTCTCTAAGGTACTAACCAGGAATCTATTCAAACGTGGGGATCTGTCCAGCCAGTTTCTTACGCTCATGCTCTCAACACTTTGTAATGATGCAAGTGTTTTGTTACTCACGATGTTTCCAGTGACCAAGATGCGTTTCGCATGAAGACATGAATCATTCTCAATGGTTGCTCCGAAAGAGGCACGGCGAGGGATCGGAGCAAAAGGGTTCTCATCCAAAGACAAGAGATTAATGTTTTTGTCCAAACTAACTGAGCTAGATCCAAGCCGAGGAAGACGCAGTATTACCCATATAATGCGGCAACGAACAGGATTCTTGAAAGCAAATTTTATATGCCTAGGAGCTCTACCAGACTTTTCTGGACCGTACAGCTCAGGCGAAGATCTAATATAGGACTGTACATCCCACTTTCCCATCAAAGTCCGTGCTTCCTTATTTATGTCGCTGCTTGCCCAAATTTGGACCTGCAATGAAGATACATAAAATGCTGAAATGAGTGCAATCATGCCATTATTGTGGCAGCATTATCACGTAAGTAGGAAAGTCAAACTTACAGTAGGAGCATCAGCATCAGAGTAACCACATGGACTAACGAGTAGAATCACACTGCTGACATCTGAAAGGCTATTGAGAACGATGACAGCTTCAACAGAGTTTGCAGAAGGAGGAGCTTTCCAGTAGGCATTACTTGAAGGAAGATTCACAGGGGTGAGCAATGAGAAAAATGGTGCTGAATTATTTCCAGTTTCGACCTACATTGCATTATGCAAACATCCAAAAGAGAGAAAAGAGGATTAGCTATCATATAGCAGCTCTTTCCAAAGATAACGTAATTTTAAAACATATAAGAAGCAATTTACCTTATGTAAGAAGCTTGCATATGGGAACTCAGCAAGTGACTCCTCTTGACCCAGAATTTGACGAAGGAAATTAAAGTTTTCTCGGTTAGGAGAAGGTTGACCTCTAACAGCAAGATGATTTGTAATGTTAGATCCAAAGACCTCATTCAGAGCTTCCCGACCAGCATTATCAACACGGAAACTTCTTCGCAAGCTGACCATGACTCTTACATAATCTACAATCAAGGCATCAAGCACTATCGAACTGCAACATTTTTTACAAATGTAATGATCTGAACCTATCGAAGTAGCAGAGACATCTGTAAGACTTCCACCTCCATTCGCAATGTCCCTGGAGTAGGATTTTGAAAGCAGAAGAGCTCCTTTTCCAGCACAACAAAACTTGCAAGCTTTTTTCATACATTGGAAACACAAGAACACTGAGCCTGACTCTCCTCCTGAACTCTTGGTAGAAAATCCAACTGGACTTTTAATGACCTCAGCTCGGACTTGACACATTCCACCATCACAACCCTCACCAATTCCGGTTATGTTCCAGAAATCTATCACATTACTTTCCAGCTTCCCTAGACCAATAGAAGCGATAATTTTATCTTCAAGAGAAGCCTGGCCCATAACTGCAAGTGCATTTGCTATTCTGCATAATCTTCCAATATATAACTCGTCGTATGAAGAGTTTGGATTGATGGTAGCCGGATCAATTCCAATCGATAACAATGCCCTATCTCTTTCTGCTGCAGAAATATTGAGACGTAGACGTTCAATTTCAAGCTTCATAGCTTCTACAAACTCAAGTTTCTTTCCCTGTGTTATGTCAGACATGCAGGAATTAACTTTACCCTTAAAAGTGGAGCTTTAAGAAGGAAGATGACATGAGAGAAGAATAGCTAAACCAAGGAAAGAATCATACAATCAGAAATATAGTTTTGGCAAGAAGTAATTGCATCTCCAGATACCAATTTCTCCCTCCAAGTTAAATTTAATAAGGATTAAGTAACATACCATGTTTGGACCCGCAAGGGACTTTAGACAATTTAAGTACAGATGAGCACCACTTTCCTTGGGCTTTTTATCTTGTGGGACAGACCCGCCAGGAACAGTTTCAGAGCCGTGATATTCAACAACTGCTTGGTCTAAGAAATCAAGCATGTCATTCTCTCCACTTGCAAGACATTCCACCACTGGTTGTGAAAAGGGGTCAGAAGACGAGTCCTCTCCTGTCAAAAGGTCAAGCAGATTACCGGGAAAAGGATCTTTCTGTTGTACTGGTGTGGAGACAGTTTCAGTCTCTGAAGATTTTGCAGCAAACGGATTCAAGTTAGAAGAAGATGAAAAAGGAATTTCATCTTCATCTAGTTTCCTTGCAAGTTCAGCTAATCTTCCTCCAGTACGTTCGCAAGTAAACATTCCTTCCCATGGAAGAGAAATTCCAAGGACTTCTATCTGCAGCACAAACACAATGCAGAAAAAGTGTTTGTTTTTTCTTCTTTTGATGATGGCTTATCATAAACTTTAACTAGTTCAGAGCATGTTGAAGCTAATAGATATATCATCAATTTACAGTTTGGAAATTAGTAAGTACCTGACCAAGAGTCATAGGAATTCTAATAGAACCAGCTGGATAAAATGTAACAGCAACTACACGGGTTAAGAAATCCAACTGTCCTTCTAGTTCTTCAAAATCATACAGCAGTGAAAGACTTGACGTATCTTTTTCATGAAGACGTGCACCAGCTCCAGTAACAGCCATATCCTCAGAACTAATTGGCCCTGGTAAGGGTATCAGAAGATTTGTACCATTTGCACAGCGTGGTATCGAAGCACCCTGTCCAGAAAACATAATTACAGGCAATCGGTAATCCAGTTGAACTAAATTGCATGTAAGTCTACTTGATCTCCTCCAAACGATAATAGAGAAGGGACAAGACCTAAAAGAGAGTCAACCTCAACAACTAATTTAAGGTCCTCTATGTGGCGTCCAGTTCTCACGTCCACAGTGGATGGACATGTCAAATCATCCGCACCGTGTGATATGGTCAGTAGAAGTTGACATACATGGCAAGGCTCACTGAGATAGATAAACAATTCAACAATATCTGCAGCTTGTGGACATAGCTGCAAAATAAATAAAAAGTATGGAATTTTCTTAGCTCAAGTCTTCAAGTAATGAGAACTAAGAGGTAATGTTATATCTAAGCGGAGGTACCCAAGTTAAGTCCTTCCTCTTGATACTCAGCAGACTGGACCCATCATTAGAACTTTCGGACATGCTAGGTACAGGTTTCAGAAAGAAACCAGATGGTCGAGAAAGTACCTGACATGAATATTTTTGCAGTGAGAAGTAGACAGATAATATAAAAAGCAACAAAATAGTAGAGCCTACACATCAACAAATATGTTATTCTCTTAGGAATCATATATCTACACAAAAAACAAAATAAAGAGTATCGGTCCAATATGAAACAACATCTACCAATGCGCAAAAAACGTGATTCATACTTTAGATCAGTAATATACATGGAAAAAACGTGATTCATAGTTTACTGAAATCGTGCCAATTTGCTTACATGTAAAGGCTGGACAGGAATTGATGGAAGATGCTTGAAAAGCCTCATTCCCAGAAACATCTCCAGCTGCTTTTGCCGTGAACTATCAACCATAGTATTTTTATATCTTCTCTGTAGCGTAATTTTCACGTTTTTATGTGCTGCAGAAAACTGTTTAAACGCTCCTGATTCTTCGCTGAAGATGTTGAGAATTTGGCTGTGCATAGCTTTCGAGCCAGTATAGAGGGTTGCATGGATATCACCTTGTTGCAGAAAAAGATCAGCAAGCTCAGACACAGGAGATAAGATAGTTGATCTCTTAAATTCCTCAAACGTCATGTCAAGTCTCTTCCATGGTTTATCAGGACATGGATGACTCCATGTTGTTGTCTTTGTATTGTGATCTATATAATACGATTTTCCAGTTACTGCATCAGCTCTTTTTTCCCATCCCGGTGGAAGAGGAGCATTATATCCCCCATGATTATTAACAGAATTATAACCATATCCAAGATCAGTATCAAGTGATATTCCGAGCCTTCTACATTGCTCTACAAACACTTGAAGACCACCAAAGAAACTAGCCGCATTTGTTCGATCCAAAGAATCAGCGCAGTTAAAGCGTATCACCCCATTTTGATGCGATCTCAAACAGAATGCACCTTCAATATCATCAATACATATTACCTCACCTCTGCAATCTTTCAGTCTTTGACGTGAAGGCAAATAGTCACCTTCAGAAATTCCTATTGCCATAGTGGGAGATTTTAGATACATCCACAATCCTTCAATGGTTTGCTGTTCCCCCTTTAATTTCACGCTGGCATGCCAATCATAATTTATTAGGTGAACACGAGTATAAGGAAGCTTTCCACTGGATCTGATATAGTTCATCGATTCTTCAAAATGCTGTACTAAGATACATTCTGATTTCCCTTCTCCACTTCTTAGCAAGTTAACACACACAATAGGAACAAAAGCCCTTTTTTTCTGGTTTTCCCCAACTGGTGCATCTAGATTCCTAGTATCATATCGCTTGCTTAATCTTTGGTAATACTCCGTACTGCCTTTATAAGGATCCCTATCTGCCACATATATTTCTGCTTCAGCTGCAGTCATCTTCAATTCTGCACCCCACCATATTGGTATGGTGCCACGTCGCCAAATGTACGAGTTGAAAGCAATGCTTTGACCATGCCTTTTAGGTGTCCATACAAGCTGCTCACACTCAACTTCGTTACCTGCACTACACATATACTTCTAAAATTAGGCCCTAGTCAAATCCAGAGCCACACTTACATCAAATGTTTGCCTTTCTTACAGAAAGCCATTGCTTTTAAGGGTGCCATAATAATAAAAAACTCATACAAATACCCAGAGTTTTGTAGGCAGAGAGCCCAACCAAAAATCTTGAAAACTAGAAGTTCTAAGGGAACAACAAAGAAATAAAGAGAGAGGAGCATTTTGGGGGGTATCTCACCTGTGCCAGAACATGAATTAATGCCCCTAGCTAGGTAACGAGTCCCTGGATGCAGTCTGCTACGACGGGCCATTAGAGCAACAATCCCTTCTAGCTGACCTGAGCTCCCAAAAGGTCGATATTCTGCAAACCCCTATAATAAACATCAAATAAGAAGCATGATATGATGTCATATCATCTTAGAATATCAATTTATATGCTTTTGAAACTTCACATAAAACAGAAATCGGATAGGTAGATCAACCATCATCAATTCATTAATGGAGGACGAACCTGCAGAAGAATGACACAGTGTTCAGGCAGCCCAATATTCTTAAATGGCACGGATAACCATCTATTCCAAACGAATTCATCATCAGGGGCTTGCAGTGGCATACGGCTTGGGAAGGGCCGAGTGATGTCCCTAGTATCACAGAAGTAGTGCTTCCCATCGATGTCGAGCTCTGTCAACTCCTGAATATTCTTGATTTCACCTTTTCCTTGAGGCTGTGGATTGTAAAGTGGTATTTTGACCCATTGACTCTCAGCCACTGTATATACACATCCTCCACCAGGCAAATCTGGAATACTTGGATTTAGCCTGGTTGCAACTAGAAGCATCCCAAAGCTCCCCAACACAGCATAACCGAGTATTGCCCTGCCATAAACTGAGCTTTTAACACCTCCTCTTGATCCATTCGTGACATAATCTAGGGCTTCACGCTCTGACTTAAAATTAGCAAGACCAGGCTTCCCATTGTACCGCAGGATACCAGTCGTAGGATCAATATAGATAACTTGAGTATCAGCCTTAGATAACAAACTTGCAATGACATAGACTTCACCAGATTCTAAGGTGACAACAACTATAGATGTATTTTTTGAACCACCTACTCCAAGAAGATAAGAAATTAGCCAACCAAATGATGAAAAACACGTAGAGTAAAAAAAAGAACCACTTCTATCTTCAAAAAGAAACTCACCTGGTGGATGCAGATCCATCTGAACTCAGGAACAGATGGAGCAGGTGCCCTTTTTGACAGCGTCACGGACCAAGATATCAACCAACAATCTAACAAAATACAATGAAATAAGGACCTTCCATCATTTGACATCCAGAGAATTTTATAGAATCCAAAATGCAGCATAGATAGTTCTATACTTAGTTATTCATCAACGCCAAATAAAATCTAAGAACAATCTCCAATATCACTGAGCCAAATGCTAAGAATTTTCTCACAAATTCCGATAAAAAGTAAATTAAAATCTGAGTACCAGAGATCTGAGACTTCCGAGAATAGCAAAACTATAGACGCAAATCGATGATTCATATTCCGAGAAAGCAGAAAGCTAAATTCTTCAGAGAAACCGAATCGAATCATTAGTCTTAAGAGAAGGAACTCACCTTGAAGTTGCAGGAGATGATCAGATGCAAAAAATTCACGAAGACAGAGGCGAACAAGAAGAAGAAATCTCCTATAACTCAACCCACAGAATAAAAACAATCATAGTACGACACGTGTAAATTTGTGTACTAATTTCTGAAAAATGAGTAGGAATTATTGATAACTTTGACATTGCCCCCATTATTTAAAAATGTTACGAATTGACCCAGTCACATATAAAAACACAAAATAAATAGAGATATGACTCGCATAACGGCCTTTGACAAGCCACACGATTCTCTTTGCTTATCTTCCTCCACCCAATCCAATTTGCAACACAATCTCTATCGAATCCACGCGCCTATATCTTTTTCAATACAATCGCCATTAACAGCAAACCAAGCTCAGTCCACTCTTCTCATGAAACTCCATCATCGTCGACCTTGACCCTGATAGGTTAATGTTTTACTGCATTTGATCTCTCTTTGAGTTTCTTCTGTTGTTTAAGGTTCCCAAACATGCTCAGACTGGATAATTGGATGATGGGTCTTTCTTGTTGCAGGTTTCAGACGAAACCCATTATTGTAAATCTGCTGCTGGAGTCTACTTGTCTGTATCTTCTTGTTGAGTCACTGTATCTTCTTGGTCTGTGATTTTTATTTTGTTCTCCTTTGGGAGGTTCTTTATTCTGGCTCAGAGTTACTCGATTGTCATCTTGTCTCTGATATTGATTTGTTGTTCTTTTTCCGGTATGTTGTAAAAGCTATGAGATTGCTTAGAAGTATCCAGGACTGATTAAATCTGTTGAGACCAAAATGTTTCCCCTGTGCTCAGCTGCCAGCTGCCATTACCATTCTCAGGTGAGATTTTTCTTTATAGAAATGGAAGCTAATAAACTAATTGGTAGAAAAATGATTAATTTGGGGTCTGGGATGATATGGTTTGTTAGGGCTGTGGTGAATATGCTTTGTTATAAAAATGTTGGATTCGTTTGCATAGACAAGTACCTCATAAAGGATTGTTTCTGCAGATTTTATTTCCTGGCAATTGGCGAGGCTGTTCTTCCTTCAGGAGTGAGTTGATTCACAGATACAACTCTGGTGACAACGCCTTCTTTGGTATCTCTAATGGAACACACCTGCAGAAGAGTTTCTTACCTCAAGCCACTGGGAGTTTCTTCAGCAGTGCTATCGAAAAAATAGAACAACCAGTATCAACATTCAGAAGTTTGTGCCAGAATGAGTTGGACAGAATAAACTGCATGGTTTATGACTTGAGTGAAGCTGTTGTAGCGGGTGATGGGGGACTGACATATGTAGAAAATGGAGAAGATGTTTTCCCTGTTGAAGCTGTTGCAGCAGATGTTTCCCCTGTTGAAGCTGTTGTATCAGATGTTTCCCCCATTGAAAGCCTTTCTGCCGAGACTTTAGCCGAAAATACCAGTAGCCTTATAGACTCGGTTGAATCGGGTACCAAATCCACTGTTGATATATCTCCGGATAGTTCTGTCTCTCTTCCGGATACTCTTGATCTCAATCCAGGATCACTTCCCGATGTGAAAGCTAGCTTCGATGACTTTTCTTTTGGGGTAAAGGAATCCTTCAGCTCTTCACTAAACCAAGGAGAAAATGCTGTAAAGAACACTTTGGATTCCTTCTCCTCGTCCCTGACATCCATTACAAAGAATGCTTCTGAAGTTGTAGATAGTGCATTTAACAGTGCGTTTTCTACGCTAGACCAAACAGGAGATATAGCTGGAGACAAGTTTTCAAGTTTTTCTACTGGCTTGAAGGAAGCTTCAAAAAGAGCATCTGTTGTTGCCATTGATATGTTGAGGCAATTAGTTGGCATTGCAGAGAGTTCTGTAACAAAAGGAGTTTCTTTTGTTGTGTACTCTTATGGGTCAGCAAAAGAGTTACTTCCTCCAGATGTTAAGAGTGCCCTTAACTCGTCAGAAGATGTTGCTCTAAAAGTATTGAGTCCCGTGGGAGCTGTGTTGCAGCAGGTGCTTTGTCTTATATACTGAAGGTTCCATTCATATATTTCGTAAAAGAAAATTAATTCTTGATGGACTACATGTTTCTGACAACATCATGATGAACAGGTATCTGTTGCCATTGGAGGTTTGGAGAGAAATTTCGGTTTGGATCCAGATGACCCAATCATTCACCTTTTTCTCTTCGTAGGCACCACAGGAACCTTTTGGTACACGGCTTCTCCTACCCTGGATGGATATGAAACTTTCCTTTATAGAGAGAAGAACTATGTAGTGTAGAAGAATTTATATTTTCCACCAGATATTTGCAGGGTTCTATATCGGGTATGGACGTATGGTGGATATGCTGGAGATTTGTCTCCAAAGTCAACTCTGGAGCTTTTAACATCAAGAGAAAAGTCAGTGCTCGTTGATATCAGACCTGAAGTAAGACGCTTTTAAGTTTCTAACAAGTTCCCATTTCATGATATATACAACTTTTCAAAACCCTCCACAATTGGCTATTTCTTTCACATAATGTTCATTTTGGTTACTGTCTGTTTGAAGGCCTTGAGAGAGAAAGATGGAATCCCTGATCTGCGGAGAACAGCTCGTTTTCGATATTCTAGCGTGACACTTCCTGAGGTTGGTTTCAGCATCCTCATTGTCGTTGACCACAGAAAATATATGAACACAACGAGTTTCAGCAATCACTACAACAGAAAATCAATGATCAAACAATGTACCATTAAGTAGGATAAAAGACTTTCCTTTGTTCACAGTTTTTATGGTTCTTGTTCTTGATTCATGTTTAAGGTTGACAGTGCTGTTAAACGGCTACTGAAAGGTGGAAGTGAAGTTGAAGATATCTTGACTGCAGTAATCATCAAGAACTTGAAAGCAGTTCAGGTATCCACTTTCATGCATCTTTTGTAACTTACTATGGTTTTGTGCATGCCCAAGCAATTCATTGGTGGACTTTCAATTTCTAAAGTATGCTGACTTCTCATAAACTTTGCTTACCCTGCTACTTATAGGACAGGTCCAAGGTTATTGTTATGGATGCTGATGGAACTCGTTCGAAGGGTATTGCACGAGCTTTGAGAAAAGTTGGGATTAAGGCAAGTCATTTGGGAGTAATTGACTTTGAGCACTATAGTTAACTTCAAACATTTTTAAATAAGCTATTCTTTGGTTGCTTATATTGTGACAGAGACCATACTTGGTGCAAGGTGGCTTTAGATCATGGGTTAATGAAGGTCTTCGTGTAAAAGAGCCTAAACCTGAGACAACACTTACCATCCTCAACGAGGTATCTATCACTTATTTTCTCGACTTTATTAAGCAGCTTTACTATCGGCGTTACTATATTAATATATTGCTTCAGATGAAATCAAAACTACTCTCAATTCTTCTTATGAGTAAGTTAAAAAAATCCTAAATTCTTTAGGAAGCTGAGGCGATTCTTGAGGACATAAATCCTTCTCCGTTGCAACTAGTTGGAGTTGGTGTGGTATGCCTCTAAGTTTATATTTCTTCTTCAGTAAATAATCCCATTCTGACTAACACAAGGAGATATATGCAGGGGTTTTTCGCAGCATTGTATGCTTTGTTTGGTGCGTTCAATTCTTTCTGATTTCCCCTTTAGAATCTCTCCTTCTCGCCACCACAACACCAAGTTCGTCACTTCCAACTTTGCACTAACATGATTGCTCTCTCTCTCTCTCTCTCTCTCGCAGAGTGGGAGAAAACACTGCAACTCATAGCTGTCATTGGCCTCGGTCTGGTATTTATATACTACACCCATTTACTGACTTCTATGCTTTACCCGTTAAATATCGTTTCTTTGTTTTGTTTCTCAAGTCTCAAACATTATGCAGACTATATATCAACGACTTTCTTCATATGATGACTCCGAAGACTTCAAGGAAGACGTCAGGTATAAAAGGCCATCATTGTTCATTACAAAACCTCAGCAAAACCTCTGTTTTGTCTTAACAAAGATTGTTTCTTCTTCTTCTTCTTCAAGGCTGTTGCTTGCTCCTGTGAGATTCGGAGCTCAGGCTTTCTCGTGGGCTGCAGGAAAACTTGAAACAAATGGTGTTGGCCTCCCAACTTCACCTTCTTCTTCAGATGTTCGAAGTCGAGTTTTGCAAGCTGCTGCTAAGCATGAATCTAAGCCGTCTGATGAAACTTCTGAAAGTATCCAAGATGCATCATCATCCCCAGAAGAAGCTTTGAACAACGTTGATGTCTCAGAAGCGTAAAGGCTCCATCTTTTATTTCGTTTTTTCTTGTAATTCCAAGAATTACTTTGCTGGTCTCTGGGAACCCTTAACATTCATATAATTGTGTCGCAAAAGAAGAAGTGTAATTCAACCACCTTTCGTTTTGATACTGGGAGATCTTTTTCGACAAATTTAGAACTAGTTGGGTCAAAACTTAGATAAGAACAAAGTTATAGGTTATAAAAGTAAAAACAAACTCAATTCTCACAAATCAATTTGGGCTTTAGGCCCAATAATGAAAGGCCTTCAACTGGCATACTAAGGGATTAAGCAAACGCTTTGCTGAATTTTTTCCGTCGACATTTATGCAAGTTATTAGTTTTGCTCAAATTGGGAACTTTCAAACCTTTAAAAACTAAAATATAATATACCGAAAGGTATAATTTTAAGGGTACATGAAATATTGTTTAACAGTGAATATATATTACTGTTGATTTTTTTTTGTTTTGTTAAAATACTAAAATAGCAAAATAGACGAACATTACATTGCGATTTAGTATAATTATGTGAGATAAATATTGTAAATGTCGACATTTCACTATTTCACTAGTTGTCGATCAGAACTAACAATTTTGAATGTGTAAGCATATTTAAAAACTCAAAAGAATGGATCCTAATAAATCAACGTGAATAGGAGAAGTGTGTGGTCTTTTTTTAATTATCCATAAGTAGAAAAGAATGATAAAATACAGAAGGCGTACGTGGAGATGCTGTGGATTGCTGGACTGCCTTTTTTGCTATTATGTATTTTCATAAATATAAGGATATATAACAAATTTAACTATTTAAGAACTCATATACTTTGAGCAAATGTATATTTTTTGCTATTCTCAGTGAAACTAAGTGCAACAGAAGGGAAAATATCTTGGTAGGAAAAGGTAACAAATATTTGTTATTCTGTAAATAAATAGATAGAAACAATAACAGCTATACAAATATTTAAAGTTTAAACTACCAAATTTAGCATCGAATAAACTTGCAAGGCTAGTTTGAATTCTGTTTGTTAATAATACTCTACAGCCTTGAGGTTTCTTTGTAAATGATTGTGATGTCAAACTTCAGTTGTGGTGATTTTAAAATCGTAAAAAAATAATAAGGGTTAAAATTCTCGTTGATACAAGAAATGGAACTGAAATAAATAAGAGACAATCGAAAGAACCAAAAATATTATTTTTAATGGATTGCTTGGATTGCAAACTGAATTACAAAAATGAACGATGATAAAGTGTTCTACAAAGTGTGAATTTTGCGTAGAAGAAGTGATCTCCTTCTCCATGGTCGTCCTTTTCTTTTATAACCTTGCATATCCTCTCTTATCACTAATGTGCGTATTGTAATACTTCCAACTTCGGTTCCGAATATTTTGTTCAGGCCTAATTTGATGTATTTATTTTGAACTTTGCAAATCCTTTTAATGAAATGGGCTCGTAAGTAGGTGAATTGATGGGCTTGCGTGGTTCCGTGATTCGAGATGCGTTGCATGGGCTTTTCGATCGCGTGATTAGGTCAAATGGGCATTTTTCGTTATAAATCTTTGATGCTATTGGACTTTTTTTGGACCGGATTTAAGCGATGAAAATAAAATTTTCAAAATGTTATTATACTAAATCTGAAAATAAAAAATAAATAGAAAATTTAAAATACATAGGAAATGAAAATGTATCCAAATTTTATTACCATGTTTGTATTTAATTTAAGAGGGTGTATGAAAATCACAGGTATTACACAATCTTCTTCTAACAACTTACCTAAAAACAACTTACTTAAAAAACTCCCATAAGTTAATTAGTACATTCAGAAGCTGGAACTAAAGTAAGATTAATTAGTATTTTTCCCCCATATGGTAAAGGAAATTGACAGCAAATTTTCCCAAAAGTTAAAAAAAAAAATACTTAGAATTATCAAAACTCATATCTCCGGAGTCCTCAATGAGTTAAACATCCATACTTACACAGCCACTATATAAGTTTAAGTTCACTGCCACTAACCCAACCAAAAAAAAATCATCACTTCTCTAAACAGAATAGTTTAAGGTTGTGAGAGACAAAAACAAAATCATGGAACCAGCTAATGATGCTGAGACGTTGGGAACTCAAGGCGAGGTTACTACCGGCGTTTTGCCGTCATCTGAAATGCTCGTGATTGAGGATACTCCGGGGAATCTCAGCCATGACGGCAGATATATTCAATACAATATATTTGAGAATATCTTTGAAGTCACCGCAAAGTATAAGCCACCGATTAGGCCTATTGGCAGAGGTGCTTGTGGCATCGTTTGGTAATTTCCTTTTAACAGAATAGTTTCATTTATTTTCCTAATCATTTTATGCTCTTAGGTTGTAGTCTTGTAGATGATTGTTGGGTATATTTTTCCACTCGAGAAAAATGTAAACCTTTTTTCACTAGAGAAAGCCATGACCATTTTTGTGTGTAATTTATGGATTTGGTTGATAAATTTTCGTCTTTTTATGAAAAAAAATCGAAATATTTCGATCTCTAAGGTTTCTAAACAATTGTCTTTTTTTCATGAAAAAATCTTTTTATTTCTTCCCCTAGCAAATAGCTTACGTGATAAATTCATAGTTTTTGATGATGGCTCGTATAGTAAAATTATATAATAGGTAAACATTTAACCAAAATGTAGTTAGTTTTTGCGAATTAACGATTTTCATTTTTATTACGTATATTTTGACACGTGCATTATATATAGCGGAATCATTTAAAATAAATATAAAACAAGAAAATTTAAGAAATGTAGTAAGAAAGTAGTTAGTTTTTGCTAATTAATGAATTGTCATTTTTATTACGTATATTTTGACAGGTGCATTATGTATAGCGGAATCAAAACATATCATATAAAAAACGTGAATAAATGATATACCATTCATGACTTTGATCTTATATTTGTTACTTTGAAATCACTTGACACATTAGTTTTGATTCTTATTTAACTTTTTGGACAGTTCGGCTATGAACTCAGAGACCAATGAGAAGGTAGCAATAAAGAAAATAGCGCATGCATTTGATCACATTATCGAAGCAAAGAGAACTCTCCGTGAAATCAAGCTTCTTCGTCACTTCAATCATGAAAATGTTCGTTTGATTTCATCACAATTCTCTCACTTTTATTTATTTATTATTCATTAACTCAAAGCTAATTATGTAATACCATTTTTTTTAATATATAGATTGTTGGAATCAGAGACGTAATCTTGCCTCCTCAGAGAGATTCATTCGAAGATGTTTACATTGTATATGAATTGATGGAGCATGACCTTTATGGAGTCTTGACATCCGGTCAAGAACTAACCAAAGATCATTGCATGGTTTGTGTTTGGAATTGTTTCTTGAAACTTAAAATCATTTGATTAGAGAGCTTGAGAATATTCAATTTCCCTCTCTCTCTCTCCTTTTTTTTTTTGCAGTTTTTCTTGTACCAAATCCTGCGCGGATTAAAGTACATTCATTCGGCCAATGTGCTACATAGAGATTTAAAACCGAGCAATCTCCTCTTGAGTACAAACTGTGATTTAAAGATCTGTGATT
This sequence comes from Boechera divaricarpa, assembly GCA_026770425.1. Taxonomy (NCBI): domain Eukaryota; kingdom Viridiplantae; phylum Streptophyta; class Magnoliopsida; order Brassicales; family Brassicaceae; genus Boechera; species Boechera divaricarpa. The sequence goes on from CM049188.1 coordinate 28,719,217, forward strand.
TCGGGCTTGCTCGTGCCACTCCTGAGAGTCATTTAATGACTGAGTATGTTGTCACAAGATGGTACCGTGCACCCGAGCTTCTGTTAGGCTCTTCTGATTATACCGCAGCAATAGATGTTTGGTCAGTTGGCTGTATTTTCATGGAAATGATGAACCGCGAAACGCTCTTCCCCGGTAAAGATCAAGCTCATCAGCTTCGTTTGCTTATGGAGGTAGTAAAGTAAAACCCTTTTTTTTTGTGTGCTAAGAACATATACGTTTTCTGTGACTCTTAAAAAAGTGTTGGACTTTGTTTTGCAGCTCATAGGCACTCCATCTGAGGAAGAGCTCGGAGCGTTGAGTGAAAACGCTAAGCGATACATACAGCAGCTTCCTAAGCTTCCTCGCCAATCTTTCTCAGAGAAATTCCCGAATGCGCCTCCTTTAGCAATAGACTTGGTGGAGAAGATGTTAACATTTGACCCAAGAGAGAGAATCTCAGGTCAGTTTCTGTCAATTTATAGCCTCTTTTGGCAGTTTTACGTGGATTCTTATCATCATTTTTGCCACTTTGTAGTTAAAGAAGCGCTTGCTCATCCATACCTTAGCTCGTGTCACGACCTTAGCGATGAACCAGAGTGCATGGAGCCCTTCAATTTCGATTTAGATGAACGTCCACTCACAGAGGAGCAGATTAAGGAGTTCATCTACTGTGAAGCCCTAGCTTTCAATCCTGAGCACCAGCAATAATCGACTTTGGCTTGCCAACAATTCTGAAAGCAGCCGTCATGTTGTCTTTTTTATCTATGTTTTTGCTTTTCAAATCTTTGAACCTTCTTCTGTTATTTTTCTTTTCAGTTTTGTTGGATAATTTCTTGTATTTCCTTCAGTTTTCTGTTGCTTGGACTGAGAGTTTCTCAGAACATTTTTCATGTGGTAAGATTTTCTGCTGAATTCCCCAATAAAATCCCTTTTGCTTTGTCAAATTCTTTTTTTAAGCAAATCAACTGAAAAACAATGATTGATTATGAGGACATTATTGCAACTCTCAATCCAACAAATAATAATACATGAGCTATTGTCAAAAATATAACATTGCAAGGAAGAAAGCAATCATATCCTAATTTGAGTATTTTGATTGAAGACAATCTTACTCTTGTAATGGTTCTTTTGCAGTTTTGCTTGTGTCAATTCTTCTGATTTCCAAAGAATCTAGAGAGTGGTACAGGGCCATCGGTTTCGTCTTTACTTTTGCTAGAGTGTTTGTCTCTGCTGGACTTGTGCTTCTTCTTCTCCGTCTTTGATCTTTTACAACTTGATCTTGATCTTCTAGATTCATCTTCATCACTACTAGATGACGACTCTGAGGACGAATAATGCTGCAAACACATAACACAACCCAACATGGTTAATGTCAACATAAACTATAAAACATGACACCATCTGTTATAAGTTAAACTTTTTAAAAGTACCTTTCTCTTTTTGCTTTTCTTCTTCTTTGAATCTCTATCTTTCTTATCTGTGAGGTCATTGAACCATTGGCAACCAAATTAATAACTTCCTCAGAAAGAAGGTTCAGATACTATGTTAAGTTGATCATATATTACCTTTCCGAGACTTATCACTAGAATAGTTCCTTCCCTTGGAGAGTTTCAACGCCCTTTCTGCATCCAGCTGAGCTCTATACTCACGCATCAGTTTATCAGTATCTGCTTCAAGTTCTCCCTTTTTCATTTCTTCTTCCTAAACATGTCACGTGAAGAAGATAGAAGATACAATGTTAAACATTTCCTAATTTTCCATACTCACAATGCAGAGAAGCTGCAAAGGGTAAGAAACAGACATTGCAGGTAATGAGTCTATGACGATGTTAAACTGAGCTTGGCCATCTATGGGTTATGCGAAATAAGATGCTCAAGTTACTTCAAAACCTCGAGATAGAGATAGACAGAACGGGGAAAGAAGAAACTCTATTTTTTATATGAATACAAAAAGAACTGTGTCTATCTATGGCTGAAGATGAATAAGCGACAGTGGGAAATGATTAGTTGGATTAAATTGACAACAATAATAGCGAGCTTATCAGCACTTCATGATCAATGGTCAATCTAATTTCTAAGGCATGATAACAAGGACCAACATTCCATACACCATTCAGAAGATCTTAACCTTACTATGGAAAGTCATAAAACGACATTAAGCTTACCTTTTGTTTCTGCTTATACTCTTCCCATGTAATTGTATGTGTCGTCTTAAGGCTAGCCAAACGAGCCGCATGCCACTCTGGTGTATGAAATGAACCATCCACCTGAGACAATCCTCATCAGAAATGTTCCGGTACAGATACAATATATGAACAACAGTCCCAACCAAAAAAAAAAAAAAAAAAAAACAAAACTTGACAGAGAAAGAAGCAAATTGCTCTATATCAAAGTTTGACTTCTCCAAATGCTTCTTGTGTTCACAGATTACAACAACAATAAGAGATTCTTGAATCATTGTAACACAAAACTTTAATGCTACACTGTACGAAATTACATCCGAACATGACTTGACATCGTCAAAAAGACCTAATACAAGTTATTTCCCAAAAATTGGGACTCATTAGAGATCTACAAGAGATTATAAGCTTACTTCTAAAAGTGAAATTACGCAGCTAGATGACCCATTAACACAATTATCAACAAAACTATAAGCAATCAATCAAATTGGAAAATTTTGGAGACGTAAATCACTATCAGTTGCAATTGAGAAAATAGTATGAAAAGGTACAAACCATTCCGTCTTCAACTTCGTCCGGCTGCGCTGAGCTGGAGCCAACCCTAGATCTCTGCATAGCCTTGTAAGCTTGATTCTTCCCCATAGCTGATTTACCCACAAGAAAAAGTCCGCAAATTTCTTGCAGGAGAAGGAGAATTTGAAAGGAGAAAGACAATTAGAGATTGAAGATGAAGAAGGTGTGAGGATTTTGATTCCTGTTGTTAAATCAAGGGTTTGGGGATTAACGGTCCAAAGGAGACGATTTAGGGATCTGTAGAGAAGCGAGAGAGAGAGAGAGAGAGAGAGAAGAGAACTGTGAGGCCGAACCGAAACGCACTGGAGATTTAATTTCACCCCCCAAATTAAAATCTATAAAGGACCAATATTCAATTTTTATTAATATATAATATCATATACTATATAGTTTTGGAAATAATAAAACCCTTAGGACCGATTCATTATTTCTTCGTTCTCTCTCTGTCTCGACTCGAGTAAGTCAGGTATGGATTTCTTCTTTGTTCCTTGAATCCATCTAAAAGTTTCGATTTTTCTTTACTCTTTCAATCGATTCGACTGAAAGTTTAGGGTTTTTAGGGTTCGGAGTCTATTTTGTTATTGAGATCGTTGAGGAGCTTTACTCTTCCGGTAGGTTACGTCTGAGTTTTGTTGTTTAAATTCGAGTGAAGCTTATGGATTTTGCTTACTCTTGACGGCGAATGGTTCGTGTTTAGATGAGTGACTCAATTTCAGAGTGACTCAATTGGTTTTCAGATCTCTAACTGTTTTGCAGTTACATAAAGGATCGTGCTTTGAAGATGAGTGGAGTTGGAGAGAAAGTTTCTGGAACGACAAAGACACCAGCAGATTTCCTCAAATCGATCCGTGGGAGACCCGTTGTTGTGAAGCTCAATTCTGGTGTTGATTATCGAGGTGGGTCTTTCTCTCTCTCCCTCTCTCTATATCTTCTTCATATTCTTATGTGTTTTGTGTGGCTGTATAGCTTTGGTTTTGTAGTTGATGGTTTAGTTTTTGCAAGTTCTCTATCTATATCTACTGCACTTTAGGTTAGAAGTTTTAACTTAGGACTGGTTCTTTTGACTATGTTAATAGAATGAAAGATTTGCTTGTTAAACCCACTCAAGTAACTTCATTTGAAGGTTATATCTCTAACGTTGAACTGATTCCTTAAAAAAATTGTCAAAATGAGAAGCTTTCCTTTCATTTTCTGTGGTGTTCTTGTGAACATTGTTCAATGCGTTTCTTAAGAACATTTTTCTTTCTAACTGCAATAAGGCTACAATAGTTGACTGAGAGTTTTTTGAGCTTGGGTTTGTCTCATAAACATGTTTAAGTTAGTTTGTCTCATGATCAAAGCTCAAGGTCATGTAAGAGAGACTACTTATATCATTCTTGTTGCCTTGTTTCCCTTGGTGCCCGAGTCAGTTTTGTCCAAGTTCTGGTCAAACTTAATATTGAGTTCTTGATCAAATATTGATAACTCTTTTACACAGGCATTCTTGCTTGTCTTGATGGGTATATGAACATAGCAATGGAGCAGACGGAGGAGTATGTAAACGGGCAGCTCAAGAACAAATATGGTGACGCCTTTATCCGTGGAAACAACGGTAACTAAAATCTCTCACATCCATCTTTCTCTCAATCTTCTTCTTTGTATGTCCTTCTTTTAAAATTTAAAGTATATAAATTTGTGTGTTTTTGTTGGATGCAGTTCTTTACATCAGTACAGTAAAGAGGACTGTAGCGGACGGAGCCTAGGACCATCCTGATGCATCATCATCAACATCAGTGGTCATGTTATGGCTGCCATTGTTGTCTTCTTCGACCTCATATTAAAAGAGCTTCTTGTAGTTGACATGTACCAAGAATGTGACTATTACAGACGTCGCCTTTTCTCTTGCTATCATGATATTATTCACTATTCAGAAGGTGCAGACCCCAAATTAAGAAGGAAAATTATTAACCTATGACTTACAATCACACAAACAAACAAACAAAATTGATTTTGGCTAACCAACAGATGGAAACGATGAAGATCATTAAAGTTTAGGAATCGAATGATGTCGTTTAGGAAACGCTGAACAAAACACATGTTAAACTAGTAAACCTGTCAATTATCATATTCGTAGCATTAGCCATTGACACATTTGACTCAAAAGTTTTCAATAAAAATAATACGCTCAAGATATCATTCTTGGCGTAATGTTGTTTTTTAGTTTTCAACCTCTTTTCACATAACTAGCAAAAGCTCTCTCATACTCTTAAGCCGCTTGTATACATATAATTGCTTATGTCTAAGCAGTAAAACCTGAAGTAGAGTTTCTCTCAATGAAACTCTACAAAACTATCTTCGCTACTACTAAAAGTGTCTTAAATCAGAGTATTCTTTGCTTCAATTTGATTCTTCTTCCGTTGCATTTTCTTCTGGCTTACTTCCCAACCTCCCTAACCTTACAATGTCTTCCACCATAATTCTTCCCTCTGTTGAATTACCGATTCAAAACAATGATCAACTAACAGATTAACTTCAGAGAGATAAGAGCTCAAGAAGGAGAGGATCACTCTGTTCTTTACCTTTATCTTTGGAGAGACTACTGATTAGTTGTTGAAGGCCGTCCTTAGCGAGTGTGTCTTTCAGGTACATCGCAGCAGCTGCAACTTCATCAGGTGTGACTTTTCCATCTCGGTCCCTGCGTGCATTCAAATGTGATCACTTTAGAATCTTAGTCACAGAAACAGAACACTCAAACGAGAAAATGGAGAATATAATATGTCTATATACCTGTCAAGAAGCTGCCAGCCTTTGCCAATTTTGATATCCACATCGTCAATTTCCTTCTCGAGGTTTTGTATCAGACCATCAACCTTAAAAAGTATGCCTGAAGAGTTAGCTCTGATACAAATCTCATGGGACTTTGATATTCTTTCAGAACGATTTAAAATCTTTTTACCTTTTCCATTAGTGCAGAGGAAACCTCGTCTGCTTCTGCAACTTCATCAGCTTGGTCACTATCTTCTCTAGCTGCTTTGTATGCCTTCACTGCAGCTTTTTCACCATCTACATCTTCTCTCTCGACCATTGTGTTATAGAACTCCATCTGGAGAAACAGAAAAAACAAAGTCTTTTAATCTAGGACACAAAAAGCTGATCAAGCATTTGTGTACAGCGTACCTCTTTCTTGACCAATCTCAAGAATTCCTCACGCTCTCTACATACCGACTGTTTATATCAAAAACAAACAGAGTCTCAAATAAGTACCGGATAAATTGCTCTGCATATTAATTGTTGACAAACCATAGACTCGTTTTTCTTACAGATGCGGAAGCTAAAACACCCAATGCACGGCTAAGTTTGCAAAGATCATCTTGCTGTTCAAGAACTCTAGCTCTGGCCTGTTCTTGTGCTTCGCTGGCCGTTGGTATGGTCATCTCTTGCAGTGCCTTATCCTCTTCGCCACCTTTAACATCCTTAATCCTTGTAAGCTCTTCTTCTTCTTTCTCTTCTTCTTCCTGCAAATATATTAATATACAAAATGTAAAATCTGGAACACACAAAATTCGAGTTCTCTAACTTCCTCAAGCAAACATAATACAATACAATCAAGTGGTGTATGATCAGACCTTAATCAGTTCTTCTTGCATCTCAAGGTACTCTAATTTCCTCCTTCTCTCAGAAACAGAGTCTTCAGATGGCAGAGAAGTAATACCAACAGTATCCACAACCTCGTCAGGTAGAGAAGAAAGAGTAGCTCGGACAGCATCCTCTGCTTTAACTCTTCCAGAAACCGTGAATGCCCTGAATATAAACTGCTATCAGAAATTTATTTGTAATAAAGCTGATGGAAGAACGAAAAAATGACAGAAAAGAGTTCTGGAACCTACCTAGAGAGGATCAATAACGACGAGGGGACAGAATGATTAAGTGACAAATCCATCCAATCGCGAAGCTGCAAGATTGTTCCGATACTAAAACATTAATAGCTGTAACATTATCTTTTCCTGATGGAGTTTAATAAATAAATAACAGAGATAAGTTTGATAAAGAAATAACAAAGAACCAAGAATCATAGGAGTAAAAAAGGAGAAACCTGTTGCCTCATCTCTTCAACTGAAACCAGTCCCAGCATTCCCCGTTCCCTGCAATCTTCGCGTAGCTCAGCTTCTGAAAGGGAATCCACACCCTCAGCTCTAATCAGTTTATCATCTTCCTTAATGCTGAAATGACAAGGGGCAAAAATTAAACATCAAAGCAAGGTAACAAGTCTAATAACAATGAGATGTGGAAGCATCTTACCTCCTCAGTCTTTTCCTGAGCATATATCGCAGATAAGCATCTGTTCCAAATGGGCTAATACCCATATATTTGCACATGCTAACCAAGCGAGGCCTATATTTGAAAAACAAAGAGGTAATTACTGTCCGAATATGTACCTTAAAGAGCACAAGACATCTCTGAGATCAAACAAAAAAAGGAGCAACAAACCTGCTAATGTTATCCAAAGTAAGCTCATCGTTGAAAAGCTTTGCAAAGCCCAAAAGTTCATCATTATGGACTATCTGACCTCTTCGAACCTGCAAGCCAGGATTTTAAGAACAAGGAAAATGAAATTCAAATCCAAAAACCGAAAGAAAAGGAAGTATCTGAGCCAACACAAAATCATGACTAACCTTGTCTAGAAACTCATCCAGGTCTTCAGCGGTTTTCTTTACTTCTCCAGTTCTTGAATGTTTAACTTCCTTAGCCATCTCTTTGGCCGTTTCCTGAAGAAACTTAGCATATTCTATCCTTGCAAGTAATTTCCTTTTCAATGCTTCCTGTGCATTTACCAAAAGAGCAACATCCAAAAGAGATCAAGAAGGCAAGAAGGTAATAAATGAACGCGTAAAGCCGACACTCCTTTGACACATACCTCTTCTTTCATCTTGTCCTGGAAAGTTGACGGTAACATATTAGGGAAGAGCTTCAAGAAAACTGGCAGCAGAAACTCCATAAACGGCACGAGGATGAACACTGCAAATGGCACTAATCTAAAGATATCAGCTGTTGTTCGAGTAAGCTGTTGCCTTTCTCTTCTGGAGAGACTCTTTCCACCAGCCAACTTGAGCAGCAATCTAGAACTGATTCTAGTGTCTGCCCAGAGTAATTTGGTCCCCAGCCAATAATGTTTCAATGTTGACACAAACTCCTGCTTCCAGTGAGTGAGCTTTTTTGCCCAATCCGCCCTGTAGAAAACAGAAAGTCAGTACACTACAATATCCGTGCATAAAGCCTGGGGATTAAGAACACAAAATGTCAGGAGATAGCTAAACCTGCTCATGGAGGCAACAGCTCTTAAAGCAGGTCCTGTCTTAAGAACAATTGCCCATGCCCTCTGTACTATCGATCGAGCAACCTTTTTGGATTCTTGAAGACGTTTAGCTTTCGCCTTTGCTTTAACACTGCTAAGACTTTCAAAAGCTTGATCACATTCCTCAGGAGATGCCTCTTTCCTATTTTTAGCAACCTCATCAACTTTTTTATCCTCTTCTTCCGGTTGCTTAGCTGCAACTGTAGTAGCATTACGAATGGATATGCTCATATATCTCATCCCCAGAGAAGGACCAACTTCTGAACTTCCATAACCGATGGCCGAGGAGTGAAAACCATGGAAACTACGATTGAAATATCCATTTCTAGAAAGCAACAGAAGACCATCTCTTCCTGTAAAGGACTTGTGTTCGGTCACACGTTTAGTTTCCACCGGTGGATGGTTGATACCAGAATGGTAAGCATGTGAATGAACCGTCTGAGAGGAGTTTCCAATGGATTGAAAGCTCTGAATCGAACGAGCATAGACATTCAAGTAATCGGAAATGATATTCTTTCTCCTAATGATCGCTCTTGACGCCATTTTATCAAAATCCTTGTTGTCGTGCAAAGCTGAATCACCTGGACATCTCCCAGAAGAGAACAGTCCTTGATCTGATATTTGGAAGAGGAAAAAAAATCGCTAAATCAAAAGCTACGAGATGAAGAAAACAAAAACTGGAAGTAAGAAAATTTCAGCGAACCCATTACTAAGAATCTGAACCGAAACAAAACCCAGACGATTAATCGAAATCGATACCAGAGAAAATTCTCAAGTGACGATGATACCTCGACTAGAATTTAAAAATGAAGCGACGCAAAAAATTGAAATGCAAATCCCTTGATATCAAGAAGTATGAGAAAATCGAGGAATATATGAAGAAAAAACAACAAAGTATAACTTACAGAAGACGGAGAAAGTGAAATACGCCGGAGAAATTTTAGAGGTTTTAGGGATGCGGCAAATAAATCGTGAGAAAGGGTTTTAGATTTTTTTTTTTTTGGTTTCTTTTGCGGACAGAATAAATAAAAATATTCTTACTTACACCTGTATCTGTATGAGCGAGTCTACAACGTTGGATCATATCTAGGTCCCATACCTTTTCCATTTTAACACGTGGGCGAATCCACGACCAGTAGTAATACTTGTACCCCAAGACGAAGGGTTAGTTTTATAATTATTTGGTTTTGGATGTATTCATAATAATTAAATTAATAAAATGATTTATAAGATTTCACTTCTTCATAATTAAAAAAAAAAAATGTTAGCAAATATAATATCCATTATCATTATTATAAGATAATTTATCAAAACTACTATTGTTCACTTCACACACACATTCACATATCTTTAGTTTTAATTAATCATGTTGGATTTGATAATTTATTTCTGGTTGAGATATTACTTCTCCACAATTGCTATATTTTTTATCTATTCCCTCAGCACCTCCTCTATTTATTTTTAGCAGAAACTGACTAAGACTCTTATGTAGAATTTAACATGTGCTTCCAATTTCAGTATGAACAAGTGATGTGTATGTTTATCATAAAATATACTTTACAAATAACCCAAAAACTTATGATATCAAACAAACAAACATGATAACAAAAAAATGTGATCTTCTGTTTCTACAAGGCTAGTGAGTTTATGAATCTGCTTGAGTCTGCAAAATCTCACTCTCATCTTGTTTTTTCTCCATCTCCGGGGTTTAAGTTTAAGATTTGATTGATTCAATATTTCCATTTCATTTCCTGCAAGAAACATATATGGTGAACCTAAATCTTTGATTTAACTGAAGATTATAATTCAGATTAAAGAAGATGAAACTTTTTTTGTTTACCAAGGGAACTTAAATGTGTCTTTCCACCAACCCTGCTTTGAACAGTTTGCAACTATTTTGTCGAGCCGAATAATAATCTCAGAGAATATTGGCCTCATATTGATTTCTGGATGCCAACATTCCTCAATCAACCTATATATACAATCACGATTCTTGAGTTGTTAATAATGTAAAACAATCATAAATGTAATAATACTAGCTGATGATGTTGTAAAAATCAAAAAGATCTTGAAATGCTTACTCTTTCAATTCCGGAGGGTAACTCTTTGATTTTGTCCTGATTGTTGGTCTTTTTCCTTCTATACATACCGATTCTGCAACCTCTTCAGGCGGTTTAGGATGGAATAAAGATACTCCCTCGGTCAACTTCACATATGATTACCGAAAACAAATTGCAGAGTTTGAGACTGAGGAATTTAACTTTAAATAGGAGAAAGCTTTTGTGTTACTACCTCATACAAAATGACACCAAATGAATGCACATCGACCCTTTTATCGAAGATTTCATCTTTGTAAATTTCGGGTGCTACATAGTAATCTGCAGTTCAAAAGGTAAGCAAGCAGAGGATCTTTCAAGAACAATGCTTCTTGTATATATGAATCTGTTTCTAACTAAACATGCAGCGTTTTTCTTACTTGACTTATCGATTTGAGCTTCGTGGTTCACTACTCTTGCATTGTCTTCTGCAATCTTGGACAATTTTATCAAACCAAATCCAGAGATCTTCAATTGCCCTCCTCTATCCAGCAAAATATTTCTGGCACCTTACAAAAAACTTTCAAAATATTATCCAAACTGTTTTTGGCCTTTAACTAACTTGCTCTCGGCTTTGTCTTACTTTGGCTTTAACTCGCAGTGGATGATTGGATGTGGTTTACATTCATGAAGATAGTTCATGCCTCTGGCAATATCAAGAGCAAATCTCAGAGCCTTTGAAGGTGACAGACGACCTTTCTTTTGAAGATAGACACTTAGATCACCCTGAAATTGAGATGATTAATCAAACAAGATCGATGCATTTGTGATTCGATGTGCAGAAATGAAGTAAGAAACAATGTGTACTTACTTTTGGATTACACTCAACTACAATCATCATTGGTAGATTTTGAGTGACGGCTCCAACAAATTGAACAATATTTGGATGCCGAGCTTTTGCTAGCAAAGTCAATTCGTTTGTGAAAGCATTTCTGTTCGTATGAAAGGATCAGAAAGAGAAAAACATAGTGTTAAATAATTCCATGTAACCAACAAATTAAACAGAGAAATTCAAGAACAAGAAGAATGCATACACGCGTTCCGGATCTGAATAACTATCTTTCTCGAATATTTTTACCGAGACTCGCGTGCCATTCCATTTAGCAACTTGATAAGTTCCCTGCAAATGAAGCAAAAGCAAACACATCAGCAGAATAAGAGAGATTTAGGAGAAAAAAAAATCTCAGCTCCTTTAAATGAGGAGAATCAACAAACTTTTGAGATGCCATCAACTTTTCGGACTTGAAGCTCGAGTGGATTAAGCTCATACTCAGGAACTTCTTTCGGATTCCCTACCGTCATCGGAGTCTTTCTGGTTTTCTAAAATTTAACACAAACAAATCTTGAAGATGAAGCAAAACACCAGAGAAAGAGAAAAAGAGAGGCCAATCATCTTTAAGAAGATAAAAGATTTCAAATACCATACCGGAGCTTTAGCTCCTCGAGCCTTCAAGAGATTATACACTTCAACATTCCCATAATACTTGGCATCAACAGCCGCCTGAACAATGACAAAAATGTCACCTTAAGGATGCATAATTCGGTTTAACCAAAACCAAGAATCGGGTTTCTATATTTCATAAACCGGATAAAAACAGTTAAATTTGCAGTATATATATATATTAATAAAACAGGGGAAGAAGAACAGACCGTACTACCCCAACGATCACGAGCATCGATATTAGCTCTCCGGCTAAGAAGAACCTTAACGACGTCGTAATGACCTTCACAAGAGGCAATGTGAAGAGCCGTACGACCATCAAGATCAATGCTATTCACATCGATTCCTTCATTAAGCAGCTCTTGAACGCCATTAACATCACCTTTACTCGCCATAAATAGAAGCTGCATCGTCGAATCGAGATTCTCGGGGACAGACATATGCGGCTCGCAGCTAAGAGATTCAGGACTACGTCTGATCGGATCAAGCGAAGATTGACGACCAAAGCTGAATCTCATGTTGTTACGGCGTGGATCGAGAGAATTTTGGCGTGTGAATCGTCGGCTTAATGTTCGTCTCATTGATCCTGTCGAGAATTGTCTCGATATCCCACGCTTCAATTGCGCAGCTACGTTCTCCATGATTGATGATGAAGAATCGCAAAAGAACCAAGATCAATTAAGGATCAAAACCAAATTGCATCTTTTGGAGAAGACGATGACGAATATGGAAGAAAGGTTTTTTTTTAATTGTTCTTCGTTTATGGATTATCCATAAACAGATTGACAAAAGATTAGTTTCTTTGGCTCACAATGTCGTTTTGAGCAGCAAAACGCGGGTAATCACTATTTTTTTTAATCTCTTTATTTATTGGATCCCATACATAATTAGATGAACTAAGTGGAAATTTATTTGATTAGAAAAAACAATTAACCAAAACACCATTGATAACTAAAAATGAAGCTTATTTTAATATGAAATACAACCTGGAGAATGGTTAATATTTAATTCAAACGTTGACATTTGTTGTTATAACCAGGCCAATTTGGTTTCTGTTTATTTTATATAATTAAAACAATCGAATATAGCATCATCACTGCGGTAATTAAAGATGACAATTTGTTCGATTTCAAGTGAAAAATTGTACAATTTTTATAGAAGAGCGATGACATTACCAGAACCAAATACAATTCTCGAAGACATCTTTTAGAAACTCGATCTGGGAATATCTAATGATTCTTCAGAAGACGACGCGAAACTGCGGTGCGTCTTTGCCGTCGGCGGGAAGAATCTCCCAACGGCAAGGTTCAAGATCGTCGGAAACGGGACAGTATCCAGCGAGAGTCACTCTGTCTCCGGTAGCCGCCACGGAGCCGAACTCGAAAACCGTCGCGCGATCTGGCCGAGGAACTTCTACGGCTCCGTTCATCCCTGGAGCTGGAGTTTCAGATTTAGGCATCTGTATCATCTCTGGCTTCGACGTCTCGGACTGTGACGGCTTAGGACTTCCCGTGAACCATGATAGAATCCCCATGGCTACTCGAATCGGTGGTTCTCTGTAGATTCAAAGAAGAAGCGTAATCTCGAAAAATCTGGGGAATTGAATTAGGGTTTATCTTTTCCTCCTTCGTTACATTGGCCTCGTAAAGTTAGTCTGGGCTTCACTTGGGTTTCAATTTGAGCCCATATATATATGAAAAATATGGAATTTGATAATATATCCTTTATTCCACCAATTCCAATTAGAGTTCAAACTTTAATCAATATGGGATTTGATAATATATCCATTTTCTCAACTGTAATTTTATCGATTTTATCCAACTCGCTTTCGTATTTATAAAGCCATCAACTGTTTATAATAAGAATGGAAAATTGTAACTTGTTTAATCACATCAATGCATACAAACATTTTACATAATATCATCCTCAAAATCACACGTTGAGAATGCATATATATTGGAACTAGTTTAATCACATCATTCCTAGAATGAAACGTCTATCTTCTGCTTTTAGTTCAACGTATAAGTTGTGGTCGTGTAAACCTGAAAACCAATAAAAAGTTGTTGTCGTGTAATGATGTAATGGTATCGTCTACACCATCATACTCTACCAAATTTAAATATAAACTATGATACATTATAATATTAGCGATATTAATATAAATTACTATTCCATGTCTAAGATTGACTAGTATAATATTTGTACAAGAGCTTTTTCTACATAACATTAATTGATTCTGCAGTTAATTATTTGAACTCTACGAAACACAAACATTGGTCAAAGGTAAATAATACAATTAAGCCTAGGCATAAGTTCTAATAGACCATAATTTCATGTATTCCAAATTTTTCCAGGCATCCACGAATAAAGCCGTATTACATATAGAAAAAGACGGCGTCACACTTACATTTTCACAACTAACAAAAAGAAGAAAAAATAGTATATAATCTTTCGGTCATAGACAACTGTTGGGCCGTTGAAATCCTGACTCACTCCCTCCGGCATGACTACAGTCTGCAATTGCCGGTTTATTCCGGTACGTCAACTTCACATCTTGAATTCGAATACCGGTGCACGGCTTCTTAGAGCTACAGTCAAATTTCACTCCTACTTCTGTCGCTGATGTCCCGTGTATATCGAAGAACACTACATCGCTAATTTTTATCCCAGAAACCTATCATAACAATCATCTATATTAAATTATTAATATTCAGATTAAGATAGTTTTAAATGTTATTAAATCAAATTATTAATAATTTGATTTGTAAAAAAAAAAAAAATGTTGAACCTGGTTAGGGCAATCTTCGTTGCCGGGACAGTAATTTTGGTCAATGACGATTGGGTTTTGTACGTTGTTCATAACACAATGTTGGAAACGGATATCCTTAGCGAATCCATTACTGGGCCTGGCCCATGACTTTATTCGCACACCATTCTCTGTTCCTGTAAACGTCGCTGTTTTCACTGTTACGTTCTGTACACCTGCCTCCACACTTTCTTTTCCCAAACTCCCAATGCTGCGCATTATAAAACCAATTACCAAAATTTAGAACTGAATAACAAAACGAATGAAAAGATTCATAAAACTTTAATTCAAGACTTCTTTTACAAAAAAAAAACGAAAAAACGAACTAACAAGTTAATAATTTCAACTAATCCAAAATAAAATATATACACTAAACAATAAAATTTTATATATATATATATAAAATATATACACTAAACAATAAAATTTTATATATATATATATATATATTTTTTGTGGTTGTTGTTTTCATTACAATTCATAAACCATATCAAACCTCTCTATAGTAGTTTCGGCTTTAATTTATAAACTAAAATCTATCAAACTCGAAAATGCAACACTTTATTATTGTTCACTAATGAAAATAAAATTACAAAGTAAGGAATTAGTAACAAATACCTGATCCCATGGCCAGGGCCACAAGCAACGTTTTCGATCCAGAGGCCGTTAGTGCCTGGACCGACGGAGACACAGTCATCGCCAGTGGAGATTTTGGAGTTGAGGATTGAAACGGTGGAGGATGACTGCACGTGGATGCCGTCAGTGTTTGGACTGTTTCCGTCAGCCGAAACTTTGACTCCTTCGAGCTTTACGTTACGGCAGCCGTTAATCACGAAGTGAAACATCTGACTGTTAAGTGATGTCACCCCGGAGATCACCACGTTGCTTGAGCTCTGAAACCCTATGCTCTGTTTCCAATTTGTTGCTCACGTGTCAATTACATTTATTCCAAAATAATATATACATTAATATAGGTCATCCCAATGCCTATGATTGGTACATGTGATTCTACGTTAATTAACGTAGGAAGTCAAACTACGCATACTATTTATATTAATCCATACCATTGTATTGCTCCTAAGAAAAATAATATTAATATGCATGGATGTAACTTGGAACTTATGTTAGCGGAAAAGTGGAGAAAAATTTACGGAAAATGCATCATTTGGATCGTGCTAGCGGAATTGGCGGAACTTTAAGAAAACGGCGGATATTCAATTTCAAAATATATATTATTAAGAAAATGGATTCAACAATATTAAGTTTGGAACATAAGCGTTGACAAAAAAAAAAAAAAAAAAAAGCAGTTTGGAACATAAGCAATGTAAGAAAAAATAGATGCTTTAACTAATATTACGTACGTAGTCGGAGTTTATAGATGTACCCTATATAAAGAAAATGCACCCTTCTTCCTTTTTGAAAAAAATCTCTCACCATTTTCACTCACTTTGTTGATCAGAATTTGTATTATTCATTATTCATTTTTTATTTTTTTACGTTCGCACAATTTAATATTTGAACTGTATAAATGCATAATCCACAAATAGCGATAGAGGCATAGAGCGTTCAGATGGTAAGTTCTTACCGTGGCGCCACTTGGGCAATTCTTGCCGGACTTTTTGCAAGACCATAGAGAAGTTCCCTGAGCGTCAAGAACTCCGCCGTAGACAGAGAGGCCGTCGAGATGTTCGAAGAAAATCCAATAGTTTTCTTTACCGATGACTCGATAGTCCGATGGAGCCACAAGTGTACCTTGGATACGGACCGTGACGGACTTGCGTTTACACTTGGCACCGTCAAAAACAATGCTTCTTAATAAAAACCGTCCCTTAGGTACCAATATGGTGACTGGCTTGACCGAGGCGCAGGCTTTGGCCCACACGACGGTTAAAGCCTTTGTCGAGTCGGTTTTGCCGTCGGGTTTGGCTCCGTAAGAAAGGATGTTGTAGGTTTGAGCTGATGACGATGAGATCGATAGGAGAAAGAGAAGAATAACGAGAAATGAAGAAGGCATTGTTTAGAAGGAGAGATATAGATGGAGAAGTTGATTAATAGTGGTGGTGGGTGTGTGGAACTTGAAACGGTTTAGTGGAGGGTATATATATTATTTGCGTAAGTATGAAAGGGATTATATATTTTTTTGTGGATTAACATTTTTCTCTTGTTATATTCTATATTATCATATAAACGAAACCTTAGATCTGAAGGAGAAAGCTTGATATGAAATTGATTTTCTTAAATAGTTTATTCGAGTGGTTTGTCAAGCAATTGGCAACAGATTTTGTTTTGTCAAATTTCAGAATATCGCAAGTGGTAGATTTGAATTTTTAGAAGTTTCTGTATGCTGTGGGTTATATCGTCTATTATCATGATCTCTAATATGCTGAGAAAATTATATTGTTTACTTATAAACTTGATTGTGAGTAGATGATCATATCATATATAAGAAGATGTTATGATGCCATATAGTAATTAATGAAATTCATGTAATCGGATACAAAACAATTTTGTCAATTTAGAGTATAACTCAAATGTGTTCCTACATAAAATCATCTATATTGTATTGAATATTGATAACTGAAAAAGCAAGTGGAATGATCAGAGGCAGTGCATGTTGATGGTAGGGAACATAAGATCAATGCATGTGACAACTCAATTGGTAGTAACCGATTTAGCTTTAATTATCAATAAAACGTTACACGATCCTAATTATTAAAGCAGGGCAAGGAATTTACGGATCCATACATATTTAATAAATTAAGCAATTAAAGAAGAAATAGTGTACGGGTCATACGGAACCAAACATGAGTGGGAAACGTGACAAGTGGAGAAGAATACGGAGAAGAAATTGGCCAATAATATAAGTATATTTTTGAGGAGATGATAATCACATTCACATGCATGGCAACAATTCAGAAAAAATGTGATGTTTGTCAATCACAACACATTTATTGCCGCGTGCCGTGTTATTAGGATCACGAAATGTAATTTAAATACCGAATTAAAGTATGCTGAAATTAAACCGTAAGAAGAAGCATGTCCTTGGTATGTTGAGTTCATGTTTCTCTTTTGATTCAAGATTCCAAAATATATCTCCATCTTCTTTAGCGTTCCGAAAATAACTCTTGAGTTAATTTTAGTTGGCTAAAATAATCGGTGGCCTAAGGATATGTAGAGACTAGAGAGACCTCTTAAATAAATTTTTAGTTGGCTAAATATAATCGGTGGCCTAAGAATATGTAGAGTCTAGAGAGACCTACATTGTAAAGGGATAAAAAGAAATTAATATTTGGGAAAGTTTTATTGCCAAATATTAATCAAAAACTTAAAATATTTTAAAATCATTATAACGAAATCAGAAACTTAAATATTAAATTTACATTAATACAATATGAAAACAACATTAAACTTATTATATTTTTAACGATCGAATGGTAGGATACAAACAATTTTGTCTAAAAACAAAAACAATTTTTATTTAAATAAAGTATATTGACCAAAATACTGTAATTTGATTGTTAGAAATGAAAGTGTACTATATGTTTTGTTAATCGTATTAGAGATCTATGTGTATATTTTGGTTTAGCTTCAATTAGAATCAGTTTCTTAGGGCCAGAAATAAGCCAAACAGGCGGGGTCCATAAGATAACAAATCTCCACGGTCCAACTCACACAACACAAATATTCGTTTCTCAGGTCGACTCACAGTCACACACCAGACTTTTTGGTGCTCTTCCCTAGTGACTAGTGTTATTTCTTGTCAAAATTAGTCTTAAATATGATTAGTTTAGTTTATACAAAAAAAAAAAAAAAAAAAAAAAAACTTGAGACGAGTTAACTATGATGTATAAGCCAATGTAGCGAAACTTAACCACAAACTGTCTTAAACATGATCGAGGGATCCTATAAAGCAAATCAAAAATTTAGAATGAAAGACAAAGAATAGGTGGTGTATGCGTAGATGACGATTTCTCATTTACAATGGAGCTTGTCTTTCTCCGAATCTATCTTCAAACAGGAGATGAACAAAAACAGTAAGAAGACGAAGACAAAAAAGAAATAAGAGTTTTGAAGTGGGAAACTGAAATCAATCAATCGAGGTAGAAGAGAGTAACAATCTTCCGGAGATTTTTGGCTTCTTGACATGTCTCCATGAGAAGCTTACTGTCATGAAACGCAAAGCAGATGATTTGTTGTACTTGTGATATGATGTCCATATTACAAAGCCTGCCAACAAAACACCATTGTTTTCAAGTTACTTACTTAGAGATACGTCTCAGAAAATTTGTTCTACAATGTTTCAGTAAATCGCAATGCCATCTTCTTCACGGTTTTGCTACTGTGTATGAGTAGTGAGTGACAAACCTGCTGGCTTCTAATAATGGTAAATGGTCATTGTGAGGCTTTTCTACTACGTTTTGTACCTGTTGCAGGCATAACAAAGAAGACTCAGTTGTACTATAGCATAACCAAGAATGGATGAGATTCAGATTTATAACAGACAGATGTTATGATTTAGAGTATTGAAGACAATGCAGTTGGAGCAAACAGAATTTTGAAACTAGTCTCTTACTTTTGACAGTAGTTCCTGGCTCTCAGGAGGTTGTTTTTTCAGACTTTGAGGTAAGATAACTGTGAGAAGTTCCGGTCGCTCTGCTCTAAGTGCACCTCTTATAACAGCTGCATTGGTTCCAGATGCACCTGAAGTGTATATATGGTTTTTCTGCAAGATAAATCATAGGGAAGATGGTTATAAGATGTGGTGGACCAAACATATGATTCAGAAGTTGTAGCCTTGTAGGCCAATGCCTTACAGTTATAACCATAGCATAGCTAAGAATCTGAATGAGCTCTTGATGCATGAAACCCATATTTCTTGTTCCAAAGAAGCCAATTGATCTTGGTCCTTGTTGCTGTATAGCCAACAGCTCCTGCAAATTCACATATGGTTACAACCTAAAAGGCTAAAATATTTGATCTTCTGTTGTATTTGGCTATGAAAATTAGGTTAACTTACTTGTATATAATCTACATCAGGGACTGGTTGTAGCTCTGACACAGTAACTGAACCAGGTCCTTCAACGATAGCTTGAGCCTGAGTTGGAATCCGGAGTCCGGTGGTGGTGGTGTCTTCATCTGATTCAAACCTACATGTCACATTGTCCTCTTTGTTTATCCAAATATCTACGTCCTCTTGATCTCTCGTGTGTTCAGGAAAGCACTATATATACCAGCACATAGAAACAGAGCCCCTGGGAGTAAATCATTAGTGAAAAACCAAATGCAATGGCTGAGAAGCAACAAAGACCATGACACAGAGATTGGGATGTTGTGAGCATAAAGTTTGAAACAAAGAGGGTAAACCATAACTTCTACTCATTTAATCTGCTGTTCTAAGAAAACGAAACTTAAGATTCAAAAAAAGAGTAAGCAAATGGCTTCATCATGAAACTAGTAACCATTTACATGGTAAGATAGAATCTGTAGCACCAACCAACAAAAGGGATTACAGAGTTCTTAATTGCAGATGATAGGTTCAGCGTTAATCAACATAATCTTATTCAATGCAGTGAACTGTTTGAGTTCTTAAGAGAATGCAATCAAAAATGAATTGGCCACTATTCAAATTTCAACCTATACTAATGAGTAATAAGTCTCCAACAAATTGATGAGGCGAATCAATCACAAATCAAAAAGCCGTAAGGGAATCAGAAGGCTGAGTAATCAGAAATTACCATGGGAATAGAGAGAGAGGAGGATCTGGATCGGCGGCGTCTAAGAGAGAAAAGCAGAGAAGGAGAAGGAGATTGGGAAGAACACGAAGTAGAGGAAGAGGAACGACGGGGATAGAAATTAGGGTTTTCGGATCCGAACAGAGAAGGTAGCGATGTTGTTGTAAGAGGTAACAAAAGCTTCAAAGGTAAAGCCGAACTCATCTCCACCACGTACGACGGTCTCCGACGACTCAGTTCTCTTGGAAGATGATTTTACAGAGAGAAATCAAAGATTCCTTGGAAGTTTGATTCTCTCTGGTGAAATTCGTGGGGATTACGAAGAAGAAGATAACACAACGTTGAAATCGAAAGAAGAAGAGGAAGAAGAAGAAGAAGCTAACATGGTGAGATGATTCACTTGATATATTTTACCAGTGATTACAAAGAAAAAACAAAACTTTCGGTTTAGCTTTGAGATGCTCTTTGGTTCGGTTTAGTAATCGTGTCAGAAAGCTCCGGTTCACTCGGCATGAACAATTACCGGTTTTTCCCGCCCCAAAGAGAATCCCCGAGAAAGTCTCTCGCTATATATAAAAACCCACAAAGGCTCTCTCAGTCTCACACAGCTAACCCTAATTTAGCGAGAGAAAGTCTCCAATTATCTCGTGATCTCCGTAGAATCGAACCATGGGCGAAGATGATGATCATCAGATTCAGGATAACCCGAAAAGACAGAAAACCGAGGGCTACGAAGATCTCTCCAAGATCGAAAATTTCTCCGGTAAGATCTTTTTACATCTCTTACCTGAAATTGTTTGTTTTGGTTTCATCTAATCGATCTGTCATAGTAAAATGATGGTTTTGTGAGACCGCGCAGAGCGTATCACAAAAGTCGAAGGGGTTAATACAGGCATCTTCTGGGACGTCGAGGATTTCCCATTCCCTGTTAGTGCCAGTCCTGATGAGATCTATCATAAACTCGAATCAGCTCTTTATGATATCGGTTTCAGGAGGGCTTTGGTGTCAATCTGGGTCTATGTTGATGAGAAGAAAGGGTCCCGCTGGTGTGAGTTTGTGGGTAAGAGGACGTGGAAATCCAGAATCTACTTCATTGGCGGAGGTGAATTCTTTTATTTAAGCCCTCCATTTTTTATATGTATATGTACCAAATCTATATCTGAGTTTTATTGATACGTATTTTCCAGGGGATAAACCTGCCAGACTTACTAGAATGTTGCATGACATTTTATTTTGGACAATGGACATGGGGGAGTTTCGTAAAACACCACATTTGTTCGTATTCACGGAAAAAGTCCTTTCTCACAAGAACTTCTATCAGAGGCTTGAATATTTCTGTACGGGACATCATTACCTTGTCTACTTGCTTACCAATCCGAGAAAGGCCTTCCCAGCAGAAATCTCTGAATGGCCAGGAGATGTATTAGAGACCGAATTTCATGATTTCGAATAGCACAATGGTTGCATCTGATCATGGGTCGGAAGAAGGGCTGATATGATTATGTGGACTAGCAGAAGCGGAAATACCTGTTTTACTTGTTTTATTTTCGTTTCAACTTCTTTAATTTAATAAACCGAAAATTGTGCTACTGTTAGTTATATTAGTTCCCTATTCAACTATTTAATCCGGTCTTATGTATTTAGTTAAAGAATATATTTCTTTCTAATTTTTTGCTTGTTGGAAATATCAGTTTAGTTCATCTATATCCCATATTAATGGTTTGCTTTATGAGTTGTATTGCCTCTTGCGGTGGTTTAAGATTCGTTTTTTTGGAATTGCTCATTGTATTTTGATTGGAAATTGTCATCTAAGCAATCGAGCAAGTATCATAAATATAATAACTAAGTGGGGAAAAAGAAAACATGCTTGAAGGATGAAGCAATGAGCATTAGTTGAAAGACATAATTATTGTTTTTTTTTTGAAATTAAAGTTCTGGTAAAAAGCAGCAAACCTACCTAGAAACTTTCCTAATGAAAGGTTTCTTATTGGACAAATAATTTAAATCCAAAACAGAGTTTTAACATAACAAAGATGAAACATTCAACAACGATAACGGTGGAACATCCTACTCCTTGGAGGATCAGATTCGTCAGAACAAGTAGGACTTCGTGGCCTTGTTAATATAGGCTTTCCTTCACCTAAAAATTCTGAACAAACAATTACCGAGTCTACAAAAGGAAACAAACCATCTTGTGCGGTGTCACCATTCGGCTCTACTAAGACAACAGTGATATCTCTCGATTTCAAACAATTAAGAACCCTGTCAAACTCACTGCCTGGGTTTTGTTTTGCGATCACCACTAAACATACTGGTCTATCAGGACAGCTCCTTGCGGCGTAACAAATCATCAACCGAGACATTCTATCAACAGCCGAATCTTCATCCCCATATTCTACATATCAACAGAGACCATAGATATATAAGTAGAATAGAAAAAGAGAAAGAGGGTTTGAAGAGAGACTAAATAAAAGGAATTCACCTTTTGGAACGTAATAGATTCCGGCATCTAGGAAGTCACTTTCGGTGTGGTTCAGTTTGTCACCAAACGCCCGGATATCCATTTGAGCACGAAACCCCATTAGCCTAAGAGCTGATATGATCTTATGAGAAATCGAACGAAGATTTGCACTAGCAGGGATTGGATAGTCCTCCATGTTCCAGAAGACGTGTATCATACCCACTTGACAAAACGGAGAACGCATAAATACGTTAGCTAAACCATTATCTTACTATGACAGATCCGATCAGATGAAATCGGTAAGAGATAGAGAGATCTTACAAGGGTCATACCGATTCTCGTCGAAATCTTCGCCCATGGTTCGACGAGAGAATTGGAGACTTTCTCGCTAAGTTAGGGTTAGATCGGCTAAGAGGTTCTATCGCTGCGGCTGAGAGATGGATGTATCATCTGTGCCTGGCATCTTTTTATGGGCAACTTTTTCATGGGCTTATTGTTTCTTTATGGCATGTTTAGATGATTCACTTGATATTAACTTGTTTTACCAGTGATTACAAAGAAAAACAAAACTTTCGGTTTAGCTTTAAGATGCTCTTTGGTTCGGTTTATTAACAGCACATTGATTATTAAAGCTATTGGTCCTGTTTATGAAAGCAAATGTGGCCAATTGTTAATAAGGATTCTATCTTTTATGAAGTAAAATCATACTCTGTACAAAATTAATTCCAAGTAGTTCTTAATCTATTAGGTGATTTTAAATAGAAAAAAAAAATGAAAGAATAAAATAACTTTAAAAACAGTAAAATCCCATAACACGTAGGCGTAGACGATAATTGCAAATAAATCAGTTAAATCCCATTAATAATATACTCCCTTTGTCCCATTTTATAAGATTTTATAGCTAA
This sequence comes from Boechera divaricarpa, assembly GCA_026770425.1. Classification (NCBI taxonomy): domain Eukaryota; kingdom Viridiplantae; phylum Streptophyta; class Magnoliopsida; order Brassicales; family Brassicaceae; genus Boechera; species Boechera divaricarpa. The sequence goes on from CM049188.1 coordinate 28,742,763, forward strand.
AGTACAGAGTTTAAGAAACCATAAATATTTTATTATTTTTATATAAAATATATTATTTAACATTTATAGAAAAAATGTAGAATAAAACTGATCATAATATACTGAATAAAGATAAATTATACATAGATATTTGAGAAAATCTAATAAAATGAAACCAAAAAAAAAAGTCTAAAACATCTAATACATTTCAGTTATAATGAAAAGTAACAGAAAGAAAAATGAAAACCATTTATTTTTTTTGTCAACAACCATTTCTAAATTAATATAAAAGAAAAGAAAGACAGACAAATAAAATTGATGGAAGGTGCGTACGTATTTGAGTAATCACCAAATCACTACCAAAACCATAAACCTCCCAACTTCCCCACACAACACATAATAACAAAAACCTTTTTCTTCTTCTTCTTCTCCTCTTGTTTTTGGTTTTACTATTCTTCTTTCTTTCTTCAACAAATCATACACACACAAAACATAACCAAACAAAAAAAAAAAAAGAGGTCAACAAAAAGAAAAGAATCAATGGACGGTTTGATTCCAATGGCGTTTAAGGCTATGAAGAAAAACAGGACTCGCCGGCGTTACGAATGTCTCTCTTCCTCCGCCGGCACGACAAAAGATTCCTACGACGACCACGACTTCTTCCCCTTCGCAGCTAAATCTGATCACTCCGTTGTATCTCGACCCTCGTCGTATTTTGATCATATAGAGATGAATAACGTTGTTGTTCAACAACGTCACCGCCGTGGATGGTCGGTCGGAGATTTCTCGTCCGTGTCTTGTCGGGAAGGAAGAAGATCTGGTGCCGACGGCGGCGGAGATATCGGTTATTCTCCTTCACGGCGAGGACAGCTTATGAGGAATAGAAGCCATAGATTGTTCTCTTGTGTCTCATCAGGTGAATGATTTATCCTTCCAAAAAAATCAAAAACGAAAAAAAAACTTTATTTTGCATCTTGTTTTGTGTTCTGGTTGATTTTTAATTACGAAAGTCTGAAGTCGTCGGGGGGAAAAAATGCAAATTTTGTACTTCTGGATGATATTCCGATATTGATGTGTAAAGTTTTGGGTTTTTAGTTTCACAGTTATTATTTATTTGGGGCTCAAAACATAAAAAGAAAACTTTAGCAGTGCATTATCGAAATAATATTTACTATTTTCCCAAAAGTCTTCACCTAATATGTACAGTTGACGATGCGCTGTAATGTATACAGTATACACGATTTTAATATGAAACTGCGTAAGAACGTGTTTTAAAAAGCAAATAAGAAAACCTTCTTAATTGAAAAACCTACTACTTATTTTATTTCTTACCCCACTAATGAAAAAATGTAGATCTTTTTCAGTTGAAAATTTCAAGATGGCGAACTTTTACGTTCTTATAAAAAATTACGAGTATCTTTTACGTTGTTTAGTTTTGACTAACTATGATCCTTATGGGTAAAGTATGTATTGTCTGTGTATCATGCAAAACTAAACTTCCTCATTTGTTGAAGTTGAAGTCATACACAACTCGACCGGTCCAAGGGTTGACAATGGGGGCCACTTGACCGGTCCAAGGGGTGATAATGGGGCCACTCGACCTTGTCAATAGTCATAGTCCCAATGGTCCCAAAGATATCCTAAACACTAATCGATTTTGATGATTTAACGCGAACATGCCGAAACAGTTTTAAGAATTATTCTGAAACTGGTCTGATCTTTTTATAAATCATGAACACAGCCTCTTTTTTTTTGAAAAGGAATCTAGTGGAACCGCATTACAAATAAATGCTATGGAAGTCAACAACTATATACATCAAAGAAGTAGCTAAACCAGAATAGCTTAAGACTTGTTTCGTTGACTTTTTGGTCCCATTTCTCCACAACCACAGCTTCGATGTATGTAACTATCTTAGAGACTACGAGCATTGATCGTTATTTTAACACACATCTATTTTCTTTACACATATCATACATCTTTCTCTACACAGAACCCATAAACTAAAATACTCAAATTCACTTGTAGTCTTGCTTTAAATTTCAAAGATATAGAAAGCTGTGGCTCTACAGATTTCAATCCAGTGAGCTTCAGAGATTATGGGATTCCTTTTCAAATATGTGACGACTGCAAATACAAGACCAAGATTCTTTTTCATCAGCTAATCTGTGACGACTGCAAAAAAGAACAAAACCATGTCAGAAAAATTACAAACTTAGAATCAAATCCCGAAGAAGCTTTTCAATTTTCCAGGTGATGCAAGTACTTCTTTGAGCTGCTTTGACGAGAAAAAATCCTACAGATTAGCTGATGTTACAAAGATGTTAAAAACATCATCAAGATTTCAAGAGGCGATGCAAAACCACGAAAGCGTTTGTTGATGGTCATCTAAACCAATCGATCAACACGAGGATGATCGATATGCATAGATGTCAATCAACAAACACATTCAAGGGTTGCAAAAGAGAAAAAACCCTGTAATGTTCATGGAAGCTAAAGATGTATAAAAACAAGTTTGGGATTGTGAAAGTACAGACAGTGACAAGAACTTGATTCCAGACAAGAATATTCTTTGGATATTCTTAAGCATATGCTTTGGAATAAACCCTTTTCTTCTTAGGTTATTCTGATTTGAGAGGATTCCTACTGGCTAGCATGATGCAGCAAACATAGAAGTAAAAACAAATGAAAAACTCTAAACTTGTTCTCGTGGATCAATTAATCAATGCCTAAAAATGTTCTTAAAATACTACTACGACCTTTTCGATGCAAAGAACAAACAACAAATATCGCAAATTCGAATATAATCTGAATGGTAAAGAGTAAGGAAATCATTACCACGTCTGCAGGGAACTTCGTCATCTTCCTCACCAGTTATCAGAGACTAATTTGCCACCAGCGCATATCTAACTTCCCACCAATCAAATCTTGGACCATCGGTATCTAGATCGATAATATCGCCGTGTAACCATTCCTCAAATATTTGATCGCTGCAGTTAAGAAACCAATTTAAGGAACTTCTAATTCCCTTGCTCTGTAGCTTCTGGTACCTTGGTTTGATTTTCAACTCTAAGCTATAACTAATATACTCTGGAAACTCAAGAAGCACTTTCATTGGTCTCCCTCATCTCAGTCTCAAAAAAGTAATAGCTGTTCTTCATGAGCTCAACACGAGAACAAATAATCTCTCACAATCATTTCCGCTACCTCCTCGAGTTGAAATCCCCTCAATAGGTTTCATTATCAAATTCTGCTTATCTTTGGCATTTTCTCAACCACACGGCACGAGCAAACCCTTCATAGTCAATCTTGAGCTTTAAACTAAAGAAATACTGCTGAGACTACATCTTATCTTTTACCGGTAACCCGAGAATCTGAGGATATTGTGCTATAACTAAATCTAATCTCTCCTCTGATGTCACAAAAAATAATCAAACGCTCTACATTTAATTTCACAGCCTCTTCAAAATTATGCATGCGCACGTTTCTCTAACATACTAGCTACAATGCGATCATCTACAACAGGTTCGATCATAGTTCTAACTCTCATCCCCAAAAGGTAAAAGTACTGAGTCACCCTTTAGCTCATGCGATCATCATAGTTTCTCTAAGACCAATGCCCCTAGGAGTCACACCGATGCTTATCAAATTAGCAACCGAAGAGCTCATCGTGCCTTGGAGCTTAAACCTTCGAATCTCAATATACTTCATCCAGACATAACCTTAAGTCTTGCTCTTTACATCGAGACCACGAGGAAAACTAACCACAGGAGGAAGCTGTACTACTTGACTTGCGGATAATTCTTAACACGTTCTCCTAATTTCGACCTAAAGATTCCAATAAGCCAAAACAGGGATCAGATTCTCTTACTCACACTGCTCGATACTCTCCAACTCATCGGTGATTATGCCTAAACCCTTGAGATACTCGCAGATTTTGTCGCGATTCACAGCCCTAGTGATCCTAGACATCTCGTACTCCGGGAACTTCGAAGATTGGATTTTGCATCTCGAACCATCTAAAAGAAAAAAAAAGAATTAGGGATTTGGGATTTGGGATTGTGGGTTATATTTGATCACCAAAAGACCAGTCACACTTCCCGATTTTTATCTGTAAGGTTTTTTAAAGATTGGAACAGAAGGGATAACATTAAAGGTTGTCAACAGAAGATACAATGCAGGCGCAGGTTTTGGTTCTGTCTATACAAAGGAAAACTAAGAATAACTAGTTGAACACTCTGGTAGTTTCAGAAAGCTAAACAACAAAATTCACAGCTGATTTTTGCTCTGGTATGTCTTCTACCTTCAAGGCTTCAACCTCTGGTCAATGCCACTGAGGTTCCCTTGAAATTTGTCTTGGGGTTTGTTCAACGCATGTTTCCCTCTCTCAAGACATCGATCATGTTATAGATCCGCGTCTCTGCTTTAGACCGGATCTACAACTCATGAATGTGTTTTTAGCAGATTTACATATTAAGAAATGCTATATTTGATCCATTGAATCGTTTGAAACAGTTTCGAAGAAGAAGATGTCTAACCTTTTTGGCAAGCACAACATCGACAGTATCTTCAGCATATATTGATCTTCCGCAAACATTGTGCTGGAACTCAAAGGACACACTGCAAAAAGGATTGTTCTCGATGTTACGGACAAATCAGTTCCAGCAAAAAGAGAAGACTAAAAAAGAAACAATGAATGTCTTAAATCTTGCACTACGTTTTATCTGGTGATGTCAAGTGATAAAGATGGAAAGCATGACCAGAGACATGCTCCTCCGGAACACCCACCACCTCAATCTGCTGCTTAGGATCTCGAATCAATTGTATCTGGTTTCAAAAGTAAGCAAATTCAAAATAAAGAATCTTGATGAGGATGAGTACACATTATACTAGAGAAATGATTAATTCAGAGGACAGAGTACGATAAAAAAAAACACCTGGTCCAGGTCGTAAGACACACCCAATTTCTGAAAGCAAGAAATAACAGCTTTTGCAGTACCAGATGCATCCAATTTGCTAGCTTGATGAGACTCCATCACCTATTTAGATTGTAGCCAATTAGCCTTATTATGATGCAACCAGTATATTTCATTCAAATGAATTCCTCAAAGTAGAAGAACTACCTCTAAGGAATAACCAGCAAATGCACCAGGAAACTGCTCAGACATGATCTCCATGGCTGCAAGAAACGCAACAACCTAGTGGACCAACCAACAAAGCAAAGATAATATGGGTCAATAAGAGTTTACATGCATAATATATAGCTTTAGTGACACACAGCGTACTAAGTAAGCACCTGATTACCCATCTGTGGGGATATCACAGCTATATCTTTGATTCCTGGACAGTTTTATACAATCTTGTCCTGTCTCCTCCAGTTGTACCCATAACGAAGGGAACTCCTACTTTGCCATACAGCTCTGCGTTATCTACAATTTGCAAAACAAAAAAAAACAACCTTTGAAATCAACTAACTGCAGACAAACAGATTCTAAAGCAGCTGGTGTTCTAACATTCACAAAAATCAGGTTCACTCACGAGTGAAAGATAAATTCTTCTAACAGATTCTATGCACAATTTATTCATAATAATGTTATAAAATGAACATTCTAAGATACATGAGTGTACCATTTACTGCAGAGGGAATTGTGTAGTCCACAACAATTAGTTCGGGATACTTCTCAAACATCGAAGACAGAACCTTTTCTCTTTCAGTAGGACCATGCACAAGAATCTCCTTTTCACAGACCTCAACTATCTGGCCAGCCTCTTCAGCAGAACCAAATGATGTAGGAACAATATTCACTCCTGCGGAATCTGCCGCCTTGATGACAGCTTTTCCCATTTTGCCACTGCATCCATTCACCTAAGGTACAAAGAGAGAGAACGAATGTCTTATCTTGATCCTACAATTACACTCTCAAAAAGATCATACTCGCTTCAAAAACTGTAACTTGACCCTAAAATATTGCTATTGCTAGCAATAGGCAATAGCTTTCTATCCGGGAAATCACAATCATCACACAAACACATGAATGCAAATGCTAAATTTCACAAGTCAAGAATGTTTGGGAAATAATCAGATACCATGATGGATATGCCGTTAACAAGCGCAACGGACTCTCCGGCTTCCACGGAAGTCTCCGTCTTCGCCATTGACAAAACCACCGGAAAACAGCGTTTCACATTGCCCATGAAACTAACAAGGCCTTTAACACCGATTCGAGCCATTTGACTCGTTCTAGAAGAAAACGAGAAATTGAGATTTTCAGGACGATGAAGAAACAAATTGGATGCCGCCATTAGCCTGTGATCAAATCCCTGTGAACTCTATCGTTAGTATGCAGGCTTGGTCGAAGTGTATTTTATTAAACGATGATCATGGCTTTAAATAGCCTTTACATGATAACAGAACAAAGAGAAATTGCAGGAAACAGAATGCACGTGCACAACAACTTTGACCCATGAAACAAGGAAACTAACGAACTAACTCGTGACTTATTCAAATTCAACAATCCCTCCCTTAAGCTAAGCCATCTCGCTTAGCTTACCTCAGCGTACTCTGCAACTCCCAATAAGCTGCGAAGCGTCACGAACTTCTCCAATTTCAATGGCTTAGTGAATATGTCCGCAATTTGTTCTTCGGTTGAAACATAGCTTAGCTTGACCACTCCATCATTAACCAAATCCCTTAAGTAGTGAAACCTTACTTCAATATGCTTACTCTTGCCATGAAATACGGGATGTTTGGAGAGTTGAACCGCTGAACTGTTGTCGCACAATATAGTTGTTCCTTCATCTTCTTCACGACCCATCTTCTCCAAAATTCTTCTGAGCCACACGCATTGACAAGCACAGGAGCACGCAGCAATATATTCCGCCTCTGTAGTAGAAAGAGCTACCACTGGTTGCTTCTTAGATGCGAAAGAGATCGCTCCTGAAGCCAATAAGAAGACAAATCCAGAAGTGCTCCTCCTATCATCCAAGCTTCCTGCATAGTCGCTATCCGTATACCCAACAAGAAATGTATTTCCCTCCTTCTTTTTGTAATAGATTCCCATCTCTGTTGTACCCTTCAAATACCTTAAGATTCTTTTTGCAGTAGCCCAATGTGATACTCTCGGACTTGCCATGAACCTACTCAGCAAGCTTACTCCATACATTAAGTCCGGTCGTGTTACCGTGAGATACATGAGGCTTCCCACTAGTTGTTTGAACACGGACTCATCAATTTTTTTCTCCATCTTCATCCTTGTGAAGCTTTGTGCCGGGAACAATGGGATTCTTCACTTCATTACAGTCCTCCATGCCAAAACGCGTTAAAACTTCTCTAGCGTATCTTCTTTGACAAATGAATATCCCTTCTTGGCTCTGCTTTACCTCTACACCGAGAAAGTACTTCATTTTTCCCATATCCGACATTTCGAACTCACGCATCATTGAGTTCTTAAACTCATTGCAGAATTCTCTGTTATTCCCAGTGAAAATGAGATCATCAACATACAAACTTACAATGATGAACTTGTCTCCCTCTGCCTTGGTGAAGAGCGTGTGTTCGCTTGAACATCTTTCGAAGTTTTCTCTGAAGAAATATGTTTCTATTCTGCTGAACCACGCCCTTGGAGCTTGCTTCAATCCGTAGAGGGCTTTTCTTAATTTGTAAACCTTGTCTTCCTCTCCTTTAATCTCAAATCCTTCAGGCTGGTTGACATAGACATCCTCTTGGAGCTCCCCATGAAGAAAGGCGCTTTTCACATCTAATTGAAACACTTCCCAATCGGAGTTAGCTGCTACTGCCAAGATTGTGCGGATTGTATCAAGTCTAGCCACAGGTGCAAACACTTCAGTGTAATCAATGCCATAGCTTTGTGCATACCCCTTTGCCACAAGTCTTGCCTTGTGTTTCTCTACCTCTCCATTTTCATTCAACTTGGTTTTGTATATCCATTTGACTCCAATGGATTTCACGCCTTCTGGTAGAGTACTCAGCTCCCACGTTTGATTTTTTTCTATAGATTCAATCTCCTTTTCCATTGCATCTCTCCAAACCTTCTGTCTCTCTGCGTCTGTAAACCGAACTGGATCATTTTCAGTTGATACCATCATCATTAGAATCTCTGCCTGCAACCTGCTTTCTTCTTCAAGTGAGCTTTCACCTAGCTCATAATCTGCGAGGTATTTCGGCGCCTTCCTATCTCGTGTTATTCTTGACTGAGTTGTGTTTCTGATTTCACACGACTCTTCTCTCGGTGGAGTAGTCGTGTCTGTAGCTATTGGTGTTTCAATCTCTGCATCTTCCTCCAGTTGTTCATCTTCACACACTAGAACATCTTTGTTGATTTCTTCCTCTGATATGTTCCATTTCCACCCTTTTTCTTCTTCAAAAATAACATCCTTGCTTACTACAATCTTCTTAGTACTCGGATCATATAGTCGCCACGCCTTTGATTCATCACTCACTCCCAAGAAGACGCATTTTTTGCTTTTATCATCTAGCTTGATTCTTCTCTGATCAGGCACATGAACGTGTGCGATACAACCAAAAACACGAAAGTAACTCACCAAAGGCTTAATCCCATTCCATGCTTCTTCTGGCGTCACATTCTCAAGTGCTGCGGTTGGACAACGGTTTTGGATATGAACACTCCATCTGCAAGCTTCTGACCAAAACATCTTTGGGACTTATCTTTCACTCAGCATAGATCGAACGGCATTCATGATGGTTCTGTTCTTTCGTTCCGCCACTCCATTTTGCTGAGGCGTATACGCTGCAGTGAGTTGTCTTTTGATGCCTTGTGCCTTGCAAAATTCTCCAAAATCAGTGCCGTTGAACTCTCCACCTCGATCTGTCCTCAAACACACGATCACTGCTCCTATCTCCTTCTCAACAGCTGCTTTAAAGTTCTTGAATGTAATGAACGCTTCTGACTTTTCATTCAACAAGTAAACCCAAGTCTTTCTCGAGAAGTCATCAATGAAGCTCAGGAAGTACCTTTTTCCACTGTGAGAAGCGGGGGACCGCAGATGTCTGAGTGTATCAACTGCAGTGGCTTCATAGCTCTCCATAGACTTTTCTTGGGAAACGTAAGTCTATGTTGCTTTCCCACTATGCAGACTTCACACTTCTCCTTTGTGCCCTTCAGTACAGGTAACCCGATCACCATATTCTTGTCAGATAGTGCTTTTAAACCATCATAGTTTAAGTGTCCAAAACGAGAATGCCACAGATGGTTTTCCTTCTCCAATACCTCTTCAGTCTGCAAACACATTGCACTGCTTGGTACTTTGTTTGCAGGTAGGAAGAACATGCGATTCCCACTCATATTAGTTTGCATAATCACTCCCTTTCCTGGATGATAAACTCTGCAAACTCCATTTTGTATTAAAATTGCCAATCCTTTCTCTTGAAGTTGTCCTAAACTCAATAGGTTGTTTGTGAGTTCAGGTACATAGAAGACGTCAGAGATGATTTGTGTGATTCCTCCTACTTGTAACTTTACGTTCCCTCTTGCTGTAACAAGCATCTTCATGTCATTTCCAAGCTTGACGGTCTTGTTCGAGTTGTCATCTTCTAGGCTGCAGAACCACTCCTTGTTCCCCGTCATATGGTTGCTACAGCCTGAGTCGAGAAACCACACATCCTCCCTTTTCACCTTCTGATTCTCCACGTATGCCATTAGTAGCAATTCTTCATCCTCCTCTAGTTCAGCATAATTCGCTTTTCTTTCCCACTCTGGACATTCATATTGAAAATATCCCAAGTTGTGGCACTTGTAGCACTCAATCAATGCCTTATTTGAGGTTGCTCTTCCACGTCCTCTGCCGCGACCTCCTCTAAAGATTCCACGTCCTCTTCCATGACCTGATCGTTCGTCTTGAGTCACCTTCAGAGCTTGTTCTTCCTCTTGTTGTCCACCCATTCGTCCCTCATGGATCAACAAACTCCCGTGTAACTCATCAATGCTCAATGTCTCTAAGTCATTCGACTCCTCAATTGAACACACCACATAGTTGTATTTCGGAGTTAGAGACCTGAGTATCTTGCTCACGACTGTACTCTGCTCCATGGTCTCTCCTTCGGTCTTCATCTTGTTTACAACCGTTAAGGTTCTTCCCAGAAAGCTATCGACCTTCTCTCCTTCCTTCATGTTGAGCAACTCGAACTCTTTTCTCAGAGCTTGGAGTTGAGCTTTCTTAACTTTTGTAGATCCTTGATACTTTTTCCTCATTGACTCCCAGATAGCTCTGGAAGAGCTTTTGTCGAGACTTGTCTCCAAAATTTCTCTGTCAATGGCTTGAAAGATAAAGTTCTTTACTTTCAAATCTTTGAGTTTAGCTTCCTCCACGGCTCTCCTCTGCTCTTCTCGGCTCGGTGTGTTCGTCCCGATTGTTACCGGAATCCCCTCCTCTATGAGATTCCACAGCTCTCTGCTTCTGAGAAAATTCTCCATAGTCATTGCCCAGAAATCGTAATGACCGTCGAACTTCGGTATTGCCGGTTGCACGAACTTTTCAGATGTCGACATTGTTCTCACTTACTCTCTGTTTCTTCTTTTCTTTCTCTCTTTCTCTCTCACACTTGATTTCTCTTATCAAGCTCTGATACCAAATGTGAACTCTACGTTAGTATGCAGGCTTGGTCGAAGTGTATTTTATTAAACGATGATCATGGCTTTAAATAGCCTTTACATGATAACAGAACAAAGAGAAATTGTAGGAAACAGAATGCACGTGCACAACAACTTTGACCCATGAAACAAGGAAACTAACGAACTAACTCGTGACTTATTCAAACTCAACAATCCCAGACAAGAACAGAAAAATGATAACTTTAAAGATCAATACATTAAACCAATGTCGGCAAAGAATTTAACCAGTTTAGAGACGGTACCCATTCGCCGCCATTTTCTATACGAATCAAGATTTCCAATTGGTCCGAGTTTGCTCCGAAGGGACGAGACTTCAAACCTTGTTTGAAAAATTCGACCGGCGAACGCCACAAACTCGTTGTAGTCTATTCGCCCGTCCTGCAACAATGATTCGATGTTTTAAAAGTGTGATTGCTCGATCAGTCAATCAACAACAAGATAAAGTTTCAATAAGCTTGGAGAAAATTGAAATTTTCTACAATGCAAGTATACTCAAGATATCTTATCAATGTGATTCCATTGTTAGGAATGATATAATGTGTTTATTAGTGGCTCATCATTGTTGGAAATATAATGCAATTTCAGAATGAGATGAGAAGGTGTGAAAAGGAGCATTTACCTTGTCTTGATCAACATCGCGCATCATCTCTTCAATGCGGGCATCTTCAACACCGAACTCCTCAAAAGCTTGTTGAAGCTCATCCGGGGTGATAAAGCCGCTCTCATCCTTGTCAAAGTAGGAGAAGGCAGCGAACAAATCCTCTCTCTCTATTTTGTTTAGATGCAATGTGGCGGCTATGAACTCTTTGTAGTCTATTGTTCCGCTATTGTCTACATCAGCCTGAAATAGACGAAACAGAACATACAAGGTTATTGCAAAAAGCAGAACTACAGATCAAGAATTTCTACCACCAGACCGGTTGAATCATTGAAGTTTGGAATTTAAATCATTAGGGTTTTAAACATTTCACCTTTACGTCAGATCCAACGCTTCTGGTTAAGGTTGTGGTGTTTCAGCCTGAACCGGAAAAGGTAACTAAAAGTGAAAACGGCAATTTCTCTATTAATTAATTAATCATCAAAACCGGAGTTTCTCTTTAATTTTCTATTTTTCCTTAATATTATGGACTTATGGTCAGAGCAAGCCTCTCAAGCGAGCCGACCTGCCAATCCGCTAATCCGTAAAAAAAATTAATCCGCCTCGCAAGACCCATAAAATAGTAGTCCGAACCCGTCATATAGCGGATTGTTTGTTCTCGGAGAATATCAAGAAAATCATCCACTCAATCATTATTAAGCATCGAAAGTACATGTTTGATCTGACGGTTGAAAAACATGCTATATATCGGACGGTTAAAAGCATTTGATATTTAGGGTCTCCTTGACAAAAATGAAATGCACAGATCCGACGGTTGAAAACATGCCATAGTAGAGATCTAACACCCTTAGCGATAGATAAAAACCCACAAAGGCTCTCTCTCTCTCTCACACACAACTAACCCTAACTTAGCGAGAAAGTCTCCAATTATCTCGTGATCTCACAAAGAGAGAGAGAACGAATGGCTTAACTTGATCCTGCAATTACACTCTCACAAAGATAATACTCGCTTCAAAAACTGTAACTTGACCCTAAAAGATTGTTATTGCTAGCAAAAGGCAATAGCTTTCTATACGGGAAATCACAATCATCACACAAACACATGAATGCATATGCTAAATTTCACAAGTCAAGAGTGCTTGGGAAATAATCAGATACCATGATGGATATGCCGTTACCAGGCGCAACGGACTCTCCGGCTTGCACGGAAGTCTGCGTTTTCGCCATTGACAAAACCACCGGAAAACAGCGTTTCACATTGCCCATGAAACTAACACGGTCTTTAACACCGATTAGAGCCATTTGACTCGTTCTAGAAGAAAACAAGAAATTGAGATTTTCAGGACCATGAAGAAACACATTGGATGCCGCCATTAGCACGTGATCAAATCCCAGACAAGAATAGAAAAATGATAACTTTAAAGATCAATACGTTAAACCAATGTCGGCAAAGAATTTAACCAGTTTAGAGACGGTACCCATTCGTCGCCATTTTCTATAAGAATCAAGATTTCCAATTGGTCCGAGTTTGCTCCCGAGGGATGAGACTTCAAACCTTGTTCGAAAAATTCGACCGGCGGACGCGAACGGTAGGATTTTAGGGTTTTAGACATTTCACCTTTACGTAAGAATCAGATCCAAAGGTTCTGGTTAAAGTTGTGGTTTTTCAGCCTAAACCGGAAAAGGTAACTAAGTGAAAACCGGCAATTTCTGCACAGATCCGACGGTTGAAAACATGCCATAGTAGATCTAACACCCTTCAATTTTTCTTCGAGATCCGACGGCTAAAAAACATGCCGCAGCGATATATAAAAAAAACCCACAAAGGCTCTCTCTGTCTCACACAGCTAACCCTAATTTAGCGAGAGAAAGTCTCCAATTATCTCGTGATCTCCGTCGAGTCGAACCATGGGCGAAGATGATGATCATCAGGATAACCCGAAAAGACAGAAAACCGAGGGCTACGAAGTTCTCTCCAAGATCGAAAATTTCTCCGGTAAGATCTTTTTACATCTCTTAATTACCCGAAATTGTTTGTTTAGGTTTCATCTAATCGATCTGTCATAGGAAAATGATGGTTTTGTGAAACCGCGCAGAGCGTATCACAACAGTCAAAGGGATTAATACAGGCATCTTCTGGGACGTCGAGGATTACCCATTCCCTGTTAGTGCCAGTCCTGATGAGATCTATCATAAACTCGAATCAGCTCTTTATGATAGGGGTTTCAAGAGGGGTTTCATGTCAATCTGGGTTTATGTTGATGAGAAGAAAGGGTCCCGCTGGTGTGAGTTTGTGGGTAAGAGGACGTGGAAATCCAGAATCTACTTCATTGGGGAGGTGAATTCTTTTATTTAAGCCCTCCATTTATTTATGTATATGTACCTAATCTATATCTGAGTTTTATTGATACATATTTTCCAGGGGATAAACCTGCCAGACTTACTAGAATGTTGCATGACATTTTATTTTGGACAATGGACACTCCTGTGGAGGGTCATAAAATACCACCACATTTGTTCGTATTCGCGGAAGAAGTCCTTTCTCACAAGAACTTCTATCGTAGGCTTGAACATTTCGGTCGGGAATATCGTTACATTGTCTTCTTGTTTACGGAGCCGAGTGAGCCCTTCCCAACAGAAATCTCTGAATGGCCAGGAGATGTATTAGAAACCGAATGGCATAATTTTGATGATAGCACAATGGACGGACTGGTTGCATCTGATCATGGGTCGGAAGATAAGAAGGGCTGATACTGATTATGTGGACTAGCTAGGCTTCTTCTGTTTATAGAAGTAGATTGCTTGCGTCACATAAATGAGATGTTGTATCAAAATCTCAGTTTTATGTTCATTTCAACTTCTTTAATTTAAACCGAAAATTGTGCTACTGTTAGTTAATATTAGTTTTTTGCTTGTTGGAATTATCCGTTTAGTTCATCTGTATCCCATATTAATGGTTTGCTTTATGAGTTGTATTGCCTCTTGCTCATTGTATTTTGATTGGAAGTTGTCATCTAAGCAATCGATCAAGTATAATTAGATGACGCACTGAGCATAGATGAAAGACATAGTTACTGTTTTTTTGAAGTTAAGTTCTGGTAAAAAGCAGCAAGCCTACCTAGAAACTTTCTGGATAGTTACAGTAAGCTTTAAGATAAAGTTTAAGTTGTATGCACCTTAACCATGAAAGGTTTCTTATTGGACAAATAATTTAAATCCAAAACAGAGTTTTAACATAACAAAGGTAAAGATAGATGAAACATCAAAGATAACGGCGGAACATCCTACTCCTTGGAGGATCAGATTCGCTAGAAGAAGTAGGACTTCGTGGCCTTGTGATTATAGGCTTTCCTTCACCTAAAAATTCTGAACACTCAAGAACCGAGTCTACAGAATGAAACAGCCTATCTTGTGCGGTGTCATCATTCGGCTCTACTAAGACAACAGTGATATCTCTTGATTTCAAACAATTAAGAACCCTGTCAAACTCACTGCCTGGGTTTTGTTTTGCGATCACCACTAAACGTACTGGATTATCAGGACAGCTCCTTGCGGCGAAAACAATCATGAACCGAGACATTCTATCAACAGCCGAATCTTCATCCCCAAATGCTACATATCAACAGAGAACAAGGATATATACATATATAAGTAGAGAGGAAAAAGAGAAAGAGGGTTTGAAGAGAAATTAAATAAAAGGAATTCACCTTTTGGCCTGAAATCGATTCCGGCATTGTGTAAGTCACTTTTGGTGTGGTTCAGTTTGTCACCAAACGCCCGGATATTCATTTGAGCACGAAAGCCCATTAGCTTAAGAGCTGATATGATATTATGAGAAATCGAACGAAGATTTGCACTAGCAGGGATTGGATAGTCATCCATGTTCCAGAAGACGTGTATCCAACCCACTTGACAAAACGGAGAACGCATAAATACAATAGCTAAACCATTTTCTTACTATGACAGATCCAATCAGATGAAATCGGTAAGAGAGAAAGAGAGAGAGAGAGAGAGAGAGAGAGAGAGATCTTACTAGGGTTATATCGATTCTCGTCGAAATCTTCGCCCATGGTTCGACGAGAGAATTGGAGACTTTCTCGCTAAATTAGGGTTAGATCGGCTAAGAGGTTCTTCCGCTGCAGCTGAGAGATGGATGTATCATCTGTGCCTGGCATGTTTTTATGGGGCAACTTTTTAATGGGCTTCTTATTTCTTTATGGGCTCAAATCCTTTTTTGTTGGGCTGCCCAAAGGGGTTCGATGATATAATAACCTTTTGACGGTTGACGACGCTTACCGGATGATTTGTAAATGGAGTTGATTGAGTCAGATGAGAGCTGATGTTGGTGCTTACTCGACTGAAAATCGTTGGAAAGAAGTCTCTAACCTCTTCGTTGCTCATGCAAGATAAGATTGTAGTTTTTGAAAAGAGACTTTAAGAAAGCGAAAAAACTTTTGATGCAGAAGATAAAGAACGAGAGTTGATCATCAAGAAGCTTAATGTTGTCAACCTAGAAGCTTGTGAAGATAGCAGAGTCTTGTGCTCAAAGTTCATCTGAGGAGTGGTCGGAAGAGAAGAAGCCAAAGAACAAGAGGAACACCTGAAGAACCTAATAAGTTGAGACCGAGGATTTGCAAGAATCTCGAGTTATTATATGAATTGAGTTTCTTCCTTACTGAAATTGAAGCAAGGTAAGGAGATGAAGATTTGAGTACAGTAGATGCAATGGAACAAGGCTATTATTCCAAAAAAAAAAAATGGAACAAGGCTTGAATTTTGTCTTTTTTTTAAAAAACGTGGAAGGATTTGAAATGAGGAGATTACATTTATTCTATATTGTAAGAATTATTTGGATCATATATGTATTAATTAAATGTGTTAGGGTCATCATATAAGTAACCTAAATTATGCGGTCAATTATATAATAAAGTAAAAGGTTAAAGGGCATAATTGTTATGAAAATAGACTTATGTGTAGATACATTTGGTAATTTCTAATTTGATGACGGGCCGAATTAGAAATTGTTTTACTATATAAACGGGTTATGGTCCCCAAAGCAACCCTAACGAGAAATACAGAAAAATCTCTGCATCCCATCAACAGAGACCTAAAGCCATTCAGGGTTTGCTTTGGAAGATCCATTCCCAAAATCATTCTTTCACCATGGATTCATCAGGTACGCTTCCGCTTATGTTATTCATCAGAAGCTAACATGGATTTATAAGTTTATGGAATCATAAACATCTTATGAGCTTTGGACTGGCAGAAAACCCAGTCTAAAGCATTTTCACTTATGGGGATGTCCGGCTGAGGCTAGGCCGTATAGGCCACATGAAAATAAATTGGACTCCAGAACTGTGATCAGTTACTTTATTGGTTACTCTGAGCAATCACGGGGCTATAAGGAATATTTTTGAGACGGGAACAACCACGTTCTTTGAGGATAATGAATTTAGGGGAAGAAATAAAGTTAGGAATATCATCTTTGAGGAAGAGTCGGTTTCAGCTGTTAATCCGATTCATATAGTTGTTTTTGATAAAACAAATTTGGAACCTCAAAATGATACTGAGATTCTTCCGACTCAAAATGACGATGATATCGGACATGAGGAAATTCAAAATCGTCAAGAATTAGTACAACAAGAACAAGTACCTTTACGACGATCCACTAGAGAGAGAAGAAATGCTATTTCGGATGATTATATAGTATTTCTTATGGAACAAGAGGAAAATCAAACCCAATTGAAAGATGACCCCGTCAGCTTTCATGAGGCTATGGGTAGTTCCAATTCAAAAAAGTGGATTAAAGGTATGGAAGAAGAGTATCAGTCGATGCTAGACAATAAGGTTTGGGACCTTGTCGAGTTACCAGAAGGACAAAAACCTATTGGTTGCAAATGGATATTTAAGACCAAGAGGGACTCAAGTGGTAATGTACAAAGGTATAAGGCTCGTCTAGTTGCTAAAGGCTATACTCAGAAAAAAGGAATTGACTATAAAGAAACTTTTTCTCCAGTTTCATCAAAGGAATCTTTTAGAACAATCATGGCTCTTGTTGGACATTATGATTTAGAGGTTCATCAGATGGATGTAAAGACAGCATTTCTCAATGGAGACATTAATGAAACAATTTATATGGAGCAACCAGAAAACTTTGTATCTCATGATTCAGAGAGAATGGTATGCAAGTTAAATAAATCCATCTATGGGCTTAAACAAGCTTCTCGTCAATGGTACCACAAATTTCATAAGGTAATCATCTCATTTGTTTTTGAGGTGAATTTAGTTGAAGATTGTGTGTATCAAAAGTTCAGTGGGAGTAAACTTATTTTTCTGGTTCTATAAGTCGATGACATATTACTGGCCACTAATGACATCAATATGTTGCATGAAACCAAGAATTTTCTAAGGATAATTTTGAATTGAAAGATCTTGGTGAAACATCTTTTGTATTAGGAATCCTGATTATCCGAGATCGAAATCAAAGAATTCTGAGATTGTCACAAAATAGTTATATCGATAAAGTACTTAAAAGATTTGGCATGCATGATTGCAAACCAGGAGACACCCCTGTCGCTAAAGGAGACAAATTTTGTCTTAGTCAGTGCCCTAAAGGAAATTTAGAAATTCAAGAAATGCAAAAGATTCCTTATGCGTCGGCTGTAGGAAGTCTGATGTATGTTCAAGTTTGTACGCGTCCGGATATAGCGTACATTGTTGGAGTTTTGGGCAGATACTTAAGTAATCCAGGTTTGGACCATTGGAAAGCAGCCAAAAGGGTCATGAGGTACCTGCAGAGAACAAAGGATTATATGCTCACATATCAGAGATCAGATAATTTGGAGATCATTGGGTATTCTGATTCTGATTTTGCGGGATGTCAAGATAGCAGAAAATCTACGTCAGGTTATGTATTTTTGCTGGCTGGTGGAGCTATTTCATGGCGTAGTGTGAAACAATCACTCGTAGCTTCGTCCACCATGGCCGCAGAATTTGTAGCAGTTTTTGAGGCATCCAATCAAGGACTTTGGCTTAAGAATTTTTTCACCAGGCTGCGGATTCTTGAAGGAATTGAAAGACCACTTAAAATTTATTGTGACAATAAGTCAGCTGTCTTGTACTCTAATAAAAATAGGAGTACGACGAAGTCAAAGTTTATTGACATTAAGTTATTAGTCGTTCAAGAGAGGATACAGAGTGGGGACATTTCTATAGAACACATAAGAACAAACTCCATGGTAGCTGATCCTCTTACAAAAGGTATTCCACCAAAGGTCTTTCATGAGCATACTGCTCGAATGGGTGTTTTAGTGTTTGAGGATCATCTGGTTTAGTGGGAGTTTGTCCTTTTGTGTTTTTGGCTTGTGTTAGACACATTTTCTGATCAGAAATAAAGTTTCAGGTTTTTTTTTTTTTTTTTTTGTGGAACTCTGTATAATAAAGTTGATTGATCTCACTAAAGTAGGACCAGTTGAGAATCGTCATGTATTGACCACCTGTCATGTGATTTTCATGCCACACTTTTCATAATTGATCTATGTCATTTGACTATACTGTTTTTGTGAGTATGGAAGGTTTAGTTATGCTTTATATATAACGAAAACCGCCATTCTCCTGGAGTGTTGTAGTCAATGGACGAGATTGTCTATGCTATAAGGTATGATGACAATTTTGAGCTCATAAAGTCTATCACATTTTTCAGGAATACACATATGATCCAGTGGGAGATTGTAAGAATTATTTGGATCACATATGTATTAATTAAATGTGTTAGGGTCATCATATAAGTAACCTAAATTATGCGGTCAATTATATAATAAATTAAAAGGTTAAAGGGCATAATTGTTATGAAAATAGACTTATGTGTAGATACATTTGGTAATTTCTAATTTGATGACGGGCCGAATTAGAAATTGTTTTACTATATAAACGGGTTATGGTCCCCAAAGCAACCCTAACGAGAAATACAGAAAAATCTCTATATCCCATCAACAGAAACCTAAAGCCATTCAGGGTTTGTTTTGGAAGATCCATTCCCAAAATCATTCTTTCACCATGGATTCATCAGGTACGCTTCCGCTTATGTTATTCATCAGAGGCTAACATGGATTTATAGGTTTATGGAATCATAAACATCTTTCATATATAGGATTGAAGACTCGTATTTATGCTATTCTAGTACTATTTTATGACTAACATTAACCGTTCGATCTTTAAGCTTCACTCCCTGTAGTCGTTAAATTACCACTATCTTACGTTTTCCTTGTTTTTCTCTTACGTATATATAGGGGTGCGCTTTCGACCCTAACCCGATTGAACCATTTTGGTTTTCTAAGCCGAAATTAAATCATGCACTAAACCGATCGACTAATTCTCTTATGTTGTTCAGTTTACGTTTTGGTCCGGCGGAAAAAAACAATCGGTTTATCAGTGTAGTGGGTAAACTAAAAATCAATTATGGACCCGAAGCTATTAAATGCGACTTATGCGTAAGGCAATGGACTCAGAGATTCGTTCTCAGGAAACTAATAATACTTGAGATATCACATAATTGCCTCCAGCAAAGAAAGAAAGCAATAGGCAGCCGATGGGTTTACAAGTTTAAGTACACATCCGACAGAAAGTAGAGGATTGTTACCACAACTCTGATACCAAATGTAGTTTACCAAATGTAAGAACACAAGAATATAAAGTCTAACACTCTTTATTTATGTTTAGAAATACTTCATCAAAAACTAAACACTTGTATTCTCTCTTAGGTTACATAGAACAAGTCTTTATATAGACTCTTCTCTCAGTCTTAGGTATTAGAATTTATGGAACAACTCTCCATAAACTTTCTACTTTGTCTTATGGAACAATTTTCCATAGACTATCTATTTATAAGTACTAGCACACCATAATCCTATTATGTTTAGGACTTACAAACCTTATCATCTAAGATCTAACACTTTTTAGAACTTAGCTAATCTTATTGTAATCATATCTTATTTTATCTCTACTAACCAACTTGTTAAGATATATTTTATTTCCTAATTTTTAGGAATTATCCAACAATTTCTTCCTTAATTCCTGTTTAAATTCAATGTGAATTTTGCTTTATTCTTAAAATGCATATTATTCATTGGGTGAGGTTATCTGGAAACTCCTCATTGGATGATGTTTATGCTAATGGTGTGAAACACTTGGAAGAGCTAGTTTTGAGGATCAAATGCATTAATCTGTGAGTTACTGTTCCTTTTTCTACACTGTGTGTGTGTTTTCTTTTCCGATCAGTTTTGTATCTCTAACTTTAGTTATCTTTTTGTTTCAGCCCCAACCTACCCTATGGATCAGTGGACTTACACACAAATCAATTTGGCACGGAAAAATCAAGTATGACAAATGATGCGTATAAAAATGCTGTACTTCAGGCTAAAGAACACATACCGGCTGGAGATATCTTTCATCCTAATTGTTCCGATAAACATAGGTTTTGGTTGGTTGTTTCTAACAGGTCATAAGTGCAAATAGGCTTTCTGATGATCCTGTATACGGACCCATACTTCGGAGTACCCGAGAGGATGTGTGGGACTTAACGCCGGAAATATATGGGTTGGAAAAAGACGAGTTTGGGAGATTATTTAAACCATCAAGAAGTCAGTCTAATTAATCAAGACTAGAAATTGGTATGCGTGTTTCTTGGTCCTATGTGTATATAAGTTTGTTGGTTACTAAACACAGTGTGTAAAATATACGGGCCAAACCCTAGAGCCAACTAGCCCAACATGCGGGTTGATTCTGTCTCCTTATTGGGTACCTCAGACCACAACTTATGAGTTTGGCTAGTATGTTTCATATTATAATTAAGTTGTGCTGACATTGTTTTTATGTATTAACAGATGCCCAATATTGTTTTACTACAACCTTTCTTATGTTATGTGTCGCACAATAGATTATTATGTATTTATCCTTAATAAACATACACTAATATGTCGGCTATCATTTGCTAGTTCTTTAATATCAAATTTATAGAGATATGTGTTTTTATAAAGGATATTACATAGTAAGATTTTTTTCGTAGCCATATAATCTTACCATAATCGGACTTAGTCGATGAACATGGTTCAGCATTGCATTTGAATGAATTTTTTTTTTTTTTTAATCTCGGTCTCTTGTTCATTCGGATGAAGTCTCAAAAACACCCATGTTTGAAAAACTCAGACCGAGATACCAAAAAAAAAAAAACTTGAAGACGATATATTACAAAGAAACTTCTCCACTAGCAAATATAATCTAGGTGCAATGAGATACTTTAGTTTGTATCGGCATATAAGAAATGTTTATTTCAAATCACTACAAAGCAAATTACATCCCCAACCACCAGGTCACTTTATGAATTTCGACAATGGCTACCATAAATCGGACTTAGTAGATGAACATGGTTCAGCATTGCATTTGAATGATTTTTTTTTTTTTTTTTGAATCTCGGCCTCTTGTTCATTCGGATGGAAATCTCAAAAACACCCATGTTTCAAAAACTCAGACCGAGATACAAAACAAAAAACCTGAAGACGATATTACAAAGAAACTTCTCCGCTAGAAAAAAATAATAACTTTTCCTTTGGCCTCTCCACTGTCTTGTCCCTGCGCTTCGATCTTGCGCACTACTTCCATGCCAGACAATACCTTCCCAAACACAACGTGATGCCCGTCCAACCTTTCCCAAAACAGAAAAATTTCATAATCACATAGTCGAAAACAGAATCAAAACTAAGATTGGAGATTCTGGAGACAAGCAAATAAATCATCACGCCTACTTACCAACTTGTGGTGACTGTTGTGATGAAGAACTGTGAACCATTAGAATCTGGTCCCGAGTTTGCCATTGATAAAACTCCTGAAATCCATTCTCACAGACTCAACCCGTGGCCGTAAGTCGTTCGTTGAGTATGTATTGAGTTTATTGGCCATAAGAGGTAGCTTTAGCGCATACCTGACCCAGTGTGTTTGAGTTTAAAGTTCTCATCTGCAAATTTATCGCCATAGATCGACTCTCCACCTCGCCCATCGCCTCGTGTAAAATCTCCACCCTGAATCATGAAGCCATGAATGATCCTATGGAAGCTGCTTCCTTTGAAATAAAGAGGTTTCCCCATGTTTCCAACTCCTCTCTCTCCTGCATCGGGAGGATAAACATCAAACCAAAAGAGTCTCTTGGCTCATAACTCAGAAGAAGGCATGAGTGATAAACTAAAGGCCAGGAATTTTAAAGGGGAAACAAAGGTTACTTGGCTGCCCGTGCAAAGTGCTCGAAAGTTCTCTGCAAAAGAAACCGAGGATTCAATAAGGAAGAAACAACTCAGGGACAAGTAAATAAGACAATGTGAAGATTTGGTCAATCTTAATTAAAAAATTTACCTGCGGTTTTAGGAACTATTTTCCCAAATAGGCCCTGTACATGACAAGACGCAAATTTTACTATAAACTCTATTTGCCTGAGCTGCAGAAGATTTCTGAAGCTTCAAACCAACAATTACAGTACCAACTTAAAAGACAACTTTATTTGGAAAAACAAAAGATCACTATCTAATTTTAAGACTAACGTTATACACAATGCATCCACTAATATGATTAAGCAACCGAGCCAATTTCGGAATTTGAAACATCCTCAATCAACTATTTGCATCAAAACAACAAATAGACCCAAATTCACATATAAAAAATCAAACTTTTTAATTCAAACTCCAAATGAAAATAGAAAAAGGTGGAAACTTGTTTACCTGCTGGTGAACCATTGATCTGAATGTCAAAGTAAACTTTGTGCGTTACTCCCTCTAAATCCTCTCCCACCTCAAAAATTTCAAACCCATAATAGATTAACCTGATCACACCTCTATAAACCAAAAAAATGCAATGAGTTATGTGCTCACCTGATTGAGCTTAGCATCAACAATCTTCTCATTGACACTAGGATCCACAACATCAGTCAATTTAATCTTAGAAGCCAAAATTGAACATTGAAGCCACAACGTAAATCATGCAGCATACCCAGATCGAGAAACTAGAAAACATGGATCAAATTAACCTGAATGAGAGCAAGTGTGACGAAGAGGACAAGAATCCATAAGAGAGTAAAAGAGGCCAATCTAGTCGCCGTACTCGCCATTGCTCCGTAACTGGAATCAAATTATGTTCGTGATTCTTAGTATTCCCCAGATCTCAACGATTATGCTCGACCAAAAGAGCTCGGAATTTGGAAAATGAGTCAATGAATCTGCATAAACCATCGAAGGTTTTCTTTTTTTTTCTTTTTCACCATTGCTTAGCCTTTACATTTAAAGAGCAGCTGAACTATTTAAAAATAGGGAAAAATGTTAAAAACCCAAACTTTCAAAAATATTGCGAGCTTTTACGACCATATTTTATCAGACGAATTTCTCTTGACTACGAAACAAAATCTTAACTTACTTTAATTTTGCCGATCTAGACACTCCGTTAAGTGAGTTAACAGAGCAAATTGCCGACGTTACTAAGACGTTAATGTGCAGTTAAATCTAAACGATGCGTTTAGCAAACACACTTTAAAACACAAAACAACCAAAAATCGTTATCATCTCCTTCACCCTAAAAAAATCCCAATTCGATTTCATCTCCCAAATCGACGATTTCATCTCACAAATCGATTTTCAGTGTAAAATCTAACCCCCAAGTCGAGTCATCATCAAACGCGAAGCCATGGGAAAGAGGAAGATCAATCAGCAAAAGCGTAAATCACCGAGAAAGGTTCTGAGAAAGGCTCCGGCGAATCTTGTTCTAGCTTTTGATGCTCGACACTTACATCTCTTTTATTCGCCTGTGAGTTCATCTCTCGTTTACTAATACATCTGAAGAATGGGCGCCCAGGATTTTCTTGAGTTTTTGAAGTGAAAATGGTTACATCCATTCCACAATGACATTTCGAAGGAATCCCTCGACATTCAACATCAGACATTGCTTCGAATTGTGTCGGAGATGATGAAATTGGAGATTGGAAGTTTTGATTTTCGGGTTAGGGATAGAGTCGAGTGTGTTGTGTTCTTCACGATTTGGGATTTCTGTGAACAAAATTGTGTTTTAAAGTGTGTTGCTAAACACATCGTTTAGATTTAACTGCACATTAATGCCTTAGTAACGTCAGTAATTTCCTCTGTTAACTCACTTAACGGAGTGTCTAGATCGGCAAAGTCAAAGTAAGTTGAGATTTTGTTTTGTAGTCAACAGGAGTTCGTGTGGTAAAATGTTGTCGTAAAAGTTCGCGCACAAATCTGAGTATTTTTGAAAGTTGGGTGATTTTTTAACATTTTTCCCTTTAAAAATATACTCTCAAATTATTAAATATATCATCATTTATATATATACACGGAAATAAATTCAAATTTTATTCTATTATCTGTATTTTATTGTATAAATTTCTTCACATTGCTAATCACATCACTGTTATAATAAAAAAAATGAAGAGAAAAACTTAATGAATAGAACCAGGGACACTGTAGCAAGAGAAAGAGGATTTTAGTGGTCTGAGTAATTGAGTGCGAGATCCCAGTAGTGAGCAACACCAGCATCTGTGAAAAATTTATTGGCAGCAGATTCAGTCAAACGCTCTGATACATGAAACCTATGAAAACTCGGTTTGCCCAAGCTCCGTTTGATTTCAATTTTTAATTTTTAAATGTGCGACTGGGCCGTGGCCTTCTTCTTCTCCTCTTATTTTCCCAAAGCCCATATCGGCCCAGTTTTAACCTAAACATAGTGCTAAACCTAGTTGCCCTAACACTCTTGTCACTCTCATTCTCTCAACGCGCAGGCCGCTATCACTCTCCCACCCGAAATCGCAAACCCTAATCTTCTAATCTCTTCTTCTTCTTCGCCGCTCTCATTTCTTCGATCCTTTCCTTTCTTCTCGGCTTCGCGGCTTAGCCGCTATTTTCCAGTTCTAGAGCCGTTTCTCCTCAGATTAGAACCACCTCCGATGTTGAAAGGTGTTTCTCTTTCGACTTCTCCTCCCTCTCTTATTGCTTCTATGGTGGAATCTCTTATCTCTTTCTTTTTTTGCTTGTCTTCTGTAGTCAATACTTATCTCAATTGTTAGCAGAGCATCAAAAGCTTGGACCTTTCATGCAAGTCTTACCCATAAGTAGCCGACTCTTAAATCAAGGTCTCACTCTTCTCATTTCCTCCTTAGATCTACAATTTTTTTTCATTGAAGTTGATGTTTCCTGTATATTTATCTTGATTATGCGGCATTTCTCTCTCTGGTCACTTGTCGGAATACTCGTAGTCTGGATCACATAATTGGATCTTTGCTCATATTTAAATTCACAGTAATTATCTTCTCCGTGGTCAGTTAATGAAGATAGGCATTATTGGGGTTTTTTTTGTGGCTTTGCTTTGAGAGCTTATGTTGTTTCGGTCTTAACACTTCCAGCTTTGTTAACTATATTCAAATGTAAAGTAAAATTTAAAGATGATCAAATTGAGCAAATGACTGAATAATGTATTTTAGGGAAAATCAAGCTGATTGCTACATATTTACAGTCCTAGTTTGTGATATGACCTCTGTTTAATTTTGTAAATCCTGAAGTAGATTTTCTTCTGTCTTTCTAATCAATTTTGGTTGTAAATAAAGTGATTTTAGGGTTAGGTAAATTTCTAATCAATTGGATTCTAATTGTTTCTAATCAATTTGGATTTCTTTGATTTAGGGTTTCTGATAGGAAAAAGATGGTTCATTTGTTCTTTGTATTAGCTTTTAAATGCTCTTTGATAAGTTTCAGATTGTATCTTTGGTAAGTTGGTTTCAGATTGTGTTGCTTTATAAGTTTTAGATTGTGTCGTAAATGCTATTTAATAAGTTGGTTTCACATTGGAAATTCTTTGATTAGTTCAATAGTTTTTGTAAAGACACTTTTGATATATTTTGGTAATTGTCCAATTATGACTTGGTCCTATGTGTATATAAGTTTGTTGGTTACTAAACACAGTGTGTAAAATATACGGGCCAAACCCTAGAGCCAACTAGCCCAACATGCGGGTTGATTCTGTCTCCTTATTGGGTACCTCAGACCACAACTTATGAGTTTGGCTAGTATGTTTCATATTATAATTAAGTTGTGCTGACATTGTTTTTATGTATTAACAGATGCCCAATATTGTTTTACTACAACCTTTCTTATGTTATGTGTCGCACAATAGATTATTATGTATTTATCCTTAATAAACATACACTAATATGTCGACTATCATTTGCTAGTTCTTTAATATCAAATTTATAGAGATATGTGTTTTTATAAAGGATATTACATAGTAAGATTTTTTTCGTAGCCATATAATCTTACCATAATCGGACTTAGTCGATGAACATGGTTCAGCATTGCATTTGAATGAATTTTTTTTTTTTTTTTAATCTCGGTCTCTTGTTCATTCGTATGAAGTCTCAAAAACACCCATGTTTGAAAAACTCAGACCGAGATACCAAAAAAAACATCATCCTGAACTTGCAAAAGAAAGTGTTGATATATAAACAATTTACACTACATCAGAATCAGAAAAACAATAATACTGAAGTTGTTCCATCCTACTTAGAATTTGACAATGGTGATTGCCTAAAATCTCTAGTCACTGACTATATCATCATCATTTATAGTAAATTCTTGTTTATTTTCATACTACACCCAATTTCTACTTCGGTTTAATCAGTAAGTTGGTAAATCCAAAACAAACCATTCCGAAAGAGAAAAAATGCTTGATCATCAATAAAATTTCTTTGAAAGCTACAGAATCACCTGAAATCTTTTCTTGGTCGGCAAACTTTTGATTTCATAAGAACTACGATATGGTTTGATCAAACTGTTGTAAAAGAACTACTTAGAATCTTTTTTGGTCGTAAAAGAGTTAAATCTTGTAAAAGGAGTCTACCATAGATTATAGACAATTCAGGACGCTCAAACACCTTGACATAATTGGTCTTAGGTTTACCATTACATTCCTACCCAAACAAGAATGACTTATGTCCTAATACAGAAAACAAAAAGTCCTAACACCTACCATCGCTTATCATGCTTGATTAAATGAATGTCACATTGAGAAAAGCAATAATCTAATCAACAAAAGTAGTTCCATCAATATATGCTACGTTATGCATCAATTTGTGAGCTTAACTAAAGACCTGATGACCAGATGAAATTAGATGAAACTAGATCAAACTCGAATTGAGGTCTACTTTCATTTTGATTAAAAAACAAACAAATTCAATCTATTTATGAACAATGAAGTAAACAAGTATTAGTTTTCTTACTTTAGTCAAAATTACTTAAAAATTTGGATGAGCATCTCAAAGTTTTTTTTTTTTAATTTGAAAATTTCAAAAAGTCTACTTACAAGTTCGGCTGTTCACACATAGAGCTACAATAATGGAAAAAGCTTACTGGGCTATAGAAAACAAGAGTCACGGAATAAGTAGTCATGACTGGGCTATAGAAGAAACAATGGTCACGGAATAAGTAGTCAGGCTATAGAAGAAACAATAGTCACGGAATAAGGAGTCATGATTGGGCTATAGAAGAAACAATAGTCACGAAATAAGTAGTCACTCTCAATCTCCCGTACACAATCTGCCTTCGTCACTCTCAATCTCCCGTACACAATCTGCTTGCATCACTCTCTCACTTTCTCTCTTTTCTCTTCCTTTGTGCAACGTTTCTCTTTCTTCTTCTCCTGCTAAAAAAAATATTTTTGTTTATAAATAGCCTCGCTCCCTTCACATTCACATTGGAACTCATCCCTTTCTTTTTTCAATTTTCACTCTCGTATAACGATTTTCTTAGCTTTTTTTTAAAAAAAAAATGAATCCTTCTAGTTCCCGTACTCAAGTTGTTACTAAAGTTGCTGCATTATGGGACTATGAGAATGCATGGGGATTAGAAGACTACAATATTCGAGAACTAAAACGTAATATTGATGCTGCTCTGAAGACGTTCAACCCAGATTATGTTATAGATGATCAAATCGTTGCCGTTGGACCTGGGGGCAGTCTTAAATACCACCAGATTAAAGCGTGTCGGGCTGATTTCAAAATCGTAAAGATTCCATGGGAAAACCTGCGGTGTGAGGATCGAGAAGGAGAATGTTTTAATCTTGTTGTCACCAATTTGAATAGAAGCTACGGTAAGAAAAATTCTCATTAATTAGACGTGTGTTTTGTTTTTTTAAATGATAAACTATTGAATTTTTTTTTTTTTTTTTTGGTAGAACAAACTATGCGAAAAACAGATGGTGCAGACAAATATTTGGTTATGGAATTGTACATGAAAGTTTTGGATAACTATGATAACATCTTGGTAATCTCGAGCGACGCAGATTTTTTGTCTACGATCGCTTCACTGAATAAAAGACGGAAGTGTATAATGTTAGCGACTGACAGGTTGACCAACGACGCTAAAAAATCGGCAAAAGCAATTTGGCTTTGGCCTACTATGATTATAGGAGGTATAGCTGCCTATACAGACCCTAAGCTCCCAAGCAGTGGGAGGAGTCCTGGGCTCTGACCGCGTGCCTGTTGAAGTATGAGCCGGCGACTCATAGGCAGTGGTTTGGTTGGAAATCCATTGGAAAATAAAAAATACGCATGTCGGGTTGATTTATGTATTTTATCGTTTAAATATTGATTAACTGTTTTAAAATATATATATATATATATTAATGGTGTGTACTTCCTTAAATGCTTTATTAAGTGTGTTTTTTTTGTTGTTTTCATTAATATATTAATGTTGTGTACTTTTTTAAATGCTTTATTCTCTTTTTAAATAAAAATTATATTTAGTATTTAAATAATAAACTGTGTTAAAAGCATACAGTATTCAAGTCCATGCACGATTTTTTTACATTTTTACTCGTTAATCACATCTCCGGTTCCAAATTTCGAGGATATATTCTGCGTAAGGATAGATACTGTACTTTTATAATAGTTGTAGAAACTTAGAATATATATTTGACACACACAAATTTAAGATCTTATATATGATAGTATTTGAAGCACACAAATAATTAATGGAAAGGAAAGTTTATTAAAAGTTTGCAAAAATTAGTACGATATTTTGAAATTGGTATTATTATCTATAAATGAAAGTAATTAAAAACATGTTGCCTCTTGATAATATTGTCTCCTATATCTGTCTAGAAAGAACAGGACCGATCATATATTTTACAAAAACGTGGATGCGTGCAATGTGTAACTAATACTGGAAATATAACACGTATGCTCAAAAATCATGAATGACTGACTACACTATAGATACCCCTTCATAAACCAGGAATATATCATAATGGTAAAATACACATGTCTGACTCTCTATCTACCAAGAAGTTAACTATAATTATGACTGTGTCAGTGACGGTCATCATTCCGTGGGATTAGAATCTACACATAATTGCATTTTGATCATCGAATATATATTACTGATTTATAAAGAAAGAAGAAAAAGTGGAATAATCACTTTTTCATGTTTAGCGAGTCTCCAAATGACTTATTAATTTCAAATGGTCTTGTTATCCAAAAGAATTTAAAGATTACAAAGTCATCAGAAAATTATGAGATTATTTGTTTTCTTATAATAAAAGAATTAATATACTTCTGCAGTATATCCTTCATTTTCATAATATACATTCATTATGTTCCTTCTTCTGTTTTCTGGTCATAATTAATCTGACACCACCTAACAACGTTTTTACAATTTCTCTTATAAATAAATGTAAGGGTTTTGATATTCTGATATTCATTTTTATCCTCATATTTATTACAGCGACATGTAGTAATAATTAATCACGCGTGTGGAAATTACAAGCGTTAAACTGAAAACAGTGGTCGCGTTTAAAACTTCTAACTATCATTATTGGTTATTATTGGAATAAGACTTCCAAAAAAATGCTACTGTGGAAGAGAAAACCAAAAAAAAAAAAAATTTACGATGTTCAGAAGAGAGACGACGAGCCGAGACATCAACCACATCCGCAGGATTTATTTTAGTGATTCATCTTTATTACGAAATTTTAACATATACCGACATAAACTGATACACAGTGATAGTTTAATCTATATTTCACAGATCTATATATATTATATTTCACAAAAATAATGTCTTATTATAATCACCTTATGTTATATAATTGGTTTCACCATATGATATTGATGAAATGTAAAAAGAAAATCACAAATTTTGTATTCATCATGCGGACTAAATATGTCATGAGAGAATTCTCAAAAAAGGACAATAATGTCAACAACAACAAAAACCCCATGCATGGAGTAATTCCTACACGTTTTTTAATTTGGAATTTAAGCTTCGAGTATTCTATTCAGGGACATATGAACTTATGTGCTTCTCTCTAGCTGAGTAGCAGTGACAAGGAATTACATTTGCACAATTTTAAGAAAATTTGTATTTGACGCTGACTATTTATTATTAAAATTTCAAATAATAATGGAGGACGTTAATCCGAAGTCCATGTGTCATGTTATAAGTAGTGGATGCCTGATAAATAAAACTTACCACCAACAATGATATTACGGTAATATTATTACCGGAAATTTTTTAGTTCGTATTAAAATTTATTGTTATCATATTTTATTTTTGTTACAATCAAAGCATATTTGAGTGTATATATATATATAAACAAAATGGAAACACGTTAAATTAGTCAAACTAGTCCTGACATAAATGGACATTCGTTGGATTTTCTCTTGGAAGTTGGCTAGTTTAACTTTGGTTTTAAGGTAGTTCCTATTGAAAGAAATTGAGTTTCAATTTGTAATTATTAAGATCGTTAAAAGAAAAATTAGTTAAATTTGGTTCGGTTAGATCTCGAACTCTGAATTGTTGTTTTTTCATACAGTCACATGACTAATTTATGTAAGTACGTTGACATGATCGGCATGTAGGAACTAATCCGTCATCGATTAGTTTCAATTATGTATAGTTTTATACTAATTAACTAATTAATTATGTCAACTGTATTAATCAGATGTTAACACGTGTCAAATATAAATTTGTTTTTACTTTTAAATGTAAAAGTTCTTAAACAGTTAAATCTATCGGAAAAAATATATACATAAATAAAAAGAATATTTGTTTTATGCT
Source organism: Boechera divaricarpa (assembly GCA_026770425.1). NCBI lineage: Eukaryota > Viridiplantae > Streptophyta > Magnoliopsida > Brassicales > Brassicaceae > Boechera > Boechera divaricarpa. The sequence continues at coordinate 28,774,140 of CM049188.1, forward strand.
TTAAAAAACAGAAAAATATATCTAAATAATACCAATATACGTTTCTATATTAAAAAAAAATACAAAAAAATTATTATCTTAAAATACGGATAATTAAAGTTACATATAGTTCATAATATAATAATATTTTAAATATGGACTTTTCAAATATGTTGTTTTGTATATTTTGTTGATTTTCTTCTTATTTTCTTTGCTAATTTTGTTTTTATTAAGATAAATCTAGATTTATAGATACCAAATTTTTAACATAACATGTTTGTCATTCTATATATTTTAAATAACTACGAGAAAAAAGTAAATAAAAAAAGAAAAGAATGATGTCTTGTTAATAGGAAAAATCGCTCAAATATATATAAGTGGTTATCATTTTCACAAAAATGATTTGGTAAATATACATAGAAAATTTTTATAATCGTCGCTATAATATTAAAATGTAAGTTTTTACTATTCATTTTTCATTCAAATCTTTATATATAATATAATATAATACATTATATCGTGTATTTTGGTTTTTTCATTTGTTTTTGAGTTATTTGAGATGATGAGATAGATTCATTTGTCTATCAATGTTTATTAAAGATTTTGAGTTTGTATAAGCAAATGAATTATTGATAAAATCTCAATTTCTCATTTTATAAAATCTTAATTTTTCGGATTTGTGGATATTTATATAGAGTATATAATTGAGATGAGAGTTTAGAACATTAAATTAATTAAATATAGTATATGTATTATAATACGTAATTGTCTTATATATTTTTGATTAAAGTATAATATTATGGTTTTTTCTTTTTCATTTATATTATTTTCACTTTTCAGTTCTATACCTAAAAGAATCATAAAACCAATTCCGGCAAGTTAGTAATCATTTTAACAAAATTGTAAGTATGCAGATAAGTGCTATAGATGTTTTATGTTAACATGAATCATGTAAAAATTAATTATGGTATGTTTTGTAACTAAATAATTCTTCAAAATTTATTTTGAGTTATCTTTTATTAAATTTTAAAACAAACAAAAAAAACTAAATTTTAGATTATGAAACCTTCTATATAAGCAATTCATATACTTTGAACCCTTAGACTAAATATATATTATTATAAGTGAATCATTCAAAACATATTTTGAGATTTCAAATCTAAAAGTTTTATTATGGATGGGTCGATTAAATTTTAACATAGTATTTACATACGGTTACAATAAAATCTACTAAATTTGTTAGAAATATGTACTGATTAATTTGTTTATCACACAGATCTTAATGTAAGAATAATCTACTCTTAAATTGTTGGACCATCTAATATAATTTTATAGTTTTATCACATTCAATATAATATCATTCACATAGGATTAAGAAAACCTAAAAATTCAGAAATATATTAGAAGCTATGATTAAAAATTAATTATTAAATAAATAGAATAATTAAAATAATTAATTTCTATTTTTTCATAGATCTTTTGATTTTGTTTTCTACTTTAGTATTTTTTATTTTTCATATATATTATAAATTTCAATAATAAACCCGCATATATTACTTAGTAATAAACTATGTATATTTGGGCTCTCAAGTTTGAACCTAACAAGTTTACTAGAAGAGAAAAGTTAGGACCTAACTTGAACTTATAATTCTATATATTGTAGTGCCTAATAAATTAGGTCTAAGTATTACGGAGAATTGTCTTATGTCTCCTCGAACTTTTAAAACTAGATGACAGCGATTCATCACCATTTTGCGATTGTGAAATGCTGGGCTGATTTCTTCTTCTTCTTTTTTTTTTTTCAATGTTTTTTAACTATGAATTTCTCATGCTTAATTTCACTTGAAATCTCGTTATTGTTAGTTTTATTGCCTTCATTTTATGATACATCTAAAAACAAGGATACAAAAGGAATACACATTTTGCATGAAATATTAAATTTATTATTATTTACACGTTAAGATAAATCATGCTTTAATCTTTATACGTTAACATAAATCATGCTTTAATCTTTACTTATCATACACGTGAAAAAAATATTATAGTGTAGTTCTGGTGGACCGACCAAAGTATATAAAGTTATAGGGATGAAGATTTATAGTATAATTCTTTTGTTAGAAGGATTATAATAATTTCAAAATGAAACGAAAATCGATACAAATTTGGTTTTGTGTACAACTCATTATATAGAGTCCTGGATATTCGGGTATTCGGTTCGGTTCTCGATAAGATATATTCGGTTCTTGTTCAATTCGGTTCTAAATTTTAGGATCCATTCAGGTATTTTAAAATTTTGGTTCTCTTCGATTCCAATTCGGTTCCGGATACCCGAATTATCCAAAAAAAAAAAAATTAATTAAATTTAAATAAGATTTAGTTAAATTTTGAAAAATATAACTATAAACTTACATATATATAAATTATTTTGAATATTTTGGTTATTTCGATTTAAAAATAACGATATCTTAGAGTCTATAATTATAATTTTGGATAATTGAGTTATATCAAATCTAAATATAATTAATATTTTGGATATATAATTATATTTCAGATATTTTGGGTATCCATTCAGTTTTTAGTTCGGTTCCGATTTTTTCGGTTTAAAATTTAAGATCCATTCGATTCGGTTTCGATTATTCTCTTTTCGGTTCGGTTCCGGTTTGACTATTTTATCCGGAACTAATTTAGACCGACATCACGTAAACATTACTACATAATACACATGTTGTTCTAGAATAAGACACGTGGCATTCACATGACTAGCCCTGTCAATTTTGACCCGCACCCGCGGGGCCCGCGGGTTTTGATCCGCTGCGAGGCGGGTGCGGGTTTAGTAAAATAAACCACTTTTTGGCGGGTCTCGCGGGGCGGGTTCAGATAGTTGGCGGGTTAGCGGGTTGAGCCCCGCGGGTAAGCACACATCATTATAGTCGTGACAGATTTGTTTTATAGTCGTGACAGATTTGTTTTATAGTGGTAACAGATTTGTTTTATAGTGGTAACAGATTTGTTTTATAGCTGTGACAGATTTATTTTAGGTGTGACAGATTTGTTTTATAGTTGTGACAGATTTGTTTTATAGTCGTGACAGATTTGTTTTATAGTGGTAACAGATTTGTTTTATAGTGGTAACAGATTTGTTTTATAGCTGTGACAGATTTATTTTAGGTGTGACAGATTTGTTTTATAGGTGTGACAGATTTGTTTTATAGTTGTGACAAATTTGTTTTATAGTTGTGACAGATTTGTTTTGATGACTTTTTATGTTACGCGGGTAACCCGCGGGTCCCGCAGACTTAAGCGGGGCGGGTGCGGGTTAACAAAAAAAACCCGACCCTTATGCGGAGCGGATTCGGGTTGGCTTAATATATTCAATGGTCTGCGGGTTGGCGAATCGCGGGCCGCGGGTTGGCCCGCTTGAGAGGCCTACACATGACCCCTTCAAATCAAAACTGTAAGCTTGTTTTTAAAAGTTTCACGTAAATTCATGTTAAATCCGTTATTTACGAACATGCCACGTGGTGAGTGGTCCTGAAAGGGACAAGACAAAGCATCATTCATGTCTCTATTGTTAATTTCGGCTTAATTAAGGGAGAATAATCAATTAACTGTATATTAAGGCTGGATTTAAACAAAAGTTCATGTTTTCTTTTCAATTTTTTTTTAAATGAAGAGTAGGTGAAACTCACGAAAGAACATTGATCAATGTGGTCCAAACTCTTATCTCGCATTACATAAACTTTCAGGCGATAACCTGTTCTTTTTTTGGTTTGATGGCTCTTCATTAGAGACTTAAAATATATATCACCTATATAAACTTACTAACTTATAATAATATATGCTAGTTTGATAAGTATATGTCTGAGTCTGACCCACCTTTTCTTTTCTTTATTTCATGATATATAACGTCCCCAAAATTAAATTTTTATTAATTCTGTCCAAATATTAATCTATGCGGCTGGCCAGTGGGATTTCTTTTAGTGTTTCTCTGCAAATTAATAATGACGAATAAAACAAATTATTTCTAAATTCTGAAAAATGGTGAAAAAATATATATGAAATGTTTAATTTTATAGAAATTAGGAAGAGGACGTCGTAGCGTCGCCCTTTTCGAAGCATATACCCTTATAGCCACGGGACCTATCTATAGTTCTATTATTATTCTGTAAATCTTCCTTTTCATTCTAGTTTTGAATTTGAATTGCACCCTCAGATGCAAAAACTTTGCCATAGATACACTATGATGTGGGCTTATCATTTATGGAGAAGACGATATCATATTGATAAACAATTTATATCCTAATGCAAATTAGGAATTAGAGAATCCGCTTTATTCTTGTTGTTTTCCTAGCTCAACTATTATCTTCTTGTTTAATACATTCGTTTCATGAGAAAACAATTAACGGAGTACATACAATGCTATGCTTTAGAAGGAGAGTTATTTCATTTGTAAAAATTCGATGTGATCCTCAACCCAAAAACTATTGTACAACTCAGAAATATCTGAAATCGTGCGGTTTAATTAGAAAAATAAAAAGAAAAGAAGATGGAGAGTACTGCATGTAATATGGTGGAGGTAGGAGTATGTGTGGAGATATGTGAGGTAGGGGTATTAAAAAAAGAGTTTAGGGTAAGGACCACTACTTATAAATAGAGTAAACCCAATTAGCTTTGCATTGCACTCAACTCTTTTAATGTCTACTTGCTCTTTTTATATATTTCATTCTTCCAATTACATCATTACTAACTAACCCAAATTATATTTTTCCCACTTGACTCTCTCCCTCGTTTCAAATTTTCTATTATAAGTAGTCTTTTATTAATCTTAGATAGGGTCTACATTTTCGTAAATCGGAAGAAGATAAGAAAGAACTAGCTAATAATTAAGCGTCGTACGAAGAAAGGAATGATTTTCGAAGATATTGATTCATAATTTTCTATATAATATCGATGATTAAATTTTATTTTTGAACGATTGAGGGTGCATGTGGGGATTCATAGCTCCATACTATGATATTTCGAAGGTAATGAATTAGGGTTTCTCATTTTTTTATTTATTTTTAAGTAATCAAATGTAGTCTTGGATACTTTGGACCGAAGCGACATGTACATCCGTGTTAATCAAATCTAGTATCATATGTTATATATATATATATATATACCGCTACCATATTATGGGAGAGGAAAGCAAAAGCAAAATAACAAAATATTTTATTGCATATGCGGACCATTTTATTTAATAATAACAAAATTGGAGGATGGATGCATGGCGACAACATTTTCCAACATCACGTAGTAGATATATAGATTATAAAATCTTACCTATGGTATCTAATTCCGAATGGCTTTTATTCTGATAGCAAATGCTTTATACGTTTTGAGCATTGATACTGGTTCTTCTCTCGACTTTAGTTTAATTTGCATCTCTTACTAACCTAGTTAATTTTTTTATATATAGGAATCTTATATTGAAAAGAATATAAATCCTAATGAAATATATATAAGACTATTAGTTTTGGTTTATAATCAATTCCTTGGGACATACAGTTATACTGATCTGATCTGTTAGACTCAACCAGATATTTAATTAGATAAACAATTCGTTTCAACATGAACAAGTGCAAACTCTATTAGAAGATGGAAATCAGGAACTTTATTATCATATAACAATTTAAGACATGTACTTAAAAAAAAAACAAAGACATTTAAATCGATGGTTTCATCTCTTAGCCTTAAGGGTTCATACGCACACAATGACCATTTATGCATAACTTTACTTCTAAAAGTACATTTAGTGGTGGGGTGTTATTAACTGATATGACCTTAGAATAAACATAAGAAAGAAAAAAAATACAGATGGGATTATAAAATTATAGATGCAAAATAAATGAAGGTGGGGTTAGGTTTGTATGGGAGATCCGGAGAGGGGTGCAGAGGAATCAAGCCCAAGTAGCTGCAGAAAGGGAGATTCAATTGTATGAAAAATTGGATGTCATGATTTGTTTTTTTTGTTATTATATATATATATATATCAAAATATTCTTTAGCATTATATATATATATATACAACACGTGTAAGAATCTTCACCTACTGTTCTTTTTCATATACATACACTCCTTTTGATATACACATATATTATGGCCTCTGCAATAGCTGCAAAAGTCAGCTGCTCATGATCCCAGCCTCTAGCTATATACACATAAAACATTCACGCAGTATTGACTGCTTCCATAGTTAACCACACTTACACATATACATGCACATGGCATATAACATAAGGCATGTCAATATGTAGTGTAGAGTTGGATCGGGATAAATTCGCATTATTTTAAGAAATTATTACTTCAAGCCTTCTACAAACGTCTTTGTTTGTTAAAAAAGGTTATAATAGTTAAAACCAAGTCATTGCAGTTTACCATGCTATTGATCGGAATACAACACAATTTGTTAGAAAAATTGTCATTTGAATTAAGAAGTGACCTAAAATAATATATAACATACATACATTTATTGTCAACACACTGGTTCTAAGTTGGAGATTCATGAATTTAAACACAACTCATTTCACTTGACACTCGCAATTAACTACTACAAAATTCATTTGATCATATTGTAATTTTTTTTGGATATTAATATAAGTATTGATCTGAAAGATTCGGGTACATATGAAAGATTGTAATGAAGAGAAAGGTGAAGGTGGTCCAACCAAATAAAGACGATAGATAAAGATCAAAGAGACTCCAGTGTCCCTTCACAAATCTGATCTATCTTTGTTTCTTAGGTTTAGTCGCTTTCCCTTCTTACCACCAACACAATACCACGATTTTGTAAATGTTGCCCTTTACAATCACTTATCTAATGACGGAGTACTTTTGTTTCTCTTACATTCCACGTTACATTCAACTTAAAAAAAAAATGAGATTGTTTCATTGGCCCAATTAATATGGTCAATGTGAAGCCCATTAGTGGCATGTCACACAATCATAAATTGTTGGGCGTTTCGCAAATTCTCCCGTTTGGTAACTGTGTTAGTCTCGCTCTCTTCTTCTGCGGGTTAATATAACTCTACCCTGGTTTCCAAACAGTGTTGGGCCTAAAACCACGGCTCTAATGGGCTTTCTTTGTGGTTGGGTTACGTAGCAGTAGCATGTTCACGTGATAATTATTTTTTTCATGATAAAATCTACCATGGTTCACCGGCAACATTCAGTGGCTTGTATCCGTTGGCCACGGTTTCTAACGGTTCGAATGCTCTCTTTTTAACAGACCTAGTAATCTCAACACTGTTTATAACACGTTTTATCGACCCAGTGTACATCTAACAATGTCAATACTTTTATGATCTTAATTTTTTATTTTCTCAACTTCTTAAAATAAAAGCCCCAAAACATGTTGAAATATAATTACGTACGTGTTTATTAGATTATTCGATAGGTGTTTGGTATCCGCAGATACTGATTGTCGCAAAAATAACTAAAATGGTTTGGTAGAACAAAAGAGCATGGACCAAAGGCATTTGTATGAGGTAAACCTATCTAGTTTACAACGGAAAAATGTATGAATTTCGACTCATATTTCTCTGTTTATCAATATATGAAAAAAAAAAATCACAAACTTTTAGTTTACTGCTAGCTATATGTAAATCCTAAATCAACGAGAATAAAACATGTAACTAAATAACGTCAAATTCTTTTGATTAATTATACGTTTCTTCATTTCTTCAATTTGTTTATACCATCTCGTTCATATATGTAACGATTCATTTTAAAATCATTACCAAAATCACATTAATTTTGGTTAATTTACTACTACGACACATGCATATGATTACAGTTGAATTCAGATTATGACATAGCAACAATATTATTCCAAATCACTAAATTACAATCTCTGATCCTTCAAAATCACATTATAAAAAAAAAATTACATGTCGACCAAAAAAAAAATTTACATTAATTCGTACAATATCATTCGAACAGAAGTAATTCGAACAATATCAATCAAACAGTATTATAAATATCTATCTTAAATGGATTGGGATGAAAACAAAATAAAGTAAAACTGTAAAAGAGATCAAAAAGTTGGCAATTAGCTATATAACAGCTATTAATGTGAATAAAAAACCACTTTACAGCTGTCGTAAGAACTCACTTCTCTATCTTTTTTCCTTAATTTTCTTTCCTTCTTAATGCATTAACTATATAAAGGCTACTTCCATTTTCGTACTTAAGAAATAAAAGTGTTTAATAATGTTTGTAAGATATGTAATCGTCATGAATTTGATTCATATTCTTGATTGTTTTTTCTGAACTTTTTTTTTAATAGAGATTTTTGTTTTCTTCGGTTGTGAATTATTGTTTTCTATATGTCCCTTATTAGGACTTAGTATATGAACTTGTACCATGAAAATGATTGCTAGCTAATTAATGATATTTTAGTGAATATAAAGCAATCCCTTTCGTTTAAGAAAACGAATTTTATGATTGATAATAGTAAAATTATAAATCATTGAACTTAAAACAGTGTAAGTTGGGTGCAAATTTAGATTTGACTTATAGTAGAGTTCAATGAAACGACTACCATATGTGTGGTATTATGTGATAGCCATGATAACTGAACTGACATTTTCATGCATAAGAAAATATGTTCCTCAACTATTTTTTTTTGTTTTTTTGTTTGAATAGACTTTGTGTAAGAGTGTTCTGTGTGAAAAAGCCAAACACTGAAGAGAGACCATCCGTGTGATGACACCTCTCTCTTTCTTTACCTTTCCAGTTTCTCTATTATTTCCAAACTTCAATTTATAATGTCACATTTTACGTCTCTAACTATTTCTCAATAATTTATAATTTCTATTGATATTCTCGTTTAAACGTTTTTTCTGTTTATTTTGGATATATATATTTACTTATTTTTATGTCGACGCTAATTTGAAATGAAGCTACTTACAACAATACACAGAGTTGTGCTTGCTTTATTTTCAGTGTGGCATTTGTTTTGGACCGCATCATGTATAATTGTATATACATTACCTAAAGATTCCTTTAAGAAAGCAAAAAAAAAGTAGTCCACAACCACTGGTTAAGTGCAACAATTTAAAACCATGTATTCAAACCCTTTTGTGGTTTTGAAGATTTTGTTTGGCCTAAATTTCACTGAGAATAATTCAAGCGTAGTGGGCAGTTGCATCTGTAAGACTGCAACATCATTTTTTGTGTGTATAGAAAACCTTTTTTTTTTTTTGTCATCGGTTTTACTTTTGTTGATTCCTGTAAACCTAAGCATGATTTTAATCAACGTCGAAGCATACCATAGAAATTAACTAGTCTAAACTATATTGATGTTGGAGAAAAGACTAAATTTATCAGCTCTGGTTCTCGTGGGGATTGTATGTGCTAAAGTATTTTATGTTTTGGTAATAAGGAAAAAAAAAATGAAAAAAAAAACACCAAAGAGTGGACCATAAGAAATATACAAATGGTTTTGTTAAAACAAAACATAACGATTGATCTAGAAATCGATTTATTTAAAATTAAAAAGAGGAAATAATATAAAGACGAAATGTGGGTCATAATCTCATAAGAAGAAGTCGAGCTGTGTATGGACTATGAAGTATTTCATAAAAAGGACCACTCACGTCTACATCCCCTCATCCTTGTCGTCTCAACCTCATCAAGTCTTCTAACTCATTTTCCATCATTTACTAATTCCTTACAATTAGTGTCCTTCCACTTTGTTTATATTTTTCTATTTTTGTTATTTTTTCCTTAATTTCCCCAAATTATTGTGATGGATTCCCCAAACAACGGAGATCAACACAAAAGAAGCTTAAAATTTAGCATTAACATCACCCACCCGAAACCAAAATACTTTTGGACTTTTTTAAAATACTCTCTCAAATGTTAGCTATTAAAACAAATTTTGTTATATAACTCACCAAAAACAATTGGAATTAAAAGATTTAAGCTAGCCAAAATATATATAGGTTTCCACTTTTTCACAAATCAATAAAATCATATACATCGTAAAAAGAGCGTACATACTTCAAAACCGGAACGCGTAGTCTACTACGTCAACGTATTATTATTTTTTTTTGGTCGACCAGAATATTATTATAAACTTGAATACCCAGGAATACAACCTTACTGCACATAAGAAAATTACAACCACATAAACTCGTAAAAGAGCTACTCCTACTACACAAACCAATGAGTCAGATCCATCACTCATTCCCTAATAACAACTGCCAAAAAACCCGATCAAAAGACAAACACAAGAACTATGCAAGACAGTTCTAACCAAAAAAACCAAAAGCAAGACATTACAAAGTCTTCGATTCGATCTTTTCTCTATCGAAGAGAACCCTTAACCAACCAGGATAGGCTACTGAAACATAAGAACTCAATCTCAAATCTTCAGTAACACTCTTTGCAATGAGAAAAGCCGGGACATTTCTCAGAGATCTCAACGTTTCTAATCTTCTTCTCCTTAATATTTTTCAAAGCTTCCGCTAGCTGATTAGAAATATCCAAAAAAGCCGGCCAAGCTTTCGGTCTTCTAATCAAACTAACGATCATAGAATTCTGAATCTCAAAGATAACTTTACTAATCTTATGACTCACCATACTTTCTATCGCCCATAACAAGGATAAGTAGAAGGCATCATCACCAGATCGTACCTTTGAGAAAGCTCTTCTACTATGAAGTAAAACTTCACCTTCTTCATCTCTAATGATCCAAGCACCGTCTAAAGTCTCATTTTTTTCGGACCGTGAGACACCTGCATTACATTTTAACCAATGCTGATCAGGCCTACTCCAAAACTTCTTTTTCCTAACCCTTTCTTCATTCGTATCAGCATTTACAGACTGTTCTTGGTTATTCTCCTGAATCACATCAAGTCTCTGTGCATTGAACCATTCTTCAGCATCACTTTTGATTTTTTTTTATGGTATCCATCTGATGAAAAGCTTTGCCCTCAAATAGAAGAAAGTTTCTATTTTTCCAAATCCTCTATAGTATCAAAGGGAAGCTTCTTCTTAAACTGAAATTTTCCTATTAAGCATGAGATGCTGCACATTAGGATATACTTCATTGCTTTGGAAGCCTAATTCACGAAGTTTATGTTATATATAATTTAACAATCTCACAAAAAAAACTCACTAAGGAAGTCAGAAGTCAAATCGTTCGAATAAATTATCATATCTATATCACTGAATCAAGATTGTTTGGTAGGACCTAAACTTACCAAACCTAAGCGAAACCAATAATAGATGTACATCAAAGATGTCTATATACTTACGCAGTAATACATTGGCTTTTAGTTATATCTAAAGCAGGATTCACATAAAACATTGGATTTTAACAATTTATAATCAATATATATATGTTACGACTTTTCTCAATAAACTAAAACAAACAATTGTGTGTGTGTGTTTTTTTGTGTGATCATCAGCAACTGTTGGAAAGTACTTGCTATCATAACTATATTCTGAAACTCATGAAAGCAATTATTTCCCCTGAAAACTATTAATAAGAAGTAATTAAAATAAAAAAGAATAGTCTAGACCGGAAATGGGGTCGGTTGCCTATCCAAAGGAGGAGCTATAAATAGAAGCCTCCAAGTTGTCATTTTGACACAACAACTAAAAACACACACTTATCTTCACAGTCTGAATATTGAGCTAAGTTCTCACATCATATTCTCTCCTTCGAGAATTATGGCTATATCAAAAGCCCTTATTGCTTCTCTTCTGATATCTCTTCTTGTTCTTCAAGTCTTTTTCATCACAAATACTCAATATAATATATTTATTTATTTTAAAACATATTACTTACATGTTATACCAATATTCATGCAGGAAAACTCACAGAAAAAGATGGTTATGCACAGAAGATCGGTACTATATTATTATTATTATTATTATATATATATACATATATTAATATATATATATGTATATATATAGTCCATACAAATACATCTAGGATTTATATTAAAAACTAACGTTTGATTTAGTAAAATTAATACTCTGTTTTTTCTTTATGTATATAGATTGTGGAACTGCGTGTCAAGCAGGGTGCAGCCTTTCAAGGAGGCCGAGGCTGTGTCACAAAGCGTGCGGGACTTGCTGCTCCGGGTGCAACTGTGTGCCACCTGGCACGTACGGAAACTACGACAAGTGCAAGTGCTACGCTAGCCTCACCACCCACGGTGGACGCCGCAAGTGCCCATAAGAAACAGGACAAAGCTCTTAATTGCTGCGGATAATGCGACGATGTCGTTTGTTCGATGTCGTTTTGTTAGTATTTGTTGGCGCATATATATATATGTGGTATGTGGATCGAATAATAGACGAGAACCGTACGTTGTCGTTGTGAGTGAGTACTGTATTGTTAATTGGTCTATTTGGTGTAAGTTTTTCTGGTTTTGAATTTTGTTTTTATTATTTGTATATCAATTCGTGCAATAATCTCATTGTATTATTTCATTTTGTAATAAAATTATGTTACTTTTGAGTGATTGTTTATACCATGCTTTTTTTTCTTCTATGGTAAGCGGTTTTGGAAAGATATAGAGAGTGATATACAAAGTAATTTCGATATCGAAGCAAGATGATAACTATTGGACTGATTGCGTATTGATGTTATATATTTCTACAAGGGTCTCATCTAAATTTAATTTATAATACCATTATTTTATCACGACATGAATAATTCTTCTTTTCGTTCTATTACATGAATTTGGCCACTTTGTGTTAACACGTTAGATTAAACTAAATCATTATATTTGAGTGATTAACACGATAGATTAGTGGCTTCGTTTTCTTTCGCCTTAAGAATGGGATCATCAACTTCAGGTGTTGTTGCCTGTTTCTTTTCCTGTTCATAAATAGAAAAATAGTAAGATTTTTTGATGAACTTTAACTCACATGTTAAAATGAGTCAGAAAAGAGTAGAAAGATCATGCGTGGACACTAGAAACAATTATTATGCGTAGAGGTGAAAAGTATAATTAATTAATTACCTCAGACTGAGATTTTGGTGTTGAGTTTTCTGTAATATATTGCAAGATCTCAAAGAATCTTGTCAGTCCATGGTTAATTGCCTTTTGGAGATATATCATTGCCATATCCCCAGCTCTAGTCCGTACCTCAATCAAGCTACGGTCAATTTCATTTTCATGCTTTGAGATATATGGCCTGAAGAAAGAATCGTACACATATGTAGTTCCCTGAAATGGTAACACAGAGAATATCAAATTAGAGAGAAAGCCAGTTGAATCAAAAGATATTATTTCTCTATCTCAATGACTTTGCTTACTTTGATCTTTGGGAACCAGAGAAATGAAGAATGCCAACTTTGCCTCGCTATACATTGGTAACCTTCACAATGAAAACATAATATAATAGTAAGTATACTTTACAGTGAAACTCTTTGTTTCTAAGTAAGTACCTAAAACCAATAACAGCCTACCAGGAAACAAGAGCATCACCAACTCGGTCCAAAATTGTTGAAGCAGCTACAATAATCCTGCAAAGATGTTTTGAGAGGAAGCAAGCAAGATTTAGGAACCTTCCTAAAGGGTAGAGATCAAGAAAATAATATATGAGAATATCAAATTAGAGAGAAAGCCGGTTGAATCAAAAGATATTATTTCTCTATCTCAATGACTTTGCTTACTTTGATCTTTGGGAACCAGAGATAAATGAAGAATGCCAACTTTGCCTCACTATACATTGGTAACCTTCGCAATGAAAACATAATATAATAATAATATAATAATAGTACCAATATTGGCAACAGAATTGAAGCTGTTCAATCTCAGGCTTGTTGAGTTCGACCGTCTTGTAGCACTCATAAGCAGGATATGCATATCCAAACACCATTCTGTCAAGTGTCAATAATTGAAAGAGATGCATTTGTTTGATTGAACAACTGTTTCTAGGAACACAAAAGAAGAGATCAAAGTGATTAAGTAGCATACAGAAGCCCCCTTGTCAGAAACTATAATAAATTTAAGTAGCATACGCAAAGTGTACCGTATCTTTCGCACTGGATTGCCCCTCTTCGAAAACCTGACAAATAAATTTCGAAACTATAATAGAGTGGATAAGGCGATAAACTCTAAAGTTCTTTGTAGTTTGTAGATTGATGTTTTAGAGTTTTCGAATATATTAATATTAATTAATATTAATTTATAAATATATTATTTATTCATACAAAATACGTTTCTATAACCACTAACCAATGATAATTCAGTAAATTTACCTTTTTTCAATTACGTATTTAGAGTTGATGAAATGTGTATCTAAAAATTAGAACATCATTCTATATAAAACAAAGAAAAAAGTTTAAAACATTAATATAGGGTAAAATTTAGGAAAAGAGAAATTCCTTTAGTGAAATGGAATAAAGGCACGGGTACAAATCATAATATTATAGCCGCAAGTGATTAAATCTGAGATTAACCCAAAACCACTGGTTCGTCTTCTTCTTCCTCTCATCTTCGCGCGCTTAAGCCATTGTTCTCCTTAGCTTCACACCAACAAAGAGAAGTAAATCGAAATCGCAGTGCCAGTTTCAGCTCCATCTCCGCCTCGTCTTCATTCTCCTTTCATTCATTGTCCCATCAATTTCACTCCTTCTTCTTTCTCCGCGAAGAATCTCCGGTCGCCGGCAACAACTTATCACCGAATAAAAGCTGAACTCGATCCCAACACGGTTTTGATTCTCATCTCTGTCTTCTCTTCAATATGATTATCAATTTTGGTTTTCGTAATAGATAGATATATATATAGATAGTCGCAATATCTGTTGGCGTAGCAAGCGTCGCATTAGGAATTGGAATCCCTGTGTTCTACGAGACTCAAATCGACAATGCAGTGAGTCTTCAGATTATATTCGTAATGCTTCTGAGTGAGTACATTGGTGTGAATTCTAGTTTTAACACTGTTTCGTTTTTACACAACTTCATAGGCTAAGCGAGAGAATACTCAACCTTGTTTTCCCTGCAATGGAACCGGAGCTCGTACGCTAATCGATTCTCTTACTCTCTCTTATACTCTATCAAGTTTTTGTTACCATTTTGGTGGGAACTGTATAAAAAGCAAACTGATTGATGTGTACATGCTGTTTATGAACATTATGTCTGAAGATATAGTTTATTTATGGAGCAGAGAAATGTAGATTGTGTGGGAAGTGGTAATGTTACCGTTGAGCTTGGTGGAGGAGAGAAAGAAGTCTCCAACTGCATCAACTGTGATGGTGCTGGTTCCTTAACTTGCACTACTTGTCAAGGCTCTGGTGTTCAACCTCGATACCTTGATCGAAGGTACTACACGATGATTAAGAGCTACTCTCTTTCTGTATACTTTACAGTGATACTCACACATTTATTCTCTTCTTTTTTCGTATGGTCAGGGAGTTCAAAGACGATGACTAAATGTCTTGCACTAGAGAATAGATTCAAAGAGTCTTTTTCTCCTCCCTTCTCACATTTCTTCATTGTGTTTCTACATTGTACAATACTGTTTTGTTCACCAAACCTGTGAGAGAAATTATAACATGGATATTGTATCAAAGAAAACCATCAGAGACCAATCAAATGTTTCTTCTGTTGTAATGAAGTAACATGACAGAGCAACTTGTATCTTCATCTTAAAGCTGATACTATTTTCCCTCCTGAACTATCTATCATCAATCAGCAACCAAAAAATCTCTACAAAAGACCAAATTTATTGGTTTTAACTTGCAACAACAATGAGCTAGTTACATATAGCTTGAAGTCAACCTACCTGTGCAACTGAAAGAGAAAGTTTCCTGCATTTACCTTGTAACCATGTCAACCGTAACTTGTTACTTTTAAGAGATAGGAAAGTCTTTCAAAGACCAGGATTCTCAAAACGGTCTAAAGCTGCAAAAGTAGACGCCTTCATCCACGTTCTCTATCTCGTCAATCACATTGATACAGTTTGTAATACTAAATCTGTCCTCTTGCGTTTTGAAATCAGCCATCCTTGACCTCAAAGCGGTTACCATGTCTGACAAAGCACCTGCCATTTTTTCCAATGCTGCTGGAACAATATGGCTCGGTCCCAAAGAGGTCTTTGAATCCGGTTCTCTTTTCCTTTTTCTATCTACCAAGTTTGTGTTCGCTTGCGCTACTACAATTGGTGTTGATATATTCTCTGAGGATTGATTTTCCATGGATTGTTCTAATCCCTCAAAGTGACTTGACTGAGCATATCTACCATCAACGGAATCATCACCAGATATAGTGCAAAGCTGCTCATAATTGGGGCAGTCCTTAACTTAAACTGGTTCACTCCTAGGCTGTACCTGTGACCATGAGTGAAAAGCAGCAGTTTTTCGAGTAAAACACAATGCTTGAACCTAAAGAGGATAAAAAGTAGACTACTACACTTACACCGGAATCTTCCCACAAGTCAAACCCCAAGATACATCCTGTAACTTCTTCTATAACAAACCCGTTTGGAACATGCGACGATTTAAGGGTATTATAGCGTTATCTCAGAACATCAAGATGTTTCCCTCAGTTGATTATTGTTGAAGTTAAGCTCCCTCTGCTCGTTGAACTCATCGCGTATGTTATTCCGTGGTTTTCTGTCGAAAACAGTGTTCTGTCTGTTTCCTTATTGGATCTGCTTAACTACCAAGTCAGAGAAAACCTTGTCAAGAGATATCTCTTTCTCGATCGCTGTTGCTTTGGTTGTTCATTAGCGTCAACATCCATCAGCACCTGGAATTTAAAGACTATATAATAAGACATCAACCATACTTACCACAAAACAGAGACTTCACACCTGATACTGATTAAAATGACGTAACACCTACAGGTTTATTATAAATGTGGTGCATATTAAAAATTAAGAAGATCTTGGAAGTTTCTTAGAAAATCAGCTATTATTGTGTGATCACAATTAAGCCCAATTTTGATACACGAAATTAACTCATCATTCGGCGATTTCAGCTCAAAATTAGTCAGAGTGGAACTTCAGTAGCTTGTTAAAGACTAACCTAGAACAATTGTGGATCCGGACAGGACTGAACGAAACGAGAAGCCAGAATCTCTAGGGATTGATTCAAAACAAAATTCGGATTTAGGGATTCTGCGGAGTTGGCGCGTTTGTTTCTTCACAACAAAGATGTATTGCTTTGGGATGTGGACTGCATTTAAACGGGCTAGTTAAATGCTTAGTAAAGCCCAGGCCCAATAATCTCAAAGTCTCTTTCTGCCTTCATTGGCATAGTGGTCATAATATATTTATTTACAAGCCAATTAATTTTTAGATTAATGTGGAGCTGTGGACAACTAACAGCGACCGACAATTGTGATTTGTGACAGTGACACTGACTCGGCTCATTTGCTTCCTTTAAAGTAAAAGGTGTACTGCAGTAATATCATCTTACATTAATGATGATACACCCTTGGTTAATATATAAAACAAAAACAATTTAAAAAAATTAAGGGAAAATCTTAAAAAGAGAGAAAAAAACAGATCCGAAATCCCGCTTGATTACTCCACCGACTTAAACTAGAGAAACTAGAGAGATTTTAGAGTAGTGTGTCAATGACTCCTTTCTCCACCTTCCTTTGATTCAACCTTTCACTGCTCCATCTTCATCACTACACACTGACTCTTTAGATCCAGCCAGGAAGCTAATTTTCTCCTTTACTCGGTGAATCCAGTTACATTGACCTCGGATCTAATCAAATCTCTTGTGGAATTCGATAAATGGGGGAGAAATCCAAGTCCAGGGGTTGATGTGGTTGGTTTATCGCGATTGTTGTGTTAGCTTCTGTTGTGCTCGCCGTCGTTTACACCGTCAAATCGAGAATGAACAAATCCGGTGACGATGATGGAGGTGGTCCTGGACCTCCCGGCGCTATTGATAAGAAATACGCCGACGCACTCAAGATCGCTTTGC
This sequence comes from Boechera divaricarpa, assembly GCA_026770425.1. NCBI lineage: Eukaryota > Viridiplantae > Streptophyta > Magnoliopsida > Brassicales > Brassicaceae > Boechera > Boechera divaricarpa. The sequence goes on from CM049188.1 coordinate 28,792,072, forward strand.
AGTTCTTCGATATCCAGAAATGTAATCATTCCTTACTTTTTTTTTTTTTTTTTTCCATCCTCTATCTTCGTGTTTACACGTTTCCAATTCGAGATTCATCAGATTTGTATTTTCAATTTCACTCTTAACTTACCTGACAAGTTATTGATTGATATTTTTGTGATTTGATTCAGTTTGGGGACTCTAATGATTGTGCGTGTTTGACGTAGCTGGTAGATTGGAGAACAATAAGATATCTTGGAGAGGAGATTCAGGTCTTAAAGATGGAAGTGAAGCGAATCTTGATCTTTCCAAAGGATTATATGATGCTGGAGATCATATAAAGTTTGGTTTTCCAATGGCTTTCACTGCTACAGTTCTGTCATGGTCCATTCTTGAGTATGGTGATCAAATGAATGCAGTGAACCCATTGGATCCTGCTAAAGACTTACTCAGGTGGACCACTGACTATCTTATTAAAGTTCATCCTTCTGATAATGTGCTCTATATCCAGGTTTGGACTTTAAATCATTCATGTTACTGTAGCTTAGATTACTAGAGGGTGTAACGTGTGGAAGCAATGATTCTCACTTGTTAGTATTTTCATGATTATGTTTGATGTAAGGTGGGAGATCCAAAAGTAGATCATCCATGCTGGGAGAGACCATAGACCATGAAAGAGAAGAGACCACTCACTAAAATTGATGCAGACACTCCAGGGACAGAGGTTGCTGCGGAAACTGCTGCAGCTATGGCTTCAGCATCTTTAGTGTTAAAGGATAGTGACCCTCAATATTCAGCCACGCTTCTGAAGCATGCGAAGCAGTTGTTTGATTTTGCAGACACTAAATATGGCTCTTACAGTGTTAACATACCTGAGGTTCAGAAGTTTTACAATTCAACGGGATATGGGGACGAATTATTCTGGACAGCTAGCTGGTTGTACCATGCAAAAAAAGACAAAACTTACCTCGACTATGTGTCTAAACATGGAAATGAATTTGCTAGTTTTGGAAATCCAACTTGGTTCAGTTGGGACAACAAGCTTGCTGGAACACAGGTTAGATTGAACACAGTTGGAGCATTTCTGTTTTTTTTTTTTTTTTACGCTCGGATATCATTTATGCTTCCTAATAATTGCAGGTACTATTATCAAGATTACTCTTCTTTAAAAAAGATTTATCGGGAAGCAAGGGAAGGGACTTGGAAGTTACAGGGACACAGCTAAAGCTGTCATGTGTGGGCTTTTACCAAAGTCTCCAACAGCTACAGCTAGTAGAACAGACGGTAATCTGAACTTTATTTATTTCATAGAACATAAAGCCTCTTTGACTCAATTTCTCATAAAGCTTCGATCTTGTAAATCTCTTCTACAATAGGTGATATTATATGGGTTAATGAATGGAACTCGATGCAATAATCCATTTCCTCAGCGTTCTTAGCCTCGCTTTTCGGTGATTACATGCTCACTTCCCGTATCCATAAAATATCTTGCGATGGGAAAATCTTCAAAGCAACAGAGCTCAGAGATTTCGCCAAATCACAGGTAACTAACAACATATGAAAAAACTATACATAAACAAAATCAAATAAGTCAAAGAAGAAGACTCAGTGGAGTTTCTTCCTGCAGGCTGGTTACATGCTGGGGAAGAATCCGCTGGGAATGAGCTTCGTGGTGGGTTATGGAGACAAATACCCACAATTTGTATATCATAGAGGAGCTTCAATTCCCGCAGATGCAACCAGGGTGCTTAGATGGATTCAAATGGTTTAACTCAACCAAACCAAACCCAAACATAGCATATGGTGCACTCGTAGGTGGGCCTTTCCTCAACGAGACGTTCACTGACTCACGAGAGAACCCAATGCAGAACGAGCCAACCACTTACAACAATGCACTTCTCGTTGGTCTTTTGTCCAGTCTGGTCACTACCTCTTCTGCTTTACAATCGTTGAAGTGAGAGATATTTTTAAGCCTTTCTATTGAAATAACATTGCTTCATTTTTAAGTGTATTTTTTGTTTCTTTTTTAATGTGTGTGTGTGTGTTCATTCACGCTGTGTATTGGTTGATATGGTGATGAGTGTTAAATTAATAGCTAGTTCTCAAATCAAATTACAAAGCTACAATACACAACATAGGTAAAGTACTTGATGGCAGGCACCGATTTAACCCAAAAAATAAAAATAAAAAGAACTAATTGATGCACACAAATGACAGAATAATACTAATGTTGCAAATGGTATGAAACGGCCCGGTTAGATTTTTAAACCGGAAAATTCGGGTTCAATCAACGAATTGGGTTTGATTTTTTTTGGGTTTTGAACTTAAACCCTTCGCCGCGTGATACGAAAAGAAAAAACCCTAGTTTCCCTTTAGACACGAAGGCATCTTCTTCTTCTTCTTCTTCAGTCTATCGTTTCTTCTCTGCTCAGAATTACAAATCGTCGGTATTATTCCGGTTTACAGTTTCGTCTCTGTTAGGTGAGATTCGATTCTATGTTTACCTCTGCTCGAGACTTCAAACTCTGTGTGTTAAATTCGATTTCGTTGAGCTTAACGTGTCATGAAGTCTTGTTTTTTTAGTTGCGTTGCTATTTTTCCTCGATTAGATGCAGATTTCATTTTTTGTTTTCTCAATTCCATGGCAAATTACGATTACCTTGTTTCCAATTATGTTGTAGTTTGATTGATCTTATTGTTTTTTTTTTTCTTTATAGGCAGATGGCAGGTGGTCGTTGGACAAAAGTAAAGAATAAATTCATTAATTTGGATGCACATAACAACAACATCTACAAAGTTGTAGATGGACGTCCTAATGTACACGTGTACCTGGATTTGGACACGGTTGGATTTAACCATACCTCAGAAGCTAATCTTCGAGATCTGATCACAGAGACAGTGACGACGGAATTCGGAACGACTTGTTCAACTGAAATTACTGGTTACACAGTTAGTTCATATGACATGCAACCAACAATGTTTGAAAAGCTGGATGAAGATGACATACATGTCCAAACGTTTGAGAAAAGATATATCAGATGTGGGGGATGCAAAGAATTCAGAAGAGGTAATCATTCTTTGTTTTGGTTTCATGATTTCATTCTTTGTTTTGGTTTCATTTTTTGTTTCTTGTTTGTTTTTGGGTGAAGAACGTGAACAATTTGAAGTACGTGTTTCTGGGAAAAAAAAACCCGATTTACTTGAGATCGAATTGATTGGAGACATATGTCGCCAAGCAGTGGATGTTCAGTCAGTTGCTCAGCGTCAGGGAGCCATTTGGATCATCTCAAATGACCCTCTTTTTAGCACGAAACTTTTTGCGAATCTGAAAAATCGCAGTGTGCAAGTTTACTCGATGATTCCTACAGAGTATATGTTTGCAGTGCCTATGTATAAGGTAATACTTGTAATAATGTCTTTCTCGGGTTTAGGGTTTAACAACCATGTTTAATGCTTTCATGGTTTCTTTTGCAGGGTATGACTTGATGACGGATTATGGAAGTATCAGTTCATCTATTGGCTGCATTTTTTTTAAATTTGAACCTTTTTGATTTATGACTTTTGGTTCAACTCATGTGTTTTTTCTGGCTTTTTATGTATCGCTTTGCATATGCCACTTTGCTTTCTCTTGCAAATACTAAATGTTTCTATTTGTGTAGTCAAAAAACTAAATCGATGACCTTTTTAGAATTATGAGGAAATGAACTAAAGGCTTTGTAGAGAGGCATTATGATTTTTTGTCAAACTCTTAAGAGCAGTGTTGCTTGATTAAAATATGGCCGTAAATGGTGCATGGGATCTGTGTATTCGAAGTCATATGAAATGATTACTCCTAGTTTAAACTGAATTAGTCTGCAAAAAAAATTCTAAACATTGATTACCCTTTTTTAATTAGGAATACAAATTTGCTCCTGGAATGGTTGTCTCATCCAGCTGAAGGCAACACCCAGCTGCATTTGTAGCTTTTAAATACATATTTTGTTGCTTTCCATAGCCTGCAATAGGATCCAACCATTGCCTTTCCATTTTTCTTGTGGTGGTGGCATTTAAACGGCTGGTCAACTATGTCTCATTAGATAATATGTTGTTGTTCTTACAAGATGAGGTTCTGTCAAGAAGCTAGCTTTATAGGTTTCTGTTGTGTTGATAGCTATCTAAATGTGTATAATCTATGTGGATAGCTTCACTTTTTCAGGTTGTTGACTATATATGACATCCTAATATATTTGTGCAGATCCTTTCCAAGAAAAAGATGAAGCATGGAACATATACCAGTGATGTTGCTGAATTCAATATGGTTATGGAGGTATTTGGCTTTAGCAATCTAGCTCACTGGAATGTTAACCAGCTTTATGGATCTTCAAATTGACTCAGATTATGACACTGCCTTCTCTATTTTTTGTATTAGATTACCAAAGCTGGAACACACAATTCGGAGGCTTGTTTGCAGGAAGGAGCCTGCTTCCCATTGGGCGGATATAGGTAAAGTTTTTGGAGGTTTAAGTTTCTTTATTACTGTGATTGCAAGACATATGAAAACCCAAGGATACGTTTGGTTTTCTAATGACTTTGTTATGAAGGACAGTGTTTGGTCCTCGCTTCCACCAATCAGTGTTTCGTCTTCCAATAATCGCAAACCAATTGTGCTAACTGTGGCCTCCATGGATTCTGCATCATTTTTCCGTGACAAAAGTTTTGGTGCAGATTCACCAATATCTGTGAGATCTCGCTATTTTCTGCTTTTGGGTTGATCTAGAATATGCTTTTGTTATTCTTCTTTCCTGATTCATTGCCCAATGCGTTCTCCTTCTTTCAGGGTCTGGTAGCTCTTCTGGGAACAGTTGATGCTCTTTCTCGAGTTGATGGTTTTGGGAATCTGAAAAAGCAGGTGCCAGTGAACAAATATAATTGCCAAATCTATACTGTTTAGCACACGTCAGTGCACCAAAGCTTTGATACCAGATGTATATCTTGCGCTCTGCTGTGTTTTGGGTCTTATAGCTTTACATGTACATCCTAAAATGAATGCAGCTTGTGTTTTTGGTTGTGACCGGAGCGACGTGGGGTTATCTTGGGAGCAGGAGGTTCTTACACGAATTAGATCTGCATTCAGATGCTGTTGCAGGCCTTAGCGATACTTCATTTGAAACGGTAATCTTTATGGTTCTGATCTGACAAAGTTGGTAGAGACAGCTAGTCTTGTGCATGAAATCCTTTATGGAAAAAGTTTGCATGTGTTTCATCGTTGCTGAAACTTATTTGTTCCTTAGTAGTGCAGAAAGCAAGTTTAGTGCTTAACTATTGTGAAATTGAAGGTTGACAATTCTCTGAATCTAAAGATAGAATTCATATTGCTGTTTTCTATTTCAAATTGCTTGAAATAGGATCTGTTGGAAAAGGTTTAAGTGGAGGGGTAAACACCTTCTTTGCTCATAAAACTAGGGTGAGAAATTCCTGATACCCTGAAACTCTTACATAATTCGTTCGATAATGTGAAAACTGTCATAGGCGAATTAACCTCCACTTTTGATGATCTGCTCTAGGTTTCTTCAGTTACAAACATGACACTGGGTGCTTTAAAGATAGCTCAGGATTCACCTGCATCAAAGAACATAAAAATTATTTCAACTGGTACTGCAAACCCTGGAATACCCCCATCCTCCTTGATGGCTTTCATGAGAAAGGTACAATATATATTCCAAGTAAATAGATGGATAGACAATTCAAATGTGTATTCGGACTTTGAAAGAGAAAGTAACTCTTTGCATATACTTGATCTTCGGTTGATCATGAATATGACAGGAGAAGTATACTTGCTTACTGTTATGTGATTCTGAACCAGATTGCCTAGAGTGAAAAAGGTATAGCATCATATTCATTGTACAGAACCCTCAGACTTCAGCTGTTGTACTTGAAGACTTTGATACAAAGTTTGTGAATATGTTCTACCATAGTCACCTCGATGACTTGTCTAAGCAATTCAGGTGCTGGGATCCATCCATGTCAATGCTTCTTTCGTTGAAGAGCTTCTAACCTTTCTTTTTAGCTTGTGAACTGGGATTATCTTGCAACTTGGTAAAAGACTATATTTCACCAACAAACACTTGCCCAGGCAACTATGCTGGCGTCATCCTCGGAGAACCTTCCTCCAAACCTTACCTTGGTTACGCTGGTGATGTATCTAGATTCCTATCGAACTTTCTGGCGGATAAAACATCTGTCCAAAAGGGAAACCCAACCTCAGTTTGTTCAAAAGGAGTCTGTAGCAAAACCGACGAAGTGTGCATTAAAGCAGAGAGCAACAAGGAGGGAACATGTGTTGTTTCCACAACCAGGTAAGCTCTGTTCACCTGGAAATTGCATTTTGGTTTGCATGCTCAAGTTCTGTCTTATGTCCTAAATTGACGCATTTGAAAGGAATTATTAATTTGGATAGGCTTCAGAAGTGGAGCCTTTTTAGACTTGAGAGAGTCAATCTTTGGTTTGTTGAACTTTGATATTGAATCTATCGACAGTTTCTTCTTCCGTTGTCTTGAGATGTATCTGGCCTAACCAATTTGTTGTCTGAACCATAACATATATTAAGTTCTGGTTTTGGCAGGTTAAGTTTATTCCAGCTTATTCAACCCGATTGAAGTATAACGATGGAGCTTGGAGGATTCTGCCCCAGAACTCATCGACAATGCAGTCCTTGTTGCAGGTATTACAATCACAACGCTGGCTTACATCGGGATTTTGGCTGCTAAGTCACTCATCACAAAAGCCTTGAAGCAGGACTGAGACTTGTATTTGACACCCTCTCGTCTAGGCCCAAATATTTATTGTCACTTTTCACCAATACATTGCATAACCCGCAACACCGTGGTCTCAACCAAAGCTTTTAAAAATGTATTTTTTGAGCTAATTTACATTAAATTTTGTATGAACTGTCAAGAAGTTATTAGAAAAAAAATGTCGTTTTGTACAATATTTATCAAAAAGAAATATGAGCTAAAAATATCCCATTCAGATTGAAAATATAATCCAGAGCAAAATAGTAGCAGCCAATCTAAATGGTCGAGAGAGGTTTTTCTCAGAAAATGGAACTTTAGTTTGTATTTTTGGTACCTCAGTTCATATTGAACAAAACTTTTTTTTTTTTAAACAGCAATTGAAGCTTAGTTGGAACAGACTAAGAAGTTAGACGTATTAGAACCAGAAAGTGGTGAGAGATCAAATAGATATAGTACGATAAAAGAAAAACACCTGGTCCATGTCGTAAGACACACCCAATTTCTGAAAGCACGAAATAACAGCTTTTGCAGTACCAGATGCATCCATTTTGCTAGCTTGATGAGACTCCATCACCTATTTAGATTGTAGCCAATTAGCCGTACTATGATGCAACCAGTATATTTCATTCAAATGAATTCCTCAAAGTAGAAGAAGTACCTCTAAGGAATAACCAGCAAACGCACCAGGAAACTGCTCAGACATGATCTCCATGGCTGCAAGAAACGCAACAACCTAGTGGACCAACCAACAAAGCAAAGATAATATGGGTCAATAAGAGTTTACATGCATATATATAGCTTTAGTGACACACTGCGTACTAAGTAAGCACCTGTTTACCCATCTGTGGGGAGATCACAGCATATATCTTTGATTCCTCGACAGTTTTATACAATCTTGTCCTGTCTCCTCCAGTTGTACCCATAACAAAGGGAACTCCTACTTTGCCATACAACTCTGCGTTATCTACATTTTGCAAAACAAAAAAAACAACCTTTGAAATCGACTAACTGCAGACAAACAGATTCTAAAGCAGCTGGTATTGTAACATTCACATAAATCAGGTTCACTTACGAGTGAAAGATAAATTCTTCCAACAGATTCTATGCACAATTTAATCATAATAATGTTATAAAATGAACTTTCTAAGATACAGGAGTGTACCATTTACTGCAGAGGGAATTGTGTAGTCCACAACAATTAGTTCGGGATACTTCTCAAACACTGAAGACAGAACCTTTTCTCTTTCAGTAGGACCATGCACAAGAATCTCTTTTCCACAGACCTCAACTGTCTGGCCAGCCTCTTCAGCAGAACCAAATGATGTAGGAACAATATTCACTCCAGCGGAATCTGCCGCTTTGATGACAGCTTTTCCCGTTTTGCCACTGCATCCATTCACCAAAGGTACAAAGAGAGAGAGAACGAATGGCTTAACTTGATCCTGCAATTACACTCTCACAAAGATAATACTCGCTTCAAAAACTGTAACTTGACCCTAAAAGATTGTTATTGCTAGCAAAAGGCAATAGCTTTCTATACGGGAAATCACAATCATCACACAAACACATGAATGCATATGCTAAATTTCACAAGTCAAGAGTGCTTGGGAAATAATCAGATACCATGATGGATATGCCGTTACCAGGCGCAACGGACTCTCCGGCTTGCACGGAAGTCTGCGTTTTCGCCATTGACAAAACCACCGGAAAACAGCGTTTCACATTGCCCATGAAACTAACACGGTCTTTAACACCGATTAGAGCCATTTGACTCGTTCTAGAAGAAAACAAGAAATTGAGATTTTCAGGACCATGAAGAAACACATTGGATGCCGCCATTAGCCTGTGATCAAATCCCAGACAAGAATAGAAAAATGATAACTTTAAAGATCAATACGTTAAACCAATGTCAGCAAAGAATTTAACCAGTTTAGAGACGGTACCCATTCGTCGCCATTTTCTATAAGAATCAAGATTTCCAATTGGTCCGAGTTTGCTCCCGAGGGATGAGACTTCAAACCTTGTTCGAAAAATTCGACCGGCGGACGCCGAACGGTAGGATTTTAGGGTTTTAGACATTTCACCTTTACGTAAGAATCAGATCCAAAGGTTCTGGTTAAAGTTGTGGTTTTTCAGCCTAAACCGGAAAAGGTAACTAAGTGAAAACCGGCAATTTCTGCACAGATCCGACGGTTGAAAACATGCCATAGTAGATCTAACACCCTTCAATTTTTTCTTCGAGATCCGACGGCTAAAAAACATGCCGCAGCGATATATAAAAAAAACCCACAAAGGCTCTCTCTGTCTCACACAGCTAACCCTAATTTAGCGAGAGAAAGTCTCCAATTATCTCGTGATCTCCGTCGAGTCGAACCATGGGCGAAGATGATGATCATCAGGATAACCCGAAAAGACAGAAAACCGAGGGCTACGAAGTTCTCTCCAAGATCGAAAATTTCTCCGGTAAGATCTTTTTACATCTCTTAATTACCCGAAATTGTTTGTTTAGGTTTCATCTAATCGATCTGTCATAGGAAAATGATGGTTTTGTGAAACCGCGCAGAGCGTATCACAACAGTCAAAGGGATTAATACAGGCATCTTCTGGGACGTCGAGGATTACCCATTCCCTGTTAGTGCCAGTCCTGATGAGATCTATCATAAACTCGAATCAGCTCTTTATGATAGGGGTTTCAAGAGGGGTTTCATGTCAATCTGGGTTTATGTTGATGAGAAGAAAGGGTCCCGCTGGTGTGAGTTTGTGGGTAAGAGGACGTGGAAATCCAGAATCTACTTCATTGGGGGAGGTGAATTCTTTTATTTAAGCCCTCCATTTATTTATGTATATGTACCTAATCTATATCTGAGTTTTATTGATACATATTTTCCAGGGGATAAACCTGCCAGACTTACTAGAATGTTGCATGACATTTTATTTTGGACAATGGACACTCCTGTGGAGGGTCATAAAATACCACCACATTTGTTCGTATTCGCGGAAGAAGTCCTTTCTCACAAGAACTTCTATCGTAGGCTTGAACATTTCGGTCGGGGATATCGTTACATTGTCTTCTTGTTTACGGAGCCGAGTGAGCCCTTCCCAACAGAAATCTCTGAATGGCCAGGAGATGTATTAGAAACCGAATGGCATAATTTTGATGATAGCACAATGGACGGACTGGTTGCATCTGATCATGGGTCGGAAGATAAGAAGGGCTGATACTGATTATGTGGACTAGCTAGGCTTCTTCTGTTTATAGAAGTAGATTGCTTGCGTCACATAAATGAGATGTTGTATCAAAATCTCAGTTTTATGTTCATTTCAACTTCTTTAATTTAAACCGAAAATTGTGCTACTGTTAGTTAATATTAGTTTTTTGCTTGTTGGAATTATCCGTTTAGTTCATCTGTATCCCATATTAATGGTTTGCTTTATGAGTTGTATTGCCTCTTGCGGTGGTTATGTTGCTTATGATTCGTTTTTTGTATTTCGATTGGAAATTGTCATCTAAGCAATCGATCAACTATATTTAGATGAAGCAATGAGCATAGATGAGCAAGCCTTCCTAGAAACTTTCCTAATGAAGAGAACTGGATAGTTACAGTAAGCTTTAAGATAAAGTTTTAAGTTGTATGCACCTTAACCATGAAAGGTTTCTTATTGGACAGATAATTTAAATCCAAAACAGAGTTTTAACATAACAAAGATAAAGATAGATGAAACATCAATAATGGTGGAACATCCTACTCCTTGGAGGATCAGATTCGCCAGTTTGTGGGGATATCACATCTGTGGAGGATCATCCTACTCCTTAGAGGAACATCCTACCCATCTGTGGGGATATCACAGCATATATCTCTGATTCCTCGACAGTTTTATACAATCTTGTCCTGTCTCCTCCAGTTGTACCCATAACAAAGGGAACTCCTACTTTGCCATACAACTCTGCGTTATCTACATTTTGCAAAACAAAAAAAAAACAACCTTTGAAATCGACTAACTGCAGACAAACAGATTCTAAAGCAGCTGGTATTGTAACATTCACATAAATCAGGTTCACTTACGAGTGAAAGATAAATTCTTCCAACAGATTCTATGCACAATTTAATCATAATAATGTTACAAAATGAACTTTCTAAGATACAGGAGTGTACCATTTACTGCAGAGGGAATTGTGTAGTCCACAACAATTAAAATTGATGGAACAATCAGATTGAATCTAGACCCTCTAGCTCAGTACAATGATCGCGAAATATGGGAGGTAAGAAACCTGCAAAACTCTCTCTGCAATTCTTCTCTGATTTACTTTGACAAATATTCTAATACAATGTGATATTTAGGCTCTTGATAAATGCCAATTGGGAGAAGTTATTCGTGCAAAGGATGAGAAGCTGGATGCTATAGGTGAGTTTCTGAAATCAATATGAGGAAAACTTTAATTCAATGTTTTTTGGACAATGAAAACTAAGATTCTTGAATGAATGTAACAGTGTTTGAAAATGGAGAAAATTGGAGCGTAGGGCAAAGACAGTTAGTTTGCCTTGGAAGGGTGTTGTTGAAGAAATGCAATATTCTGGTGCTCGACGAAGCAACTGCTTCAGTTGATTCTGCAACAGATGGTGTGATACAAAAGATCATCAGTCAAGAGTTTAGAGATCGTACAGTTATGACTATAGCACATAGAATCCACACAGTGATCGAGAGTGATCTTGTTCTGGTTCTGAGTGATGGTAAGAACAATATACATGTGTTTTCACATACATTCACACACATAATTATGAGTTCTAAATCACTTTTTCATGAGCAGGGCGAATTGCAGAGTTTGACTCACCTGCAAAACTGCTACAGAGAGAAGATTCTTTCTTCTCCAAACTCATAAATGAATATTCGCAGAGATCTAATCACTTTACCGGCTCAAATGACCTTCTCAGCTGAGTATTACTGAAAGATGATGATGATCTTTTGCAGAGAAAACGAAAGATCAATTAAACAGTTAAGCTTAACTTGAAAGTCTAACTGGCTATTTGATAAGAGTATAAAGGCAGTGAACAGAGGAGATGTCAACTTGGTCAATATTTGTAAACCCTCTCTTATGTTAAGAGGTTTCTATTAGATTAAGGCTTGGTACTCTATATAAACCAAAGCTAATTATTCTATGTTTCCTTATGTTTTGTGATGTATGTGGTAGATTAATGTGAATCTGTGTGATGGATTCAATAGAGGGATGTGAGCTCTAGAGAATCCATAGTTACTCTTTTTAAGTTATTCAATCTAAGATCATCTTTGTGCACAGTTACTTGTTCTTTGGTATTAAGAAATATTATTTCTTCTTCACAGTTCAATCACTACAAACCGAATAAGAGAGTTTGAGAGAGACAGGGAGGGCTGAAGAAGAAAGATAAAGTCTAGAGGCTTTAAACTTATCATATTGGTGCGGTGAGCGTAGATCGAACACGCGACCTTCAGATCCATACAAGTTGAACAAAGACATGGAGAGAGTACCATGGTTAGAAGCAAGGCGTATCGAAGAAAATTCAACATTTGTTTTCAGTATTTTTATGCTTTAATCACAGAAGTGCTTGTGGTTTAGGTTCTTTACTGAGTTTTCAGTGAGTTCTTGGAGAACAATCCATGTAACCAATGGAATAAAGCAGGAAAGTATCTTCTACTTTTTAGATAACACTCAATCCAGTTTAAGCTGTGAACAAGGAAAGTTTCAATATTGCAATAATTTGGTTATCCTGAACAGATAACGATGGAAATTTTGATTCTCTTGCAAAATTTTCGAGTGAAACATTATTTATTTACAGTAGACAAGACCGTGTTGGTGTTTCAACTATGAAGATTGACTCAAGTGGTTCGAAGTCTGTTTTATAGTATTCCAAAGGTGTTGAGTTTCTTACGATGTAACTCCATAAGGAAGCAAAGCAGCAGCCACAATCCTGCCTTCCTCATTCAGTATGTTGTAAGTTGATGCAGCATTTCTCTGGATAGAACAGAGCGTTAATCAATAAGCACAGACAAATACTCCAAAACAAACAGAACAATGACATGAATAGAACAAAGCATGAGGATGTAAACATACAGAATCAACTGTTTCTAGCTTCATGCCAATTGACTTTACGAACTGATGAACTTGGGAATTCAGTGGGTGGTTGTATCTTCCACACCCGATAATCAAGAGCTCTAGAGAGTGTTGTGAAAAAACCCCAGAAAAGGCAGTCAAAAACCACTGATGATACACTTCAATATTGATATGTGCAAAAGGTTTTTACTTTCTAGCCACTACCGATATGGTGTAAGCATACATATCATATGGTTTCTTAACTATCCATTTCAACCACAATAAAATTGGTTAAGGAGCGCAACATAACAAATGTTAACGTATAGTACCTGGAATTGGTCGAACTGTCTGGAAGATTGACAAGCTGCATCCATGAAATAGATATGTAAATTGGTTGGCAGTGACAAAATAAACAGATAACTTACTACAAGATCACACTAAAACACATTGAAAACAATGAAAGATTATAACTTTACGCAGTTTCTACATCTCTTTAACTCTTAACCCTATCATTAGTTTCTCGACCAGTTCTGGATTAGTATGCTGAAGCGAAGAGAGATGATGATACCTATCCGTTGTGATCTCGGAGAAGTTACGAGGGCTCCATGACATTAGCAAATTCCCAACACAGAGCAAGCTACCTTCGTATTTAACCCCATTCACCGTGAAACTCGTCTCATCAAACCTGTAAAAAGCACAATTAATCGGTTCATTGCATACCCAAAATCCAAATTCCACCGCTGAAAATTCAAATTAGAAGTATGAATGAGAGAGATATGGAAGGGAATTTGATATGATTACTTACTCCTGAAATCGGAGCTAATCCTCAGGAACATTATGTGAAATATAAAGCTGAAAGTGATACTTCATTGAAACAAATACGATGCAGCAAGCTAAAAACTAGGAAACAAACAACCACTAAGAAGTAGCACAACTCCATGACTCAACTACCTGAATAATCGGTCACATAATTGACTGAAACAACCAACAACTAATTCAAACTCCAACAATTCCTCCCTTAAGCTTAACTCTCTTGAATTAAGCTTACTTCAGACAGCTTGACCATTCCAAGCAACGCCCTCAATTTCTCAAACTGCTCCAGCTTCAACGGTTTTGTAAAGATATCAGCGACATTGCTCTCCGTTGCACAATACTCCAACTTAACAATCTCTCCATACACCAACTCTCTGAGATAATGAAACCTTACTTCAATATGCTTACTTTTTCCATGAAGAACCGGGTGCTTGGACAAAGAAATTGTTGAGCTGTTGTCACAATGAATGATGGTTGCAGACTCTTCTTCAACTCCAATCTCCTTTAAGATTCTTTTGATCCACACGCATTGACAAGCACAAACCGCTGCAGCAATGTATTCAGCCTCAGTTGTGGAAAGGGCAACAACAGGCTGCTTCTTTGATGCCCAAGAAATAGCACCAGATCCTATCATGAACACATTGCCTGTAGTACTCCTCCGATCATCAAGATCACCAGCATAGTCGCTATCCGTGAATGCCATAAGTCTGCTACTGCTGTTTATGTTACTGTAGAAGATTCCAAAATCGGTCGTACCTTTTAAGTAACGTAAGATCCTTTTTGCAGCAAGCCAATGTGACATTCTTGGATTCGCCATGAAACGACTTATGAGACAGACTCCATACATCAAGTCTGGTCTAGTCACTGTTAAATACATGAGACTCCCGACCAGTTGCTTGAACATCGTTTCGTCAACCTTCTCCCCGTTCTCATCTTTTGTGAGCTTAGTTCCCGGCACAATTGGATTCTTAACAGCATTGCTTTCATCCATCTTGAACCTTGCTAAGACTTCACGAGCATATCTTTTCTGACAAATGAAGATCCCATCATCGCCTTGCTTCACCTCAATTCCCAGAAAATGCTTCATTTTGCCCAAATCCGACATCTCAAACTCCATCATCATTGACTTCTTAAAGTCATCACACATTGCTCTGTCATTCCCAGTGAATATTAAGTCATCAACATACAAGCTCACAATGAGAATTTTACCTTCTTCTGTCTTGGTAAAAAGAGTATGCTCACTCGGGCATCTCTGAAACTTTTCCTTGAGAAAATAACCTTCGATACGACTGTACCAGGCTCTCGGAGCTTGTTTGAGCCCGTACAATGCCTTTCTCAGCTTGTACACTTTATCTTCTTCCCCTTTCTTCATGAATCCTTCCGGTTGTCTCACATACACTTCTTCTTTTAGTTCCCCATGTAAAAACGCACTCTTGACATCTAATTGGAAGATTTCCCAATTTGATTGTGCTGCCACCGCAAGTATGGTTCGAATTGTGTCGAGCCTCGCCACCGGAGCAAAGACTTCGGTATAGTCTGTGCCATAACATTGAGCATATCCTTTCACCACCAGTCTCGCCTTGTATTTGTCGACTTTACCATCTTCATTCAGCTTTGTTTTGTAAACCCATTTAACGCCAATTGGTGTAAAGCCTTCAGGTAAGGTCGTTAGCTCCCATGTATTATTTTCTCAATCGACTCGATCTCGCTTTTCATTGCTTCTCTCCAAACCTTCTCTGTTACTGCTTCTTCAAATTTAACTGGATCGTTTTCTGTCATCATCATTAGCAACATGACAGATAAGCTTTCTTCCTCATCTTCTGCTTCTCCCATAACATAATCAGTCAAGTAGCTCGGCGTCTTCCTTTGTCTCGGACCTGCAACTACTCCTCTTTCAATCGCTCTTGAAATGGGTAGAGATGCGATTGGACTTGTGAGGGTTGGGATGGGCCTTTCTTCGATTGGACTTGTGAGGGTTGGGATGGGCCTTTCTTCGATTGAGCCAGCAGCGGTAGTGATGGGCCTAGACGCGCTTGGGCTTGGAGGCGTCAAATCGCTTGATTGTGAAGATGACGGTTGAAACATATCATCGTCCTTCTCATCTGTATCTTCTTCATCTCCACAATCAAGTGGTTTTTCTTCTATATCAGTTTGACCCCAATCCCAGCTTTTGTTCTCATCGAACACCACATCCTTGTTGATCACGATTGTTTTCTTGACCGGATCATACAACCTCCATGCCTTTGATTCTTCACTAACTCCCAAGAAGACACACTCTTTGCTTTTGTCATCTAATTTTCTCCTCTTCTGATCCGGAATATGTGCATAGGCTATGCATCCAAAAACACGAAAATATTCCACTCCCGGTTTTGACCCGCTCCAAGCTTCTTCAGGTGTAATGTTTTCTACTGCTGCTGTTGGGGATCGGTTTTGGATGTGTACGCTCCATCTTGTGGCTTCAGACCAAAACTCCTTTGGAACTCGCTTTTCATTTAACATCGATCGTACCGCATTCATTATTGTTCTGTTTTTCCTCTCCGCTACGCCGTTTTGTTGTGGTGTAAATGCGGCTGTTAATTGTCTGGTGATACCATGAGTTTTGCAGAACTCTCCGAATTCGTTAAACGTGAACTCTCCTCCCCGATCTGTCCTCAAACAAGTAATGAAAGCTCCAATCTCCTTTTCAACACTTGCTTTGAAAACTCTGAAAGTGGAGAACGCCTCTGATTTTTCATGAAGAAAATAAACCCAGGTTTTGCGAGTAAAGTCATCGATAAAGGTTTGAATGTACCGCTTTCCGCTGTGTGAGATTGGTGTAATCGGTCCACATAAATCCGAGTGTACCAACTGCAGCTGTCTTGATGCACGCCATGAGCTATTCTTTGACATTGATGCTCGATGATGTTTTCCTATCAGACACACCGAACATATTTCCTTCGTGGGCTTCAACATTGGCAGCCCAATAACCATCTTCTTTTGTGCAAGTTGTTTTAGGGCGTCATGATTTAGGTGCCCAAAACGATAATGCCACAGGTTTGCCTCTTTCTCAATCACTTCTTCTGTCTTCAGGCACATCGTGTTCTCCTTTGGTTTGGACACTGTGATAAAGAACATCCTGTTTCTACTCATCTCGGTCTTCATGATTACACCTTTCTCTGGATGATATACCTTGCAGGTTCCATCATTAATCAGAATCGCCAAGCCTCTCTCTTGCAGCTGTACAAGACTTAATAAATTGTTCTTGAGCTCTGGAACGTAATAGACTTCAGGTATGATTTGGGTAACTCCATTGACTTGTATTTTAACACTTCCTTTCCCCACTACTGATATTCTTGTATTATTTCCAAGTTTGACAGATCGATTGAAGTCTTCCTGCAAATCCCAAAACCAATCTTTGCACCCAGTCATATGATTGCTGCACCCGGAGTCAAGAAACCAAACCTCATCTATGTTTGTCCCATGTTCCTCCAAATAGGCCATCAACAGTATCTCATCTTCTTCTTCTAGCTCAGCATAATTCGCCTTCTTTTCCCATTCGGGACACTCGTTTTGATAGTGTCCCAGCTTGTGACAATTGTAGCATTCGATCAAGGCTCGATCAAATGCGTTTCTCCCTCTTCCTCTACCGCGTCCTCCTCGGAAAGCTCCGCGGCTGCCACGACCTCTTCCTCTAACAGGTCTTTCATCATGAGACACCTTTAGTGCCTGCTCCTCTTCTTGTTGTCCCGTCATTCGTCCTTCATGACATAACAAGCTCCCGTGTAACTCATCAATACCCAAGGTGCCCAAATCATTCGACTCCTCAATTGAACATACCACATAATTGAATCGTGGAGTCAATGATCGTAGAATCTTGCTCACGACCGTGCTTTGTTCCATTGATTCACCATTCACCTTCATTTTGTTTACCACCGTCAAGGTTCTTCCTAGAAAGACATCGACCTTCTCTCCTTCTTTCATGGCAAGCAATTCAAACTCTCTTCTCAAAGCTTGCAATTGTGCCCTTTTCACCTTCGTAGAACCTTGATACTTCTTACTCATGGATTCCCAAATCGCCTTGGAAGTGCTTTTGTCAAGAATAGTCTCCAGAATCTCTCTTTCAATAGATTGAAAGAGAAAATTCTTGACCTTCAAGTCCTTCAATTTCGCCTCTTCAACAGATTTTCTCTGTGCCTCGTTCGCCTGTCCCGTTCCGATCGACATCACCGGAATTCCATCTTCCACCAGGCTCCACAATTCTCTGCTCCGCAGAAAATTCTCCATCGTCATGGACCAAAAATCGTAATACCCATCGAATTTTGGAATGGCTGGCTGCACAAACTTCTCAGATTTCTCAGACATTTTTGATTTTCTCTCTCGATCACTCTCTCACACAGGATCTGTATTTTTTTCTTTGAAATTGCTCTGATACCAAATGTGAAATATAAAGCTGAAAGTGATACTTCATTGAAACAAATACGATGGCTATATGTAGCCTTACAAGGAAAACAATGAAACAGAAGCAAGCTAAAAACTAGGAAACAAACAACCACTAAGAAGTAGCACAACTCCATGACTCAACTACCTGAATAATCGGTCACGTAATTGACTGAAACAACCAACAACTAATTCAAACTCCAACACATTATCGATGAGATTGATCTGATCGTAGATAGAGAAAGCTCGTCTCAGAGATGGCAAAATCATATTGTGCTGCTTCGGAACTTCCTTCCTCATGCTTCGAATCAATTTCGGCAACGTCGCCATAGCTTACTGTCTCACCGCCATCTCCGAGCTCCAACTATTTTTTAATGGAGACTATCGCAGCCGGTGGAAACTTACAAAACCGGTTTATTGGTTATTGGTTTTGAACCACTGATCCACATCGGTTTACCCTAATTAACTGCAACAATTCTGGTACAGTAGCTTAATTTGTAAATTAGCAAAATACAAAAAAAGAAATTATTTCGGATCTAGATTCGGTTTCGGTTACAGTCTTTTTTTATGTTTACCAATATAAACCTGAATGTATTATAGATTGGTTTACTACAATTTTAGGAATGTAAAACAGTTTTAAGTTTTAACTAATAAAATAAAATATAACTCATTTCATATTTATATCGATTTAAAACTATTATGTTTGGTTTAGTTTATCCAAATTGATGACCTTCACCGCATACATAAAGGAGATCAAACCGTTTATATATTATAGAGAGTTCCATGAGTTAACAAATTAAAGACAATTAAATGTTTAAGGAAAAAAAAATAGTCGTGATTGATCGAGAATTATTCATTAAAAGCAAATCGGAACTCACAATCATAATCAAGAGAGGTCAAGTATTTTACCAAATAAAAAAATAAAATAAAAAATATCTAAAAATACCTAAAAATATCCAAAATACTGAGTTTTCTGGTTTTTTCAGTTTTTGGTTATCAAATTTAGAACCGATCAGTTACTATGCAGAAATCGAAACCGAACCGAATCTCATATTTTGATTTGGTTCGGTTCGAACTTTTGGTTTCGGTTTATATTTCGTGGGCTATTTATAACCAAGAGAGGTAAAGTGTTTTACGAAAAAAAATTGAGAGGTCAAGTACAAACAGAGCCACAGCCACAACAGCTGTCCCGCACAGAAATGAGAACAAGGTCTTACTTAGGCAATCTCATGAATTTTTTTTTCTAAAACCAAACGTAAAATGAGTTTTTTTTTTCTTTTATGTACGTATACACTAAACACACACACAATTTGTCTAACACAAGACACAATAGAATCTGGCCACATAGTAAAAACTGTAGTCCAATTTTAGAACCCGGTCCAACGTTATCGAAGTTTTACTCAATATTTAAAATTTCTTAATCATTTTCGAATGTTATTAATTTATAAATGGAAAAAGAGGAGAAGTTCAATCGATCAATCGTAATGATAAAGAAAATTATTAATTATCAAAACTAAAAAAAAAAAAAAAAAAAAATTAAAATCAGGTCTCATCATTTCAATTATAATATTTTAGATAAGAAAACTAAATAAAATAGAACTGAAAAAAAAATTATAACTTTTAATACTTTATAAAATTTTGGGTCTTAATCCTTTACTTATATTGCTTATGCTCTGTTGATCTCGAAATTATCACGACTAATTAATATTCATGACCAATTTGCTTCGAGAACTAGAGCGACAGTTAATTTAGAATACTATCTCTATTTCTAAATATTTTAATTTTTAGTTTTTTTGTTGTACAAAATTTAATTTTCTAGATTTTTTTCTACATTTTGATTACATTAAATTGGATATTTCAAGAAACATTAACCGAAAACAATTTAGTTTATTCAAATATTATTAGTTCATAGTTATTGGAAATTATTAATATTAAAAATAAATGTAAGTATAATTAAAAAAATATTATTCTTTGATATATGAAAACTCTAAAAAATTATTTATGTAGGAACACCAGAAATATAATACTATACAATCTAAGGTTTTCTGTTGTAACTACAGTTGTTTTTTAACCTCGGACTGATGCAAAGTTTCATGCAAGCGATAAAGTATTGTTGACGAAAAAGAAGTAGAAGAAATCTAGTAAAGGTATTCTCTCTCTCACGGCTTTTGTCGTCTTTGACTGCTAATTGTCAGATACGGATCCAACATTTTGTGGTGAATTGTGCTTACGTGATGAAAAAGATGTGGTACGATAAACAATTTGTTTGCAATAAACGAGGGTGATACAATATACAGTAACAATTTTACCAATAAAATAAAATGATACAATATAACAAACAGTAAGACGTCAAAAAAAAAAAAGGTAAAAAAAGTAAACTATTGTTCTAAGAATAGATAACAGAATTATGTTTTTTGTCAATCGGCTGTTTAGCTCATCTAAAACGACTGATTTAAAACAACACCACCTAGTTAACTAGTTTAGAACAATAGTTATTACTACATTTTTAGTTCAAAAGAATGATTACTTAGATTTTATAAATATGAAATCATTTTATATAAAGTTCTATAGAAAATTGAAAATTCAAATTAACAGAAATTAAGATTCAGATATTTGAATTCTTGATACGTATGTATGTCAAGAATTTTTTTTTTTTAAAGTTAAAATAACACCAAAATATAAATAAAGTAATTAGCAAAAGATGATAAAAACATAACTCCACAAAGCCACAACCCATCACGCCACCCATTAGCTTCCAAAAAGAAAATATTTCCATTCGTTTATTTTCCTTAAGAAAAATTGCATATACAACTAAATTCTAACAACTACATATTTAACCATAAAGGATTAAAAAAAAAAAAAACCAGAAGGGATATGAAATCAATAAAATGACGATGGATTCTCTATTCCTTGCAAAACACCAAAATGATTATAAGGAAAATCAAACGAGCAACGATTATTCTCTTCCTCTCTCCTCGATTGGTTCGCCGCCATGAAAGATACAAAGAAACCCACAGATGGTACCTCTTGCTCATACAGTGTCTTATTCGCCTCCGCACGTGACTTCTCCTCCTCTCTTTTTGTCTCTCCGACGGATCTCTTAAGGAAACGTTTAAACCATTTGACCGAATCTTTTGGATAACGTTTAAGACCATTGACAAAGTCAACATAGTAAAGACCATTGACAAAGTCAACATAGTAAAGACCATTGACAAAGTCAACATAGTAAAGACCAAATCTGGATGTGTATCCATGTTCCCATTCAAAGTTGTCCATCAATGACCATGCGTAGTATCCTCTTACGTCACACCCTTCTTCCCTATAAACATATTATGATTTTGTTTCCATAAAATTGATCGATTTAAATTGAGAAAATATAAATATTGTAAGAAAGATCAAGAACTAACACTAAGCTTTGTGAAGTTCTTAGAAATGTGTCTTATGGTATTCAATCCTAAATGTGTCCTTAAGAATCTCTTCTCTTGGCTTTGTACCATCGTCGTAGTCATTGATTCCTGTAATTTAGTAATCAACGTAAAACATAATTAGTTGCATCAAGAAAAAAGAAAACACAAAACAATGAAAAGTCAGTTTACTTAACTGATTTAGAGAAATATCAAACTCAAGTTAGAATTCAATGCCAAGACATTATTATTTTTTGTAGAGTTAATTAAAGAGATTATGCAAATTCAGAATTTCCTAGTTAATACAAATAACGTTTTCTGAATCTCTAGTTACAAAAAATGTTTCTAACCATTTTCTTTGATGTAGACTGGCATGTTATTGTATTTGTCTTTGATATAGATTAGAACTTTTCGCAAGCCTTCCGGGTGTGACAATAATAACCCCTTTCTCCCTGAGAAAAAAAAATCAGATTAATTTTAAATATCTTAGGATGATGTTATATGTGGCATTCAGAAATTAGTATTTATGAAAAAGAATTAAGTACGTACCCCAGGTCTGATAATGTGGCCACTGTGGTTGGTAACTGTTTCAAAGCAATTTATAAACAGTGTTTAATTTACAACTAAGCTCTAATTAAGTTACTATGGATCAACGTTTAGTAATTAGCATTACGTACCTTTCCATTCGACATGATGATCAGTTTTGAACCGAGGCTTTTCAGGGTCGATATGAGGTATATGAGCAGCGAAGCGTGCTGTATAGTAATTTACTCCGACAAAATCTGATGAATTTTTTAACATCTTTGATTGTTCCGCAGTAAATGAAGGTAACTTATTTCCTGCATATTTTTTTACAATCTCTGGATAATCTCCGTGAATCACTGGATCAAGATGCCTACATATACATATAGAATAAAAATTAAGATTACAAATAGATATTAATATTAAATTATTCAGTTAAAATAACTTACCATCCAATTTCAAAAGCAAGAGCTCGTTCAGCTGCTTCTTTATCGTCAGCAGAGTCGGAATGGTAAGGCTCGAACCATCGTGGTGACAATACTATCCCGATTTGGCTATCATGCGAAATTTTTTTGCATTTTCGGAATTCTTCTACTGCAGCAGCATGAGCAAGAAGAGTACACTACAAGAAAAAGGCTAAATTGCTAGGACTTTTGCGAGGAAACATTTTTTCTCGCAAATTTGCGAGGAAATATAAACGGTATTGCGCGGACTTCAGTTTCCTCGCTAAATTGTTGCCAAAAATTTAAATTGACGACCAAATAGCAAGGAAACGTCAGTTTCCTCGGAAAAACGTCGATAAGTTTTTAACTTTTGCGTGGTTTGCGAGAACTTTATGACCAGAATTGTTGATCGCTTTTATTCCTCACTAATTCTTCGCTAATTTTGCTTTGGCGAGGAAACAGTGACAAAATTTAGCGACGACTTTGCGAGGAACTTTTGTTTCTTCTCATGATAAAAACATGAAACGGAAGTAGCACACAAAATCACAATTTCTTGATTTCCTCTATCAATACAAAAACTTAAACACGAAAATATGTGTTTGTTTTTTTATTTTATATAATTTTGATTTTTGTAATTTCTTAAAGTTTGTGTTTTTGTTAATATTTTATATAACCATATTTAATATATGTTCACTTTTTTTTCCAAAAAGGATATGTTTTAATTTTTTAAAATATGAGTTTAATTAGTTTGTTTAAATATTTCATAAAACTGTCTAATTATTTGAGGAAATTCTGAGTTCAAATTTTTGTTTTTAATATTTTGTAAAAATTTATTTTACTCCTTATGTTTAAAAAATATTAACCTAGTTTCCGAAAGTTTTGCGAGGAAATCTAAATTATAATAAAAAAATATAGCGACGATTTACAGAGAAAACATTGTTTCCGAGAGTTTTGCGAGGAAATCTAAATAATAATTAAAAATATAGCGACGATTTACAGAGAAAATCTTGTTTCCGAGAGTTTTGTGAGGAAATCTAAATAATAATTAAAAATATAGCGACGATTTACAGAGGAAACCTTTTTTCCGAGAGTTTTGCGAGAAAATATGTCGTCGCTAACCGTTATAAAATTAAAACCTAATCCCTGCTCATCTCTTTCGTTCTACCTCTCTACATGTAAAACCCATCTCTCCCTCCGCCGCTCGCCGATCTGCGTCACTCGTCGCCGTCTCTCCATCTCTCCTTCCGCATCTCTGCGTCTCTCCTTCACGATCTGCGTCACTCGTCGCCGTCACTCGTCGCCGTCTCTCCGCATCTCTCCTTCCCTCTCCGTCTGTCGCCGTCTCCCGTCGCCTCATTCCTCGCCGTCTCTCGTCGCCGCTCCGCCATCCTTCTCGTCGCCGCTCCGCCATCCTTCTCGTCGCCGCTCCGCCTATCCTTCGTCGCCTCACTCTTTGCCGTCTCTCGTCGCCGCTCCGCCCATCCTTCTCGCCGCCGCTCTGTCATCCTCGCCGCGTCACCGGCCGTCATCATCTCTGCCTCGCAGTTTGTCATACTGCACGAGATGTAAGTTTAAGTATTTTTTTTTTTTGTGATTTCATATTAGATTACTAGTTAGATTAGGTTAATTAGGTTAAATAGGTTAAATAGGTTAATATGATGGAATTTCTAGTAAATAGATTAACTAGGTTAATTGTTAATTTTCCTAATGATTAAAGTGTTAGAAATTTAACAAATGTGATTTGGGTTTGATTTTGAAATCCTATTAATTAGGTTAATTAGGATTATTTGATGGAATTTCAAGTATTTTGGTGAATTAGGTAAATATAATTATCATTTTATACTAATTATGTTAATTTTCCTAATTTGTTAGGATTTCAACTAATTAGGGTTTAGGGAATTTTAAGTTATTCTAGTAAGATGACATTTGATGGAATTTTTAGGAAATACATTAATTAGGTTATTTTTAATTTTGTTAATGATTAGATTAAGATAACTTTAACAAATGTGATTTGGGTTTGATTAGGAATTCCTATTAATTAGGTTAATTAGGAGTATAAGATGGATCTTCAAATTAGGTAAATATAATTATCAATAAGTACTAATTAGGTTAATTTCCATAAGTTAATAGAATTTATTACTAATTAGGATTTTAATCCTATTAATTAGGTTAATTAGAATTTATTACTAATTAGGATTTTAATTGATTTTTACTTAAATTTTGACTTAAGGTTTATTATGTCAATATTATCTTTAACAGAAATGAGTTTTAGAAATTTAAGAGTTTAACGTGTATTCCATTTATGCAGGTCTTCATACAACAATTTTATGTCACAACGAGGTGGGAGTCCGTATACGACTCCTTCTGCCATTCCGGACACCATAGAAGATCTTCTCAGCCAGCCAGGACGAGAAGTCCTTCCGTTCCTGCATCCAGTTTTGCGACAGATTTTAGTATTTTTATAATATTTATAATATTTTCAATTGTACTTTGAATTTTAATTTGGTTTATATGCTCAGTTTTGAATTTTAATTTTGTTTATATTCTATATTTTTAGTTTTAAATTTAATTAAAAACAAATTGAAAAACATAATTTATAGATTTTAAAAAAAATTATTTTTCGATATCCCTCGCAAAATCCTCGCAGCGAAATAGAGTATTCCTCGCTAATTCCTCGCAAACAGTTTCCTCGCTATTTCCTCTCAAAATGTTTCTACGCTAAATCCTTGCAAAATTTTCTTGCTAATTCCTCGCAAAGTCCTCGCAACATCATACTCGCTAATTCCTCGCTAAATCAACGCTATTATCGACAAAATAAACAGTAACGACGACTCATAATTCGTCGCTAAAGCCTCGCTATAGTCAATTTGCGACAGATTTTAGAAGAATATTGTTCTCGCAAATCAGGCTTATTCTTGTAGTGGTATGATGTGAAACAATGTAAGGTTCGGTACTCGAATCGCCAGCCTGACACTTTTCGTTTACCCATTTCGAGCATCGTCCAGCAGCCTTGTTACCTTGATCATAACCCGCAACAGTCATAATGTATGGTTCATTGATCGTTGTCCACATCTTAACTTTATCTCCAAATTCTTCGAAACAAGTTCTTGCGAAATCTCGAAAATCTTCTCTATTTTGATCAAAGTCATAAAAATTAACTAAATTAGCAATGTTTTTGTGTGCTGGAAATATATAACGTATATTTCTAGTTTTGCTTACACGATTTTAGGGCTTAAAAAACCACCATATTCGTCCTCCAAAGATCGTGGGTGGTCCCAATGATAGAGCGTCATTGAAGGTTGTATGTCTGTATGTTTATCAGACCATATAATAAATACGACAATCTATAATGTAATTAAATTTGATTATTTAAGTTATAACAATTTTGTTTATATAGAGTACTTTAACACGTGGATTAATGATCGTACCATTAGCAAGAAGTTCGTCGATGAGATCCTTGTAGAATTGTACACCTTCTTTGTTTACTCCATCCTTTAGCTTTCCACCTATATATAATTAAAAAATTCATCTCATAAATAACTCGTATAAATAATTATTAGTAAGACAAAATTAATTATCAAATAGAAAAAATAAAAAAAGAGAGTTCAAACTTACTGGGAATTAATCTGGACCACGAGATCGAGAATCGGAAAGCGTCCATGGTTAGCTCCTTCATCAATTTGATGTCATCCTGTTTTGTTTTTGTCGTATTAGAAAACATATTGATTAACCAAAGAATAAATAAGTAACAATATTGATTGATCAGAACAAAAAATGATAACGTACCAACTTTTCAAGAAAGTATATTGATTTACATGGAAAGTTGTTTTTATTTTGATGATTATTTACGAAATTTAGAGGTAACCTGATTTTTATTATTTAATTCATTTAATATGATGGTTTGATTTAAATTTTGTTTTAATAACAAGATTGATTATAGATGCATGTTTATATAAATAGGCTGATTAGAGATAGTACCTTGTAACGATGATAAAAATCAATTGCTACATCTGCATTATGCATTTTGGTCCTTTCTGCAGTCAAAGATATAATAGAATATTCATAAGTTTTTTAGTCACAACCTACAAATAATTCATTAGAACTATGGTCTTGTTGGTATAGGAGTGTCCATCAAATCGGTCCGTAGATTTTTTTGTTATCGGACATACCTGGATAAGTGCGGCTGAAGTGGTCCCATATAGTTGGAGACTTGCCACCTTCGTACTACATTTTTTTTTTTAACATTATTTCATCGCTAATTTAGAATGACAAAATAAGAATGAGACAAAACATGAGCAAATTTTTACGAAAGACTGTGTGACCTGTATGAATGTAATCTGGAACGAAAGAAACTTAACTAAATAATTTGCTAGTTTTTCTTATTTCTTTGTTCAAAATGATAGAATGATCGAAATAAATTATGATTTTTTTAAATTTATGTAATTTGTAAGATATTTTTTTTTTGCCCCCAATCAAACATTATAACTTTAATAGGATGATGCAAAATACTTTAAATGTCTACTTTATATGACAAGAAGAGAACATTTGAGGAAAAAAAAAAAAGAACAAAACAAAATGTCAAGGTCTATAGACGTCAGCAAATAATAATATATTTGATTTTTCTCGTAGTTAAAATTGAAACTCTAACAGCGTTTCCACTTCAAATCCAGCTGACCAGATGTGTTAAAATTAATATTACGGCTGACCTTATTTTTTTTATTTAAACCAAAAAGAGCATGATTTTTAATTAAAACAGCTTTTTCAGTTCACTTAATAGAGAAACCGTAAGCGTTTTATTTTTTATTTTTTTGAAATTGGATAATTAGAGGAGCACACGACAAAACTTTCGCATTATGTTTTAAATATAAAGATGAATAAAAAAAACGTTTAAATGATATTGATTTCTAAACTATATATTTTATTCTAGTATGACTTACAGAATATGACCATAATACTGCAAAATGGTAAAACTATATAAGGAAACAACAAATGCATAATGAACATAGAATTATTAAGCGGAGAAAATTATAATTTAACTGCGAAATTGCAGAATATCATAATTGTTTTATCAATCAAAATAATAGAATTTTAAAAAATCGTGATTTTAACCTTGTGACGGATTAAAGTTGTAGAATCACATAGCCATTTGCTATGTTACAAATTACTAATCATAAAAGTTACCTGTGATCACTGCTTACATTCACCATCGGCTTCTTTGAATATTCCCATGATTACTGCACACATTCACCATCGTCTTCTTTGAATATTCCCATGATTACTGCTCAGATTCACTTACATCGTCTTCTTTGAATATAGGCCTATATATACATATATTTGTGTGTAAATTAATGTTGGTATTGAACGTGGTCAACATCATAGATACGTTCACTGACAACTTATCCTGCGAAGAGTGCATGTACGTCGTGGTACAGTTACAATTTCACAAGTGTCACGTAAAGATTTAGACCAACTTTAGGGGATGTTATTGGTTTGTGTAGTTAGATGTTTAAAAATTTAAATGTTATGATTATTTTATTACTATTCAATTAAGATTTTTCAAAATTTTATTAAAGTTTGATATTATTAATTTATGTATTCGTAAAAAGTAATTTTTTTTTGTCACTCAGATTTGTAAAAAGTAATCTAATTTATAAATCTAGAGTTATTAGATACATATTTTATAAAATTCAATAAAAGTTTTGTGTTATTAAAATAAAAAATAATTCATTTTGTCATTGAATTAAAATATTGTGTTATTGGTTTATTGATTATATACATTTTGCTTCACAAAATCTAATCTTAAAAGTATCGTACATATATAAGGTATTCTCAAAGTATTAAAGAGTTTATATGCTAAAATGTGTGAGTGTATATGACTCTAGTTAACGAAGACAAACCTTGTCGGTGCAAACACAATGCTGATTACTTGGCATCTAGCTTTTTAACTAAACATAAAACAAAAAACTAGTTACCTTGGTTGCTAGAACATGATCTTCGCGAATGAAAAAATCAAAAAAAGTGTCCATCAACATAAAATAAAACTTAAAGATTCTCTATAAAAGTTTGAGATAATCTATAAAAGTTTATAGTTATCTTTAGGTGAAGCTTTCATTTTTGGGGAGCAACGCCAAAAAATGAAATTGTAGTAACTGCAAAATGATTTTGGACTAGTTTTTAACTCAACGGAGAGATCTAAGATACATACAAAAAAGAGAAAGAGGAAATTTTCACCAGCGAGCTTCCGACGGTCGTCGCTCGATTTTTCCGGTTAATCGTCAGTTTTTTTTCAAGGTAAACTCTATTTCGTCTTTGTCTTTTTTTTTATTCATCGAAAACTTCTACGAGCAATGGCATACTTCTCTACTCTGTTCGTTTACTTGATCAATCTGATTCTAGACTGTTATAGTGCTTAGATCGGTTCTTTGTAACTCGGATTTGTGCTTACTTTGCTTTGTTTATTCGCATTTAGTGTTTTTGCTAATCTCTTTCGTTCTGTTTCTCTGTACTTCCTAGCTTATTGTTTCGTTTAGTTTTGATTAGGTTGGGTTATCGATTAGATGCAGATTTCCTTTTTTTTTGTTTTCTCAAATCGATGGTTTACAAAATCAATCAAAGCTGTTGGTCTCTAAGGATTTTTTATTTTATAGGCTAATGGCTGATGGTCTTTGGATAGAAAGGGGGAAGTTTGTTGGCAAGCATATGGCAATGATCGACAACATCTACCGAGCTAATGCTGAAATTCCTAACGTATTCGTGCATGCTGATTTGGACAGTGTTCAGTTTGACCATACCGCTAATATTCAAGAGCTCATCCAAGGGACAGTGAATGCACGATTCGGAAGGATTTGTTCAACTAGTATCATTGCCTACACAAGTAGCACGGATCCAAGATTGTTTGCAGCGCTGAGAAAAACTAGCATAAAGGTCCGACCTTTTAACAAAAGGAAAATGATCTGTGGGACATGCAGACAAGGTCATCTATACAATATTTTCTTGTTTCTGTTTCAAGAATTAAATT
Source organism: Boechera divaricarpa (assembly GCA_026770425.1). Taxonomy (NCBI): domain Eukaryota; kingdom Viridiplantae; phylum Streptophyta; class Magnoliopsida; order Brassicales; family Brassicaceae; genus Boechera; species Boechera divaricarpa. The sequence continues at coordinate 28,821,507 of CM049188.1, forward strand.
ACATTATTATTATTACTAGAATTTGTCTTGTACAATAGTACGAGTTGATATTTTTTAAAAATAATTAACTCGAATTTTGATATTTTCTTAAAATAATTAACCCGAATTTTTTCCCCTTCTTTATATCATACATGAGAAGCAAGATCGTTGCAATTTTTTATAAATGTACTCCCCAAATAGTAATAAGGGAATATCTGTTGCAATTTTTTTTTTGAAAAAAACAAAGAATAAACGATATAAATAAAGAATTCAATTAAAATTCATATATCTATAACATTTATGATTTTAAAAATACGTGGATTTTACTCGAAGTACCTCTTGCAAAATTGACACTTAATAAAAGTGAAAATAATGTTTAATAGAATAAAACCAATTTTTAAAATATTAAAAATATATATACGATGGATCGATATCTTTAAAGAAAAAATCGAATCCTTGCTTGATAGTTTTAAAATCATCTATACAACCCCAAAAACAAAAAAGTAAAAACAATCACCCAAAAAATACCCATAAATCACTAAATAGAAAAATCAAAACATATAAACAAATTAAACAAACCACCTTGTTTAAGATATCGATCTTTTCCACACTTTTGCATCTTCGCTGAAAAAAACAACAACACAACTTAATAAGTTATGTTTAATAATATGTACGGTTATAAAGCTGCAAATAATGTTCAAAATAATAAAATTAAATTTAAAAACATTAAAAATATATATAAATTCGGGTCGATGCACCAGAAAAAAGGTGAACACCCAAATACAAATATAAATTAGACACCATGACGAAAATGTGGACAATAAGAGGCTGTTATTTTTCAGCTCTGCAAAACTTAATCTAATATTTATAAGAGTTTACAATAAAGCGATTTAAGATTTTATTTTAGGTGGTGGATATAAATTTGGAATATTCCATTCCAAAATTTAATTTTTTTGGAATATTAACAAATCTGATTTTTTTTTGTCAACCACAATATCCGATTATCTACAAATCTGATTAACAAATCCGAATTTTTTGGAATAATAACAAATCTGATTTTTTTTGTTAAACACAATATCCGATTATTAACAAATCCGATTTTTTTTGGAATATTAACAAATCTATTTTTTTTTGTTAAATCAAAAACATAATTAATATTAATATAATTTATAATTAATATAAGAAAATAATTAATGACTAAAATTTATCCCGATTTTGAAGTTATGTTAGGTTTATAACTTTATAAATATTATTATACTCTTGAGGTATTTTGAAAAAAGAATAGAATTACAAAAGAAGTGGATAATATTTTTTTATGTTTTGTTTAAGAAACAATAATTATCAATCTAAATCGGAATAGTGTGAAAGCTACAAACTGAATTCCATTCGGGATAATACCTTTTCTGATTTTTTAGAATAATAAGAAATATATTTTGGAATAATAAAATAATAATAAATAGTTATCGGAATAATAACAAATATGAAATAAAATACCGATTAACACATCCAAAAATTTTGGAATATTAACAAATTCTTTAACTTTATGGTTACCAAATTTTTTGGATATAGGAATAATTATCAAAATATTTGGATATGTTAAATATTAGGATATTATTAGCATTCGGTAACCTTCCGAAACTAATTCTAAAAGAATTATTTTATGTATTTTTATTGGATAATCTATGGTATCCCTAAAATTATGGTATATTAACAAATTCTTCAACTTTATGGTTACCAAATTTTGTGCATTTATAATTAATATTAAAAAAAAGGAATTCTGTTTTTGAGTAATAAAAAATAGTTTTTGGAATAATAACAAATAATAACGAATAGTTTATGGAATAATAACAAATATGAAATCATATACCGATTAACACATCCGAAAATTATGGAATATTAACAAATTCTGTAACTTTATGGTTACCGAATGTTTTGCATTTATGATTTAATTAAAATAAAGGAATTATTATTTTTGGAATATATTGGAAAATATTTGGTTTTTGTTTTTGTTTTAAAACACAATAATTATCAAGTAAATCATCTCGTAAATAATTTCTATATTTGAAACAAATATTATTATCAAGTAAATTATCTCGTAAATATTATTATTATTAAGTTAACATAATAATTACTGATTTTTTAGTGCCGATTTTTTAAAAGTTAGATAAATATATTTTAAAGTTAGTATTTTTAAACTTAGTTCCACATAAAAAAATTTCTTAAAGTTAGTTCTGATTTTTTTAATATACTAATTACCTATTTTTATATAATAATTAAATGATCACATAATAACTAATGACTAAAATACCTTTAATGAGAAATTAAAATTTGTTCTTTGATGTAATGGCAAAGTGATGTAAATATATACACTTTATAATGTTTATTTTATAAATGTACTTCCCAAATAATATATAGGAGATTAGGCCTCGATTTTCGGGTCGGATGGGGTTCGGGTCGGTATTTTTTGGGTCTGGCACGGGTTGGTAGTTGTGTTGATAACCGGAATATACATAAAATATTTTGGGTTGGGGTCGGATTCGACTTTTTTTTATCCATATATACCCAAATCTACTCAAATCTATCCAAATTACCAAAAATACCCAAAAATATCTAATATATTGAGGTTTTTATAATTGTCATTTTGGGTATTTGAATTATTACAAGTATAAATATAACTAATATTGTTTGCTATATACTTGTATTTTAAATACTTTTGGGTACTTTCGGGTTTTGGGTTCGGGTTTTTCGGGTATAGAAATCTAGGATCCATTCGGATATTTTTAAAAACCGGATCGGGTTAGATCGGGTATTTTTGGGTCTCGAGTAAAATACCTAGGCCTAATTTTTATTATTTTTTTCTTGATGAAGTTGTGAAGCACGTGAAGAACTTGAACGAGGTGTAGTCGGAAACAAAAACCTAAACTACTTGAATTGGAAATGCTTTTAAGCATTTGTCTCCAAGCAGATGTTCCGCGTTAGGGAGCCATTTGGATCATCTCAAATGACCTTTTTTTAAAACATGAACTTTTCGAAAATCTGAAAAGACGCGATGTGGATGTTCCAGCATCCCTGACTATATGGTTTCAGTTCCAATGTTTCAGGTAACTTGTAATAATATGTTTTCATGTTTTATGGTTTCATGGTTTCATGGTTTCATGGTTTCATGGTTTCATGGTCTGATGCTTTCATGGTTTTTCGTTTGCAGGATATGATTGATGACTGATTATGGAAGTTTCATTGCTTTATTGAAGATACTTTGCTTTGTTCAAAGCTTTTTGACAAATCAAGTTTAAAAAGGAAAAAAAAATCTAGAAAATTAGTTCGAGGGCGTAATACTTTGCTTTGTTCAAAGCTTTTAAGTAATACTTTAGATTTGTAGCAATTGAATTGGTGAAAAGTTTCATATGATGCATAACTAATTATGATAATTAAATGCAAATATTTTACCTTTTGGCTTATTTTCCTTTCTTCTTTGGATTCGAAAAATGTCATAATTTGCTGGACCTATATAATATTTATTAGCCGAATACTTGTTATAGAAACCAAAATTCTTATAAGATATAACATCAACTATTTTTTTTAAAGCATAAGTAGACAAATCTTATAAGAATTTTGGTTTCTATAACTAGTATTTGGCTACTTCCAATTCTTTTCTTACAATTAAGGTGTCGACCCAAAAACATATAATTAGAGGTATTACACTAATTAAAAATCCGGGGTAAGAAATGTTCTAATTGAATTAAACTTCAAAATCAATTGTCTAATAATGTTTTAAACCAATAGATCCGGGGGAAATTATTATTTATTTTTTAAAAAATTATTCGACATTTTAGTTATCTATTTTTACGATTATGCCATCGAAACCTTATTACCCATTCCACAAACAAGGCATCTATTTTATTTTTTTCTTCCTCTAATAGACTTCGTCACTGATCTCCTCCCTCCCTCGACGATCTCACAACTCATTTCTCTGTATTTATCGATCTCTCTCTCTTTTGCTCTACGAACCTTTCGGAATCAGCCATGGATGAAGAGTACGAGGTTATCGTTCTCGGTACCGGTCTCAAGGAGTGTATCCTCAGCGGTCTCCTTTCCGTCGATGGTGTCAAGGTCTCGATCCTCTTTCCTCGATTCGTGTTTCGTTTTTTTTTCCCTTCTCTCTTATATTTTAACGGAACCTTTGAATTCATGATCGATTTTGGGATTATTGCTCTTATCCGGATTCAAGTTTCTATTTTATTGGGTATACGATGAACGGATCTCGGTGAGATTAGATCTCCGATTGTATGATCTGAGCTCGATTTTTTTTTTAATCTTTATATGTATGAGAGGTGATGAAAGTGATTACCGAGTTTGAGCGAGTAGATGTTGGAAATGTTCGCTTTGTGTGACTTCACAGAAATGGGAAACTTTGTTGTTATGCGATTGCTTCTGGGACTTTGCATATGTTTTCATGTTCCTCTAACCTCTTGAATTCCACAAGATCTGATATTGATGCATTGGTTTTATGGATACGACGTGTAGGTGCTTCACATGGACAGGAATGACTACTATGGTGGAGAATCAACATCGCTTAATCTCAATCAGGTTCTTCTATTCTATTTGAATATATTTAAAGGTTTTGTGGTAGTGTATTATCAAATTACTTTTATTTATGTGTGTTTTTTTTTTTTTTTTTTTTTTTGTTTTTTGTTTGCAGCTTTGGAAGAAGTTTAGGGGAGAAGAAAAGGCTCCTGAGCATTTAGGTGCGAGCAGGGATTACAATGTTGACATGATGCCTAAGGTATTATAGCTGTCATTCGTTTTAATTTTATGCTAATTTTATCACTGCCACTTTCTCACTCTTGTCTCTCAATGCCATTGACCAGTTTATGATGGGAAATGGCAAGCTTGTTCGTACCCTTATTCATACAGATGTTACAAAGTATTTGTCCTTCAAAGCTGTTGATGGGAGCTATGTTTTCGTTAAAGGAAAGGTACAAGCTTGTCATTGATGTGTTGGTTGCAGCATTTTACGAAATCATTTTACTGATAATCTTTTTAACTGTTGATGAAACTTTTCCTACAGGTTCAAAAGGTGCCGGCTACTCCTATGGAGGCCCTGAAATCTCCTCTCATGGGTATATTTGAGAAACGTCGAGCCGGCAAGTTTTTCAGTTTTGTTCAGGAATACGATGAGAAGGACCCAAAAACACACAATGGAATGGATTTGACCAGAGTTACAACAAAGGAACTGATTGCGTAAGCTGATGTTCTAATTCCTTCTAGCGTTTTTGGTGTTACTGACATTCAGTTAAGATTATACGTGGCTAACCATTTATGTGACACTTTGGCAGGAAATTTGGTCTTGATGACAACACTATTGACTTTATTGGTCACGCAGTGGCACTTCACACGAATGACCAACATCTCAATCAACCCGCCTTTGATACTGTAATGAGAATGAAGGTGAACTTTTGTCAGACTTGTCTCCCTTGTTTTAAAAGTTCTACATTTAGTTCTGAAGCAGCTAAGTTGACATTCTTTCTTTAAATGGCTGGTTAGCTCTATGCGGAATCTCTTGCACGTTTCCAAGGAACCTCTCCATATATTTATCCTCTCTATGGGTTGGGAGAACTACCCCAGGTTTTTCTGTCATTCCGATCTTTGCCTTCGTTGCTTGGATTTTTTAAGTTTTAGATAATTGTTTCTTGATTCTTCTCTGACTTCTCTCTATCTCTTCTCTTTTTTCAGGCATTTGCACGACTTAGTGCTGTCTATGGTGGCACATATATGTTGAACAAACCTGAGTGCAAGGTATTTACTCATCAGTACCGCTCTTTGTTTTTTTTTTTATTGTGCAAATTCTGCAAGGGGGGAATGGGGTGTGAGATTGTATTGGAGGGACGCTGTACTCATTTACAGCAATGTTAATCTTGTGCCAGGTAGAGTTTGACGAGGTAGGTAAGGTTACTGGTGTAACATCTGAGGGAGAGACTGCCAAATGCAAAAAGGTTGTGTGTGACCCCTCCTACCTGCCGAACAAGGTAATATTGCAGTCTTAGCATGTTTGAATATTCAATTATGATTTAAATGTGTCAATACTGAGCCACTAGAGCAGGACTGTTATAAAGTACGTAGCTGTAACCTGTTCATGATACTTGTTACTTCGCCGTTGGACCTATAGCCTGTTCATTATGCTGATTGATTTTCCATAGTTTTTATATTTATTTACACATTTAGTTCTTCTCTTCATGTTGATTAGACTGTGGTCTTGTTCAGAACTTTTTGAAAATATATTCCTTTTTGTGGATATTTATACTCGTGTGGAATGTTTCATAATATGATGATTAATCACATTCAAACAGGTTAGGAAGATTGGCAGGGTTGCTCGGGCCATCGCCATTATGAGCCACCCGATCCCAAACACCAACGATTCTCACTCAGTGCAGGTCATCATACCTCAGAAACAGTTGGCCCGCAAATCAGATATGTGAGTTCTTTTTTCTTTACTTCAATAAGCCAGTGGCTGAAAGGAAGTGAAATGCCTGATGCATATCCTTTTTTTTTCTTCTCTGGTACCTAAGCTCCATCTGAATATCATTTTGAGATATGTTTTTAAGCGTGCTATAAGATTTTCGTTCATACATGTAGCTGGATATTGAAAGTTTGATTATTCTGGAAACCACAGCTTGAATTGCACACACAGAATGACAGAATAATTTCGCCATATGTGAAAATACAGTGATGTTTATTTCGCCATTTGTAATCATTCTCTTGCTATTTTTTTGTTGGGTCTGATGTTGTGAACCTTTACACACTGACAGGTATGTCTTCTGTTGTTCGTACTCCCACAACGTTGCTCCCAAGGGAAAATTCATTGCATTTGTGTCTACAGATGCAGAGACTGATAACCCTCAAACCGAACTAAAGCCTGGAACTGATCTGTTGGGTCCTGTTGATGAGATATTCTTCGACATGTATGATAGATACGAGCCTGTCAATGAGCCTGCTTTGGACAACTGCTTTATATCAACGGTGAGCGAGACTCATCTTTAGTTTCTATGGTTGCCTACTTTAAGTTGGATGGTTTCTAAGTATTTAACCCTTTCCCTGTCCTCTCAGAGCTATGATGCTACAACACACTTTGAGACAACTGTTGCGGATGTGTTGAACATGTATACTCTAATCACTGGAAAGGTAAATGTTCTGAAATTTGCAAGGGATATATGTTGATGTGATGGAAAAGACAAATCTTGGGTTTCATTGACATCTTTCACATCAATTTTGTGTGTTTTATTATGTTGCAGCAACTGGACCTAAGTGTTGATCTGAGTGCAGCAAGTGCTGCTGAGGAATGAGGAACCGCTGGATCACTGCTTGTTTTGCTCATTTCTCTCTTTTTCGACTCTTGCTTTCTGGTTGTTTTTTAAATTGCGGTTTGAAAACAGAATCATACCGATCCTTCATGTTTAGCTACTAACGACCCTGTGTCTCCTTTTAATGTTGGATTCCTCGGTTAAAGACTTATAAATGCTCTTTAAAGCTCAACTCTTTTTCATATGTATTTTTGGGTCCTCTTGGAAATTTTTAGAATGAAGCTGAATATGTTTTACCAACAGTTTCTCAGTTAACCTTGTGTCCCTTAATAACTGTGGGTTGATATTTGTTTTGCGGTTGTGTAAACTAAACAAAATAATAATGGTTCATCTAAATCCGATTTTATTTACTCAGAAAATTATTCATCTTTTGTATTAGTTAGAGGTGGGGGGATGGAACTGATAATTCTTTGTCGATATGTGGATGTTAAAATTCTTTGGTAAATTAATATTTATCTGAACATAAGAACAAAAAGGTTTCGTGGTGTAGTTGGTTATCACGTCAGTCTAACACACTGAAGGTCTCCGGTTCGAACCCGGGCGAAGCCATGAGTATTTTTAGAAAACAAATAAAGCTAGTTTAAAATGAAATATAACGCCGTTGCCGGGGATCGAACCCGGGTCACCCGCGTGACAGGCGGGAATACTTACCACTATACTACAACGACTTTGTTGTCCGTTTTGAAAAATACCTACAGTTAGCCAATAACTAATTGAGTTTTGTAGCAAAGAATACAATTTCCAGTTTTTAACTCTAGACTGGATGGCTAAAAATAATTATGGTCTTTGCAAATTCAGGTTAAGTAAAGGAAACTGTTGTTGTCTTTTCCGCTAAGACATGCTTATCTTATATATAGGAAACTAATCCAATCGTAGTAGTTTGAAACATTTTGATTTGAGATTATATTCAAGGGTTGAAAGATATACATATGAAAGGAAACATGTAGTAAGTCTATTAAATTTAATGAATTTCCAACTCAAAACCAATTGAAAAATAGGTAGAATAGCCCATGTCATTTTTAAAAAAGATAACCCGATAATCATCTTTATTGACAAGAAGGCAAAGACTCTCCTCCCTGTCAATACAGGTTAGGGTGTTAGTGTATGTATAAACCGATGTACCGATGTATATTTCTCTCATCAATATACCCACATGGATATAAATGTGTTTTCTTTTTATGGATGTGAATATTCATTCAAGTACGTATAAAATTGTTCGTGTGAAGCCAAATTAAAATAGCTGATTAGTTACCCTTCCAAAAAATAAAACCAAGTGGAAACTTAGTCTTTAGTTCCTGTGAAGCCAAAGCCCTATGCGATCAGCAAATCCCTTTCTATTTCGTTTTGACATGCATATATAGAAGTTACGCATACTGAAATGATAGAAAAAAAACCGAGATAGTGTCGCCATGATTGCTTCAAAGCCGCTGAAACCCTAAACTTATTAATGAACTAATGAAGCCAAATTGATCGGATTAAAAATTCAGCAAGATTCGTGCTTACTCTATCATTGACAACAACATTATCATTTTTCAAACGATATTTATTTAAAACTAAAGCAAAAAGAAGTAAAGATTTTATTACCTTGAATGTTGGATACGAAAAAAAGATTTTTCTTTTTAATTTGTTGTCAGTACTCTGTTATATTATATATGAATCCAACAAGAAATACATACATCTCAGATAAAGGGGAAACATAAACTCATAAAGGATAATAATAAAACATACCCCTTAAAAGATTAATACATAAGAAAATTTCGTAGATAGAGAAATAAAACAGATCCACTAAAACGAGAGTGTACAAATTCTGATATAAGGCATAAAAAAGCTTCACGAAATGTATAAAACCGTTCCAAGATACGTATTTTAATGGAATATCAGATATAGAAATAAAGAAAAGGTTAGCTAGCAGATGGTAGGAGTTAGGGATTGGCAGAAATGGAGCATACCCTTTAATGTCTCACTGTACGATTCCTGTAAAATATATAAATGTTTCTCATCGATTGCATTTTGGATAATACTATTCACTGTCACTTCATCCCCGCCTCGTTCCGGTTTGTTTAGTTTGAGCTCAATCAATGTTTCAAACAATATTAGAGCAAATTTTGGTTCTTGTCATAACTTTAATTTAGCTCAAAAACAGGAGCTTAATGTTATAACGAATAGACATATTTGTTATATAAATTTATGGTATAAGAACTGAACTAGTTATGCTTAATTGAAGCGGTACTGAATATAAAAGTTTAAACCTCGAGAGGATATCTGAACTGCGTCACTGTGAAACTTCACAAAATCGTTTTACGTTGAAAGATAATGATATTTATTTATTTGATACGTAATTGAAGAAGTAGATGATATTTATTTTCGATGACGACGGTGCATGGTCCATGTGTCACCCTACTGTCGTTCGGATAAGAAAGAAGATAAGTCATCGTATCCACATGGACTTCTTCTAGAACCAAGAATTATCTCACATTATTATAAACATGATAGTTCTGGTACGATTTTGAGTGAATCAAATTCCCTCAGGGCATATCAGCAAATACGAATAAAAGTTTGGAGGAAAATTGCGTGGTTCTGACTCATTTATATGGAGAAATGAAGTATTATTAGTAGTCCTTGATAAGATATTATTGAAGGATATGTAGTTTCACATAATAACAAAATATTAAAATTGCCATATTCACCGACTAATTAATGCGTTTACATTTGTCGTTTTTTGTAAGTACAAATTTTGGACTGTCGTGCCTATATTTTTGTGTGATGTTAAATTCACTAAGAGTTTAAAATGATGAGTAGATCTGTCTAGTGTCTAGATTTCACTATGGTTTGAATTCGTAATTTTTCTGTATTTTTTGTTTCGGAGAATACCAAGAATAAAGAAGTGATGATAATACGATAATTTATAAAAAAAGAAAAAAAGATGATAATTATCTAGGGACCTTCTTCGTCAGTGTCTTATCTGCTATAAAAGCCTCTGCAACACTTAGCTTACCAATCGCATCTTCTTGAGTGTCTCTTACAATTCCGATCTATCAAAATCATAGAATCTTGTTTCAAGAAGCTTCTAAGGTCTCGGTAAGCTAAAAAGTAATAATGGGAGTGTCAAAGAAGATATCAGGTGAGATTAAAGGAGATTTAATCCCAGGTTTACCTGAGGAATTAGCAATGGAGTGTTTGGTTAGGGTTCCGTTTGAGTTTCATTCTTCCATGAAATACGTTTGCCGATCATGGAAATGTGTAATCTCCGGTCCTTCTTTTAACAAGGAACGGAGAAGTTTTGGGAAAGCTGAATCTCTTCTCTGTCTTGTTCAACCTCTGACTTCACCGTCTCCGGTGGTTAATTCACCGATGATTGGTGAAATGAGTGAGAAGAAGATAGAGGAACAAGGTGAGTCTCAATCGCAGCAGCAGCAGCAACCGCGTGTGACTGGGACGCCACTTTACGGTTTAAGCGTTTATAACGCAACGCTTGACACGTGGCACCGTGTCGCGATTCCTGAACGGATTCCTTTGTTTTGCGAGTGCGTTGCGATTCAGGAAGCTGGGAAAGTGTTGTTAATCGGCGGTTGGGATCCGGAGACGTTGCAGCCTGTGAGAGATGTGTTTGTTTTGGATTTCTTCGCCGGAGAAGGATGCGGAAGGAGGTGGAGAAGAGGGAAACCGATGTCGGCGGCGAGATCGTTTTTCGCATGTGCGTCTGTTGTTGGTTCGACCAAGGTTTACGTCGCCGGAGGTCATGATGATCAGAAGAACGCTCTCCGATCAGCTGAAGTGTACGATGTGGAGAAAGACGAGTGGACGATGCTTCCTCCCATGGCAGAAGGAAGAGACGAGTGTCATGGATTCTCGATGGCGACGGATCTTGGATTTTGCGTGTTGAGCGGTTACGGAACGGAGACGCAAGGCCAATTCCGATCTGACGGCGAGATTTACGATCCGATTTCGAATACCTGGTCTATCATCGAAAATGTCTGGCCGTTTCCTGATTTAAGTCCGAGAGGTCGCACCGCCGCGGCTGCTGCTGAATCCGCCGTAGATTTTAGAGGTTGTAGGTTATGGTGTTTTAGTGATAGCGAGAGACAGAGTCAGCTTCGTTGGGAAATTGAGGATGATTCGATGAAATGGAAGGTGGTTATGGAGACGATTCGGCTTCCGGTGACGACGATGACGTCGGTTTTCGCAGGAAGCTTGAGTGGCCAAGCGGTGGCAATGATTGGCGGTGGCGGTGAAGAAAGTGGGACGATGATGATGAAGACGACGACGGAGAAGAATGGCGGGAAGTGGAGCCACGTCAACACTCCCTCTGGTTTTTCGAGTCTTCCTTTCTCGTATTCTTCAATCTATGTCTAGAGAATCAAGAATCTCTGTCTCTGTTTTTAAACACTTTGATTTATTTAAGTCAAGGTTTATACTTAATACAAAAAAAATAAAAATAAACGGAAATGGGTGATACTTAATCTGGTTTTTTTTTATTATTATTATACAACATCAAATCTTAGTATCGATGTAAAAAGAATGGTATTTTGATAATTGAACAAAGTCACACAATGAAAAAGAATGGCTAGTAGAAGTGTTCAAAGTAATTGCCAGTCATCTTCATGTTCCTCACAAGAGATCTCTGTAGATGTCACTGTGCTGGTTTCTGCAATTCCGCAGTCATTTGTTCTGTGGGATTGAGTAACAGTGAAGAGAGGAGCGCCATTAGAGTCTCCCGCTAGCTTTGTTGCTCGGATACAGAAATCATCAAAATCAGCTGTTACAAAGTAGGAAGAGATATCAGTGTGAAGCAAGTTGTTCAAGTTCGGTTTTACAAAGTTACCGAATCAAACTGAAATGTTTTAACCGAATTTGTTTATAGACCGATGGGATTCAATTTCTATAAAACCTGAAAACCAGAAACCAAACCAAACCAAAACCAAAGCCAACCGTAAACAGAATTGTCCATCCTTAGAAACTAGTAATACCTTTGTCAGGGCAATAGAATCCGAGAGCTAGTGACGGGTCGAGTGACTCCAGCGGAACATAACGGAGCGTACTGTAGCAGATATAGTAGGAATAAGAAGTATGAATCATGTAGAGACAGAACACTAAATGAGGCAAAATGATCAATCAAACTCACTTGCAATGGTAAGACGATGTGTCAACATTTCTATTTTCTTTGTTGACTGTCACTACCTACCAACCATTACCGATAAGGCTCAATCAGTGAGACTGAAATGTCATATGAAACACATGGATTGAGTAATATCAGTCCCCAAACCAATTAGACAATAGATGAATGAATGTGCTGGGGACAATATAAGGAAAATATGGACCACCTTAAATGTCCCAAACTTCAAATCAAAGCGTGTATTCAAAACGTTGAGTTTATTTCGGTACTACAGTAATTCTTGTTTGTTTTTATTTTAGGATTTATAAGGAATGTTGAAGAAAACCTGTTGAACATCGTGCGGATCAAGGTAGAAACCTTTGTCTTCTTGAACTCCAACTATGTAAGTTGATGCACCTGGTTTGCCGCCCAAAATGCCAAGGCTTTGAGGGAAAGTGAAAGTGGCAATCAGAGATGGAAGGTACCTGACAACAAAATAATAGTCTTTTCAGAAAGATTTAGCCAAATTTGATAATAAGTCACTCAAACTCTGCTGTCATCATATTCTCTCCATAGTGTATATGTAGATTCATTTGTGTATGTAATTACAAGCCATCAATTTTTCCTTAGACTAATAGAATATCTTCTGAGGAAAACGAAAAGTTGAATTCTTGACATCTATAGTACATATCGCCTGGCAATCAGTTTGATAAAATCACAAACCTGGGGTTCACTTTGTCAAGCCCGAGAACCAGTGGCACCAAGAGAAGAATTGGCGTCCACTCAGTTTCTCCTTCTGAAAACTCCACACAAGTTTTGGTGACATCTTCAATACAGAGAATTGGAGCTCCACCTCTCTCTCCATCTTCACTGCCAGAAACGATATGTACAGCCATGGAAAACAACTTGTGTTTAACATCAATTTCTTCTCTTTTCTTCCGAGCTAATGATTCCCATGATCGACAAACAGCATATGGTCCTACCCATGACCCAGCAGCCAGGCCATAAGATTCTCCAGCTAGTATAAGATTGTGAATCGAGAATGCTGAAGCCTCAGAATCACCAAATAATTCTAATATCCCCAAGTATTCCTCTTCAGGCGGCTGCATTTTTAAACCAAACAAGCTAACTTAACCTGGACTCATGAGAAACCAGATTTATGTTCCTTATATTGTATATTCAGTAGTTAAGGCATAGACTGGATATCACAACTAACTAACCTCGGATTCCTTTTTCCTCCAAGACCTTCCCAGCCTTTGGAATAGCAATGCCTGTTAAAGATCTGGGAATTTAGAACATACGTGTAAAGTTTTGAAGTCTCGAGCTAGAACAATAATAAGCACACCTGCGCAAAGAGCATCTGGCTGCTTCGAAGCATGCATCCCCAGTTTACATCACTAGTATAAGTTGTGTCACCAATAGGCTCAAAACCTGTAAACTAACTTAGTGAATAATCTGTGAAAACTTTTATGCTTGCTCGAATTTGAAGTGAATATACAAACCTCTACGATATGTCATTAGTATTAAGGATGAAAAATCTTGTCTGAATGCAGTCAATACATGACCAGAATCTGCTTCTTCTGAGGATTCAACCTCTGAGATTTTATAACAGACACCCAGGAGCCATATCTCACTTGTACTGCTGGAAATACCGGTCCTACTCGGCCCTAATACACGCTCTTGAAATCTCCTAATTGCCCCACTAGCCATAGAAGCTGTTTTTAACGTCCAACCGTTATGTGTGGTGCAATCTGGCTTATGCTCGGAAGTTGACGCTTCCCTATACGGTTGAGAAACTGGGGAGGAAGACGCAACCACATCCGGGCATAACGTCAAGTTTGACTTGTTATCACTAGACGCCAAATCTGAAACTAGAGATGTCCGGGATTTATCACGCTTTTCACCTGTGCTTGATGAAGAACATTTTGAAGGAACAAATCTATCACATATAGCCTTCATTACCTAGACATTAAGCACCAAATGCAACATGTCTGTCTCTTAGAGTTAGAAGAAACTCAAAGTGATAACAAGAAGCATAAGAGATAAAAATAGATCAGGTTAACATTGAACAGACTTAGCTCTAAGAATTAGTTCACAAAGTAAGCTAAAGCTCACAGGTAAAAGCAAGAATAAACCACAACAATCCTCACGGATTATCTTCTATTATTTATAATTCAACAGGTTTTATATCAGCCCAGAACTTTAATCCCTAAGTTTGTTCTCACAATTACACTCCATTTCAATATGCCCCATATCTTTCTTTACACGAATTTAGGAATCAAAGAGAATCTAATGAACACAACAATTAAGATAAAGGCGTCAAAGGTACTCGAATCCGATAAGCAAAATCCCAGAATTGCACAAATCCACAATAAGAATCATAGAAATTCGAGACCAAATCATGCAATAACTCAAGACCGCTGACGCAATTTCCCCTCGCGGATCTACAGTAATAATTGATCAATCAGTCAACTATAAATTTGGCAACTCAATTCTCGCATACACAAAAAAAAAAAAAAGAAGCACAAGGATCAAAAGGAACAAGAGTATGAGCTCGATTAACCACTAAACAAACGCACAGAGTTCATAATCCGATCCGGAGAACAAAATTTTCACAACTTTTTGAATTTTTAGCAGAGTATAAAGGATAGATCACCTGAGCAAAACCAAGTCGAATCGTTCAGGCTGACTTGATACGACGGAGGAAAGACTTCCGGCGACGAAGACGAGAACGAGAGTGCGAATTAACGGAGACGAAGTTTGAAATGCAGAAGATCGATTTCGTGTTACCTTAAGAAATAAAGTTTCGTGCTCTCTCTCCTCTTCTCTTTTACGTAATTATTATCTTAAGCTTCGAATATGGATGATTACATTTATAAAAAATAATTAAATAATGCTTACCATAATCTCTAGTTTTGATCATGTACACTAATACACCATTTTACGGAAAATTTTAAAAACAATTAAATAAAAAAAAAGTTTTACGCGACTACTAATAATAATATAACCATTGACGTAATTAAGTTGTTACCAAGTAATGCGTTTTATTGTATTGGGCCAGTCCAATAATCTAAAGCCCATTTCTGACTGAAACGGTTTATAGGAAAGAAATCTCAATTACTCTTTTACCCTTTTTAAGCCGATTTATTGCTTTCTGCGCAAAATTTCAAAAAGGAAAATTGCAACTGCCGCTCTTTCTCCGTTACGTCTTTTTACTCTCTCTACTAATCCTATCCGCCACTGATTCATCATCATCTTCTTCTTCTATAATCATATTGATCAGGGTTCTAAAAAGTTCGATTTTTTTCCAAATCATTCCGGTCTATTACCATGCCTTCTTCCGCCAAGAAGGTACATTCGATCAGAGTCTTCATTTACGGCTTTATGTTTTCTATGAGTATGATCTTAGGTTTCTCTGGTTTTTCTTAGGGTTCTGATCGGAATCAAATCAGAAGATCTCTCAGGAAGTTAAAAAAGCAGGTTGGGGAATTGGAGAAATTGCAATCTCTGGATCGGTTGAGTAAGGGGAAGCCTGTCTTCATAAAGCGCAGTATCCTTTTGAATGTTACAGATGCAAATATTTTGTTCTAATTTTCCACACATCTTTGTTTTCACATGAGCGATTCTGGTTCTAAGATATATACTTGAAGAAGAAATTCAAAAAGAGAGTTAAAGATCATGGCATATTCTGTTCTTGCTCTTTGGATCCTGGTTCTTCAAATCTCTGTAGCAGTGATTGCAATTGTGGGTATGTACCAAATCTGACTCTTATCTTCTTTGGCTTATCTATTTATTCACTATGATCACAAATACTCGTCTGATTAAAGATTCTTCTTGTCTGCATTGATTTTGACTGTTGATGGTTAACTTTGTTGTACTTTTTTTTTCCCTTGATGTATAGGATTCTACTCTCAAGCTGTTCATCTAGTTGCAAATGCAGGGGTGAGTGCACCAACAAGCCGTTCCAACAAAGACATATTAAGAAGATGAAGTTAGTTCAGGTTGGTATATTGCAAGTGTGCTTACAAAAAAAAAAAAATGCAGTTTAGGGCTAGTTGAATAAGTTGTTTCTTGTAGACAGAGAAATGTGGATATGGGATTGTAGCAGATGAAGATATCAAGCCAGGAGATTTTATCATTGAATATGTGGGGGAAGGTGATGTGATATTTTTTGTTGCGCATGTTTACTTGTATATTCTGCTTACTGTGCCATCTATTTATCTTCTTAAATCCTTTACTCACTGTAGTTATCGACGAAAAGATTTGTGAAGAAAGGCTTTGGAAGTTGAAGCAGGTCGAGACAAATTTTTATTTGTGTCAGATAAACTGGAACATGGTGATTGATGCTACTCACAAGGGGAATAAATCAAGATATATCAATCACAGCTGCAATCCTAATACAGAGATGCAGAAATGGTTTGTTATTATCGCTCATCTCACTCATCTTCTGTTCAATACAGTTGAGAAAAAGTTTATGTTTTATGGACTCCTTTGTTTCCATTAGGATAATTGATGGAGAGACAAGAATCGGCATATTTGCTACCTGTTTCATAAACAAAGGCGAGCAGTTGACCTACGATTACCAGTAAGAACAGTTCCTTGCATCACAACAATATCTTAGCTTGTGCATTCTTGGATACCATTGTCTTTTATAAAGTACTTGATGATAAATATTAAGTTGTGATACTAAGAAATATAGCAGGTTTGTGCAGTTTGGTGCAGATCAAGATTGCTACTGTGGTTCAGTGGGTTGCAGAAAAAAGCTAGGTGCAAAAACTAGCAAACCTAAGAAGACAACCCTGGAAGAAGCTGTGAAACCAGTGGCATGTAAAGTGACCTGGAAAACGGCCAAGGTAAAATTGAAACTGAAATCTATCTGAAAGAAAAGCTTACTTACATATACAGATGCTGTTGTTGACTAGTTTCGAGTTAATGTCTCATGATCATGTTTTTGTAACAATTTTGAATTTATTCATCCTGTTATTTGGCATGCTAAACAGTAACTTATTATACCATGCATCTGGTTAGGTAAAAAGTCGAGGTAGACGCCTTGCCAGTTAGTATTAATTATTTGGCTCTATTTTCGACAAGCTTCTCAATTCAGAGGTAAGAGACAAAAATTTGGATGCGTCAGGAAAATCTTGGATCAACAGTAGCCAAAGAAAAATATGTTCCCGACTTCCCGTAACTGCATTGATGTGGTGATCTGTTGAGCACGTCCCATGAAGCAGAGGTATTATTGTCTTTCTTTTTTATCTCTGCCAATTTCTGCCACACCTAAGAACACTAGCAAGGCTCAGAAGCATTCATATCATTAATATTGCAATATAGTTTATAGATCTATATTGCAAGGCTCAGAAGCATTTACTTTGCTCATTAAGGTGTAGGTTTTGACCTTAGTAGTCGACATTTTCAGGTGTTTTAGCATCATTACACAATACAGTGAGTTTTCAAGAAAGCGCTTGGTATCCACTTGACTTAATACCAACTCTATTGTGTTCACCTTCTATCTCATTTTACGAAATCTAATAAACAAAATATATCTTTGTCCAGCTCATGTATGAAGATGGAGATGCCGAGATTATCAACATGTCCAAAGAAATGTGGAAGACTGTAACTGTTTGATATGTCTCCAAGTCTGATTTCATTCCCTACATTTGGATTACACTTGAATTGGAAGATTGCTAATAGATTTAGACTTTGTTGTTGTATGTATCCAACTCGAACCAGTACATATGTGTAATCTTTGGACCGAAAGTAAGAAAAGGTGTTTTTCGATTTTTAAACCGGGGTTTGGTTTTAAGAGACAAAAAATCCCATACCCGGTTTATTAACTAAGGACCATAACCAACCGATCACCGGTTTGTTCTGTCTATAACTCCAGTTTATTAAGCACGTGATTAACCTGGGCTGCAATGCCATCACTAGGCTAATGTCCGTTGTAGCGGTTTATACATACCCACGCCCCGGTGACCGACAGTGGATTGGTTTTGCCGGTGGTAGGTGATATGGGGCCGTAGCCCACCTACTTAACTATTTGTCAAGGGAAAAATCAAAAAGTAGTATAATGAAAAAGAAAGATAAAATTCAAAAATTGGGAAAGAAAATAATAATTTTGAATTTTGTTCTGTATTTAGCACAAAAAAAAAAAAAAAGTTATTACAGGTTACCACCAAACTTGTTGGATCTCTTAATTTCTAGTATAAAAGAGTGAGAAAACGAACGAGCGAGGCCACTTAGCCTCTCCACCAACCACTTCTTCCTAAATTTGGATTTGGATCTCGAGCTCATTTCGATCAGAAAAATGAAGGTGGTTGATAAGATCAAATCGGTGACGGAGCAAGGCAAAACAGCCTTCTCATTCGAGTTTTTCCCACCGAAGACGGAAGATGGCGTCGAGAATCTCTTTGAACGAATGGATCGATTGGTCTCTTATGGACCTACCTTCTGCGATATCACGTGGGGAGCCGGAGGATCTACTGCCGATCTCACGCTTGAGATCGCTTCAAGGATGCAGAATGTGATTTGCGTCGAGACTATGATGCATCTCACTTGTACCAACATGCCGATCGAGAAGATTGATCACGCTCTTGAGACTATTAGATCTAATGGGATTCAGAATGTGCTTGCGCTTAGAGGAGATCCGCCTCATGGACAAGATAAATTCGTTCAGGTTGAAGGAGGATTTGCTTGCGCTTTGGATCTGGTGAATCACATTCGAAGCAAGTATGGGGATTACTTTGGAATCACTGTTGCTGGTTATCCTGGTATTTAAATTGCCCCCTTTTTCCAATTTCATTGTTGGTTTTGTTGATGTATTTGTGTTACTCTTCTGATTTGATCTCTAACTGGGGATTTGTGTTTTTTTTTTTTTTTTAAATCAGAGGCTCATCCGGATGTTATTGAAGCTAATGGACTTGCTACTCCTGAATCTTATCATAGTGATCTTGCTTACCTGAAGAAAAAGGTTCAGATTTGTGTTCTTGGCGTTGCATTTTGTGTGTGTTGAATTGTTGACTCGTCTTTGATTTGATGGATTTAGTGGGTTGTGGCTCGTGGAACAGGTTGATGCTGGAGCAGATTTGATTGTAACCCAGCTTTTCTATGATACTGATATATTCCTCAAATTTGTGAATGACTGTCGGCAAATCGGGATAAACTGTCCCATTGTTCCTGGAATTATGCCCATTTCCAACTACAAGGGGTTCTTGCGTATGGCTGGTTTCTGCAAGACCAAGGTATGTTGTGATCACTTACATCAGTCATGATATGGCTTACTCTGTAGAATAATGTTGGCTTTGTGCTTAAATGCTTAAAGGCTTAAGTTTTTGAGTTTTCTTGCATCTGTGTGGTTGCTTATTGATCATATATGATTAAGCTGACATATATAGACCCTTGGTGATGATGCCTTATGACTAATGTTTTCAGATATCATTCTTCTTCGACTAATATTCCATTCATGCTATTATTGCTATAGATACCTGCTGAGCTCACTGCTGCCTTAGAGCCTATTAAGGATAATGACGAAGCTGTTAAAGCCTATGGTATTCACTTTGCAACAGAAATGTGCAAAAAGATTTTGGCCCATGGAATCACTACCCTTCATCTCTACACATTGAACGTGGACAAATCAGCTATTGGGATATTAATGGTTGTTCCTTATTTCCTCCAAAATCTTTTTTCTTGTAGTAATAATATTTAACACTCAGCATTCTGGACACCGGAGAACCTAACAATGGTGCTCAAATTGCAGAACCTTGGTCTGATTGATGAGTCAAAAATTTCTCGTTCTCTACCTTGGAGACGCCCTGCAAATGTTTTCCGTATTAATGAAGATGTTCGCCCTATTTTCTGGTAACCTGCATTTTGTTTCTCTTGCTCTGAATTTTGTCGAGGAGAGAATAATACCATTTCTTTCTTTTTAATATTTGCAGGGCAAACCGTCCAAAGAGCTACATATCTAGAACAAAGGGCTGGAATGACTTCCCACATGGACGATGGGGTGATTCACGCAGTGCGTCATATAGTACACTTTCTGATTATCAGGTACCACATATTCATTCGTTTTCCGACATTCTACTTTAGATTTTGCTAACTTGAATTCTAAAAGGCTTATGTTAGTTGTTCTTCTTGATTTACTTAAGATTGTATTTGCATATTGTTATTTAACCCTATCATTATCACTTGTAAGGAGATGCTTGGTTTGCTTGCCATCTTCTTCTGCGTTTTTCATTGCCAATGAGTAGTGCTGATCTTAATGCATTGCCATCTTCTTCTGCGTTTTTCATTGCCAATAAGTAGTTCATGCGCCCAAAAGCACGTGACAAGAAGCTTCAGCAAGAATGGGCTGTCCCATTGAAAAGCATTGAAGATGTTCAAGAGGTAAACTTCCTTTACTAACACTCATAGAATTGTTTCATTCTCTTTATCCTCATCCCCACTTATAAATTTTCTTGTAAAAACTGTCACAAATCAGAAATTCAAAGAGCTCTGCCTTGGAAACTTAAAAAGCAGTCCATGGTCTGAATTAGATGGACTCCAGCCAGAGACAAAGATCATAAACGAGCAACTCGGAAAAGTCAACTCCAACGGTTTCCTGACCATCAATAGCCAACCATCAGTTAATGCAGCCAAATCCGATTCCCCAGCTATTGGTAAGGAAATTCATATCTTCGATTACATATCATACCATTATGTCTCAAAACAATATTTCTATTTGACTCAGGATACATCTATCCTTTCTTGAAAACCTATTAAAACCTTCTAGAGTTTCTCTTCGTAGCTTATAACATAATGTTTAAATTGCATTGGGGATATCTTATTAGCTTATAACAAAAATGTATAATTGCAATTGAAACTTTGCAGGATGGGGTGGTCCTGGAGGTTACGTCTACCAGAAAGCTTATCTAGAGTTCTTCTGTTCAAAGGATAAGTTAGACACACTTGTGGAGAAATCCAAAGCTTTTCCTTCTATCACCTACATGGCCGTGAACAAAGCAGAGAATTGGGTATCAAACACGGGCGAGTCTGATGTGAATGCAGTTACTTGGGGAGTGTTCCCAGCTAAGGAGGTTATTCAACCGACAATCGTGGATCCAGCCAGTTTCAAAGTCTGGAAAGACGAAGCGTTTGAGATTTGGTCAAGAAACTGGGCTAACTTGTACCCAGAAGACGATCCTTCTAGAAAGTTGCTAGAGGAGGTAAAGAATCTTCTTCAGTTTCCTTCTCTTCTTTTCTTAAACCAGATTGGTTTTAGCTGTACTGATGATAAGGATCTAATCAATGTGCAGGTGAAGAATAGCTACTATTTGGTAAGCTTAGTGGACAACGATTACATCAATGGTGATATCTTCTGTGTCTTTGCTTAATCACCGAGAAAACCAACCGTGAAGAGGAAACATTCGATTTCGGGATTTGTTTTGTACCTTCTAAAGTTATTTGTGATTCGTAATAACCTTATTTTGATGAATCAACAAAAACATAAGTTTGATTGCAATGAAAAAAAAATTGCCTTGGCGGCTTGTTCTTTCTGTGTGTGAAAACAACATCTTAAAATAGCTTGAAAATAAAATCAAGAAATATTGGCATTTCTTAAAGATTTTGAAGTAACAAGACCAGAAGATGTTCGCATCAAATGCTCCTTAAGCATCGAAACACCAGACGCATCAGTCTTCAAAAGAGGTTGCACCGATTCCCACATCTTCTTCTTTTGAACCTGCAACAAGAAAAAAAAAACAAACACGGAAGTTGAAAAATCGATCACTAACACTGACCTTGATACTGAAATGATTAGTGATTTGCAGGCTAAGAGACCTTATTAGGAGGTGCAGGTTCAGGAAGCTGCTCGAGATCGTCTTCGTTACCAAACCACACTCTATCTCCAGGAACAGACCCTTCTGGTGGAACAAGAAGCTCAACATTTTCATGAGCCAAGTCAGATGCAGCTAAAAGCATACCACATGACTTAACCCCTCTCATATTCCTCGGTTTCAGATTAGCGAGTACCACTACTGATGCACCCTACAGATTGAGCTCATTGGGAAAGTTCCACACAATCAGATTACAATTCTCACAATTAGGACTTGGAATCGACTTTTTTGGGATTTACAGAACATGGAGAAGAGAGAGAAACAGGGATGAAGCTGACCTGAAGGAGATCGAGAGGGACGTATTTGACGAGACCACTACAGATGATTCTGGGCTCAGCTTCACCGATGTCGACTTCTTCAACATATAGAGAATCCGCTTCCTCGTGTTGCCAAGCATTCACAATTCGTCCTACTTTAATATCTAACAGATTCGCCGTCTCTTTCACATTCTCCTCCTCCTTCTGAAATTCGCTCTTCTTCTCCGATTCATCCGCTGAAACCGTCGTGCCTGCGTTAGGAGCTGCCGTGCAGAAAGTAGTAAGTCGAGACCAAGAGCTTCTATTACGCTGGTGATGGTTATAAACGGCGGAGACTCGAAGAGATGAGGAGATTGCCGCTACTGTCTTCGATGAAGAGGAGAAGCAACGGGGGAATTCACGGCGAAGAGGAAGCGATGAGATTTGGACGGCGAGAACTCCAGCCTTCATTTTCAGACCACCGGAGAAAACTGCTATCGTCGCCGCCATGGATTTAGCTAAGATCTCTATTGCGTCTTCTTTCTCTTATTCAACATCATATCTGTATGTATATATATTACTCCACAGTGGCTTTGTTTGTTTCTAGCTGATTTGACTTGTGAAATTTTCCAAAGGAAGAAGCTTTTACCAATCAATTCTAGCAAGATTGATGAGCAGATTCATGTTCAGGGAAAATACATAGATTTTTAAACGAGGCATTGATGCTTTTTCAAAAGGGTTCAAACTTCAAAGGCTATGTTAACGACGAGAAAAGAAACAAGCAAGTGTACACAATCTCAACAACAGTATGAGATAATAAAGCAAACAGAGCAAAAACAGAGGGTCTGAGTCAGTAGTCGTCTCCCTTGGAAAGAACTTCTTTGCAAGTAGGTCGCAGTAAAATGGTGTGCTCATACTGTGAAACGTAGCTTCCCTTCACATCACACAGAGGAGGATACGGCTGAAATCATACAAAGAACAGCATTTAACTTACGTTTTTAGACCTCAGGATATAGATCCGAGAAAAATGAATCATCATCCTAGACTGTGGTGTGAAACATTACCTGAACAATGCCAGAATCACACAGATTCTTTAGAGCCATTAAGTATTTGGTTTCACCAATGCGGTCCAAATAGCGTCTGCAGAATGCGAGAGTCGAGAAATTCTTGTTAATGGTGGCAAGGAGTTGTTTTGCTCTAGGCAACCTCAAGGGGACGTGGCCAACATCAAAGTTCTTCATGTAATGGCTACATTCTAAGTCTTCTCTCACATATCCTTTCCCTGCAGTACAACAGAAACAGAGGATCAAACGTTGGTGAATCCCAAAGATGCAGTGGACTTTTCAGGTTGAATGTCTAAATTTCTTTTACCGGTTGATCCAAATGTTTCGATGGCATAAAACTCGCCCTCTTCCATCTTTGTCTGCTCGCCTCCTTTAACGATGGGAACAGATTTCCCAGCATGTATCTGATAGGGTCCAATGCTATGCCCATTCAAGTTTCGGATACTTTTAACTGCCAAAAGAACATAACACGTTAAGGTTTATAACTGCATTAACGTCAAAACGTGACATTGATGTAAGAGCAGCTAACTAGATGTGACATTGGATATCAGTACCTTGAAAGACCTTTCCATTGATTTCAACCTCATACGACTCCATGACCTCCTGAATTGCAGCACCGATATCACAGAGACGGACATCGATCCCAGCTTCCTGAACCAGCCATAAAAACCCCACCAAGGAAGGTAAGAGTAATAACCAAATGGTTCCTAACAAATCAAAGCCTAAATGAAATCAATTTCACACTGACGAGCTAGAATTTCAGAATTCGTTTGGATTCCACTGTAGAGAAGGACAAAAGAGAAGAAAAAGATCAAAAGGATGAAGACAACATAACTAACCAAGCCGAATAGAACAATGCACAACATTGGTTCATCCTACTGATAATTGTACATCCATGAAGCAATGTATATTAGCAAAAAGAACAATCAGCACCTTGATACCAGTATAAGTAGCTTCACGAGAGGCTGCTAAGAGAGGATCAAACATAGGATTGAACGCAACTGTAAATGCACAGTCAATGATATGCCCTGCAAAAGAAGAGATGTTACTTATTATCTGACACTTGTATGAAGGAAAAACGAAATCCAAAAAGAAAATTTGCAGTCATACCATCAATATGTGTTCCAAAATCCAATTTCATAACATCGTCGTACTGAAGTACAGTCTTATCTCCAGAGTTTGGTGTCCAATGAGCAGCGACCCTGAATGTTAAAAAGTCATTAGAGAAACATGAATAAAAAAGAACCGAATTTTATTGATAGAATAAGAGTAGAAGGCAAATGTTATAACCAACCAATTCAAAGAGCATCCTGTAGGGAATGCAATACCAGCTTGAAGACCATTCTCTGAAATCAGCTTACGGACAGTATTCTCCAGAGTCTCACACATATCAGTCATCAACATTCCAGGCTTCACTATGCTTCTGACATATTTACGAACCTGAAAAAGTGGCAAAAACAGTCTCTCAGGTGGATGTAAAAAAAGAAGCCAGAAAAGCTATAATCTAAGGTCGTTTTGTTGGAAAAAAGGGAACCTGGCGATGAACTTCTGCGGCCTGGCGAACAGAATTATATATAGGCTTTTCCAGACGCTCCAACTCTCTCTTCTCTTCAGATGTTGTTCTCCACAAATTACTACATTACAGAGATCAAGTGCCAAGTTCTTAATATGTCAACACAAATGGATTCACTCGGTGTGACTAGAGTAACAGACGAGATTCTTGACATGAAAAAGACTGAAAATCCAATAGATTGAAGAGAACAAAAGACAAAAACTTTTCTACAAATCCACAAAATCTATGCATATTATAACATATGAAAGATTTCCCTTAAAGCTGTCCAAGAAGGTAAAGTAAGGTGTATGAACTCACTCATCCTTATAATGTTGGATTTCACCTTCAGGAAACTCCCCAGATGGGAAGAGCTCAACGACAGGGATTGAAGGTGGATTAGTCTGTTGAGGGAGTTCCTTCTTCTTCCTGCAACATAATCAAAACCATCATTAAAGCAAACACCAAAAGTTACAAGTTAGAAGAAACAAAAACAAAAACAAAAACATCTCTTACTTGCTTTTATTTTTCTTCTTCTTCTTCTTCGTTGAAGAAGACTCAGCTTAAAAAGAAAATAACAGAAGTGTTATATTAATCAACCATCAGAACAACTAATCGAATCTAAGAACTTTCAAAATCTCAAGCCCAAACTCAGATGGACTAATACAAGAAAGCTAGTTCCTTCGACAAATAAATATCGAATATTCATAATCTAACACTCCAAATCACCAAATTTCCACAATATACTAACCAATAACACAGAATGATTACAAAAAGATCCATTTTTCTCAAATGGGTGCAGGAATTAAAGACGCAAACACAAAACCATGTGATCAATCAGAACAACACCAAACAAAAAAAAAAAAAAATCAATCATTCACCTTTGTTTCCTTCTACTTCATCGTTCTCCTCTTTACCATCTTCTGCAATCTCAAGCTTCTTCGAAAGCTCAGATTCCAATTGTTCCTCTTTTCCATAAGAGGATTCAGCGCCGCCATTCTCCACCAAGGGAGCTACAACAACATCAGGGCTTTCACTCGCCATCTTCAATCAATTCTCACCTCAAGAACAAAGCACTAACCAAAAAGCAAAAACAAAAAACCGTACAACAAGCTCGATGAGAATCGCAGAAAAGCTACGCCCACGAAAAGGAAGAAGAAGAAGCAAACCAGTCTTTTTCTCTCTTGTTACCCCTGTACTCTCTCTCTCACCTCCAATATTTTGTACGAAAAACCCTTGAAATATTTGAGAATTTGCAAAATGAGACAACTAGACTATATTATTTATATAACCCCCCTCTTATTTCGTTTCTTAACGGGCCTTACCGAAACATTTTAATGGGTCAGGCTTAGTTTCCTTCCTAGACATATATATATGTTCTCAGTTCCATCATGTTTGGAGCAATGGGCTGCTATTGAAGAAGAGTATTCGACTTCGTTGTCGCAAACAATCCAAGCTTTGTCCAACACTTCATTACGGATTCCACTTGATGGAGATATCATGGTATTATACACATCTTGTGTTCAGTCATATCAACTAGGAAGAATCATCTGCATATATCACTAAGAGTTTGCTTGTCAAAAACCAGGTTGATTCTAAACAGTTAGGAGATGCACTTGTGGCTGCTTCATAAATTATTGACGGCATTACACAAAATGTTGGAAACTATATGCCAAAGGTTAGTAGAATAGTATCAATCTCAGGGTTTATTCGGTTCAAGATTGTTTGTTTATAAAATTAGTACTAAGAATCAAGTCTTAAACTCCCTTGATACATTTTGTAGGCAAAGGAGATGGAGAGTTTGGTGTCAGAATTAACAAGAATGAGTAGTAGAGAAAAATCATTGACAGAAGATTGCGGAGGCTCTTCTTAAAACGCAAGCTTCACATGTACAAAACCTTTCTTTCACGTATACAGTTTGTATAAGAGTTTATAAAAGATCTTCTATGTTCTCCATGCAGATTGAAGAATGCTCTCTGAGAAGTCAACTTATCCAGCAAACACCAAAAGAAGATTCATCTACTAAGTGAACACAACTCTTGTTCTGTTGGTAGAGATTTATAGTTGAATCAGTGCAGCATTAAAACCGACATATAGATTTTGAAAGAAAATAAAAAGATTTACTTGAGCATATATTCAAGAATAGATTCAGAAACCAAAAGACTTTTTTGACAACATCGTTCTTAAAATTGCTCAAATGATACAAGTCTCCAAAAGAAAGATAACAAAGTCATCTAACATTGATCAAGATATCAGAAAACACAATAGAGAAGCAGAAAACCCACTAAAGAAGAAAGAAGACAGGACATTGATCAAGAGATCAGAAACACACACAAAAGAAGAAAGAAAACTAATTAAAGGCTCATTCAAAAGCCCATTGATTCTCCTTACGAATCTTCTCTTCTTCCTCAGGTGTAAAATCGTTCTTGATGTTAAAAAATGTGCGAATCTCTTCTGGATTTTTACCTGAGATCATGTCAGCAACGGTTTGGCAAGAAAGATCAAGCAGGTCTTTAATGTTTAGGTAATTAGCAGCCAATATAACATCAAAGAGAGTGGATTCTTCCGTCGTCTTCAAGAATTCAGCGTCCCACTTCTTGAGTTCCTCTTTGCTCTCGTCGGTTGAAGTATCAGCACCAACGTGCTTCTTGCAACTCGATCACCATCGAGAGGATGGTACCCGTTACGTTTGCAAAAGGGATTTCATTACCGACGTAATCGTCTTTAACCATATGTGCTATCGTCTGTTTTTGGACTGCGACTGCTTCCTCGATCTCAAACAGCTCACCATCGGAACTCTTCAACACGATCATCTTCTTCGACATCGTTCGTTCGTTCTTTTGTGGTGGCGATTGTTCTCTGCAAGGTTTTTTGATGATGAAAGATGTACAAGAATTGAGAGTTGCGATGATAACTAAAGGTGTATTTATAGAGACCCCTAATTATTAGATTTGTTCAATAATTGTCATAATGCATAAAAATAGTTTTTTACACCAAAATCTTAAAGATCATATTATAAATTTAATCCCCTATATATTATTTGGAAAGTACATTTATAAATAAATATTAAAAAATATTAATATTTACATCACATTGCCATTACTTTAAAGAACAAAATTTTAATCTCTCATTAAGAATATTTAGTCATTAGTTATCATGTGATCATTTAATTAAATTATTTAAAAATAATTTTCGTTTTAATTTATTTATTTATTTTAAATTTTTTGAAAAGTAGTTAAAAATAGATTTTATGAAGATTTTGTTGATTTAATTAAACACATTAATTAAATTAAATTAAATGTTGATTTAATTTTCCAAAAATAAGATTTTATGTAGATTCTGATTTTTTTAAAAAAAATTTTAAGGAAAAATTTATGTAGATTGTCGATATTTTTTTACTTCTTTCTAGATTATAGTTTTAGTTTCAATTAATTAGTTTATTTTAATTTTTTGGAAAAGTAGTTAAAATAATTTTGTTAACTTCTTTCTATACTATAATTTTCGTTTTAATTAATTTATTTATTTTAAATTTCTTGAAAATAGTTAAAAATTTCTAATATCGTCGAGTATGAAAGATTAGTTTTATATTTTTGATTACAAAATGTTTACGTGGATATTACAAAGATTCGATATTATAAAAACTGATATTATAATTTTCGTAAAGTTTTGGAAAAAATATAATTTTCTAATATTCTGATTTTATAATTTTTGGATATTTTTCTATAATTACAATTTGTCTATGCTATAGTAAGGAATATATCCTAGTATTTTGTTAATAGTTTCATCATCACAAATTTAAATATGCAATTAGGATTTAGATTTTCTTTGAAAAGATTGAATCCACATTATAAGGATCTGATAATAATCTATATAGAAGATTTAAATCAAAATAAAATACTCCCTCTCTTTCATAATATAAGAAGTTTTAGACAAAAAAAAAATTGTTTCAAAATATAAGAGTTTCACATTTATCAATACATTATTTATCTTTTTATACCTATTTTACTTTTTTATTTAACTAAGAGACATGTCACTGTTTGTATTCCATAGTCTATTGATTAATATTTATTAAGGTTAAATTAGAGATTTTACTTGCTTTCTTAAATATTGTGCAAAAAGTTAAAACCTCTTAGAGCATCTCCATTCCTAAACCCTTCTTGGGGTTCTTAACTATATTTTAATAATAAATTTTCTAAAGGAGGTTCTTAATTAGGCATTTTTAGAACCTGTCTCTTAGCTTATTATTTTTTTTCATTTATTAAAATTACAATTAATAGTTAAGAACCGTGTTAAGAGTCTTGCATTGGAGGTGGTCTTATATTGTGAAACAGAGGAAGTATAAATTATTTGGTTTTAAATATAAATTATTTTTGAAGATTTTGTTAAGATTTGTTTCTTAATATTATGGATTAATCTTATCAAATAAACTTTTAATTCATGGGCATTAATTCAATTTATCAAAAAATGTTTATCACACGATTATGCTAAACATTTCTTTTTAATTCAAATATTTTCTGTTTTGGAATAAACATTAATGAGATTTGTATTATCATAATTTTCATAATTGTGATTATGCATAAAAATAGTTTTCATGGATAAATACACTAAAATCTTAAAGATCATATAGTAAATTTAATATTTTGTTAATTGTTTCTTCATCATAAATTTAAATATGCAATTAGGATTTTGATTTTCTTTGAAAAGCTTGAATCCACATTATACGGATCTGATATTAATCTATATTTTAATTCATTGTTTTGTTTATCGAAAATTTAAATCAAAGTAAAAAATAAATTATTTGGTTTTAATTATTTTGTTACATAATAATCGAATATGATACTAGAATTTTTAAAAATAATTCATGCTATCTAAATATTTTTCACTCGCCATTTAGTAGTTTACTATAATAAATATCATATATATAAATAAATATATTAAATAATTAATACCAAAACTGTGATGAGATAACTAAAATAATTAATTCTAGTGAATATTTCCAATCGTGATATCATTTATTGTTTAGATTTTTTTGATTCTAAACCTAGATTATTTAACACACTTCCATTCTCTATAAAAAAAAGCTATTTTTTTACAAAGTAGTTTCACGATTGTATTGTTCATTGTTTACATAATATCTGTAAAATCTTTCAGCTATTTAAATGTCGATGATGACTAATGTTGAATAATGTTTGTGTACAATTTTTAAAGCAGCAGAGTGAACCATGTTGATGCTAATGTGTCATTCTCTCTCCAAACCTGAGGTGTGTAACCTATAATCGATTCTTTGTTTTTTGAGCATTTTTGAATTTTTTTTCAAATTATTGTTCTGAAAAATAAAGATCTTTATTATCTCAAATATTAATCAAGATATATTAGATGAGTCATTTTTATCTACTGTTGAATAGTTTAGAATTAGCGCTACCAAAAATGCTAGATCTATTTGATTGCTTAATTATTCTATCAGAATGCAGAACTTAAAAAGGTAATGTTGGTGCAACCATACAAGCGGTGAATCAGACGGTGGTGGTGGTATTGGGTCAAGTTATGTTGTTTTTAAAAAGGTGTTTCAAAATTTTCACTAGAAGCAAAAGCTAAAAATTTGTTATTCATGAAGATAAAATTTTTGTAACATTCGTTATGTTCTGCATTGTAGCATGGTTATAGTTTCTTTTTTTTGAAAACTTATGGAGATATTGTTTATGTTTTCATGATCTGCAGTTTTTTTATGCTATAATTTAGTTAAGATGTTTATGCTATAATTTAGTTTTTTCATGATCTGAAGATTTGTTTTTCATGAATGTAAAACCAGCAAATAAAAGTGTATATTATATTTTGTGTACCATTTTAAGTTTTTTGAATTAAGTTTTGGTCTATACTTGATTTATCTATCGTTTTAAGTAAGATCAAACATTATAAGAATCATTTGTTTGTTGCACACAATTATTAATGTAAAATTACAACGACAGATGGAGCATATCTTTCATAATATTACAACCGTAACTCTTTTAAAAATATACTTAACATTACTTTTAAAAAAATTATTTCACGTTGTAGTGCGGGATAATATCTATTTGATATAATTTCGGCACAAAAAGGAAATCAGATCGGAATCTACTTGTCAAAATGAACGGTTTTTATACGATTGTAATAAGAGTTAAACGTAGTGAATAACCGAAAAAAGTAAACATTGGACTAACCAGGAAAAAGTAAAAAAAAAAAAAAAATGATAATTTATGTACTAAAATAAAAGTTAAAACCCCATATTTAAAAAATATATATATCTAGTCAAATATAAATTGGTTAAGACTAATCAATAACCGAAAACAAGAAGAATTAAAATTTGAGTTTTCATTAAAATCGACTTTGAGTGGAGTAAGCCAGTCTAAACCGGATCCTAAAAAATACTAGAAATTTACGACAGGCCCATTCGGCTCAAAATTAGGGGCAAATAAACAACATCTCTCTCTCTCTCTCTTTTTTTTTTTTTAAGCAACAGTTATTCTCCTTTTTATTTTTATTTTTTATTATCAGTTATTCTCCTACAAACAATAATTGATGTATAAAATACATATACATTAAAACTATTTTAACAAAATGAATGATCTAACAAAGTGGATAATTGGTCACGTGACTTCATTGGCGTTCGAGGCAAATAGTCATGTGACTTTCCCTCTTGATGTAGTCAATATAAAATAATGTCAAAACCACATCTGCCTCTGTTTAACACCTATCATCACTCCTATGCTCTGTATCGAATCCACCACATTGTATCTTAGTAAGTTAGACTTGGGTTCTTATATAATTGTAGAGCTGAGTAGAGGAGGTTGTTCACCAAATCATTTTGATGATAATCTCAAAAGTAGCACAGATTTATCATATTCTTAAGAAAAAAATGAAAAGAAAACCCCAGCTTTTTATATAACGTTACAGAATATAACTTTCACACTTTTATTTTCGATGTTCACTCCTGAAATTGAAGTGTATAAACCAAGATAACCGAATTGAATATCGAAATTGAAGTGTCACGAACTCAGTTTCGGATTAGAAAACCCAGTTACAGTAAGAAAAACTTGAGCATATATATATATATATTCAAGAATTGCTTCAGAAACAAAAGACTTTTGACAACATCGATCTTAAGATTTGGTTAAGGTCCATATGAATATCCAAGAAAATATCGTCTCTAGAGCAAAGATACAAACATTGGTTTACTTACATCAAGAAATCAGAAGAAACACACACAAGAAATAGACGAAGTCATCATCATCATCTACATTGCATCAATAAAACTGAAAACACACATACTAAAGAAGAAAGATAGAGACGAAGTCATCAGCTACATTGATTCTCCATGCGGATCTCAGCTTCTTCCTCTGGTGTTAAATCGTTCGTGATGTTGAATTGTGCGCGAATCTCGTCAGGAGTTTTGCCTGCTGAGAGCAAATCAGCGACAGTTTGACAAGTGAGATCAAGAAGGCTTTTGATATTGAGATAATTCGCAGCCATCATAACTTCAAAGAGACTGGATTGTTCGATCTTCTTCATGAACGCAGCGTCCCACTTCTTGAGATCTTCTTCTTTGCTCTCCTCGACGTGCTTCTTGCAATACTCAATCACCATCGCGAGGATCTTGCTTGTAACGTTTCCAAGCGGGATTACACTATTGGCGCAATCGTCTTCAACCATACTTTTTATCGTCTGTTATTGGACTGCGACTGCTTCCTCGATCTCAAACAGCTCACCATCGGAACTCTTCAACACGATCATCTTCTTCGACACCGACATCGTTCGTAATCGTTAGAAGTAATGACAACTAACGAACTTATGAAGCTATGCGTATGTGTATTTATAAGCCATAGTCGGTGGGATTAAAATTTTCAGAAAAAAAGGTTATTTCATTTTCAGTGGAGTAAACCAAAAGCTGAACCGGGTCAAATTTACAATTGGCCCAATTTTGTTGGTTCGGCCGAAAACTTGATCAGATTTGATTAAATGTCAAAAAGAGAAAAAAGAATGGAATTGGTTGGTCTGTGATTCTCTCTTAATGTCAAAATGTAACAACAATACAAATATGCAAAAAAAAAACGTACATACATATTCGGGGTTTGCCATCAAAATAAGCTACATACATACAAACAATCTTGTAAAGATGATTAGATGAATAATATAGATTCCAGTAAAAGTGATAAAAGTCACGTAAAAATACACTAATAGATTTCACAACAACACATCTTCGATTAAGAAGATTCCTCTTCAATGTATTTGAGGATTTTAACTAGCTTGTTCCATATCCAAGTAATTCCCACCTGAACGGCTGAAAGACATATAGCACTTCCGGGCAACTCTTGAACAAAAGAGCAACACAAACGCAAACCGCTGCTATCGCTACCATCGAAAGCATTGCTGGCCTGTACGCAACATACCTGTGTTGTGTTGTGACAAACACACGTTTGTGATCACAGAGCTTACATTGGTTGATCTGAGTTATCTTCAATCTTGAAGAATCCATTAGACTCCTCTTTTCTTGTTTGTGGTCAATGTTGAAAGACTCAGGAATGTTGACCACCACGTGTTCTTCGGCGATTGGTTTCCGATTGAGTTTCCGTTGCACGAGATGAATATACGAGAAGTGACCTCGTAAACGTGCGTAGTCTTCTGGTGTGAATCCGGTATTGTCCCGGGAAATCTTCCACGCTTGAATACCAATCTGAACCAGAAAAAAAGTTTTTCTATCAGACAAAAACAGATATTTAGTGTACAAAAGTTACAGAGTGAAATCAAATTCAAATTTACCATTCCGGGATCGTCAGTAAGAGCATCCAACACATCTTCTGACACGTCTTTACCAGCTGCAATGTGAAGCGGTGTTAAACCGGCTGGACCAGTTGCATCGGGTCTAAACAAACAGGATAATGTCTGATTCTTCTTTTTGGGAATGAATCTAAGAAGCATCTCAACCATGGGTTTTGAATTTTTCCTCACGGCTCTGTGAAGAAGACACAGTTCTAATAATGCGGCATCAGGGGATAGATCAACCGTTCCTCCTTCATAGAGTATATTCAATAGCTTTTTGGTCACAGCACACCATTCCCGGTCCATTGAGAACTCGATTAGAAACTTAAACCGTACTAAAGGGAATAGATCCTCTGGACTATGATCTGATTCTGCAAGTCTTGAATTGAGTTCACTTCTGTGAAGAAGCCAACCGATTTCGTGGATGAAATCCATTGCTTGCATTGCAGCATCAGTTCCGGTAAACTCTAATGTGCTTTCGAGTCTTCGGATTTCAGAACAAACATCTTCGTCCTCAGATACTATGAAAGGGAAGAAACTACTGCTTAGCCCGCCTTGGTCTTCAATCTAGATTATTGCCAAGGAAAATGTCGCCTTTATATCTCAATGCAACAAGAGTAAAAGCAGAGCGCAAAATTGAAAGTACACTCACTTCCATGAAACCTCGACCACTTGCGATAGGAATCTCACAAGAAAAATTGACAAAATCAGTCTCATTCTTCTCCTTAAGATCATCACTCTCTTCCATCACTCCTTGTGTTGCTTCCTGAACCAAGTATGTTCCTTCTACAGCACAAAGTAACCTGTAAAAATGGCAATTAACATCAGAGGAAAAAATAGGGAGGGTCAAGCTTTGAAGAGTGTATATATATATATATATACCTTGTGCCAGGTCGATGGAGATTGATGCCTTTTACTGTAAATTGAGCTTTCCGTGTAACAACAAGCGGTCTAACAGTAATGATTTCGCTACAATCATGGCTTCTTAGAGGTAAAGATGTGTCAAGAACAACCTGACCTGTAGCCCGGAATAATAAAAAATACTCAGATCTCAAAAAAACATATGAACATCGTAACATAAATCCAAAGATTCTCAAATCTAACCATTAAACGCAAGTGCGAGTTGGTTTGGCACCCTAACATAGATCCACCCATCTGTCCACAAAGGAGCATCTGAGAGATCTAGAAGCCTCCTCAAGCTGAAACTCAGATCACAACAAAGCTGCCAGAAAAAGAAACGGAAAGTGATTCCATGAGAAAGATGATAGTTTGGAAAGAATAGAGAAAGAGGTAAGAAAGTGATTCTTACTTCTTCCCAAGAAGCTTCATCTTGACGAAGATAAATAGTTAAAACAATACAACCAGGTCTAATGTAGCTCTCCATGTCAGTTGGAGTATGAGCTAACCAGTCAAGAATCTGAAATTTTGCATATTAGAACACATCAATGTCAGTTTCCAGATCACCACAGTGAAGCAACAAACTGCAGAAATTATATTTACCTGTCCTCGTAAGGCAACTGGAAAATCATTCGGCTCTTTCCCAAATAGTTTGAACACAATCCGATCGGTACGGCTCTGAATATGCAACTTAAACAAAACAAGAAATGTTACAGTGAATTATAAGCAACCAAAAATGAATGGATGAAAGGTGAGATTTGTACCTGAGCATCTCTACTGGGACTTGAAGGTGATTGGTCAGAAGCTGAATCTAAGTTCCTACTAGTCTGAGGTGGACTAGACTGACGCGAGTCTTGGTGATAATCAAGAGAACTGGTTGCTGGATTTGTGGGAGGAGGTGATGATCTCTCTATATCTGTAGTATCATCCGAGTCTATGTACATATCATTCAAATCAAAAGCATTCATTTTGACTTGTTTTTCGGACCTATCAGGGACAGCTCTTTCTTGAGAACCATTGGCATACACTTCTTGCCAAGGAGTTTCAAGCACATTTACTGAATGATGCTTTATATCTTCTCGAGGAGCTTGCTGGAGTGAAAGCAAAGCTTGAGAAGCCTGAAGTCCTCCTCCACCCTGCACAAGCCCAACTAAATTCTTCCCTACATGTTCACCAGCTTGGCTTACAAGGCTCTTTAGAAGATGAGACAGCAGATCCTGATCACCCGTTTGGTCCGATTGATTCGCTGCAAACCGAACACAGAACTGAATTAAGCGCTTTTAGGACTAAAATTTGGATGTCCAAATGAAACTTTCATGAACAACTTACAATGTATATTGGAGAGCATATTCAAGAGAGTAATCAACAAATAATTGCTTGTTTGATCATTCGTAGGAGTCCCATTGCCTATAGTGTCAGGATTTGCTTTCCTCCTACGCTTATTATGCCCAGCCAAACGTCTACGACAGCTTCTCTTTCCTTCATCAAACTCCTCAAGCACATGAAACCTGCATACAGTTATTTTTCTCTATTGAATCATTTAAATGTGATTACTGACAATGAAACATAAGACCCAATACTAAAGTTGATTCCTTTTCTAAACCTTACCTGCTACACTGCTGACAAAACCGCTGCATAATTCCTCCAACAAGTGCACTAGTAGCTTTAGAATGCATCTCACAAACCTTATGACGTCTATGATAATCCTTCACCTTGCTTAAATCAGCTCCACAATTCTCTACCTGACAACAAATCGCTCGATTCTGTATTCCTCCTCCAAGTTTCGTCTTTTTCGCACCGTTTCCTTCAATATTACCACCATTGCCACCACCAAGATTCAAAGTAAGCTTAGGAGCATCATCATCATCATCCCTCAAGTTACCTTCTTCCATTGCTATCACAGTAACAGCTCTTCTTTTCTTCTTCTCCATGATTTCAACATTTGCTTCATCAGAGCACGCCGAAGAGCTGTTCGATAACCCGTGATTCAACTGTCTCGCTACGAACAGATCACCATCCCATTTCCAATCATTCAAATCCCACTCCACACTCCTTTTACCACTAAACCCAAATAAACTGTGACCTACTTCACCTCCAATTCTAGCAGCTTCCATCACAAACACAATTACAAGCGCAGAGAAGAAACTAAAAAATTGGAGAAATCAAAACGAAACCCAATTAATATCTTATGGATAGGAGCTCGAATAAAGACTTCAGACACGTGCCTCTGTCCAAAATCAAGTCCCTTTCTCCATCGGAAGAAACCTAATTCTTCTTCTTTTATTTTTTTATTCCAATCAGACAAAACTGACATATAACTAACTAAAAAGGAAAAAAAAAAAAAAAATCTCCTCAGTTAAAAAAAAAAAAAAAACTGGCAACACCTAGAATCAGACAAAGAGCGGTCACTGGAGAGAAGAAACTTCAGCCGTTAACGGTAACGGAAGATGAAGTGGGATATAATGATGATGGAGAAGGAGAAGGAGAAGCGTTTGTAGCGTGAAGGAATATGGTTTTACTTTTATGGACTTATGTGGTGGTGTAGTACAAAAAAAAAATGTTAGATTTAAAGCATCTTCATTTCGACACAGAGAGAGAAACTGAGAAGAGAAGAAACATTTTTATTGTAGACAAAATATAAAACGGGAAATAAAGGTGGGGACCACTTTCCCATACTTCGTGTCTCACTCGATATCGTAGCTAGAATTTCCTACGGTGAGATGTAGCCTGGGCATTCGGTGAAAACAGATCAAACCGAACCGACTAAATCGAGGTTTTCGGTTTGAATGACCTGTTAATTAGAACCGAGTTTTCTTTAAGTGAATTAGCACCGAAAAAGCGTTTAAACCGATAAGACGATTGTTCAAGTACTTGAAAGGAAACATAAATCATGGTTTGTCCTATGTTGGATTTCTTTCGGCCTTAATTAGAAAGATATTCAGATGCAAGTTGGATCACCAACCTGGAAGATCATACTTCTAAAATTGGTTGGGTGTTCTTGCTTAGGAGAGGTGCCATTTCATGGGCATCTAAGAAAACAAACTTGTATTACAAGTTCGACTATGGAATCAGAATTCATAGCGTTAGCGGCTGGGAGAAAATAGGTGGAGTGGCAAAGAAACTTAGTTTCTGAGATTTCATTGTGGTCGAAACCGGTATCACTCATTTCTATCCATTGTGATAGTCAAGTAATATTGGCTAAGGTTTATAGCCAAGTGTATAATGGTAAGTCTCTACACCTGAGCGTTAGACATCGAGAAATCAATTTATAGTAGGCTCATATATGTATGTTCGACTTCGACCCAAAACTTGATCAGACTGGGATAACGGCTCTGATTAAAAAACATAATGAAGATCTTTAGTTGTTTACTTGTCGATTGGTTTTGCGTCTGAGTGTGTGAGCACACTGTTATATTTGACAAATACAACTTTATGACAAAATTATACTGCAACGTATGACAATTATACTGAAACAAAAGGTCGGAGAATGACAAAGTGATTGAAATATCATTTAAATTTAAATATATAAAATAAGAGTTACAATATCATTAAATCTAAAAGAAAACAATATAGCGAAATAACTCTATCGCGGTTTGCTATTTTATAGGCTACTAACTTTATTATAAAATAATTCATTAAAATATTTTAAAACAGTAGATAAATAATATAGTTACGCATCATCAGAGGATGCAACCCGTGTTCGGTCGGCGGTACACCAATTCCACACAAAAAGTGTAATTAATATGACAAAGCAAATACCGAATACTGTACAAATATAGATTAAACCCAAAGGATCCATATTGTTTTTTTTTGGATAAAATATTAAATTTTATATCATTTTCGATTTTTAACAAAAATTACAAAGAAAACAAAGAAAACAGAAATACTGAAACTAAAACAACAAGGCAAATTAACTAATGAAGAGAGAAACACAGAAATAAAAATAGCAGAAGATCTCGAGCAAAGGAGCAGCCGACTTAGAATCTCGAACAAAGATTTTATCCTGAAATCACCAAGTTACCACGGGCACTGACTCAAACCAGAGACGCCCTCAATTCCTGGGCAGTCGAACCTACAGCTTCCTGAAGATCTCTGAAACCGAACCTAGTGAGAGAACTAAGCAAACCAGAAGCAAAACTAGCCTCTAGAAGACTGAACTTTCCAAGAAAAATCCGCTACAATCACTGAACGAAACTCAATTCACCGGGAGAGAAGCAGAAGATGCGGAGAAAAAACCGTAAAACTCCTAGACGCCGATTGCACGAAGCCGATTCTTTAGGCACCAGAAGCAAACAAAGCAGGCCCAAAAGGCCTACCAGACAAGTCCCAAACAGCCTTGACCTAGCCCAACTTAAGCCCAGCAACCTGAATCTCACGTGGAGACAGCAGCGCCGCCATCTTCAACAACCGATCGTCACCGGCATAGAGAACGGCGGTGACCGGAGCTGCAAGCTGAGACGAGGAGGCCGACGGAAAGGGAGCTGGACCACGGCGCAGGAGCTCGACAACGGCTGGTGGCTTCCACTGCTTCCCGGGAGTGAAGCTTTCCGGCGACGGCTAGAGCACATCGATTTCCCGGCGGCGGAGAGGAGGAGAAGACATTCAACTGGCCTCAAAAGGTAACTCGCCGCTGCCCTCTAGCGGAGACGGAACCAAGAGCTCGCCGATGCTTCCACCTCCTCAATCTGCCGCGGAGAAAGACGCAGCTCCGGCAGCCGCACGGTTCACGGCCGAGAAGCACCACCAGCAGAGAAAGCTTCGGAACTACAGGACGAGCAGTGAAGCGACACATCTCTCCCACGGTTTGGTCTAACTCCGGCAAAGAAAAGAAAACGATGGAGCCCTCCCCGGCGGCGGAGAGGCCACCGGAGAGGCAGAGGAGATGACGGCGGCGGCTAGGTTATGCAGGGAACTAGGGTTTTTTGGTTTGTTGGGTTTTCTCTCTCTTACCCACATGAGTATGTTTCTTTCAGGATCCATATTGTTTTTCCACCACACCAAAACTTGTTCTTTTTATCTTTTATTTCCGTGTCTTCTTAACAAAGTTACTTTGCAAAAAGTTAGGTTATATATTGATCTCATAAGAGGAGTATATATATAAGTCCTAATTGCCTTATCTCTACAACTTTGGGAATCAAAATTAACATATAATATAACAAGAAATCAAATACAAAAAAGAAAAGTTAACATAACACAATAAGATGCAAATATACAGTTTTTTAGTGTGATCAAAAAAATATACAATTCAAAATTGTTTTTTTACTATCTACTTTCCTAATTTAAACGTCAAAAGAAATGGTCGTTTTCCATTTTTACCAATTCTTGTTGTATGAGATCAAAAAGGAATATAGCAGCAGAGAATATATATTATTGTGAATTTATTGAGATCAAATAAATTCGTGTTCTTCTCTTTTATACACAACCGATCGAGACTATTTTTACAGTAGTTGGACTAATCTAAAAACTAATAAATTGGTATTTCTCATAGTTATTTATAATTTATTAAATTTGAAATTTGAAACAATTCTCTGTTTTTGGTCTGTTTGCTTTATCTCATACAGCTCTTGAGACTGTACACTGCTTGTTCTTTTCTTCTCATCGTTAACACAGCTTTGAAATCATTTTATAAAGCTTCAATGCGTGTCAAAAATTATGTAACTGTCCTGAACATAACATGATTTGCGCATCAATCTTACAAGTAATCTCCATTAGAGGAGATAAGAAATTAGCTGTAAAGCTATTTTCTTTCACTATATTCAAGAAAAGATTGCCTCTATAAACGAAATATTGGTTTATATCCTTGAAATCAAAAGAAAACATTTATTTAAAAAAACAAAAAAAGGAGTTGTTATTAGCCCTGGGCAAAAAACCCGGATCCGCATCCCGATTAAGGCTAAAATCCGGTCGGATTTTTATATATTCCTATGCGAATAACCCGAACTCGAAAAAACCCGAAAACCCTGAAAAAAATCCGAAAAACCCGACCCGAACCTAATCCGAAATATCTTCGGATCCTAGTCGGGTTTTATATGTTCCTACCCGAAAACCCGAAAACCAAAAAATTCGATCGGAAATCCGAATGCCCAGAACTAGCATTGTAATTGGTAATGAAGTTATGAGCCTATGCGTCTGTATATTTTTATCAGCCTAATTTTCAGAGTCGGTCGGATCAAACGTTTCCTGTTTTAAAGAAAAAAAAAACAGACTTGGATCAACAATTCCTTTTATTTATTCGAGTAAATTAACCTAAACCGGATCAAATTTTACAGTAGGCCCAATTATGTACCCCTCTGGTAAAAAGAAAAAAAGTTTGAAGAATCTTTGCTTGTTTACTCAATTCTCGATTGGTTTTACTTTTGCGTGTGAGGTGCGTGACGCACTGATATATCAATATCATCGACAAATACAATCTTATGACAAATTATACTGCAACGGAATGAAGAAATAAAAAGTCGGAGATTTCAAAGTATGACAAAATTATTGAAATATCATTAATAATGGATAATAGAGTTACAATATCATTGAATATAAAAGAAAAAACAACCTTAATTATTAAATAGCGAAATAACTATATAGATATGCTATTATATAATCTTATTCTTTATGATGTTTTGTACATTTTTACTTTCAAGTTCAATCTGATTAGTGTTAAGACTCTAACTAACCTAACAAACTCTAATACAATATATTATACACAAGTAACTGTATTTTATACAAAAGTACAAAATCTCTATACTCTAATAGTAAAGTAACACTTGCATAATTGTATTATTCAGATGTAAATTTGTAATGATGTGCATATCTAAACAAAAAATAATTTGTCAATGCTTTGTATGAGTGTTAACACACAAAAAAACAATGACTGAATATGATTTTTTTTTTTTTAATTGATTTGAAGTCTTATCTAAAGTTGAAAAAATATACAACGTTTAAAGAACAGTCGGTTCGTTGACCTGCCAATTTATACAACGCTATTTGTCCTCCTCCCTTTAATTTTATTTTTGTTTATTTACTCCATTTTGAGCCATTGGTTCGTCGTCTGTGCAGATGAGTGAGTGCACATTGTTTCTTTTTTTTGCAGATTAAAGTAAAGTGATTCAGAAGGACACGTGTCAGTCAAAAACCGTTAAAGGATATATAAATTTTCCACGGTTTGTTGATCCTTCTAGCAGGAGTGCTCTAGATCAAAAAACGCGGTTTGGTGTTACGGAATCTTTGTTTGACAAAAAAACAAAAAAAAAAAGGAGTTAAAGAATCTTTCGACTCCTATGATGATTTTTGCTTTTGGTGAGATGATTTTTTTGGTTAGTGTACTTATGTTTTCGTGGATGCGAGGATGATATGGCTATCGTGTGATCCAAGTCTGTTTTTTATCTAAACGTGACCTTTTTCATCTACCTAATCTTTACTTTTTTTAGTGTTATTATTATTTTAATACTTCTCATTATATTCTTTATAATTAATATTGAAATTGAAAGGAAAGCGTCAAGATTGATGTGTGGTCCATTGATCTCGCAATCAACAGATGGATTTTTTAAGGTAAATCTTTGGAGTTTGTTAGGCTCCCTATGGATTAAGAAACTCGTCTTGGATTGTTGCTTATTTCTGGTTTGGTTTTGGATTTGTTTAGATCGAACACTCTTATAATATACTAACATCTATTCATAAAAGTTGAATAACATGTTAAATAAAATTTGAAATGTAGAAGGTTTGTTTTATATAATTAAAATTTTAGATGAAGACTACTGAATTCTAATTAAAACAAATGATTGAACAAGAAGATTCTAATTAAAATTCCATCTTCTTTTTCAATTTTGGATTATGCCTCATGATTCTAGTAATGTACTAGTGCCCCATATATATACATTGAATAAATATTTTTATTGTACTTTATTTTGTTAAGTGTAAGAATTCCACGTGGAACCCACTGAATTTATTGAATTCCAAAACTAAGAGCCTAAGAGGTCCCATTTTATTGAGTAGGACATATTTGTATCTTATTATATAAAGCTGAACGCGTTTAACATAAACATGACATGTGTTAAAATAATAATTCATTAGATTTTAATATGTGTCATTGCTAATTTAGATTGTGACACGTGTTTCTTTCGGATAATGATAATTTATATAAAGATATATAATAAATAATTAATTCAAAAATTGTCAGTTTAAGCAGAAATATCAATAGCAAAAAGTTTGGTAATTTTTAACTTTTTAGTAATGGTAATTTTCTATATAAAAAAATTAAAATAGATAATCAATTAAGATTTTTATCTATTTAAGTAAAAATGTAAATAACAGAATTAAAAAAATAATAAAAAAACAATTCACTGTTAATATATCATCAGAAAAGACAATTGTCAGTTTTATCAATTTTATTATATAAAGCTGAACGCGTTTAACGTGAGCGTGACATATGTCAAAGTAATAACACATTAGATTTTGACACGTGTCATCGCTAATTTAGATTATGACACGTGTCTTTTCTGGTAATGGTAATTTTCTATATAAAGATGTATGATAAATAATTAAATAAAAAAATATCAGTTTAAGCAGAAATGTCAATAGCAAAAAATTTGGTAATTTTCAATTTTTGATAATGGTAATTTTCTATATAAAAATTTAAAATAGATAATCAATTAAGATTTTTGTCTGTTTAAGTAAAAATGTAAATAGCAGAATAAAAAAAATAATAGAAAAGAAACTTACTGTTAATATATCACTAGAAAAGACAATTGTCAGTTTTAGCAAAATGTTTAATATTTAATATTTTACATCACAATTATGTTAATTTTCTAAATTATTATTGTAGTAGTTTGATTATAAATACCAAAGTATTGATTCTTAACAAATCATCTTCTCATTAATCTTTTATCTTTTGTTATTCATCATATTAAATCAGAAAAATAAATTCAGGAGTTCATCTTACCCTATATCAATTAGACAAAAATCGTGTTTATCGTCGTACTATAGTACGTTTGGTTCGAAAATGGGAAGCAAGAAATATCAAAGGAGATGAAAAGGTAATAATTTGTTTTAGCAAATCTTATTATATTATTAGAAGATTTTTTCTATTTGTGTTTAATGTATTTTATTAAAATATTATTTTAATATGATTTGTTAAGAGTTTTTATATCA
The DNA here is from genome assembly GCA_026770425.1 of Boechera divaricarpa. Taxonomy (NCBI): domain Eukaryota; kingdom Viridiplantae; phylum Streptophyta; class Magnoliopsida; order Brassicales; family Brassicaceae; genus Boechera; species Boechera divaricarpa. Next base: position 28,865,482 of record CM049188.1, read on the forward strand.
GTGTTTAGTGTTTAATTTACTTATTTTTGTGAAAAATATTATTGTAAAATATTTACTTAATTTCAAATTTATATGGTTATTCACAGAAAAATACAAATCAAGGTTTTATACATTATTTTTGATGGATAGAGAAATTCCCAAATAAAAAAAGACGGGAACGAAATTAGTATAATGCGATGTGTGATTTGATCGAAATTTTTTTTCTTCAAATATTTGACGATCAATTTATTTATAAAATATATATTTATATAAATATAGATAAAACAAAATAAAATAAAATATAATATAATGCTATAGCATGAGAATATAATACTATTATAAAGGAACAATACAATCCCTATGATAATATCTAGATTTCCGAGCAAGGTAAGTATTTTTAGCTTTTATGCTTTTCATCGTTTTTTTAAATTAGAAAAGTGAAAAAGAAATGAAAATCGTCAAAAATATTATTTCCAGAGAGAGAGAAAGAGAAGAAGAAGGTGGAGAAAGCATTCGTATTTGGTCGTAAAGTATGATTTGAAGAAAAAACAATTATTTATTTTTTTGTCAACGAAAAGACAAATAAACTTTAAAAAAAATGATTTGAAAAAAATGAAAAAATGAAAAGAAGAAATGAAAAACCTCAAAACGTATTATTTTCGGAGGAGAGAGAGAAGAAGAAAAAGGTGGAGAAAGGAATTTGACGGCTAAAAATAGGTATCTTCTCTAGAAAAAGGTGGAGACAGGAAGGTGAAGAATGCGCTTCTCTCTCATACGTGCGAGCTTATATATAATCTATCACTATCTTTCTCTCTCATCACGATTGCTAACATTAATTTTTTTTTAAAAACCCCAGAGAACAAAAACAAATGCCTTCTTCTTTATAGAAATCTGTGCGATATAAGTTGAATAACATGTTAAATAAAATATGAAATGTAGTTTACATAATTAAAATTAATTTTAGATGAAAACTACTGAATTTTAATTAAAACAAATGATTTAACAAGAAGATTTTTTCCATTTGTTTCATCTTCTTTTTCAAATTTGGAGAGATTGTAAATTTCGATGATGCCGGGAAATAGTAAATCTCATTTAACAAAAGTAACAGAAAAATATATATATTTCTTTCGTAAAGGGAAATTACAAAAGATTATTAACACAATAAATGACAATAACCAAACTATCCTAGATAACTTCCCACTTTTGTTTTGAATTTAGAGGAAGTATTGAAGAGCATAAACAATAATCATAAACACGGCACACGCAATAGAAACGTAAACTGAGACTGTCGGCGTTGCAGCGATAATGGAAGAAATCAAGGCAATAACGGAGCCGACTCGATCCATCATGAAAGCCATTCTTGGATGCCTCCTAGCAAATATCCAATTTGCTGCGAGTAAAAGAAGAAGGGCTATGAGGAGAAGCAAAGACAGAAGCTGGACTCGGAAGGAGACGTTGTTGGGATTTCCCACTTCCACGAGGATTGAGTTGAATGTAAGACCTGCCGATAAACAATATCCAAGAGCTGTCCAGCTAAGTGTGTCCATATGATGAGGCTCAGGTACTTGGTTGTTGAGGTTCATCGGATGTGAGGGAGCCACGATGAGGAAATGATTGCTCGGTTGTCTATGTGGAAGACGAGATGGTGAGGAAAAAGATGGTGGTGGTGGCGGTGACGGCGACTGCGGTGGTGGTAGGACTTCAGCTGGACGTGTCAAAATCTCAACCCCTGACATCTCCGCGAAGGTATTAATGAAATTCCACAACATATCGTTAGTCACGGCGTTGTTAACGGAACACACAATGAAAACGCCGTCCATCAATTCCGTCACCTGAACGGCGAGGATCGGTCTGGTGTAACCCTCGTAGCTCACCGCCCTATCATCAGAAAAAAACTCCTTAACGACATCGGGAACGTCGATTCCAGTGATAACATCACTGACATAGACGGATTTCGCATCGGCGAAAACAAAATCGGCGCCGACGTCATTGCAGGAGAGGAAAACATAGCCATCGTCGGAGGTTGAGAGACGGCCGGCGAGAAGAGGGAAGTCGGAGAGAGTAAGAGAGAGAGTGTGTTTGAAGTGAGGGAGAAGCGTGTCTGGAGGAAGGTGGGGTCGCGTGAAGATACATCCTTTCTGGATGTCATGGGAAGATAGCACAGGAAGATCGGAGACGGAGAGCCTGAGGTTAACGAGTTGGTTTGGGAAGACTATGGTTTTTGAGATTATCGTTAGAGAGTTCCCTACAGAAGGCATTTTTTTTTTCTTTTTTTTTTTCCCTCTCCTTTTTGGTATCTCTCAAAATTGTGTGTGTGAGTGTGTCTGAAGAAAATGTAGTGATAGTTAGGGTTTCTTATAGAAAAAAGAGAGGGGTAAGACGGACAAAACAAATATATATAGGGGCACCAGAGGGGTAAGACGGACAAAAAAATATGATATTTTGGTTGTCGGTGATAATTATTAAAATAACAAAACTTCTAGATATCTAAACCGATCGGCAGAGAAATAAAAGTAGTTCGATGTTCGATTTGGTTTAGGTTTAAACCAAAAACCGAACGGTTTGTCCGAACTAAATCCTAGATCTACATTTTTCACCTCCCCTAATTTCTAATCTCTTTTTCAGCCTCTGAATATACGATCTTCTTCGTTCTTCGTTCTTCATTCTTCTTTCGCTCCTCTAAAAAGACGATAAACCTAAAGATTATATTTCTTCGTATTCTTATTCTTCTTTATAATTATATTAGGTGAAGAATTTAACTGAAAAAATAGAACACACAATTAGATATGTCAAAATTATTTATTTGAAACAATCAAACGAACACACGACTCTAACAATAATCATCTCAACAAAACTAATCAAAAAGCCAAAATATGAAAAGATTGAAACTATCTCTTATATATTATTTGGGGAATATATTTATAAATAAACATTAAAAAGTGTAAATATTTACATCATATTGCCATTATATCCAAAAACAAATTTTAATCTCTCATTAAAGGTATTTTAGTCATTAGTTATTATGTGATCATTTAATTAAAATCAAAAATTATTTAAAGAAATTAAATCAAATATATCGAGATTTATCTAAATATCCTTAAATATCAATATTTATTTAAATATCACATTACTTATTTACATAAACCACTTACTGAATCTTCTATAATTATTATCGATATTTTATGGGAAAAAAACATTTCTAATAAGTAACAATTTCAAAATAACATGTAGTGCATAAATTTTTAAATATCTTTCTGTTTTTTGTTTTTAAAATTAATCAAAACTTTCTACAAAAAGAAAATATTATAATCGATAATGTCAATAAACATGTAAATATTGTCAAAGATTTTATTTTGCAAAACTTAAAACTTACATTACATGTTTATCTTTATAAAAAAAAATTAAAATAAAACCTAAAACACACGATTTTAAATTATAACCACTAATATGGAAAACTATATTACGATTTTGTTCATTTATTGATTTATAGATCACGAGTATAAACCTTATATATCATCAATATTCTTTATACTCTAGATTATGATTACTTAATCTTAACAAAATCATATATTCTTTCATTATAATAAAATCTTCACGAAAACTCATCTTAGCGTATATAAAATTTCAAAATATTAATTTTTAATTCCGAATTTTAAAAGATACATTTATCCGTGTTGTAGCACGGGACTAATTCTAGTTATATTTAACAGCGATCGCCTTTTGAAACTGACTTTTAATGGTGTAGTCGAGGTTTAATATTTATAACTTAATACCTAAGATAACCCGTCATAATTATCTTCTATAATTTTTTTTTATTGGAAAATGTTAGATAAAAATATACGCCGAATAATATAGAATTTATCTGCAATTTTTATAAAACATAAAAAAAACTAAAAAAATATATTCTATAAATCCATATATTTTATCGTTTTATCCTCACCAAAAACTCGAAATCAAAACTTATAGAATATTCATTGAAGGTATTTCCAAGTTTTTTTACATCAACTTTTAACCCGAGTTACCCTAACTTTTAATCTGGTGCAAACTTACTTCTAAAATAATGTTTAGAAGATTCAACGATATAACCTTTGGTCATGTATAAATTGTTAACTTTGACCAAAAAAAAATTGATAAATATAAAAAAATACTTTTTTATTTAAGGGAAATTACAAGCAACTCATGGATAAAAATAGAAAAAAATGAAGAATATTAGCAGAGTAAATGACAACAACCAAACTATACGGATGAATTCTCACATTTTTTTGAAGTATTGATGAGGATGTAAGCTAATCTCAAAGTAAATGACAACAACCAAAGTAATCTGAAGTATTGCAGATAAATTCTCACATTTTTTTGGAAGTATTGATGAGGCTGTAAGCTAATCTTGAAAAATCATTATTTTGTGCATAATAAATGTTTAGGCTGGAGGGTTAGACACGCTTACACTTAGCAGTAAACCAATTTTTGACTTTTCCTTTCTAAATATACATATCTATTTTTATTATTATGCTATCGGTGAATATTTTTAAAATTATAAAATTTATAGAAAGTGAAAGTTTATAATCTAATAAATATGAGCAAACTCATACGGTAATGCGACGATATTGCGACGAATGGTGTTATTTTTTTTCATCGCAACATTAGTTTCAAAATGTTGCACTTCTGTCCAACCACTTAACAACTATAACTATTCGTCTAAGTTTGGTCGCAAAAGTATACGACCATTTTGCGATTTTAGTTACGGCGTAGATAGTTAATCGCAAAATATCAGCACATGTACTAATCTCAAGTTAGTCGCAGTTTTAAGACTATATTATGTGGGCGTACAATCATCGCAAATTTAAGATTATTTTGCGACGATCATCAATTTACGATGAGAAATTTGTGACGAATTGATGTTCTCGCATTTGGCTTTTGCGACTACAATAGGATTAAAACGTTAGTGCAAATCACAAGTTTTTTTGTAGTAGAAGACGAGATAGTGAAAATGAAGATGTTGGTTGTGTATGATTTTTGGGAAGAAGATGGTGGTGGTGGTGGAACTTCAGTCGCTGGATCCAATGATTCCTCACGGTTTGGTAAAACGAAGAATTGAATTAAGAAGGTGAGGAAAACTACGAAAGATAGCATTTTCAAAACAAAAGCTAAAGATGAGCTTGGCAAAGGTTTAAGGATATAGGAAACTAGTAAAAGTGGAAAATGTCGTTACGTCGTTGTACGTTGTACATCTTTGGGCCCTGTTGTACGTTGAACCTAAATACGATGCAATTGAAGAATGTTTTTACATGCAATTGATTGATGTGTGACAGATGTGGGTTCCACTTGTGACAATGTTATACATACAATTGATGTGGATTCCACTTCTGGAGGGCTATTTATTATTATTATTATTAAATTTTATTTTCTTTAAAATAATGTTCACCATTTCGACGTTTTTTACTTACCAAACCGATAAGTTGAACATTTATTTCTCCAGTCTCCAGTTTTCCGCCTATGAGTATGGCAAAGATTTAGAGATATGGGAAGCTAGTAAAAGTGGAGTATTTAAAGCTGACAATTACACACTAATTATCTGACGTGGCATCAACTTGATTCACGTTTCACGTAAAATTATAAAGTTATGCGTATGAAATATAATTTCAAATTCAAATCTAAAAATCATTCACATTAGCAAAAGTGAAGGTTTTTAAGAATGACAAATCAATAACTAATTAAAATAAATAAATTAAATAATCACAAATCAAAATAATATAATTTATCATAAATCAAATTAATAAAATAATTAATCATATATATATTTATATCTCATTATTAGGTTTTACTTATAATCAAGATTTTCTTCATCTTTCTACGAAAGAAATAAAACAATGTTTGCCAAGAAAATAATGTATGTTTCAAAAATTATAGGTATAAATAAATTAATAAATTATCTTCGAAAAAATGTTAGAAAAAATCTCAATAATCTCTTTTCTTTTGGTCTGATACAGAATGCCAATAATCAGTATTATTTAATTATGTAATACAAAAATATGGTCCAAATCATTTTATTTGTCATTCTTTATGAAACTAATTTCTATCGATGGAGAAAAAACGAAACTAAAATTCTACCAAGACATATATATATATATATATTATATATAGGATTTTTTTAGATATTTTATTATATTGAAATTGTAAATTAAATATAGAATTTTGCATATAAAAAAATGATGTATTTAAGTTTTGATGAAACTATATATAGATATATAACACATTTATTGTTTGGTATGCAAATTCTAATGTTTCATCAATACAAACCTTCATTAATACAAATTCTAACGTTTCATTTGCAACCTCCCTAAAAAAAATATGAAAGCATAAAATTAAAAAATTAACTAATAGACAATAATTACAACAATAATTGATCTTGTATATTACCATATATATATATATAACTAATAGACAATAATTACAACAATAATTGAACAAACATTCTCATATTCCTACAAAATAAGCATCACTCTATCTCAAATCCATACTTCACATAAACATGCCAACACATGTTACAAAGACATCTTCCCAATCAAACGTTTGCCAAACTTTTGACAGTCTTGAAGAAAATTTATGCAATGATGAAGTCGTGGTAAAACTAATTAATTTCTGGAAATCTCGCAACTTTAAAAATGGTAATATACTCATGGGAATTGAGCTAATTTTCATGGACTCCAAGGTATGCATTGAGTTTACTAAATAAAAATATGCATATTATGATCTATAACTAATATCTAAACAATTTTTTGTAGTCAACGACGATGCATGGATTTATATTGGCCAACCGACTATTCCGATATAAAGAGACCCTGAAACCAAATTTAACTCGATTTACAAGTTAAAAAGTTTATGCTCAACCTTGCAAAAAAATTGTTCAAAGTCGTAGCTCACAAATTGGACATTTTATTCACTGACTAGACATCTTTGATTGAGACAAATGAAAACTTCCACAAAGTAGATACCCGATAATTTAGGCTATGCATTATGGAAGATTTGGCACCAATAGTTGACCCAAACGGCGAGCGTTTTGGTAAACATCTCTTGAATCGAACAAAACACATACACAAAACTTATATATATATTTTTGTATTGTAGATATCATCGGTCACATATACCTCATAAAAGGAGACAACCTACAAGATTCTACACCAAACGCTACACCTTCAATTGTCGCTCCATGTAGATCAAAGGACATGGTGTTCTTACATGTGAAGATGGAAAAGTAAGATTTATTTATTTTCTATATACCTCACTAATATCTACAATTAAACAAAACTTCTAACAAACTCTTACCAAACAGCGGCGAAATAGTTCATGTGTATTTGTGGGACAAAATTGCTGCAAATTTCAGGATTAGGTGGAATGAAAATTCACAGAAACCGAATGTACTCCTGCTTACTAATAAATCCCAAAACAGTTGGAGGTATGCATTCTCTAATGCTTCTTGATTATTAGAATATACTCTCCAGATTCAAGAATAATATAAGTCTACTCTAATCTTACAGAAGCTCTGACCCTTAGTTTCACATCTTCAACACGTCTTTTTTTGACAATGACATTGTTGAAACCAAAAACTTCCTAATAAGGTACACATGATTTTATTAATTTTTTTTTAATTTCTAAGCAAGCGAGGCTGTTCGGTTACGAGGATTAGAGGTCTAAAGAATCAGAGCTTCCAAAAATTGTATATATATATATTATGTTTATATAGTCACTCGGAAGATCGTCCCTTAGTTTCAGTTTTATCCTATTAGATTTTTACATCTACTCTACAACTTTTTCACAGTTAAACACATCACTAATTTTTTTATAATAAAAACTTACAACTAATGTAGCTAAGTCAAAATATAAACTTATTTACATTTTAATTATTTTAATTTATCTAAATATATATATATATAAATATATTAGGAGTTCACATTGCCTTTATATTTTCTTGATTTCAGTCTTTATTATAAACTATTTATTTAACTAATATCTATTTAAAATATTTTAAAGTAATAATCTAAATGTTGAAGTCAATATATCTAGATACCTATAACGCTAATTCAAAATATGCAAACAACCCACATGTAGTGCGAACCAGCACTTAGTTGGTATTAAAAGTTAGCTTATTAACAATTTGAATTTTTAGTTTAATTAGGTACTCTCTATAGTCTAATTGAGCATGTATAAGAACATGTATACTAATTTCTTAATTAGATAAAATTTAAATACACACTAATTAGTTAATTAGGTACTATAATTTACCATTTTTAAATCTCCTATATATTATTTGGGGAGTATATTTATAAATAACATTTAAAAGTATTAGTATTTACAACATATTGCCATTACTTTAAAGAACAAACTTTAATATCTCATTAAAGGTATTTTAGTCATTAGTTATTCTTCCTAAATTATAATTTTTGCTTTAATTAATTAATTTATTTTAAATTTTTGAAAAGTAGTTAAAAATAGATTTTGTGAAGATTTTGTTGATTTAATTAAAATACTAATTAAATTAAATTAGATGTTGGTTTAATTTTTTAAAAATAAGAAATTTGATGTAGATTACGATTTTTTGGAAGATTTGAAGGAATAATTTAAACCGATTTAATTCTGTTTTTAGGTGCTAAGAAATATTCGATATTATAAAAATTGATATTAAAATTTTCGTAAAGTTTTGTAAAAATTACAATTTTCTAATATTCTGATTTTATAATTTTTGGATATTTTCTATAATTGCAATTTGTCTGTGCTGTATCACGAGATATATCCTAGTTTGTATTTATAAAGTTAATAATTTAACTTTTTATCAATTATATTAAACGATATATACCTGCTGAAATACTAAAAGTACATTACATAATCTTAGATTTACTTTTTATTCATAGTAACCCACAATAAAAAATCTCTTAAAATTATTATTTATAGAAGGATTCTTATCCTTTTTAGATTATAATTTATTCTTACCAATAAAAAAAAATTGTTTTTCCACCACACCAAAACTTGTTATTTTTAACTTTTTTTTTTTCCGTGTCTTCTTAACAAAGTTACTTTGCAAAAAGTTAGGTTATATATTGATCTCATAAGAGCAGTATATATATAAGTCCTAATTGCCTTATCTCTACAACTTTGGGAATCAAAATTAACATATAATATAACAAGAAATCAAATACAAAAAAGAAAAGTTAACATAACACAATAAGATGCAAAAATATAGTTTTTTAGTTTGATAAAAAAAATACAATTCAAAATTGTTTTTTTTCTGTCTACTTTCCTAATTTAAACGTCAGAAGAAATGGTCGTTTTCCATTTTTACCAATTCTTGTTGTATGAGATCAATAAGGAATATAGCAGCAGAGAATATATATTATTGTGAATTTATTGAGATCAAATAAATCCGTGTTCTCTTCTCTTTTGTACACAACCGATCGAGACTATTTTTACGGTAGTTGGACTAATCTAAAAACTAATATATTGGTATTTCTCATAGTTATTTATAATTTATTAAATTTGAAATTTGAAACAATTCTCTGTTTTTGCTTTGTTTGCTTTATCTCATACAGCTCTTGAGACTGTACACTGCTTGTTCTTTTTTTCTCATCGTTAACACAGCTTTGAAATCATTTTATAAAGCTTCAATGCGTGTCAAAAATTATGTAACTGCCCTGAACATAACATGATTTGCGCATCAATCTTACAAGTAATCTCCATTGGAGGAGATAAGCAATTAGTCTGTAAAGCTATTTTCTTTCACTATATTCAAGAAAAGATTGTCTCTATAAACGAAACATTGGTTTATATCCTTGAAATCAAAAGAAAACATTTATTTAAAAAAACAAAAAAAGGAGTTGTTATCTAACATTGTTTAAAAAAAATAAAAGAAACAGACTTGGATCAACAATTCCTTTTATTCATTTGAGTAAATTAACCTAAACCGGATCAAATTTTATAGTGGGTCCAATTATGTACCCCTCCGATACAAAGAACAAAAGTTTGAAGAATCTTTGCTTGTTTACTCAATTCTCGGTTGGTTTTACTTTTGCGTGTGAGGTGCGTGACGCACTGATATATCATTGACAAATACAACCTTATGACAAATTATACTGTAACGTATGAAAAAAAAAAAAAATACTGCAACCGAATGAAGAAATAAAAAGTCGGAGATTTCAAAGTATGACAAAATTATTGAAATATCATTAATAATGGATAATAGAGTTACAATATCATTGAATATAAAAGAAAAAAAAACCTTAATTGTTAAATAGCGAAATAACTATATAGATATGGTATTATATAGGTTACTAATCTTCATCATAAAATAATTCATTAAAAAGTAAAAAATAGTCGCTACATAATAATAGTTAATACGATCTATTAGTGGGCGCAATCTGTACCCTGTCGGTAGTATAGGCTGTATAGTATTTCCATAAGCATCTCGATACATAATATAAGATGACTATGGCCATGAAAATACCGAATGCTACAAAACTCCAGATTACACCCAAATGATTCCAGTGATCCGAATGCTCCATATTGTTTCTCCACCACACCAAAACTTTTTCTCCCGTCTTCTTAACAAGGTTTCTAACAAAATAAGTTATCTTGTATGTTAATCTCATAAGAGGAGTATGTATATATACAAATCCTAATTGCCTTATCTCCACAACTTGACTATGAAAGTTAACATAACCAAAAATGTAACATAACGAGAAAATCAAAAACGAAAAAGAAAAGTTAACATAACAAAAGGATACAAATATGCAACTCCTTAATGTGATAGGCGCCAATCATTTATGTCGTTATGTATAGAGTTTTTTTTTTTTTTTGATAGGTTATTATACTATTAAATATTACTAATACTTTCCGTTTCCGTTTCCGTAAGTAATTCAAAATAGGGTTTACGGTCTATTTCCCTAATTTAAACGACAAAAAATGGTTGTTTTCCACTTTTACCAATTCTTGTTGTATTAGATCTAAAGGAATATGGTAGCAGAGAATATATGATCGTGAAGTAGTGTATCAAAAAACCAGATTTAAATGATTTTGTATTACGAGCTAAATTAGCTAAAGGTATGGGTCACAAATTATTCGTGCTATTCTTTCTTGTAACAAATAACTGAGACTATTTCTATTCTAGGTTAATTAATCTAAAATAATAATAAATTAGGTGATTCCCGCTTTATACGCGGGATAAGATGTTTATAATATTTTTTAAAAATTTGATAAATTAAATAAACATTTTTAATATTTTAATTGTATATTATTGTATAAAAAATTGTAATTTAAAATTAAGGATTTTACATATTTATGTTACTAATTAATTATTTAGTTAAAATAATATCTTTTTAAAATAAAATTTTAAAAACCAAATTTAGGAAACAATAAAAATTTTACTCGATTTAATCAAATTTAGGAACCAATAAAATCAGTTATAGTTTTATGGAATATTTACTTATTCGATTTTTCATAAATAAATACAGCTAATTTATATAAGATTATAATTTTTAAAACAAATACACTTTATATATAATTTTATATATGATTGATCTAATGGCATATTATGTAATTAGTCCAGTAATTAATGTCCTATAAAATATATATCCTTAGAATCACTCTCGCGACGACACGTAAGCATGACACTAATGTAATATTCCACGTAAACATAAGGTTATTTTGTTAAAATGATTCTTAATTAATATATAGAGGATTTGTATTTCTCATAATTTTTTTTTAATTTAAAAACTGAAAGACTAATTAAATAGACTTGAAAAGAATTTGAAAGGATGCAATTGTAAAAAAGTTAAGGAGAGTCATTTTAACAAAATAACTTTATGTTTACTTAGAATATTACAATAGTACTATGCTGACGTGTCATGTCATTAGATCAATCATATATATATATATATATTATCTTTATTTTAAAGATTATAATCTTACCTAAATAGTTTTATTTATTTATAGAAAATCAAATATGTAAAAATATTTCATAAAATTATAGCTGATTTTATTGTTTTCTAAATATAATGACAAAATTATAGCAGATGTTAAAACAGTATGTTTTGTGGGAAGTAATGACAAGATTTTTCCCAGAAGCTCGTCAGGGAGCCAGCTGATTGCATTTCTCGAAGCAGTATCCAACTTTTTGGCAAAACTTTTGATATCCATAGAGATAAACAGTATGAGTCAATATCAGATTTCGCAGCTTCAAACTCGAAGTTACAGAACAAATCCGTAATTGAAGAAGAATCCGATAACTTTTCTGTAATTTTTTTCAAATCCAAACCGAAATCGACACTGAGAACACAGTCAACTCAGGACTCTACAAGCCAAAATCCACCAACTCTTCTCTTCCAAAATCGTAATATTTGGTGCTTTTTGATTTGGTAATTTAGCTAATATTTACACAAAATGTATGAATCAAATTTGAGATATTTCACAAATCAATGCTCTAGAGTGCATACTCTGATATATGATGTATTGAAATATGTTCTTCTCGTGAAATAATGATATTAGTATATTACTGTAAACATTACATTTTCTGGGATTTGGTTCGTCTTGAGAGCAAAAGGTAAAACGTACTATCTTTACAGCAAAAGGTAAGACGAACCATCTTGAAAAGTAAAACGCAGTCTTCAGTGCAAAAAATAATACGCAGTTACGCACCGTATTGAAAATAAAAACGCACCGTTTCGAAAACAGAGGAACACCAGACCAGAGAAAGCTCTTCCTCCCCAACCGTATCATTCCTCTATCAGAATCCACTTCTTTTTGTTCATTCTCTAATTTTTTGGAACAGATGAAGAAATTAAGTAACAAAAATCGGTAAAAAAGAGAACAAACAACCTAAATTAACCCTATCATCTCCTATATTTCATCATCTTTGGAACTAAATGAACATAATGTCCTTTCTTCACCATCTCTCTTATTACCTTGCGAGCCTCTGAAAGCTTCCCTGCCTTTCTTAAATAGCTCACCAATGTACTATACACTACGAAATTCGGGTAACACCCTCTAGATTCCATTTCCTTTAGCAACAAACACGCCTCTCTGAACTCTCCCGCCATACACAACCCGCGAATCATCGAGTTGTATGTGAATACATTCGGCAATTGCCCTTTTACTGTCATCTCTCTAAACATCTCCTTTGCCTTCTCGAGCTCCCCGGATACAACATACCCTGTTATCATCACGGTGTAACAAACAACATCCGGCATGCACCCAGCTTTCACCATTTCATCTAGAAAGTACTTGCAAGCTTCTAGATTCCCTGCACGGCTCAGACCGTCTATCAAAGTTGTGAAATGGAGGACGCTCGGGTCGATCCCTACTTCCTTCATATGGTTCAATGTAGTAAGAGCAGCGAGCGGTTTGTTTCCTTTCCCCAAAATGTGCAGCAAAATGTTGTATGTGTAGAAATCCGGAGACAACCCATCTCGAGACATCTCATCAAACAGCCTGTCAAATCGATCCATTTTCCCTAACCTATAGTTTGTCCACAAGAGAATGTTATAAGTTAGAATATCTGGCGAAAACCCGTCTTCTAACATCTGCTCGTAAACCCACTCAATCAATTTATACTGTTTTACACCTAGCAAAGAATTCAAAATCGCGTTATAAGAGTGTTTGAAAGGTCGGTAATTGAAAGTCTTGGACTTTATGAACTGCACAACAGCTTGTTTCGCCAAACCTGCTTCACCGCAACTACAAATCAACAGATTAAACGTCCTAGCTGTTGTCGGGAATCCGTCTTGAAGCATGTCATCAACTAATCTCCACATTGCCCTATACTCTCCACACTCTGCAAATATCTTCATAAGCAAATGATAAGAATTCACTGTGTGCCTGAAACACTCTTGTTCTCCAGACCACACGAAGAATCTATAAGCTAGTTTCGCACATATGGTCTTATTATCATAACTCAAGTTCCTTAAGATCCCTACAAGAACCTCCCTCACTAGAAGCCCTGAGACTCTAACATTCAGCTCATCTAAAGCTGATTTGGTGTCGAATCCAGAGTCATCTTGCTTTAATGTCTCGAGAACCCGAGACGCACCAAGCTTGGCACTCTCCAAAAACCTACTCTCAACAGAGATCTCTTCTCGATCGATGCTTTGGAGCTCACTGATACTGGCTTCCTCATCAAATCCACAATCCAAATCTAAATTAGGGAAACCATTTCCGATTTCATCACCACCAAAGTTCCCATTGCAGAATTTTCTGGAGCTGAAGATAAAGCGATAAGCTTTACGAACTACATTTGTGCCGAAAACAAGTGCCAAGTTCATATCTGATCTCAATCCCCATTATTCTCTGCGATCTTTCCTGCAAAAAAAAAAAAAAAAAAATCCAAAAATTCAGTTTCCAATTTCAGTGTGATCAACATTCAAGACATGGATGTTTATATTGTGTTTCTAATTACCTGGATAGTCAAAATAGCAGACGACAAATGCTTATCTTGCTCGTCGAGAAGACGACCTTATCGGATTCATCGATGACGATGGCTCCAGGGCCGAATCTGAGAGTGCGACTATATTGCACAGTCCCCAAAAATTAGGGTTTCTAGCAGAAAAAGAAAAAGAAGACTATACACTACTGAAGAAAAGAAGAAAGAAAGAAAAAAAAGAATTTAGTTTTTCCAGAAAAGTTTTAAAATTATAATACTGGTTAGTCTATATTCGACCCGACCCGATTATAGCTTACATTATAAGAAGCCCACACAAAAAAAAAACGGATTTTATGGGCCTGATGTAAAACCTTCTCTGGCATTAGTCAAAAGGTAAATTGCATTGAAACGGTTTGATTTTTTTACTACATTACAATTACAATCTTTTAGCTTGTGTTTATGACTTAGCTATTTGTTCTAGGCTTCTAGCTCTATGTCATGAAAGTAGCTTCAGACCGCTTCAATGCTTTACATTTTGATGAACGAGCCAACTTACTGAGCCTGGTCCAGCAATTCCATTGACTTGGTTTGGTTTGGCTTTTGCTTTGATTAGTCCAGCCAATGAATAAACGTATCTTATATATCTGTTTTCTTTTTATAAATGACACTTTCAGTATTTATTTCTCAGACCAAAAGCTTCATTTTGTTTCTTTGGTACTAACAATGGCTACCATCAATCTCGGTAGCGTTAGCCTCGTCTTCTCCTCGCGCAAACAAATCCACTATTAGGTTCCTCGTTTGATGACACCGCGTTGGTTACATAGAAACCATAGAAGCAGTAGTTCTTGTTGATAACATGACAAGTCTTTGGATACTGTGACGCCATCGATGATCCCTGAGACGAAAACCGACAATGGAATTGTCAGTTTCTTGCAAGGAAAAAGCTATTTCGTCACCGATGCAACTGGTTTTCTTGCCAAAGGTAAGGAACCAGTCTTCTTCTCCTCTCTCTTTATTTGCAAGCCAATATCTTACGTCTGAAAAACTGATTTTGACTTGAAAAAATGTGCAGTCTTTATCGACAAGTTGTGGAAGGAAACTCTTGAGATTGGGAAGATCTTCTTTCTGATAAAGCCAAGGGTCAAGAAGCAGCCAAGAAAGAGACTCTATGATGAGGTTCTATTTCCAATTCCATCCTTTCATTTTCGTCTTTATCTCCCTCCGTTAGCTTAGTTTACTAATTTTCCCTAACAGATCATAAGCTCGGATCTGTTCAAGCTTCTGAATCAAAGGCATGGAAAGTCGTATGATTCTTTCTTGAAGAGCAAGTTAACGCTCTTGGACCAGATCGGCTATTGATCTTCGAAAAGAAATGCAAGAAACTGAACCTTTTCCTGCATTTCTCAACTGGTATGATACGGAGAATGGTTTTGTAGCGAAGTTTCAGAAATTAAGAGAAACCTGAATTTTCCCCCATCTATTTGTTATGCTTCTTCTGTGTTGTAGCTTATGTGACTGGCACAAGAGACAGGGGAAAATACTAGAGACTCCTCTCTGAATTGGACAACATAACTTCTGATTTAAACATCGACACCGAGCTGAGACTTAACACATCTCTGGTCTCACATCACATCCTAATTTCAGTACAATCTTATGTACCAATATGTTATCTTGTGAGAAACCCAGAGCTCAAAAACATGGCTGGGAAAACACCCACACATTCACAAAAGCCATGGGTGAAACTTTAATTCAGAGTAACCGAGAAGATCTGCCTGTGGTGATCATAAGGCCAAGTATTATTGAAAGCTCTTACAGTGAGCCTTTCCCTGGATGGATCCAAAGATTCAGGTAAGAAGAAGATGGTTCCTTTCTTTCATAAGATAGAGACTAGATAAATAGCTTCTGGTTTCTTATTGACATTTTCTTTGGTTAAAACAAAACAGATTGCAGATCCAGTGATCATGACTTATTGCAAAGGACAGCTTCCTGGATTTTGGGGAGATCAACAAGCTTTGGTTGACATTGTACCTGTTGATATGATTGTTAACGCAGCCATTGCATCCATGGAAAAGCATGGTGATGGTGTCACAGAGCTGAAACTGTACAATGTTACTTCATCTCTTGTGAATCCTCCGAGACTTCGAGCTGACGGAACTTTCTCTTCAACATCTGTGTGATTCTCCACTGACAGAAACAACGACAAAGCCTATGGAATCTCATCGGTCCTTGGAGGATTTTACGAGCTGCACATCAAAGAGAATAGCAAAAGAAAGAGAGGAGAAAGAGAGTCAGATATTACATTGAGCATCAAAGGAAAGAAGAAGCTAAAGTATTTTGTTGCCATGGCCAAATTGTATGAGCCTTACGCGTTCTTTCAAGCTCGGTAAAACATACTCGACTTCTTATTTTAATCAAAACCTAGGCAGACTGCTATCAGATTACTGACTCCTTATTATCAGGTTTGATGACACTAATACAAGGAGATTGATAAAGGAGATGTCAATTGATGATAGTAAGATGTTCGAGTTCGACGTAGAAGGCATTGACCGGGAGCATTACTTTGTCAATGTTCATCTTCCGGGTCTGAAGACATCTCATCAATGGAAGATCCGGTGTTAGTGATTTTCAGTAATTCTGGTACATGTGATTGTATTCACAGTGTGATCTATATCCTTATGAACTACCTAGTTTTTACCAATCATAGATTCTTCAGCATGTGTTACATTTTCAAAAATATAAAACATCTTTGTGAATATTACAAATGGTAAATCCCAAACAATCAAACCCGAGATCCCGCATTTAGATTCAATTTTATTCTGATGCAAGTAACTGGTGTCACACTGTGATTATCGTTATGTACAAAATCGTCGTCTAAAGATCTGGCAAATTCCGTATATAAGTAAGACATTAGTGGACCTGATATCAAACATGTTCAAAAGAAAAAATCGAGCATTTAGTGTTTTAACCTCAAAAGACCATTTTGTCATTCTAGTAACGGCTCACGCAGGGGCTTCGATAGTGATCCAGCAGCTTCAAGCTCCATAAAGAACGTTACAGCGACACCAACAAACGAGCACAATGCTGGAACAAGACCCAAACCGTATCTTGTGACCGAAAGGTAAGCACTTTGTTGGTTGTTGTTTAGTTGGATTCTAGGTGACGTACCTGTAAACCAAAAACAGTTTTAGCAAAACCACTAACACGGTGAGAAATGATTAGTTCTGCTGCTAAAACCGAAACTCTAAACTTTATAAGGCCATGTCGCAGTATTCAGATTAAGTGGCTATTTGACTTTGATTAAGTGATACTTACTTTGGTGTGACTGAAGAACATATAAAGCAAGTCCACAAGACATCTTGTCTAAGAAGCTTAATGAACCACAGACAAATGCGCATCCACCGACTTCCGCACCAACCAACACACTCTGCATACTGATTGCTGTAACCTGTGGAGTTGTATAGCCGATGAATTTAAATTAGACATATACAAGCATGGTTAATAACCGACAGTTATATCAAAGTGAGCGGTAGAGAACGTTATACCATCATTAATGCATTCGCGATGCCAATAAAGACAGATATGGCATACATGAAAGAACTTATGTTTCTAGGCAATAGAAGAATTGCTGCACCGCAGAATATCCAAATAATGCCACCAGCTGTATAATACGCCTTTAAGCGTCTCCCATTCCATGGAATCTCCTAACATAATTACGCACAAAGAATAGTTGAAATTCCGTAACCGAAACAAAGGAAAAGAGAAGGTTTCGACATATGTATGAGAATTTTAAACCTGAAGCACAACCGATACAACAAAGCTGCAGATATAGATAATTGCAGGAACCTGAATAATATAACATTCGATCAGAGTACTTACATAAAACTAAAATAATCATAATGTAAAAGGAAAAAACAAATCTTATTAAATATATTACCAAAGCTTTAGCGGATTGATCCATTTGCAAATCATCGATAACGAAGAATGCAAGATAAGCCTGAGAAGGATGGAATGCAACACCTGGTGTGAGAATTTACCGGAATATGAACATAAACAGAAGCAAGAAAGAAAGCAGAAACAGACCTGAGAAACATTCAATACTAATCGAGTGAGAAGGTAAACCATAGCGACTTGATAGTATAGAAGTTTCCGGAACCAATAGACCCACGGTATTCTCGCTCGGCTAGTTTCTCTCAAATCTAGCCTAAGCCTTTAATCATCAAAATGCATATAACATTCATGTAACAATACAAGTTTCTTGTTAAAATCAAAATTTCGGAGAATTGAGCATATACATACCTTGGCTCTTTTGTCCCCATAAGAAATATGATCACAAAGCAGCATCCAATTGTGATAGATGAATATGCAATCCAGCGATACTGCAGCGTTAAAGAGAAAGCATGCAATCAAGATTGAAACACACTTACTCCAATATAAACATAATGGAGAAGTCAACAGAAAGTATGAAACCTGGGTTTCGGTATTTTCTTTCGACCCAGCCTTAATAACACCGAATACTACTAAAGCAATCGCATATAAGCCAAGATTAGCAACCTGAAAAGCAAATCATTGTTAAATCACATAAAGAAGCATATTTGGTACCAAACCAAGATCAGGGAAAGAGCTTAACCATAGTAAACGCGTTACGACAGCTTGTTAAAGCTACTCTGCTTGTTGAGTTCAATGAAATGCAATTAACCATAGCCCTGACGAGTAATTAAGCAGCCACACAGTCACACACTTATACACGAGCAGAAAAAAAGGGATATGGCTAAAGGTGAAGTAAAAGAGATGAGAAAGATGAGATTACATATGGGAAACTTGAGTAGCAGCCCATCCTATGTTAAAGATAGCAGCAAACATGCTATAGGAAAAGGTTTCGAGCGTTAAAGAGTCGTTATGGAGGATCGAACAAGGCAGACAACCTCCGAAAACCGAGGAAAAAGAGATTGCAACCAGTATTGATCCCGCAGCATGCCAAATCTTGAAATGCCCAAACCTATCTATCTGCCAGACCAAATTGTTCTAACTCTAGTTAGTTTAACCCCCAAATCAGAAACAACAAGCTAAAGGCTGAATCAGAAACAGAGAAGTACGGTACCAATTCACCAGCGAAGATAGTAGCAAACCCATCAGCAACTTGGCCAGAGAGCATAACAATGGCTGCATCTCTACAGAAGGTAAAAAAAAAAAAAAAAAAAACTCGATTATGATTGAACTACTACAAATTCAGGGTCAGAATCACACGAAATTAAGATGAAAATTCACCGTGGGGAGAGACCAATTTGTGTCAAGAATAGGAGGAGGTAAGTGAACCAACAAGAAGCAGTAATGTCATTAAGCATATGTCCAACTCCATAGAAGAACACAGACCATCTTCCAATGGGTTTTGTGAATGGATCCTCCTCACTCTCTCCGGTCATTTTCTCAACCGCTTCGAAATTTCCCAGAGATTATATAGTGAGGAATTTTTAAACAAACCTGACCCGGAAAACCTTAGTAGTAAGACTATCAAACTCCTCAATAATATCGAATTCACATCAGAAACAAAAAGAGATGGGAATTGAGCTATCAAACCCTAAATTGGAAAAAAAAAAAAAAAAATAGGAACTTTCAGACCTAGAAAACAGAGGAAGGGGAAAATTTCAAACCCATGAACAAAAAAAAATTAAAGGAAGGAGCTGTCTCGTACCCGGAAACCCAGAATCAACTTCAAATCAAAACCCTTGTTTTATAAGAATCCTCAAAAGCAACAAATTTTCCCCCAAAGGAGGGGAAAAAATGGCGTAAAGAAGACAACTATAAACTGGTTTCATTTTGAAGTCTCTCTCCAATAACCCTAATACCTTTCCTCCAACGTCATTATGTGCTCACAAGTCACAGGACCTTTTCTTTTGGTTGAAATATAGAAAAAAAATATTATAAATCTTGGAAATTGAAAGTAAGTGATCAGACAGAGAAGGAGAAAGGATAGACTGGGAAAATCATGCGGTCATGTCGGTATTTAGTTATGGCTTTATGGCTGAATTTTGGAATTTTGCTTTTAAGGGATCAGTTAATGGATAGAATCTTGATAGCAATTTGTCAGAGATTCTTTTTAAAAAGTTGAGATCTTTTAAAAAGTTAAGATCTTTTTGCTGGCAACTGGAATCTATTATTTTCTCCCCCATAATTTCATCGGAAAAGGAAACAATTAAAAAACATAATTTTTAAGCTGTATCTGTGTCGCTCTCTCTCTCTTTTTCTTTATTTTTATTGCTTACACGAGAAGGCACGTTGCAGCAGCAGGCATTTAAACGCCACCGAAGAGACGAAAACTACACCAATTAAAAGTCTCGAAAATAAAAAAACGCTCGTCGCCTGAGAGATTCGAACTCTCGCGGGGAAACCCCATGTACTTAGCAGGCACACGCCTTAACCACTCGGCCAAAGCGACTTTTTGATAGATATGCGCGTCACAAACAATTTCTTTCTACATAACCTATCATCATATATCAAATATTAGACTACATCATACGAGAGATTACAATAAACAAATGTACGTATATAATTGACATTATATCTCACATTTGATATTTGACATAATATCAATACTTGGTGACTACAATCAAACGTTGATTGTTTGGATGTTACAATGACCAACTATCGAAATTTTACGTTTTAAAATCGCAACAACTACGAAACGAACAATAGAATATATTGTAACAATTGATTATTTGTTGTAGTCGCCAGCGGTTGTAAAAAAAAAATCGGTGATTCCCTTGATTCATCTAATGGAAATAAAGATGTTCTGTGAACTACAAGACCAATAGCACTCCCAATATCAAACTTATTGGGGAAAATAAAGGTCGCAAAGTAGTTCTCATTATCCAAAATGAACTATGTTGAATTCAAAACGATGTCGTTTTGACTCATTTTTTTTAATTCTTGTTTTGGTAAAAAAATAATGTCGTTTCATATGTGGCTTCCACGTCATCAAAATTTAACAACTTGTTAACACAGTTACGACAAATATAGTTGCGCATAACATTAAAAGTTAAGGTACTAAATTCAAATTGTTGTTTAGTCAGAATATGTTTCCGTATATCAATATAGTTTGTGTATGAATTCAATATATTTGACGGTATGAAAAAGCCTTCTTTCCACCCATATAATTTATAAAAAGCTAACAAAATTATTAATTTATCACTACATAGACGCACTACCAAACCATCCGAATAAAGCCAAGTAAAATGGTAGGCCCTTAAAAAAGGGCCTTGAAACCAATCATAAACCCATTATCAGTAGTACTCTCAAGTCTCAACCACAACCAACCACTAACATCGTTTCTCCTTTTTTTCTCATTTTCTCATTTTCTCATTTTCTCTATCACTCTCACAACCACCACCACCACTTCTCAATGTCGTCTTCCACCACATCAACCACCGTCCACGGCGAGCCTGAACGACGAACTTACTGGTGTCACGAATGCGACATGAGTCTATCCCTCCTCTCTTCTTCCGATTCCGATCCATCTCCTCTCTTATGTCCCCAATGCCGTCTCGATTTCCTCGAACGTATGGATCACGAATCTTCTTCTTCTACTCTCTTTGACGTAACCATCGGTGATTTCGAAGAAGAAGATGGAGAACACGAGGACGAAGAAGATTGGTGTTTCGTTGATCCAACTGTTAATTCCGATGATAATTTCCTCCTCGATAGTCCTTACCTTCACCGTCTTCTTCGTCGTCTCGCTTCCGATAACTCCGGATCGTCTTCTTCTTCCTCTTCTTCATCTTCTTCTTCTTCGTTATTGAAATCTTCAGATATCGATTCGATTCCTACGATTCAGATCTCGTCTTCTATGCTTTGTTCCACCGATGATTCAGATCCCGATCCAGATTCCGTTTTACTATGCGCCGTTTGCAAAGAGGATTTCGTCGTCGGAGAATCTGCTCGGAGATTGCCGTGTAGCCATATATATCACTCTGATTGCATCGTTCCCTGGCTCTCGGATCATAACTCGTGTCCGCTTTGCCGATTTGAGCTTCCTACGGCGGCGAAGGTTGAAATTGGTGGTTCAGAGGCTGAGATGAGGATCAGATTGTCGGATCTGGCTACGATTTCTGCTGATGGTGATGATGTGGAAGATGATTGGCTTGGAATTAGAAACGCGTTGAGAAGACTCGCTCGTCGTCATGAGCAGATGAGATTGGGAGTGGGAGAGATGGAGAGGAATTTGGCTCGGACTGTTTCAGGTCTTGGGATTGGTATAAGAAGAGAAGAGGTCGAAGGTGAGAGAAGCAACGCGGCGACGACGACGCCGCCATTGTAAGAACTTTTGCAGAGGTTTTAAAATTCAAAAAAAACGAGTGTGTTCTTGTGTTTTTTTTAAAAAAAATTCTCAGCTCTCTGATTATTTACAGATCGGCTTTTTAATCGATTCTTGATATTTGTCACAGAAACCAGAGTTGGTTTTTTTTTTTTTTGGGGTAATGTTCAATGGTTTTAGTCAAATCTTATCTCTTTGCTTCATGTATATCGATGCAATAATTGATGAAATAAACGTTACTGTAATGATTGTTATACTTACTAGAATACTTATTATTTTGTCGACGAGTTTATAATTAAATTTCAGATTACCGGAGTACTTTGTAGCTAAACCATCAACTACAAACACAAGATTCGGAGAGGCATGCAACAAAGAAACAAAAACAAGACATATTATTCAACAATGTAAAGAAGAAACCATTAATCTATCGACCATCCATGCCATCATGGAACTTCCTCAAATATACTTAACCATGATTTTAAGCTGAAATCTTTGATTCATTGTGCTTCTCAAAATAAATAGAAATATAAGAAACGCCCTAAATTAAAGTCAAGTTTTGAAGGACACCAAGCTCTCATAATGATATAAAACAGTCACAGAAGCAAGACAATGTAAATGCATCGCCTCCTTAAACTCGGAAATAGGTAGTCCTTCAATTGTGACACTTCTCATGCTAGTCGTCTTCAGATTGTAATAGAAAAGACAAAACGGATCAGACCATACTTTTGGAACAAGACAAATCTCACTGTTATAAAAGGTATCCTTGACTTTGAAGTCAATGTTGGCAGCAGATCTGGGCAAATGAAAAGTGTTCATAGACCATTCCTCTTTCTCAGCATCTTCCACAACCCACATTCGAAAACTACCCTGTCGAGGTTTCTCAACCACACCAATTTTACCTCTGTAGTTGATCAGAGTTTTACCCCCTTAACCAATGATCAGCATCAATCCAAAAATTATCACAATCCATTGGTAGAAGTTTGCTTGGTACATTGATCATGTTGAACGTTTCAAACCTAACATCGAAACTCACAATTATAGACTTATTATTCCGGGACTTGATGCCCCTCCTAGAGGCCCCGTAATACAGGGTTCCGTTCATATAGAGCCCCAAGGTATGAGCAAGATGAGGAAATGCAACACATGGAACCTCTCTCCAAGTTTCTTCTCTTCCCAATACCATAACCTTGTGCTCCAATCTACAAGGCAAATCATCAATGGCCTGTACTTTGTATTGATCTTCAACAGGATCGTACCCAAAAAAGGTACTTGCCTGCACAGATAAGTTTCTGGATAATTTTTGAATTTGATCCGGGGAAATATATGCAGCTCCCCCGTGCTGGGGTTACAAATCCCAACCTTTAGTTTACTTTCAAAGCAAAATAAGCCCTGAACCGCATTATAAACCTTTCGTCCAGGAATGTTGAGTAGGCTCAGATCTTTGTATGGTACAAAACATGAAGAAGAGGAAGATACGTATGGTTTAGGCGACGAGCCTAACAGAAGCTCTTTTCTGTTAACGCTCCCAAAATGAGGAGACGAGAAGGATCTGAGGAAGAAGCAATATTCGAGTGCCGTTTTTTGAAATCGTGGCTGGTGATGATAGAGAACCAAAGCTTGGAGACACATCGAAATTTCAATAAAGACTTCACAGGCAATCTTAAGAATGTATTAATCTGGAGATTAAGAGGAATGTAAATCGGTGTCATCGGCTAGATTGGTGTTGAAATTGGACATAATCTTTGTTTCTTCGACCGGAAGAAACAATATATAGGATTGAGGAGGATAAAAAGGGAAGGGATATAAATTGCAAAAGAGTAATGGAATAGTAAAGTCTTAAGAAAAAAATATCACAATTTTTTTTAGATTTTATTCAAAAACAAGTTTTAAAAAATCATCATCAATTTTTAACTAGAAATCTTTTTTTTAAACGGAATTAAAATAAAAGAACTTTACTTGTCAGAATGAAATTTAAATTATATACATATTATTGATTTAAAGTTGAAATTCTTCTTTGAAAATTTAATTTTATGTAGAAATCTATCTTAAAAATTAATTATTTATCAATATTGATTTAATACAATCATAATATTTCAATAGGGAGATTAAGTCAACAATCCCGCGTATCAACATTAATTCTTGACTCCAACAATGTCTTTTGTTCTTACAGAATATCTTATAGCTAACTCACCTACAAATGTCAAATTCCTTAAAACTTTTATATAATCGAAACACGAGAATGTCAAACTATGATCTATTTTAGGAATTGAATAGATACATTTGACCTTTAAATCGGTTGATGCAACATTCAAGTGGTGAACAAAAAAAAAAAAAAAACTCGATTGATGTAGGTATAATAATTCTTTTACTAGTTTGTATAACCAAATTGTCTGACCTCTCCATATGATTAGTGGCCACTGTTTTGGATAATTAATCTAATCAAAACCAAACAAAAAAGCCTTCCACGTGCGCTGTTGAATCACATATCACGTGCGACTAGTATCTGTCTTGTCTGTTAAGTTATTAGTAGGTCACATAGAATTTGTTTCTTTATGAGACAAATTAAATTTTTTGATATCAACCAAAGTCTCAAGTTACATATAATCCTCTATATATTATTTGGGAAGTACATTTATAAAATAAACATTATTAAACGTATATATTTACATCACTTTGCCATTACATCAAAGAACAAATTTTAATTTCTCATTAAAAATATTTTAGTCATTAGTTATTATGTGATCATTTAATTATTATATAAAAAGGTAATTAGTATATTAAAAAAATCATTTGTTGGTTTTAAAAATCGGAACTAACTTTAAAAAAATATTTATGTGGAACTAAGTTTAAAAATATTAACTTCAAAATATATTTATCTTTAAAATATAATCATATTTTAATATTTAAGTTATATTTATCTTTAAAATATAACTTTAAAAAATTGGAACTAAAAAAATCATTAATTATTATGTTAACTTAATAACAAATAATAATAATATTTACGAGATAATTTACTTGATAATAATATTTGTTTCAAATATGGAAATTATTTACGAGATAATTTACTTGATAATTATTGTTTATTTAAACAAAAACAAAAAAAAACAAATATTTTTCAATATATTCCAAAAATAAGAATTCCTTTATTTTAATTAAATCATAAATGCAAAAAATTTGGTAACCATAAAGATACATAATTTGTTAATATTCCGTAATTTTTGGATGTGGTAATCGGTATATGATTTCATATTTGTTATTATTCCATAAACTATTCGTTATTATTTGTTATTACTCCAAAAACTATTTCATATTATTCAAAAAATATGAATTCCTTTTTTAAATATTAATCATAAATGCACAAAATTTGGTAACTATAAAGTTGAAGAATTTGTTAATATACCATTATTATAGGAATACCATAGATTATCCAATAAAAAATACATAAAATAATTTCTTTTGTAGAATTAGTTTCAGAAGGTTACCGAATGCTGATAATATCCTAATATTTAACATATCCAAAATTTTTGATAATTATTCCTATATCCAAAAAATTTGGGAACCATAAAGTTGAAGAATTTGTTAATATTCCAAAAATTTTGGATGTATTAATCGGTATTTTATTTCATATTTGTTATTATTCGGATAACTATTTATTATTGTTTTTTATTATTCCAAAATCTATTTCATATTATTCCAAAAAATCGGAAAGGTATTATCCGGAATGGAATTCAGTTTGTAACTTTCACACTATTCCGATTTGAATTGATAATTATTGTTTCTTTAAACATAAAATAAAAAAAAATATTATCCACTCTTTCCGTAATTCAATTCTTTTTCCAGAATACCTTAACAGTATAATAATACTTATAAAGCTATAAACCTAACATAACTTCAAAATCGAGATTGATTTTAGTCATTAATTATTTTCTTATATTAATTATAAATTATATTAATATTAATTATGTTTTGTGATTTTACAAAAAAAAAATAGATTTGTTAATATTCTAAAAAAAATCAGATTTGTTAATAATCGGATATTGTGATTAACAAAAAAATCAGATTTGTTAATATTCCAAAAATAATTTGTTTATATTCCAAAAAGATTTGTTAATATTTCAAAAAAAATCAGATTTGTTAATATTTCAAAAAGGATTTGTTATTATTCCAAAAAAATCGGATTTGTTAATTGGATTTGTAAATAATCGGATATTGTGGTTGACAAAAAAATAGGATTTGTTAATATTTCAAAAAAATCAGATTTTGGAATGGAATATTCCAAATTTATATCCACCACCTAATATGATATCCTAAATCGGTTTATTGTAAACTCCTATAAATATTAGATTCAGTTTTGCAGAGCTGAGAAATAACACCCTCTTATTGTCCACATCTTCGTCATGGTGTCTAATTTATATTTGTATTTGGATGTTCACCTTTTTTTTGGTGCATCAACCCGAATTTATATATATTTTAATGATTCTAAATTTAGTTTTATTGTTTTAAACATTATTTGCACCTTTATAACCGTGCATATTATTAAATATAACTTATTAAGTTGTGTTGTTTTTTTTTCAGCGAAGATGCAAAAGTGTGGAAAAGATCGATGTCTTAAACAAGGTAGTTTTTTAATTTGTTTATATGTTTTGATTTTTCTATTTAGTGATTTATGGATATTTCTTGGGTTATTGTTTTTATTTTTTTTGTTTTTGTGGTTGTATAGATGATTTTAAGACTATCAAGCAAGGATTAGTTTTTCCCTTCAAAAATATCGATTCATCGTATTTATGTTTTTAATGTTTTAAAATTTGGTTTTATTCTATTAAACATTATTTTCACTTTTATAAGTGTCAATTTTGCAAGAGGTACCTCGAGTAAAATCCACATATTTTTTAAATCATAAATGTTTTAGATATATGAATTTTAATTGAATTATTTATTTATATCGTTTTTTTTGTTTTTTTTAAAAAAAAAATTGCAATAGATATCCTTTTATAATTATTTGGGGAGTACATTTATAAAAAAATGTAACGATCTTGCTTTTCATGTAACCATGATATAAAGAGGAGAAAAAAATTCGGGTTAATTATTTTAAGAAAATTTCAATCCGTGCTATTGCACGGGACAAATTCTAGTAAATAAGTAAAATGATGTTTACCGTAGACAATAAAGAATTACATATTCACCCTAAAAATTACCTAGAAGAATGTTTATGTATTTAACATCTCAACAAAAAAGAATGTTTATATATATATATATATATACGTACAACTAGAATAAACCCTGTTTCCAAAAGCCATGTAAAGATTAAATATGCCGACATTTAACAAATTCGCAAATAAAAGAAAGTCAAATTCGCATCCAAAAGTTAAGTCGACGAGCTAAAGTCAACCCCATATAGTCATAAAATAAAACATCGCTCACGCCATCTACTCGTATGTATCGTTTTTACTTATTCATATACCTAATTGATTTTTTAATATATCAGTTGGAAAATTAAAAACCATTTTATTCCGATAGCGTAAAAGAAACAGATCATTCTCTTGGATAATTACAGCTTATTTAAATCAAGTTGTTGTTATGTGTGTAATGGAGGGCAGGTCCATAGCTATTTTCGTCTTATATTTCTTATTATTTCATATTCAGTTTGTCCTTAACAAATGCTTCTTCTATTAATGTTTTTGACCAACTAACAATAATATTGTATTTAATTACATACTTTATTACCATATTCACATTTTGTTTTCGTGTATATATATAGAGACAGATAATCCACAACATATGCATATTATTTCTTGAAACAAAACGAGAAACTTCAATCCAACAACAACAACAACAAAAAACAAATCTTCTTTCCTTTTTCGTTTAAATGGTGAGAAATTCAATGAAGGCTGAGTACGATCTAGATCATCTTCCTCATCAAAGTTTTTACGGAGATTATTCAAAAACTTTGGTTCCCATGAACAAGAACTCCCAAATAATAACCAAGATCAAGCCTAAGATCCGTATCATCCATATATTTGCGCCTGAGATCATTAACACGGACGTCAAGAACTTCCGTACACTCGTCCAAAGTCTGACCGGCAAACCGGAGATCACCAAAACCGGTTCTAAGAAAACGATAACCAAAACAAATTTTCCGGCGCCACCGCCCCTGCCTCAAGAATCGAGCCAAGAACATACGGCGGAGCTGGTCAACAGAATAATAGGGAGCCACGTGGTGAAGGAAGAATGGGGATCAAGTTCGAACACCAACACTTACTTTGATTTAGAGGGTTTGATCGATCTTGATGAAGACGACAACATATTCTCAAGTCGATGGTTTGATCTTCAACAACAATAAATAACTCGGTCATACCTTACCCTAATATGTAGGCTTCTACTAATCGTGAGTCCTATATTGGTTTTGATGATTTGATCAATTCTTCCATATGGGACATAACAAGACATGGTTCGAGGCATATACCATGGTTGAGACGACGATCATCAATTCATCATGTAGGTAGGAACATATACATAACTTATATATATGTGTACACATGTTTGGATTTATTTTGGTGGCCTTTGATTTAATTTGGTAGACTGACTTCATTTGCCAAAAAAGAGTGTAGTGATGAGTTTAACCTGGTAGACTGATTTTGCCAAGAGAAAGTATGTTTGAGTTTTGATCTCCGATCATGTGAAAACTCTACCTAAAATTGGTGTAACACGTTGTACTCACGCGTGCGTGTAATCGTGTATTAATAATTCTTTGATGTATTTGTGATCGACTTTAGCGTTGCACTAGTTTATTATAAAAACGCGAGAATGATATTGTCATTGAATTTTTGTTTGTTTGTTCATAAGTCATAATTTATAGATGAATTCTATTAGACTGAATTAAAGAAACAGTAAAAGGATAAATGATTCTTACATGACTCTAAAAGAGTTTAGATTCTAATATATAAAATGAAAAAGTTTTGGTTTTAGTTAAAATTAGTTAAAGGTTTCACACAAACTTCGAGTACCAATTAAAACGATGTATTTATACAATGTTAAGAAAAGAAAAGCATATATTTTATCCTTTAGCATAGATATTAGAAGTTTGAGGGAAAATGTTAATACGTTAGTTGATTGATATGGTAACACGACTATAATGAGTTGTAATGGACTTATACGTAGCGCTGCCAAAATGATTTTGGATGTCATATTTTTCCCATCTCAATCATTGAAATATTAGTTTATTTTTGGATAACATAATGATCAATAGTGTCATATAATATGATATGATATGTAATGTTTTAGTAATAACTATAGCTACATTCATTATTGTTAATAGTTGTGTTACATCAGCTAACAGTATTTTTAAAGAATAGGAAAATTTACTAATGGAGAATGGAGAATGACGAATATCAAACCGCCCATTCGACCAAGATATTATAATAACGAAATATATATATTTTGGATTGTCCAACAAAATATATATAGTGTCATATACCTTGATAGAT
Source organism: Boechera divaricarpa (assembly GCA_026770425.1). Classification (NCBI taxonomy): domain Eukaryota; kingdom Viridiplantae; phylum Streptophyta; class Magnoliopsida; order Brassicales; family Brassicaceae; genus Boechera; species Boechera divaricarpa. Next base: position 28,895,654 of record CM049188.1, read on the forward strand.
TTTTAGATTGTCCAACAAAATAAAATTATGTTAATTAAACCAAAAATATACATTTTATACCCTTTGGATTTTACCAAGCAGCTACGTCTTTTAATCTAGTACAAGGAAAAGCTACATATATATATTTTTTTTTTCATGACCTCTTTTTAGGCTTTAGAATCGTTACGGCTGCTTCGAATCTTGCGAGTCACGGACTGAACCGTATATAACCCGATAGGTTTGGTTTCTACATTGTAATTAATTGGTTTATTATTCCGGTTTAATGGGAAATCCGTGTTTTGGTTTACTTCTCTGTTGTGTTTTGTAGTTTCTCCGATGAACACAGAGACGCTTGTTCATCACGTTGCAGATATATCTCAACATCTCTCGATTTCTCGCTGAACGTTGAAACTTTCGAATCTCCGGTAAATTTCTCTCCACGCTTTCTCGTTCCCTTATATCTCCTCTTTAGTTTGGCCAATCTCGTTTGCTTGGATACCTAAAGGATCAATGTTGGTTGTGAAAAACTGGTGTCAGGTGTGAGTTTTAAAGGATGGTGTTTTATCGCGGCGTATCAGCCATTTCAAGGCTTCGGTCTCGAGCCGTGAGTAGTTTAGCTTAACCCTTTTCGTGTGTTTTGTTTAATGTGAATGGATTGATGATCAGATCTGATATAAGCAGCTGCAACAATCTTCACTTAGCAACTCGGTCAGATGGCTCCAGATGCAGAGCTCTTCTGAATTGGTTAGTTTTTAGGTTCTTATGTTCTCGTGTAATGTTTGTTATCAAGCGTTTCAGTTTGAGAACCAAAAAATTGAAACTTTGAACTTCTAGATTTGGTCTTGATGTTGTTTAAATGATGGCAATGCAGGACTTGAAGTCGCAGATGCAAGAGATAATTCCGGAACAACAGGTTAGCTTCTATGTCTTTCATTGAACTTGCATATCTTTTGGTTCTAGTGATTGACATTGTTCCTAAGTTTAGGGCAGATTACATGCAGTGACGCTGTTCTCTCTGTTCTAGCTGTTATCTTTTCTCATACACAAATTCCAATTTCAGGATCGTTTGAAGAAACTGAAATCGGAACATGGAAAGGTTCCAGTGGGGAACATCACTGTTGATATGGTATGGATTCTAATAATCTTTGATTTGCTCTGTTTGATTATGAAGGCTTTCTCTTATAAAATATTGTACTCCTTTTTTATTTGGTATTTGTGAAGGTACTTGGTGGAATGAGAGGGATGACTGGATTACTCTGGGAAACCTCATTGCTTGATGCAGATGAGGTATGGATATACTTTTGTATATAAAGATAACTGTCTGGTCAGTATCTTCATTTTAAGCGTTATTGTAATGATCTTATCTTTTATAACAGGGAATACGCTTTAGGGGCATGTCGATTCCTGAATGCCAGAAAGTATTACCTTCAGCTCAAACTGGAGAAGAGCCTTTGCCTGAGGGTCTTTTGTGGCTTCTGTTAACTGGAAAGGTTGAATGATCTTAACATTTTAAAATGGTTACAGTAATGTACCATACGATTAAGTTTTTCTTTATATATGAATGATCCTAAAGTATAGTTTTCCCTCTTTTCGATATAGGTGCCAAGCAAAGAGCAAGTTAATGCTTTGTCAAAAGAATTGGCTCATCGTGCTGCTGTACCAGGTTTGTAGTTCACCTCTAGGCTCTGTTTGTTTTGTGATCTCAATTTAATCACTCATCAATACTTAGCAATATACAAGTTGATGGTAATTATAAACTGAATGTTATGATTGTTGCAAACATAACTCTAGGTTTATACTTAATTTTACATTGCAGATTATGTTTACAAAGCTATAGATGCTCTGCCTTCGACAGCTCATCCAATGACTCAATTTGCTAGCGGTGTTATGGCCCTTCAGGTGGATGGCTCTGTTCTTTACTAGTTTGATCTATGTATCTGTTAAAATTTTCAGGAGCATCTTATCTTGTTGAATTGTTATTCAGGTTCAAAGTGAGTTTCAGAAGGCATATGAGCAGGGTGATGTTCATAAGTCAAAGTATAAACTTTCAATAGCTCTAGTTTGTTTCTTGATTGCCTTATAGTAGCAGGCATCATAGAAACTGAGTTTTTTCTTTGCAGATACTGGGAGCCAACCTATGAGGATGCCCTAAACTTGATTGCTCGTGTCCCTGTTGTAGCTTCATACATTTATCGGAGGTAAACTTTTATGCCCTTTTCCAATGCCTTCTTCGGGACTTAGAACTTATTACTGTTCTTGAATTAACATTGCAGGATGTACAAGGATGGTAGCATCATTCCATTAGATGATTCTTTGGATTATGGTGCAAATTTTTCACACATGCTGGGATATGATAGTCCTCAGATGAAAGAGCTCATGAGGCTTTATGTCACTATCCACAGGTTTCTGCTGGTTCTCTTTATTTCAACATGTCTCAAAACATAATCAATAAGCTAAAGTTTTAAGGTGTATTATAATTTTCTTTTCTTTTACCATCTCTTTTTATAGCATGATCAAGGTTTTTTTTTTCTACTGTTGTTGTTTTAGTGATCATGAAGGTGGAAATGTTAGTGCTCACGCTGGTCACCTGGTATGTATTGCTACATGATCGTGCCATCAAGTGAATTATATTTTGGTCTTGATGTATGATAGTGTTCCACTTTTAGTTTGTACTCCAAATGTTTTGAATTTATAGACATTTCTGATGGTTCTATTTTTGGCTTATGATGTTTCTTCATTAAGGTTGGGAGTGCACTTTCGGATCCATATCTTTCATTTGCAGCTGCATTAAATGGTTTAGCTGGGCCACTCCATGGTTTGGCTAATCAGGTACCCATCTTATTTATCTCCTGAATGAATCTTCTATTGTTCAAAACTAAAAGTGTATATACCAGAGTTCCAAAAATGACTCTTATAAGCTGCTAAACGTATGATGTTCAACTGAGAATTTTGGAATCTTAGTCTATTTTTTCCATGGTCTTGTTGTAGGAAGTTTTGCTGTGGGTCAAATCAGTTGTCAAGGAATGTGGAGAAAATCTATCAAAGGAACAGCTAAAAGATTATGTCTGGAAAACGTTAAACAGTGGCAAGGTAAACAAAATTCTGCTCTGCTTAGCCTTTTGAAACTATTGTATAGCTAACATGCTCTGAAATGAAAGCTGAAAGAAAGAGACCGTTTGTTTCGCATGCTAATCATGACAGGCCATAACTTGAATCATTGTACAATTAATTAATAAAAGCTTGGGATTATGTTTTGAGGGTTTGCCTGTGAATGTTTCCAGGAAACTTAAATAAACATTTATCTTGCAGGTTGTTCCAGGATATGGCCATGGTGTTTTGCGTAAAACGGATCCAAGATATGTGTGCCAAAGAGAGTTTGCCTTGAAGCATCTACCTGATGATCCACTTTTTCAGCTGGTAACGTTTTTCCCCTTAATCTTTGGTCATGCTTTTAAATTTATACTGGCTCACAGATTATTCAACTCAATAGGTCTCAAAGCTTTATGAAGTGGTGCCTCCTATTCTAACCGAGCTGGGAAAGGTACTATTTACATCATCATTCATGTGCAACCAGATTTCTGATTTTCTCTGGTTTTATGGATCTTGAAATCGCTGTTACAGGTCAAGAACCCGTGGCCTAACGTTGATGCTCATAGCGGAGTGCTGCTGAACTATTATGGTCTAACCGAAGCAAGGTAGGAATTGCTTGTCTCATTTAAGTGTGACTAGGCTTGGACCTTCTTTTGCTGAATCTTGGTTATAATAGAGTAACATTTCTTTCAAATATAGATACTACACTGTGCTCTTTGGCGTCTCAAGGAGTCTCGGCATCTGCTCACAGGTACATACAGATACAGACATACATTCGCGCTATCAATTCTGTAATTCTCTTTTAATACAGTTCACACGATTCCATGGCAATAAACTCACACTCATCTTTATAATGCTGTTTTCTCTTTCTCGTTTCAGCTGATATGGGACCGGGCTCTTGGACTGCCACTTGAGCGGCCAAAGAGTGTAAACATGGACTGGCTCGATAACTTCATACGCTTGAACCGCTAAGCTAATCCCTGACTGTGGTTGGTCAAGGTTCTCTCTTTCATCAAACCAGCCTTCTTTTTCCATTTGATTGGGTAGCTTTTGGCACTTTTAGAAAAGAAACAAACGATTTTTTCGTCTAAATTATTTTCTTCAGAGTTTTCATTTTGGTTCTGCTGCAAAAATAATAATGTCATACAAGTGAAGAAACGGTCTTTCTCAAATTGAGACACCGTATTATTATTCCTCAACTTTAATTGACAAGTCAACCTAGTGGTTCAAGCCGTCCGTTGATTTGTTTTGATTGGTCTTCGATGAACATAAGAGGAGGAGAGGAGTTGCTGTGCTACGGCCGAGACTTGTTAGAAACCGAGAGAAGAGGTTTCTACGACAAGAAACAGACTGTTGGAACAAATCCTAGTCCTCCTCAAGACAAACATACAAATTACAATTCCAACGTAACTCAAGTTAAGTGATGGATTTGACTTGCTTAATCCGTACGGCATCCTTGGACAAGCAAAATCATGTCGAGAAAGGAACTTGACGCTTACGGCATCCTCTTCTCGAACCCAAGTCAAGTGACAGAGAGTCTTGACATGACCGTGCAGGGACGACTAGACACCTACTAAAAGCAATAAGAGATTCTTGGTTCAAAAATATGAGTTTCATATTAGCTTCAGGACTTGATTCGTCATCGTCTGCGCTGGAGTCAATCTTTCCGCGTTTTCTGGGCTTGACCCGTCTCGCCATGCAAGGGTTGGTCACGACTCACGAGTATCTCATTCTTCTAAAGTTTATCAAAAATAATCTCCTTTCATTTATCTTTTGCGTGTGAATGTGAACTATAAAGTATTTGATTTACTTAATGATGGGTTTAACTTAAAAAAAAGTTTTAAATCATGTCATCAAACCCATCAAGACCTGTCTGTAACTCTTTATCACACAAACGTTCGTGTATTTACTAAATGCGAAGTCATACACCATTTTGTAATATTTTACTATTATTTGGGTCCAATCTCCCTCCAATAAAGGCCCATATACACCTCCTCATAATTCCAAGCCCATATCTACTTGAAGTGGATAAAATTGCATGCCCAACCTCACATTTACAAAACATCGATATAAAACGAACATTCCATTTCCAGTAACCCATGTAGGGCATTCCTGTAAATATTTATACCTTCCCTCCCCTCCTACGCAGCGGTTGTTGCACACGAAGCGAGGTTGGGTTGACCCGACCCGTAAATATATATAAACACACAAAATGGGTAAAGCAAAGGTGAGAAATCTTGTACGTAGGTCTATATCATTTCCATATGAAGTGGAGAAATATATAGCTTACAAAGACCTAAAAATTAATCATATTGTTTTCATATATAAAAAAAGGCTTCAAAATACGAATCAAAGGTGATAAGAAAGGAAAAAAAACACCAAATTTAATTAAAATAAAAAATAAAAAAATTAAATCCCTAAAAACTGCGAGCGAGCGAGCGTGTTGTTATGAAGGAGGAAGAAGAAGAACAAGAAACAGTGATATCGAACGGCATGAACGACGAGGACGATACTAACAATATTAACAGTTGCAGTGAATTTGATAACAATCGTATCGGAGACGGAGACGGAGACGATAATCTCAATCAGATCAGTCAAGTATGGGGAACGTGGGAGGAGTTGGTGTTAACATGCGCCGTTAAGCGTCATGCTTTTACCGATTGGGACTCCGTCGCTAAGGAGGTTGAGGCTCGTTCCCGGAGTTCTCTCATCGCCTCCGCCGTCAATTGCAAGCTTAAGTATCAAGATCTCAAACGTAGGTTCCAAGATTCCGTCGACGGTGGAGAAGGAAACAGCGAAGCGGCGGGGGCGGCGGAGGATGAAGTCGGTGAAATCCCTTGGCTCGAGCAGTTACGGAGTCTTCATGTTGCAGAGCTCCGGCGAGAGGTTCAACGATGTGACGACTCGATACTGTACGGAGAAGTCTCTATTTCTCCGCCGCTGGATCTGAGTTTTTTAGTTTTTTAGTTTTTTTTTTTAATATTCATTTTTGAATTTTTTGTTGTTGTTGATTAGGTCGCTTCAGTTAAAAGTTAAGAAATTAGAGGAGGAGAAAGACGGAGATGATGGAGACAATACACCAGATCTGGGGAACAGGAACGATGAAACTAAACCGGCGAAGCTTAACCGGGAAACGACGGAGTCTGACCGGGATGACAATAGGTCGATGAACGAGTCGAACTCGACAGCCTCCGTTGATAAAATCGCCGATCACGACCGAGATAAAATGGTCCTGGCTTATCCAGATCCCGATCCTGTTTATAAGGCGGCGGCGCCGGAGGACGAAGAAAGAACGGTTAGTAAAAGATCGGAAATGAGTAACTCGGGCGAGTTGGATGAATCGGGAACGTCCACTGGTCCTGGAAAGAGGAAAGGACAGAAATACAGAAGCGGCGGAGGTGGCGGTGATATCAAATCGGCCGGCTATAAATCACAGCCGTTGATAGATATCATTAAGCTGATTCGGTCTCATCCTCGTGGTTCCGTGTTCGAATCCCGTCTTAGGAGCCAGGTAAGCATTTTCCTTATTTTTCCTCGATTTCTTTTTTTGGTAGTTAATATTAGAATTAACACAAAATTACACATTTTATCTTGTTCCCAACGTATTTTTGTCGTCGTTTTCCAACATTATGTTATTTAATTTGCAACATGCGTAATATCTATAAAACCTTTATTTTTATTTTTTTCACAACAATTAATCAGAAAATTTTCACATTAAATGTTATATATTGCATTCTATTAATATAATATTGTTTTCTTAATAAGACTTAATAGAGTATTTAGAAGATAATATTACTCTAAAAGAAGTCTCTATATTATATAGTTGGGCATACATTCAGGCCTATAGATAGTCAACCTAATGTGTTTTTTTTAACCCCAAAAATATATGTTTCTTTCAGAACTTATTAACTATATCTCGCCAAATAAATGCAAAACTTATTTTGTTTAAGAATGATTGGCTATGCAACTTTATTTTATATCCAACTAAAAGAAGTCTCTATATTATATAGATTAAAACTCTCATTATATCTTTATTTTATTAATGGTAGATTTGTTGTTTTTTTTTTTTTTCTCTTCTTCTTCTTCCCCTTGAGAATTTTCAAGGACAACCAATGAAAATATGAGAAATTATCCACACATTGTCCAATTTGGTGGTTACCACTCCGATTATATATTTTTCTTTTGATAAGAGCTTTCACTTTTTTTCGATCATCACCTTTTCCATTTTTCTAGTTACGCTTTATTGATTCTTATTGGTATAGTATGAAATAATTCTTCATATGGTAGCAAATATCTCTATATATATCGTATCGATGTTTTTGTTTGTGTTTGATCTTTAAATTTCAGATCCATATCCGATTTTATGTATGGGATCCCTTATTTTGACGTTATTCTTGTTACAAACACTGAAAATTTTCGTCGAACAGAAATTTGTTATTGTTTCCGTTCACCCATTTACCATTTGGTCACAAACCTTGGACACCTGGCAGCTTCCCGTTGAAGCATGGCTTTGTCGTGCCTTTGAAGATATGGTCAACTTATTGACTTTTCAGCCGCCTTTGAGCCAACAGTTTTGGGCTTTAGTTGGGCTTCTAGAAACCCATTACGTAAGACGTTTTTGTTGTCTCATACTTTCATCTCTGTTATCTCGCAGGAGACAAAGGATTACAAGAGGTTGATAAGGCAGCATTTGGACATCAAGACAATAGAGAAGAAGATGGAGAAAGGATCTTATGTTTCTTCAAGTCTCTCTTTTTACAGAGACCTTAAGCTTCTCTTCACAAACGCCATTGTCTTCTTTCCTCCATCTTCCTCCGAATCCATGGCTGCACAAGAGCTAAGATCCCTCGTCTCTAACGAAATAAATAAACGAACCGGAAATTTGGGTCACGGTGTCATCAAATCAGAGGCTGGATCGTCGGTCTCTAGACAAAAATCATCTGTTCTTCCTCTGGTTGCTTGTAAGAAGAACAGTTCTTCTTCGAAAAAGACGTCTCCTTCTTCAAGCTTCAAACAAAAAGATGAGAAGAAATCTCAGGAAGTTTCAGAGGAGAAGACTGTGACAACTTTTGCTAGTGCAAGAAGCTCGAGGAGAACGAATAAAGTGATCGCTGTTGTTGCTAAAGATACTAAAATGGGAAGAGCCAAGAATAATAATAAGAAACAGAAGGATATGAAAACAGATTCATCGAGCGATGATGATGATGATGATGAGAAGGAAGAGACTCCTAAAACAGAGAAGAAGACAGTAGCGATACCATCGGATAAGAAGAAGAGTGTGGCGGATTTCTTGAAGAGAATAAAAAAGAACTCTCCACAGAAAGGAAAAGAAACAACAAGTAAAAATCAGAAGAAGAGTGATGGAAACATTAAGAAAGAAAACGATTATCAGAAGAAGAGCGATGGAAACGTTAAGAAAGAGAACAGTATAGCGAAACCAAGGGAATTGAGGAGTAACAGTACGGGTAAAAAGAAGGCTGAAGTAGAGAATAATAATAGTAAGAGTTCATCGAAACGAAAACAACCAAAAGAAACAGCAGAGGCTACAGGAAAACGAGGTAGGGAATCAGGAAAAGACAGTAAACAGCCAAAGAAAAGAAGCAGAAGATGAAACCGAATTCGTCTGTGGTTAGGTATTTTGTACATTTGATGTGCCAGAAGTATTCATCATTCCTCTTCATTAACATCAGTGTTTTGGAGGGAATCATAGGTCTTGTTAGGTTTTTATTCTCATAGTTACCAGTTTAGTTTTTATTTAACCTGTGGTTTCCATGTTAGAGGGTATAATGGTTAGTTATACCCATGGTGTTGTCTTCATTTATTTGTTTGATTCCAAATACCAGGTTCATAAAACCTGAAACCCGGTTTAGACTTAGGATTTAAAAATCTCAAAAACCTTCAAAGTTCAAAATACAGAGCACTTATTCACTTAAGGCCCATAAAGGTCACTATTTATAATTGTTTGTGCCCTTTTTCCAATATGGCCCCTAAAAAGTTTGGGCCAGAGCTCATCTTTTGCCAGAGAATATCTACAATCAAATGCAAATGCTCAATTAGACTTTGACTATGGACTTTAACAGTGCTTTTTAGTTGCTTAAGACCACACAAGGATATACTTTCAGTGATATTAGTTAATAATTGTTAGCTTCAAAGAGCTAATATTATTTAGCAACTTGAATTCTCTCACCAAAAAGACTATCATCTTGATGTAGCGTAGAAAATATGTTAGGACTATAGTTTAATTTGTTGACATTATCAACGTTCTGCTGCATTACATTTCAGTAACACTTGTGATTCAGGAAAGTATTAATTTTTGATATGAGAAGTTTTGTTTGTGTTTTCTTTTTATATGCTCACATAGAAATAGTATCAAATTGAAGATTCTTCTTCTTTGAGTAGAGATATATAGTTACCTTCGTAATTAGGACATTCTTTTATAATAGTGTTCCTCACTAGCCCTCTTCATTTTTGTAGACCAATGTTGAAGATTGTTTCTCTTTGTTGACAATTTTGTCCATTACCTTGCCTGTTATAAGTCATAACCATATCGATGGATTAGAGACATATTGGGTGAAGCAAGTGACTGGTTTGAGGTTGTGCTTCTTAAGAACAGTTTGATCAGTATTGCGCATGTATATTAACCTGATTGCATTACAGTATGTACTTTGGTTTGTTCCCACTCCCTAATAACAGCAATTAACCCGAGAATTAAGTTATTTTTCAAAGCCGGATACTAATTTATCAGAACTTGAAAAACATGTCGAAAATAACCTCTTCCACAAAAACGAAATAAGCAGGAAAAATTCCACGTACAAAGTTGGATTCCACTTCTGGGCGGTCCAAAAAGACTACATGTTTTCATTTTTTCTTTTTTGATAAAGGGTTTACTAAAAGTTTTGGGGAATTTAAAGATTGCATGTCTTTTTTTTTTATTTAAAGATTGCATGTTAAATGTTCAAATATGTATAACCGCCAACAAATTTTATTATTATTAGGTAAAATCCAAATGTTTTGGGGAATTTCGTGATATATCCCATTTTATTGGACATCCTCACGAAATATAGCAACTTCTGTGGGGTTTCTTGGAATACGACAAAATTGGCAGTGTTCAAAGTTGCTCCACGGACTAAGTACCACTTTCCTTGACTGTTTCGAGTTTACTATTTTTTTTTTCTTTGGTTTAAAGGATTAATAGTATCAAACAAAAGATTACAAAGTAATGAAATACATTAAGAAATAGAGTTAATAGAAAAACAAATACAATAAAATATGATACATAATAAGCAGAGAAATTAGATTAGAACTCATAAAAGTAGAGACAACGGGTGAGAAGTTTGGAGATAATTTTGATACCTCAGCAATTTTGAATTTACTATTCAACACACAATATAATGCTTAATCCATTTTATGCTTGGCTTTATCTTTTTTTTTTTCCGATCCAAGATGATGTGCTATTTTTTATGCACATTATTTAAACAAATGAATTCGCATTGTAATATATTAATTTACGAAATTAGCAATCTAATGACCAAGAGGGCAAATGTAAAATGGTTGATGCGACATAATATATCTTTCATATATTATGAATAAATATATACATTGTCAGAAAAATCTGTATATATATATATATATATATATATTTTTGATAACTCAGGTAATCCGGCCGAAACCGACTAATCCTGGAGTCCGGAGAAACTATGTGAATGTCCCGGTGGCCAAATGGGATAAATGTTGTAATTCCGCTTTCGTGGGAAATCAATCTCTGGTTTAAACCAACAGGACGACTCTCACCAATAAAAGAAAATCACCCAACCGATATATATATGTTCACATATCACGATCTTTTGTTATTTTGATGTATTGTTAGAGAAATCGGTAGCGCTCTTTATATTAAATAAGAATCGATATAGTTCGTTTTTTGAAATACCAACAATCTTTCAAAATATTTCTCAAAAGCAAGGCCGGCTTAACTATAAGGGCGAGCAGTGCGATCGTCCTAGGTATATAAATAAAAGAGTCTAAACGTAGAGATCGAAAAAATAATATTTTGCTTATGTTTTGCTTTTTGATAAACAAAATTATTTTTGTCGAAAAAACATTATTTTTTATTTTTGATATTTCAGGGACCTATTTTTTAAATTTATCCAGAACCTATAAAATGTTTGAGCCGACTCTGCTCAAAAATTCTGCTAACTATTTCAAAATACCATATAACACAAAATCTATAAATTAAATCTAATATCATATACAAATTTCTCTTATCAGAATTGGAAAATATCCGTGCTAATGAGCCGCCTGATGTTTATCATTATAAATTTCAGTCGTTATTAATTTCTTCGTAATTTCCTTTAAAATTTATCGGTCAATTCACTAATAATAACTTGATATATATATATGCTCCAAACTTCATTTATCGTTTTCTCTATGAGTTCTTCCTAACCCTGCATGCGTAAGCAATGAGAACAACAATCAAAGTGAGTTATTTGTTTATTTTTATACATATACCCTATAATTTATAATTTATATATATATATATATAACTTTTCTATACGCCCGTTAATTTAACCTACCCTGCATGCTTAAGCAATGAGATTATGAGAACAACAAATGAGTTATTTGTTTTTTTGCTAAATTAAGATCTATTTATATATATATAGATACACAATAGCTTTTTTATCCGACCGTTCTAAAATGTTATAATTGTTTTTTTTTCAGAAAAATTGCAGGCCCCTTTTTCCGAGATAATTACGTGGCCTTATAACAAAATAAAATAAAATTACATGCCCTTTATGTTAATTTATTAAGGATATCATATAGTGTATAATCATCATCAACGTACGTCCTAGTGATGATTCCAGTTTGATATATATAACTAATCGTAGGAGTTAATATATACATAGTTGTACTAATTAAAAAAGGTTCGGACAAATTTGAAACGAAAGAGTGCATACTTTTCCATTTTCCACCTCGTAGAGTTTGGGGAATTAGGCCACGTGATGAAAGTCCTCGTTAGTTACGATTTAATAGAGAGATGGTGAAAGGATTAATCATTTTTTTTTTTTTTTCTGGTTGCAGCGTTTACATTAATCATAACTATATCAATAAGTCAATATATTGACTTATCTTCGTATAAAGTCCAAGTCTCCTCACCTTTTTGACATAAATAATTTAGAGACTCAGGTTAACAGAAAAACTAATTTCTAAACGTAATTAGTCTTGTATAGAAAGCTGTTTAATTTTTCAATCCTTGAATGAATAACAAATTTAGAGTATTATGATAAACGACTGGGCATGGCCGATAAAGCACATGTTCACATGAATGATACATTGATACAGCCAGAACCCTTTGTTTCTACGTACGTAGGCATGTCGCGTAATTTGTCTTCAAACCGAATGAGAGATAGAACGCATTTCAATACTATATTGTATATTTACCCAAAATAATAATGGGACAAAACACAAAAGATATATTAGCAAAAATGTGAGTTGCCATAAAAAGGGTGAAAAAGATTAATTATTTACCACCATTACGTGCATAGCATAACTGCGAATGTTATTCACTAGGATTCCTTTGTAATATCGTTCTCACTTCTCAATAATTAATGGAAGCATCTCAGATGGTAAAAAAAGAATTAAATGTAAGAGCACTTATATTGTTATGCACAAAACCTTTGCATGTTTTTTTTTCTTCTTAAATTAACATGTAAAACGAATGATTTCTGTTAAAATTATTAGATGAAAATTGTTACTTTCGATCAGAACAAACATCGGATGGCAAATCACAATATTTTTGTTCGGAAAATTATCATTCTTAAATATTTTAAAATAATTTCTTTGAAATCAGTATGAACAGTCTGAAAAAGTCTACAAATTAAAATCAAAATTTTATTTGTTTAAAGTTTATAATTTAAATCACGAAACCAAAAATTAATCCATATCACATTTAGTTACTTTGATAATCAGATTTTTTTAACTGTGCATAGCTTCCATATCTTATTCTTCAACGGGTTCAAAATAAAAAATAGAAATATATCAAATACCCCATCATAAAAATTTTATATATCTATATATATATATACATATATAAATATCAATAAATCAAACAAATCAGAAAATATGTTTAGTATTATCATACTTATGTGGACTGGTAATTGCAACTCTGAAGTTTAAGATAAAAAAGATTGTCATTTTTTAAATTAGATTGGTCAAAACTGGAAATCAACATTAATTTAGAAAATATCACTCTAGCAAAGGGATCTCGCCGGCGCTGTACATTAATGGTATTAGTCTCTGTTTTATTTTTGAGTCAACATATAGGAGCAACCTAGTTGGTTCAACATCACACAGCGGAAGACCACAAAAGCGACTATTATTAGTTTATTTCATTCTTTTAACGTTGTTGCAAGCAGATTATTTGACCAAAAAAGAGAGGAAGATATCAACGATCAGGATACGTAGTTGGTCTTAGATTTTTTTTTTTTTTTTTTTGTCACCGTAGTTGGTCTTAGATGATGTATGAATTTTCTACGTTACTTCGCATAATTAAATCCCTTTGCCTGCCTATATATACCTTCACATATCTCATCACTTCTCTCACAACTCAACAATCTCCACATTCTTTAGTTGAGAAAGAATATTAGATTTATTCGTTTATTTATTTTGCAAGAAGAAAAAAAAACAAATAATTCATTTCATTCTTTCATATTTGAAAAATTAATCAGCTACATTCGACATTACCTAAAAACCACTAATTAATATCTTCAAATTGGTACAATTTTTTCTTTCTCTTATATATTAAAGTTATGTTATAATGATTTTATTTCTCTTAAGATCAATTGGCTTATAATCTTGTGTATATGTTTATGCAGATTTAATTAGAGGGTTTCTCCAAAAGACAAAAGCTTATAAATCCTTTACAAGAATGACGCAGTAAGTAATCAAACTTCAATAAAACAACAACCCTCTGCAAAAACGTTATCCTTAGAAAAAACATTTTCTGATAATTTTGTGTGTTTGATTTATATTAACAGAAGGAAGAACATTTATTCAAAGAAAAACTCGTTCGGCCGATCTGATTTTCCGGAGGGTTTTCTCTTTGGCACGGCCTCATCGGCTTACCAATATGAAGGAGCCATAAACGAAGCTCCTCGAGGAGAGAGTGTTTGGGACACCTTTGTTCGCAAATATCCAGGTTTGTATATATGTGAAAACTTACTTTTTGTAATATTTACGTTTATATTTATATGTTGTTCCTCAAATAAAATATCATCAAACTAACTTTAACGAAATGAAAATTTTGCAGAGAGAAATTGCTACTCAAACGCAGATCAAGCAATCGAGTTCTATAACCATTACAAGGAAGATATCCAGAGAATGAAGGATATTAACATGGATGCTTTCAGATTCTCTATCTCTTGGCCTCGGATTTTTCCTCGTAAGTTCTTAACTCATGATAAATAGACCACTATTTTCTTGATTAAACATATTAATCAGTGATCTTTCAAACATTTCAATAGATTTAATCCTTGGTTTTGTTCATATTCCCAAAAATATAGTTGGAAAGAAAAGCAAAGGAGTGAACAAAGAAGGAATCAAATTCTATAATGATCTCATCGACGAACTTCTCGCTAACGGTAGTTAACTAATCTATCTTACATATAGAACCTAATCTTATATATCGATTGACATATATATTCTAATATGTTATATATATGTGTATGAACAGGAATTACACCTCTCGCTACTTTATTTCATTGGGATACTCCTCAAGCACTTGAAGATGAATACAATGGATTCCTAAGCGAGAAAGCTGTGTAAGTGATTTTTAACAATCAATATATTAGTTTCTGACTCTATTTTTTCGGATCAATGAATCTAACATAAGCATGCATAAAAATAAACCATCTTGCAGTGATGACTTCAAAGATTTTGCGGCTTTATGTTTCGAAGAATTTGGCGACCGTGTGAAATTGTGGGTCACACTAAACGAACCATGGGTCTATAGTATTGGTGGTTATGACACGGGAAGAAAAGCTCCCGGACGTGCCTCCAAATACATGAACGAAGCAGCGGTTGCTGGAGAATCTGGCCTCGAGGTTTACACTGTTAGTCACAATCTACTTCTGGCTCACGCCGAAGCCGTTGAAGTCTTCAGGAACAATCCAAAAGTACGGACACAAAATAGTTGATTTCGTTTTGATAAGCACTCTAAGTCTTTGAGGACATATTTATTGATAACGTTTTTGTTTGAATCACAGTGTAAAGATGGCAAGATCGGTATCGCTCATTGTCCTGTATGGTTTGAGCCTTATGACTCGAACAACCCTGATGATAAAGAAGCATGTGACCGAGCAATGGAGTTTATGTTTGGCTGGTGAGTGGTTTAATTTATTTCTTGATAATATATAACCAAAATCACTTATGTTTTGTTGAGTTTTTAATAATTCTTTGGGTTTATATTTAAATGAACAGGCACATGGATCCTACGGTGTACGGAGATTACCCTGAAGTCATGAAAAAATCGATCGGAAATAGACTACCATCATTTACTGCAGCCCAATCCAAGAAACTTAGAGGATCTTTTGACTTCGTTGGAGTGAATTATTACAGTGCTTTCTACGTCAAAAGTATTGCTGATGTGAACCATGACACGCCCAATTGGAGATCAGACGCACGCATCGAATGGAGAAGTAAGTGGAATTTCATATAATATTTACTCATGTCATATTAGGGTTTCTATTCATTTCTTAGCTCCAAACTTTTTGGTACCGGTTTCTTTTCTCAATAGTTTTCAATTTCTATTGGTACAGAACAAAACAAAGCAGGACAGACATTGGGTGTAAGAGGTGGTTCAGAATGGGACTTTCTATACCCACAAGGACTTAGAAAGTTTCTAAATTATGCCAAGAATAAATATGAAAGCCCGAAGTTTATGATCACTGAAAACGGTAATAATTCTATCATAAGGTCTTCCAAAAAAGTCTTACTCAATTTTAAATGGGATAAAGTTTACTAACTTTTTTTTGTTAAAATTATTCAGGACACTGTGATATAGATTACGAGAAAAAACCGAAACTTTCTAACTTGATGGATCTCCAAAGGACAGAGTACCACAAGAAACATCTCCAAAGCATCCAACAAGCCATCCAGTACGTGTATTCTCTAAACGAAAATATTTCATTCAGTTTCTTGGCTCACAAGAAACTGTATTGTGTTGAAGCCCTAATTAGTTTCTTACTGACGATGATAATTGTTTTGTTGCTCAGGGAGGATGGAGTTAAAGTTGAAGGATACTTTGCATGGTCGTTATTAGACAACTGTGAATGGAACGCCGGTTATGGAGTCCGATACGGACTGTTCTACGTCGATTACAGCAACGGACTAAAACGTTTTCCGAAAATGTCAGCGATGTGGTTCAAAGAATTCTTGAAGAGAGAAGAAGAAATTGAAGATTCAGAGGAAGAAGAGTACGTGTTGAAATCTGCAATGAACAAGAAGAGATTCTTATTAGCAACTGGTTCAGCTTCATGCTTCATTCCTAAGATGTCTGAATCTTCTAAAGCCCTCGAACTACTTTTCTAGATTTTTTTTTTTCCTTTTTAAACTTGATTTGTCAAAAAGCTTTGAAGCAAAGCAAAGTATCTTCAATAAAGAGGGCTTAAGGGTTCTTTGCGGCTTTATACTTTCTTCCACTGTTGGTCTCCTTTGTTCACTAACAATTCTTGGATTCAAATCAATTAAAATAACAAATAAGGATTAAATGTATCAAACGGAAAAAAAAAAAAAAAATGTTCAAATTATGCGTTCGCTGGTACTGGTTTATGAAAGACATCGTGGTGTGCAAACTTTCTTGTGATCATAAATTGATTCATGACAGCTGTATGATGAGAAATTGTAACACCCGTATCCCAAGTCGGATCCTTGAAATAAAAGTTATTACATTTCTTGCGGTGCAAGTTGTTACTTGATGGCGCAACAGTCTTGCACCTTGTCGTAATTGTTCCTGAGAGAATAAAAATAATGTGATATGGATAATATCGAGCTCGATTAACGGTCAAATGGGCGGTGTTTGGGTTGAAGTGATCAATGATTGATCATTGAGAAGTAATCCCGAGCGGTTTGGTTTAATTAGGATTAAGCAGTAATTCCGGGATTTGACGGGAGTGAGAGAAATATTTTGAGACGGAAGGTGTCTCAAATATTTCGGGATATTGAACGGAATTACTAAACCGCGGGAATTAAATTTAATCGGGATTAAATGTGGCGGTTTAGAGAATTCGGTTTGGTTTAATGGAATTAAACCAACATATACATACACATATATGTATGTAAAATATCTTCCTCTCCTTCTATATTATTCTTGAAGCTTCTCTTCTCTTCATTTGGTACAAGAAAAATCGAGACTGAGAGAGAGAGAGAAGAGGAGAGAAAGGGAGAAGAAAAGAGAGACAAAGAAAGAAAGGAGAGAAGGAGGAGAGGAAGAGAAGTAAACTTGGTGCAAAAACAGAGTTTTTGGGTGAACTTGGGAGCTCGGTCGGGGTATCAAACGAGCAAGGTTTGAGCTGAGATTTGGTGGGTAAGTTCTTCCATCTCTTATGTAGTTGTCTACCAAATTTCGTCAAGAAATGTTGAGTAGTTTAGGAGATACGAATTTTCTCCCTAGACTGCCCTGTTTTTGGTCTGTAGCGACGGACTGAGTTTGATGGAGTGTTTGGACACTCTAATCTTGTTAGTTTTGGCTGAAATTTGGTAGATAGGTTGTTGAAAGGCTTATCTTGAGTTCCACCGGAGGAAATTTCGAGATTCGATCTAGGGCAAGAGATATGGTTGAGTGATTAAAGCTCTGTTTTTGGAGAAAGGAATCCGGTTTGGGGGTTTGGATAATCCGAGTTTGAGATATTGTTATCACCTCTTGAGAAGTGTTTTGGTGATCTTTTGTTAGGGATTGGTGCTATCTTGGTGTTGGCTAAGTAAGAGCCAAGAAGAAGTAAGCTTAGGACTTGGAAACCGTCAAAGGAGTGTTCTTCGTTTCAACCGTATTCGAGGTGAGTGCGTGACCGTGGTTGCACCACGTGGTTATTGAATTATCGTGATTGTCTTGTGTGTGTTAGGACTTGATCATATGAGTGTGCTTTATGGCTCGTCCATGTTGATGTGTTGTTATGTGATGGAGCTCTATCAATTGCTTGTTTGATTGTTGCTTGTGTTGTATGCGATTTCGGTAAGTCTTTAATCATGTGTGTATAACCGTGAGACGGGAGGACCGCCTCACTAAGCATTATCAATGCTTACGCACCTCTTTTGGTGCAGGTAAAGAGAAAGTCTAGGTCGCGGAGCTCGTGGAACCAAGGCCGAGGAGAAGAGATGATCTCGGGGTAGAAGGTTTTTGGTTTGGTTCCTTGTGTTCTTGTGTTTGGGGAACTTGATAGTGTGCTCAAGTGGTTTATGTAAGATCTTTTTGAATGCAAGGAATGGTTGTGTTTTTGTGATGTATTTGAATTGCCTGATGTTGTTGTGGGTTACAGGACAGGGGTAGGGATCGACCGATCCAGATAGGATCGATCGATCCTATGGGGTCGATATGGTCCAGATAGTCTGTGAGTCGTTCTTAAGATTCGGGATCGATCGATCCTGGCAAGATCGATCGATCCTGGGGGGTCGTTTTTGGCCAGTAGTTTCTAGTCTTTTTAAAAGGGGTCGAGAACGACCGATCCGGAGAGGGATCGATCGATCCTGGGTATGATCGATCGATCCATGTTCTGAAACCTAATTGTTTATTTTAAGTTGGATGTTTAGTACTTGGCTCGGACACCAAGAAAAAGGGTTTTACACGAATGGTTTTCAACCGTTTTAAGAAAATTTTTAAAAAATCCCAGGTTTTTATGCTTTCCGCGCGTTTTCCGTTTTTGTACTCGGGATGGGGCGTGTCAATTTGGTATCAGAGCCTTAGCGATTCTAGGACTTGTTGGAGTCATGTTTGCTTGCTTGCGATTGTTTGACTTGATTCCATGATTGAATGATGTTATTCATGATTGCATATGTGTGATTGTTGATATGTGGTTATGTGATTGCTTTGGGTTTGGGTTAGAGATCATCCTCTTCGGCCAAGTAAAAGGTTCCACGGTAAGACTTCTTTCTTGTTCCGTTTTGTTAAGTTTTGGGGTATTGAATGTTTGATTGCTTGTGAAGATGTCAAGAAGTGGAAGTGATAGAGGAGGAGTGGCGCGGGAGCCGGCTGAGCCAATAGAACAAGCGGACCCCCGGGGTGAAGACCAAGTGTTGGTCGAGGATGTTGCTGAGGCAGGAGATGGTGGAGCTGCAAAGGATGCGGCTCAAGCGGCTGAAGGAGAGCCGTGAGTACAAGGTCAGCAACAAGAGGGTCCGAATCAAATGGAGCAGGTGTTGGGCTTGTTGGCTCAGATTCTCGATAGACTACCAAGGCCGGTAGTCGCACTAACTCCCGAAGCGCCATCTGAAGTGAGTGAGCCGCCGAGAATGGTAAACCCCGAGTATAGGGTGGCTAACTCAAAGACTCAAGCCAAGAAGTCTCTTAGCCCGGAAAAGGGTGGCAGGCTAGGAAGGGGTCAGAAAAGGAAGTGGAAGAGCACTTTCAAGAATGATTCTAGTGGGCAATCCGGATGTTATGGGTGTGGAAGTGAAGGTCATTGGATTGCTAACTGCCCAAAGGGCGACACCAGGATGTGTTATCACTGTAAAGAAGTGGGGCACATTAAGATTTTGTGTCCGAAGTTGCAGCAAGGTGGAAGAGGATCAAAAGCACCACCACCTAAGCGGGCTGCGGTGACTCCCCCAACTTACTCTTCGAATATCGAGTCGGGAGAGCCGAGCAACTCCAAACCGACCAATGGTTAGAATTTTCCTTATCTGGTTGAGTTATGTTGATGTGTTTATAATTATATTGAGTGTTTTAAGTGAATTATGCCATTGGTGTGCATGGGGTTGCATGGGTTTAAATTGATGAGTGGAGATCGAGATTGGAAAGAAATTTCCACTCTGTAAATGCTCGGAGGAGTATGAGTTGATCTCTTGGTGCATCACTTAGAGGGAGATGCACATATGTGGTGGAGTAGTGTATTGGCTAGGAAAGCCAACGGTGTAGGCATCTGGGGAGTTTTAGAGGTGAGGAATAAGTTTGACGCTAGAGTGCTTCATTCAGATGTCATGAGACATGGATTAAAGGGTATTTGGGAAGCGTTGTTGATGAGAAGGGTGGTTGAGTTGTTTAGTGATTTGGGAATGAGAATTACTCAAGTTCGGTGAACTCTGTTTTCAGAATAGGGAAGGATCGATCGATCCATAGGACAGACCGATCGATCCCTTATGTCGGTTATGTGATCAGGGGTATTTTGGAAAGAGGATCGACCGATCTCAAGAGGAAGATCGATCGATCGAGTGTTCTAGAGAGTTTAAGATCGATCGATCCATGGAAAGATCAATCGATCTGGAAGGGTGTGGTGTTACGGTTCGTTATTCAGTATTCGAGATCGATCGATCAGGGAACGTGATCGATCGATCCTAGCTTGGAAATGGATTTTTGAGTAGTATGCAGGCGGAGGTTGAGGTAATTGCCAGTGAAACTTTGGATAGTTGGGTTTGGGATTGCTAGATTGTCTGACCTCGGTTGAGTACTGATGAGATTGTCATAGAGAGTGAGGGGGTATGATGGTTGAGTATCGATGCGATCTCGGGGGATAATAATGATTCGGTGAATTTCATTCTGTGGTTGACAGGATTGATGAGATAAGCGTGTTGTTAAAACGGGTAGCTGGTGTTGCGGATGATACATGAAGTAGCATTGCATGTATCAGAGATGTCGAGTACATGGTATAATGTTTCATGTATCGACGGGTGTGACACATGGTGTGGTATGTCATGTGTTGGGAGCTGGGAGCGGTATTTGTTCCATCTTGGTTCGAGATTTTTGGGTTTATGTCATCAGATCTTACTACGTGGTTGCGGTCGATAGGATTGTGCGATAGCTAATCCTATCGACGAGTCACTGGGGTCGGGTGATATAACCCCAGTGACGAGTCATTGGGGTCGGGTGATATAACCCCAATGACGAGTCATTAGAGTTATATGATATGTGACTCTAATGACGTTGGTTAGACTACGTGGTTGCGGTCGATAGGATTGTGCGATAGCTAATCCTATCGACGAGTCACTGGGGTCGGGTGATATAACCCCAGTGACGAGTCATTGGGGTCGGGTGATATAACCCCAATGACGAGTCATTAGAGTTATATGATATGTGACTCTAATGACGTTGGTTAGACTACGTGGTTGCGGTCGATAGGATTGTGCGATAGCTAATCCTATCGACGAGTCACTGGGGTCGGGTGATATAACCCCAGTGACGAGTCATTGGGGTCGGGTGATATAACCCCAATGACGAGTCATTAGAGTTATATGATATGTGCCTCTAATGACGTTGGTTAGGATTATCTGATAATCCTAACAGGGTGGGTTTTACTGATTAGGACATTATGCGGTATCCTAGATCGGTAGCCCAGAGTGAGATCTCATGATCTCAGGATGGTTTACTGATTAGGATATGCGGCGTCCTAGATCGGTAACCCGTGGTGGGGTCCTATGATATTGGACCTCACGGACTTAGTATATTAGGATCCGCGGGCGATTGGATTCTAATGTACTAGGTCGTTTGACGACTTAACTCGTTCGAATCCGGGGTTGATTGGATTTCGACGGGTTAGCCGTTGGGTGACCACGTAGGATCTTGAGATGACAAACCAGGGGTGTGATGGAACCGAGTATGGAACAACACCGAGTGTGATTGATGGTTTTAGGGGCATTGATGAGAGTGGAGCACTGCTCTGTAATGAGAAAAAGGGAAGTCCCGTACGGGTAGTTGAGCTGTTATATGGGTGTGACTGCAGTCACTGCTGGGTTATTGTGTAAGTACGGTTATGGCTAGAGTGAGTCATAACGGGAGTACTGATATACTTGGTAATGAGTTTGGCTGTCGAGTTGTGACCGGTATGGTATTATAAGTTGTGGTACCACGACTGTCGTTAGGAGTAGCTGTGTGCTACAGTTGCCGTTAAAGGTAGTAAGTGCACTTGGGAATGGATCTAAGTGGACGACCCGAACCTTGAGTTTTGCAGAGGTTGTATGTGCTGTTGAGGGCAGCGGGTGCACTTAGGATCAGATTTTTGAGGCACGTGGTCTCAGAAGCGTGACGGGAGCTTCTTGAGACTTGAAGGAATGTTGACTGGCTCCGGTGTTGGCTTAACCGAACTTTAAGGAGCCATATGTGATTGATGCAGATGCCTCCAGGTTAAGTTTGGGTTGTGCTCTAATGCAGCATGGGAGCGGGTAGCTACAAGTACCGAGAAAGAGATGTTGTGGATTTGGCAAGTATGATTAGTACTTGTTGCTATGTGTGGGTTCCGATAAGTTAGAACCGATGGGGTTTAAAGCGGCTAACCAGGCCGATATTTTGAGTAGAGCGCGATGTGCTCAAAGGAAAAGATGAGAATTGATTAAGGCTTCTAAGGACAAGAAGTCTGAGTATTGGGTTCTGAATAATGAAGCCATTCTTGGGAAATGGTAGGGTTGGGTGCCTAATGATGGGGAGTTGAGGAGAAATATTCTCCGAGAGGCACATCAGGGTCGATTCTCTACTCATCCCGGGGTGACGAAGATGTACCGAGACTTGAAGCGGTACTATCAGTGGGTTAGGATGAAGAGAAATGCAGCCAAGTGGGTGGCTAGTCTTGAGACTCACTAATTAGTGACAATTGAGCATCAAATCCCGAGCGGGTTATTACAGAGTTTACCCATTCCTGAGTGGAGTTGGGATAGGATTACGATGGATTTCGTAGTTGACTTACCGCTTTCTCGGGACAAGGATGCTATCAGGGTTATTGTGGACCGCTTAACCATATGTTAGATTGGGGTGGCCAATGGGCCGATTACCTGGTTACCTGAGCTTGGTAGAGTTTTTGCATAATTACAATCACCAAGTGAGTATAAGGGAGAGCACCATACGAGCCTCCGTATGGTAGGCCTTGCATAAAACCATTATGCTGAACTCAAGTGGGGGAGCAAAGCATATTGGCAAGAGTGTAGTGCAGGAAACTCCGGAGGAGGACGGAGTTTTGAAAGTTAAACAGGAGAGAGGAAAACTCCTGAGAATAAGGTCATGAGGGAGTATGTTTGGGTTGACGAGGAAACTTGAGTATCCGAGGTGAGGATGGAAGTGCGATTCTCCCAAGTGGGTTCTAAGGCAGTTGTTGTCTTAAGATTCGAGGACGAATCTTATTAAGTGGGGGAGAATTGTAACACCCGTATCCCAAGTCGGATCCTTGAAATAAAAGTTATTACATTTCTTGCGGTGCAAGTTGTTACTTGATGGCGCAACAGTCTTGCACCTTGTCGTAATTGTTCCTGAGAGAATAAAAATAATGTGATATGGATAATATCGAGCTCGATTAACGGTCAAATGGGCGGTGTTTGGGTTGAAGTGATCAAGGATTGATCATTGAGAAGTAATCCCGAGCGGTTTGGTTTAATTAGGATTAAGCAGTAATTCCGGGATTTGACGGGAGTGAGAGAAATATTTTGAGACGGAAGGTGTCTCAAATATTTCGGGATATTGAACGGAATTACTAAACCGCGGGAATTAAATTTAATCGGGATTAAATGTGGCGGTTTAGAGAATTCGGTTTGGTTTAATGGAATTAAACCAACATATACATACACATATATGTATGTAAAATATCTTCCTCTCCTTCTATATTATTCTTGAAGCTTCTCTTCTCTTCATTTGGTACAAGAAAAATCGAGACTGAGAGAGAGAGAGAAGAGGAGAGAAAGGGAGAAGAAAAGAGAGACAAAGAAAGAAAGGAGAGAAGGAGGAGAGGAAGAGAAGTAAACTTGGTGCAAAAACAGAGTTTTTGGGTGAACTTGGGAGCTCGGTCGGGGTATCAAACGAGCAAGGTTTGAGCTGAGATTTGGTGGGTAAGTTCTTCCATCTCTTATGTAGTTGTCTACCAAATTTCGTCAAGAAATGTTGAGTAGTTTAGGAGATACGAATTTTCTCCCTAGACTGCCCTGTTTTTGGTCTGTAGCGACGGACTGAGTTTGATGGAGTGTTTGGACACTCTAATCTTGTTAGTTTTGGCTGAAATTTGGTAGATAGGTTGTTGAAAGGCTTATCTTGAGTTCCACCGGAGGAAATTTCGAGATTCGATCTAGGGCAAGAGATATGGTTGAGTGATTAAAGCTCTGTTTTGGAGAAAGGAATCCGGTTTGGGGGTTTGGATAATCCGAGTTTGAGATATTGTTATCACCTCTTGAGAAGTGTTTTGGTGATCTTTTGTTAGGGATTGGTGCTATCTTGGTGTTGGCTAAGTAAGAGCCAAGAAGAAGTAAGCTTAGGACTTGGAAACCGTCAAAGGAGTGTTCTTCGTTTCAACCGTATTCGAGGTGAGTGCGTGACCGTGGTTGCACCACGTGGTTATTGAATTATCGTGATTGTCTTGTGTGTGTTAGGACTTGATCATATGAGTGTGCTTTATGGCTCGTCCATGTTGATGTGTTGTTATGTGATGGAGCTCTATCAATTGCTTGTTTGATTGTTGCTTGTGTTGTATGCGATTTCGGTAAGTCTTTAATCATGTGTGTATAACCGTGAGACGGGAGGACCGCCTCACTAAGCATTATCAATGCTTACGCACCTCTTTTGGTGCGGTAAAGAGAAAGTCTAGGTCGCGGAGCTCGTGGAACCAAGGCCGAGGAGAAGAGATGATCTCGGGGTAGAAGGTTTTTGGTTTGGTTCCTTGTGTTCTTGTGTTTGGGGAACTTGATAGTGTGCTCAAGTGGTTTATGTAAGATCTTTTTGAATGCAAGGAATGGTTGTGTTTTTGTGATGTATTTGAATTGCACGATGTTGTTGTGGGTTACGGGACGGGGTAGGGATCGGCCGATCGGATAGGATCGATCGATCCTATGGGGTCGATATGGTCCAGATAGTCTGTGAGTCGTTCTTAAGATTCGGGATCGATCGATCCTGGCAAGATCGATCGATCCTGGGGGGTCGTTTTTGGCCAGTAATTTCTAGTCTTTTTAAAAGGGGTCGAGAACGACCGATCCGGAGAGGGATCGATCGATCCTACATCAGGATCGATCGATCGGGCTAGGATCGACCGTTCTCAAGGGGGTGTTTTTAATCCGAGATTTTTGGGAACTTTTTGGGATGAGATCGATCGATCCTGGGTATGATCGATGATCCATGTTCTGAAACCTAATTGTTTATTTTAAGTTGGATGTTTAGTACTTGGCTCGGACACCAAGAAAAAGGGTTTTACACGAATGGTTTTCAACCGTTTTAAGAAAATTTTTTAAAAATCCCAGGTTTTTATGCTTTCCGCGCGTTTTCCGTTTTTGTACTCGGGATGGGGCGTGTCAGAAATTTATCATTTTTTCCAGTTAATAATGAATTTAAATCAAATATATTTCAGTATTATTTTGAAAATTTTCTTTAGGTTTTATCCTCAAATAATTTGCTTTATAATATAGTATACGTTATAATTCCTTTTTGTATAAAATATATTAGAAATGTATCTGTTTGAATGAATACATTTGATTCATTACTTTGATAAAATAAGAACTAAAACTTGTTTACTTAGTTACACACATCCATTTTTTGATAATGTGAAATAAATAAAAAAAGGACAAGAAAAACAAAACATGACGTTCATCCCTATTTCACGCGCCAGGATTTTACACAAATTGTGTTTTGGTTAAAAACGGCACTTTTGGTGGGCTATATAATCCAGGCATTTTACCACACGCGCTCAACGCGCGATTGATGCGCGTGGGTTTAAAAGCAGTAGAGTGTCCCCCGATAGTAACGTTTGTGGGCTCTATAGTTTAGTTAAGACCAATAACATTTATTTGGATTTTGATGGACCCAATCCCATAGCCCATAATCCTAAGATGGACTATTAGGGAATGTTTTGGGCCTTCTTTCGACATTTTAAATTACACCTAGATCATTCCAGAAATGGATAATTGGACTAGTATTGGTTTTAGTTTTAAAAAATTTCCCACGTTGGGTTTATTTATCCATTTTTTTTTTTTTTTAATTCGTTGACTAAAATAATCGTGTGCCCACCTGTTTCACGCAACAAAACCCCTCTACAAAGCAAAATTTATATACGAAAATATATATATTTCAATTAAGAGACTAAACCAAAAATCAAAGCATAGAAAATTCAAAAATAAAGCACAAATGTGTTAAAAAGTTCTAGATTTTTTTTTGACATTTTCATCGTTTTTATTTTATGGTCAGAAAGAAAAATTGTTATCAGAGGCTTATTTTCAAAAGGGGGCTATGAGCAATATATAAGTTTTCTCAATTCCCACGTATCTGCTTTCGAATATTTTTCTTGATGTGATGAGTCAGCTTTTGAATAATTAAGAGTTTATTTTGTTTTTTTTTTTTGTTTTTTTACAATAATTTTACAGGATAAAGTTTCTTGCAACAAACAGCAAATCGTATAAAATAAGAAACAATTGCTATAAATAATGTTGGTAGGTGCTGCACTCTCTCTCCCTCCAACAAAACTCTATTTATATTTTATAGAAAAGAGATATCAAATCTAAACATTTCCCTTTCTATAAAGTTTCTCATAACCAAAATTTTATTATAAATAAAAATAAAAATTGAATTAGTTTTTACAGAAGAAGAAGAAGAAAAAAACAATGAGAAGTAAATTTATCAGTTTACTGTTGTTGCTCATTACTTTGGCCTGCATTGGAGTTTCCGCCAAGAAGCATTCCTCAAGGCCTAGATTAAGAAGAAATGATTTCGCAGAAGATTTCATTTTTGGATCTGCAACTTCTGCTTATCAGGTTTAGCTTTTATTATTTATTCCGTTCATTTTATCTTCTTCTTCTTCTTCTTTTTTTGTATTTTTTTGGTCAAAGTTTTTCGATTTTGCAGTGTGAAGGTGCTGCTCATGAAGATGGTAGAGGTCCAAGTATCTGGGACACCTTCTCTGAAAATTTCCCAGGTTTTTCTTCCTAATTAGAAACTCCATATGTTTTGGATCTCTTTAAATATCAAAGACTTAAAATGTTTGAATTTGGTTTATATTTGTGAATCTAGTTTTATCTTGCGTTCATCGCAAAAATGGATTGATGAGGACCCTTCTTGATAGTTCTTTCTTTTTTCTGATATTAAATTGTTCAATTAATAAATATTTTGTTCTTTTTTAGATAAGATATTGGATGGTAGTAATGGGTCCATTGCAGATGATTCTTACAACCTTTACAAGGTATTGTCTTCTTCACTCAAAGAAAAGTCAATTACATATCCAACTTTACATTTTTTTCTTTATGAAAACCAGGAAGATGTGAATTTGCTGCAACAAATTGGCTTTGATGCTTACCGGTTCTCGATCTCATGGTCACGGATTTTGCCTCGTAAGATATCGATCCGATTAGATCTTTGTAAGAGTTGTTATATTCATGAGGGAATATTAGTAAATGTTCTCAATTTTTTTATTAGGTGGGACTCTAAAGGGAGGAATCAACCAGGCTGGAATTGACTATTACAACAACTTGATTAATCAACTTCTTTCTAAAGGTAATGTAATGCTTCTCTGTTTTTCAGTCTATGGTAAACACCAGACGACTTTTGCTTTTAACGAACATTGTGGAAATCTTGTGATCTTTAGGATCATGCAAAAACCCTTGTAAACTTTCAAGATTCGTACAAGAACACAACATTTAATGTTTTGTAATTTTGTAAATGTGTTAGGAGTGAAGCCATTTGTCACACTCTTTCACTGGGATTTACCCCAGGCACTCGAAGATGCTTACGGTGGTTTCCTAGGAGCCGAGATTAAGTAAGTTTATTTATTTAAGATCTTTATATGATAAGGTCACGACATTGCAAAGATATTAAAAATGAATTTTTGTTGTTGTTGATCTTTTGGTAATGAATCAGGAATGATTTCCTAGAGTATGCAGAACTTTGTTTCCAGAAGTTTGGAGATAGAGTGAAGCAGTGGTCGACACTAAACGAGCCATTTACAGTGGTACATGAAGGTTATATAACAGGTGAAAAGGCACCTGGAAGATGTTCCAGTTTCACTAAACCTGATTGCACCGGGGGCGATGCAGCCATCGAGCCTTACATCGTCGGCCATAACCTCCTCCTCGCTCATGGAGCTGCCGTCAAAGTCTACAGAGAAAAATACCAGGTATGTTTGCTCTATTTATGATATAGACTTTAATAGTTTAATTGTTTGTTTGTGTTTGCGTTTGATTTTAGATTTATGTGTGTGTGTTATTTCCAAATGGTCTCAACATATTTATCATCTTAACAAAAGATTTAATTGTAAAATGAAAAAGCCAAACGGAATCAAAAGACTTTCTTTCCGCTTGCGTTTTTATATTTGCAAATTATTTATAAAAGAAATGATTCTGTATATTCTAAAATCTGATTTACTCAAATGTGCACAATGTCCTATTTGCTCTGTTCTTGGTCTGCTCTGTTTTTATTCTGTTTCTGGTCTGCTCTCTCTCTGCTCTGTTGTAGCAATGCTCTATTTCTGCTCTAGCTGTTTCTTTACCGTCATAGATTATTGTGTCCACAGGCAACTCAGAAAGGTGAAATCGGTATAGCATTAAACACAGTATGGCACTACCCTTATTCAGAATCATATGCTGACCGGTTAGCTGCGGCTCGAGCCACTGCCTTCACCTTTGGCTACTTCATGGAGCCAATCGTCTACGGAAGATACCCAATCGAAATGGTCAACCACGTTAAAGACGGTCGTCTTCCTACATTCACACCAGAAGAGTCTGAAATGCTCAAAGGATCATACGATTTCATAGGCATTAACTATTACTCATCATTTTACGCAAAAGACGTGCCGTGTGCAACTGAAAACATCACCATGTCCACTGATTCTTGCGTCAGCGTCGTAGGTCCGTGAACCATTTGGCTTTTTTAACCTATAAATTTGACATTTTATCGAATTAATATTGAAATTTTACATTCATATAATTAATTATTATTTTGTATATTGTATTAGGTGAGCGAAATGGCGTGCCTATCGGACCAACGGTACGTTTATTCTATTCAGCTTTGTTTAGTCAAGAATTATTAGATCAATCCCTATCAAATTAAGTTTTTTTCATGATAGTTTAAGTTAATAATTCAAATATCTTTATAAGTTATAACTACATATTTAGCTATTAATTTGACTATTATAGTTATTTAGTAAACTAAGGTTGATATATAATGCCATAGAATTTGATTAGATAATTTGTACGTAGTATTTTTTTCCTCTTTTAGCTGTAGTTGAAGTAGAATTTTAGACGTTAAAAATGAATTAATTATCCGAAAAATTGCTAATGTGTGTAATGTATATAATCTATGATTCATTTCAGGCTGGGTCGGATTGGCTTTTGATTTATCCCAAGGGTATTCATGATCTCCTACTACATGCAAAATTCAAATACAACGATCCCATCTTGTACATAACAGAAAATGGTAAATCATAATATTTAATAGTTTTTTTTTAATTAAATATTCAGTCTAATCGTTTTATTTCGCGTATCTTTCTTAAAATACGTAGGGGTGGATGAAGCAAATATTGGCAAAATATATCTTGACGACGATTTGAGAATTGATTACTACGCTCATCATCTTAAGATGGTTAGCGATGCTATCTCGTAAGTCCTCCTTTCCGATCACATCTATAAAGTATAAACATATCGTATTATGGGGTGCCCTATTGGTATTAATCTTAAACCGATCCAATTCAAACCAACACTATGTTGGATCGATTTTTTAAAGCCAATGGGCTTATAAAAAAAATTAAGATAATAGTGAACGAGAAATGGGTAAGTGGTTTGACCCACTAAGAGTGAGTGAGAGTTTTGTGGGCATGTGAGGGAATATGTATGTATATGCCCTGAATATGCTCTATACTGAAAAACTCGAACCAAAAATCAAAAACCAATTCGATTGTATTTTTTCCCATATCTGAACTACCAATACTGAAAAAGAAATATATATCTTTCTAGAAAAAACCTAAATTTAAATCAAATCTATCTAAACAATTTTCTTTTTCTTTTTCGAAAAGCTTTTATGTTGAATATATTTTTTCTAGAGAAAAACGAAATCTGAACCGAAATGGTCAAAACCAAACCGAATGGTAGTTTTCGTTATTAGTTCTGTATATCATAAATAAACTGAAACGTTCGAACCCAAAACTAGATTGGCTACCCCTATATATAATGTATGTATTTGAGGCGCAAACAGAGGCTAAAAACGTTTTTGAAAATTATATTTCACATAAAATGTAGGATCGGAGTGAATGTGAAAGGATATTTCGCTTGGTCGTTGATGGATAATTTCGAATGGTCGGAAGGATACACGGTCCGGTTCGGACTAGTATTTGTGGACTTTGAAGATGGACGTAAGAGGTATCCGAAGAAATCAGCTAAGTGGTTTAGGAAATTGTTGAAGGGAGAGCGTAATGGGACGAAGCAGCAGGTGGCTGTTATTTGATAAATCACGAGCCATTGGTTTATTTAGTCTACTATTCGGTTTCTATACAATACGTACTGTTTCTTTTCGTTCGATGTACAGAAAAAAACTTTAAATAAGAGGTGAATTTGTTTCGATGTCACTAAATTTAATATTGGAAACATACTGGTAATTCTGGGCGTTCGTTAATTCGTTTCCAAACCAAACATTAATACAAACTTTGAGGTTATACTTTAGTCTTTAAAAGTTCGAAAGATTACATATGCGGTTGACTGTATCGATATATTGACTTTCGTTGTAACTTCTTTTTTTTCGTTTGTAAAACATAACTGTTAAAAACTGTAAAAGTTTGTGATATAATTACATATATCATCAAACATTTTTTTTCCTTAAAAATTGCATCAAAATAGTGCCCTATAAATTTAAACACCACATTTTACTAATATCTTAAAAATTAATTGTTTGAACAAAAAAATAATTGATTTTGGTAATTATTAATTACAAATTATAAGGACTACAGTCAAAGTAATTTAACAGTTACTGAATTTTGTAAAAGTAAAAGCCACTGAGAACGGAAGTTTTGAAAATTATCTAAAAAAACAAAAGTATTGGGTTTTTGGGTTTGGACAAGTTGGAAAATCTAAGCTCGTTATATTGGGATGATAGACCATCGATAAAATAATCTAGATTTATAATCTAATTAGGTTGTACTAGCTAGTGTCGTCATTATATTATATTATATGGATTTGAATTTAAAAGCAGCTATTTGAACCCAAAGAAAACGGTTCTTAAATGAATTAGCTAGAAACATAAACTTAACTTTATACGCAAAAAAATGCATGAAACTACCGTATATATATTTTAAACGTAGATGTTTAAATGTGTAAAATTTAGGTTTGATTGTTTTGTGCGACTAATTCCTCTTGTTTCTTGTTGGACTTAATGCTACACTCCTGATTTAATTGATTCTGTTCCTTTTTTTTTTTTTTTTTTTTTTTTTTTTTTTTTTTTTTTTTTTTTTTTTTTGTCAACTGATTCTGTTCCTATACATGCAATATAATGATACTTCAGAGGTAAAACATCCGTGTTGAGAAAAGAACAAAAAAAAAGAAAAGACATGCATATGTCAATTTTTAGTCGTTGTTCTCATCTCGTTCTTGACAACTGAACGTGTCATAAAATTTGTTCAAAGACTTTTTTTTCTTAAACATAAATTATACTATTTGCATAGGGCAATTAATTTAACGTTCGTGAAAAAAAAGTCAGTTCAACTTACTATTATACTTTTTTTTCTAAAACAGTTATGATTTTTTCATACAGTATATAAAATACATTTCTTGCGCTTCTGTTGCTAGACTTTGCTTTGGATGTTTGATGCATTTGTTTTGGTTATTAGACTTTGCTTTGGGTGTTTCGTGGAACTTGGGTTTAGTAAAATTTACAAGATGCCAAAAGAAAAACAATCATCGTATGACCAAAAAAGACAAGGTACAAACGAAGTTACGTACCAAAAAAGACAAGGTGTATACACGTACATATATGATATCAATTTGAAAACTGATGATAGATATAAACTTTTTTATATAACATACACAACTTTTCACCTAATTTCTCATTTGTTTTATTAAATTTTACTATTGGTTTATAAATATATTTATACCAATATATAATTTACTACGTCATTTAAAAACAAATAATATATATATAAAAGATAAAATAATAAGGATAACTATTCGAAAAGGGATAAGAGAAAAGAGAAGAAGATATAAGCCCATCTCCTTATGTTGGAAATTTAGTTGCTCCTATACAAATATATAATTTCTTAATAGGAAAACATGTCACTGCCAATTAATTGTTCTCATCTCTTTTTCTCCTTAGTGGAATGTGACAAGGACAATTGCTCATATCTCGTTTTTTTTTTTTTTGTTGAACATTATTTTTCCCTGTAATTATTCTCAAGGGAACCTATTTTCCATTCAAAATCTTCAGTCTTCACTCCGTAAAAAGGAAATCTTTATTGCTATTTTAATATCATTATTACCATTTACATTCTCAAATACAATGCATTTGTAGTCAAATATCCAAAACACGTCGGTCCATATGTAAGGAAGGATTGTTTCTAACTCTTAATTAAAATATTATCTTCATTGCCCAAAATATTCTGATAACTTGTTTTGGTGAAATATCCAGTAAGATTAAATTGTTAGAGAAAATTAGCATGATTTTTGGATAAAGATGACACGTACTATTTACCAAACTAAAATATTTGCACTTACTATTACGGCTACGATTTTGTTTCTAATAATTAATATTTCTTATATATATATATATATATATATATATATATTACAAACATGAATCAACAGTCCAGTTTTCATGAAATTGTTTATTCAGATACATCTATCAAAATTGGAACACTAATGACAGAAAAGATTACACATGACTTAGCAGTTAATTAGCACAAAACGAGAATTATAAAAATCTAAAGTTGGTCTAAATCTTTACATTACACTTGTGAAACTGTAACCGTAACACGACGTACATGCACTCTTCGCAGGATATGTTGTCAGTGAATTAACGTATCCATGTGTTGACCACATTCAACACCAGCATTAATTTACACACAAATATATGTATATATACATACATGTAAGTGAATCTGAGCAGTAATCATGGGAATATTCAAAGAAGACGATGGTGAATGTGAGTAGTGATCATGGGCACATTCAGTGATGACGATGGACAAAAAAAAGCTCCTGAGCTTTAGTTGGAATATCGAGACCTATATGCATAATAGTCTTAAATTTGGAAAGAAATACTAGGTGATTAAAAAAATACTATTCTCTTTCTATCTAGATATGATATATATAACCAAACATTTCCACGTAGATGACGTATATCACCAAGGAAAATCAAAATCCTCTATATAAGGAAGAGAATATCGAGTAAATCTAATCACTTAGGAATCTCAAAAAGACCCAAAAAAAGAAAAAAAAAAAAAAAAGAGAGAGAGATAAAAAAATGGCTAGGGACCGATCAAGTTTCTTCATCATCCTTTCGACCATCTCATTGTTAGCAAATACGATTAATTCTCTAACATTAGATCGGAATAGTTTTCCTGATAGTTTCATTTTTGGAACAGCTGCTTCAGCGTTTCAGGTAACTTTTATGATTAGTAATCTCATTTGTAATATAGCAAATGGCTATGTGATTCTACAACTTTAACACGTCACAAGGTTAAAATCACGATTAATTTTTTTTTTTTTAATTATTCTGTTATTTTGATTGATAAAACGATTATGAAACTCTGCAATTTCGCAGTTAAATTATTTTTTTCTCCGCTTAATAATTCTATGTTAATTGTGCATGTTGTTTCTTTATACAATTTGATAGGACCATTTTGCAGTATTATGGTCACATTCTGTGAATCATACTAGAATAAAATACATATTTTAGAAATTAATATCGTTTAAACGTTTTTTATTCATTTTTATATTTAAAACATAATGCGAAAGATTTGTCGTGTGCTCCTCTAATTATCCAAAAAAAATTAAAAAATTTGCTTACGGGTTCTCTATTAAGTGAACTGAAAAAGCTGTTTTAATTACAAAACATGCTGTTTTTGGGTCGTTTTTTCTTTTTGGCTACATGCTCTTTTTGTTTTGTTTTTTTTTTTTGAAAAAAGGTGAGCCGTAATATTAATTGTAACACATCTGGTCGCTGGATTTGAAAGTGAAAACGCTGTTAGAGTTTCAATTTTAACTACCAGAAAAATCAAAATATAGTATTTGCTGTCTATAGATCTTGACATTTTGCTTTGTTCTTTTTTTCTCAATTGTTCTCTTCTTGTTTAAAGTATCTTGCATCATCCTATTTAAGTTATAATGTTTGATTAAGGGGCAAAATGTTATCTTACAGATTACATAAATTTACAAAAATCATAATTTATTTCGATCATTCTATCATTTCGAACAAAGAAATAAGAAAAACTAACAAATTATTTAGTTAAGTTTCTTTCGTTCCAAATTACATTCATACAGGTCACACAGTCTTTCGTAAAAATTTGTCCATGTTTTGTCTCATTCTTATTTTGTCATTCTAAATTAGCGATGAAATAATGTTAAAAAATATATATATATTATGCAGTACGAAGGTGCAACAAACGAAGGGGGCAAGTCTCCAGCTATATGGGACCACTTCAGCCGCACTTATCCAGGTATGTCCGATAACAAAAAATCTACGGACCGATTTGATGAACACTCCTATACCAACAAGACCATAGTTCTATTGAATTACTTGTGGGTTGTGACTAAAAACTTATGACTCTTTTATTTTATCTTTGACTGCAGAAAGGACCAAAATGCATAATGCAGATGTAGCAGTTGATTTTTATCATCGTTACAAGGTACAATCTATAATCAGCCTATTTATATAAACATGCATCTATAATCAATCTTGTTATTTAAAACGAAATTTAAATCAAACTATCATATTAAATGAATTAAATAATAAAAATCAGGTTATCTCTAAATTTCGTAAATAATGATCAAAATAAAAACAATCGAAATAAGTCAATATACTTTCTTGAAAAGTTGGTACGTTATCATTTTTTGTTCTGATCAATCAATATTGTTACTTATTTATTCTTTGGTTAATCAATATGTTTTCTAATACGACAAAAAAATTTATTCTTTGGTTAATCAATATGTTTTCTAATACGACAAAAACAAAACAGGATGACATCAAATTGATGAAGGAGCTAAACATGGACGCTTTCCGATTCTCGATCTCGTGGTCCAGATTAATTCCCAGTAAGTTTGAACTCTCTTTTTTTATTTTTTCTATTTGATAATTAATTTTGTCTTACTAATAATTATTTATACGAGTTATTTATGAGATGAATTTTTTAATTATATATAGGTGGAAAGCTAAAGGATGGAGTAAACAAAGAAGGTGTACAATTCTACAAGGATCTCATCGACGAACTTCTTGCTAATGGTACGATCATTAATCCACGTGTTAAAGTACTCTATATAAACAAAATTGTTATAACTTAAATAATCAAATTTAATTACATTATAGATTGTCGTATTTATTATATGGTCTGATAAACATACAGACATACAACCTTCAATGACGCTCTATCATTGGGACCACCCACGATCTTTGGAGGACGAATATGGTGGTTTTTTAAGCCCTAAAATCGTGTAAGCAAAACTAGAAATATACGTTATATATTTCCAGCACACAAAAACATTGCTAATTTAGTTAATTTTTATGACTTTGATCAAAATAGAGAAGATTTTCGAGATTTCGCAAGAACTTGTTTCGAAGAATTTGGAGATAAAGTTAAGATGTGGACAACGATCAATGAACCATACATTATGACTGTTGCGGGTTATGATCAAGGTAACAAGGCTGCTGGACGATGCTCGAAATGGGTAAACGAAAAGTGTCAGGCTGGCGATTCGAGTACCGAACCTTACATTGTTTCACATCATACTCTTCTTGCTCATGCCGCTGCAGTAGAAGAATTCCGAAAATGCAAAAAAATTTCGCATGATAGCCAAATCGGGATAGTATTGTCACCTCGATGGTTCGAGCCTTACCATTCCGACTCTGCTGACGATAAAGAAGCAGCTGAACGAGCTCTTGCTTTTGAAATTGGATGGTAAGTTATTTTAACTGAATAATTTAATGTTAATATCTATTTGTAATCTTAATTTTTATTCTATATGTATATGTAGGCATCTTGATCCAGTGATTCACGGAGATTATCCAGAGATTGTAAAAAAATATGCAGGAAATAAGTTACCTTCATTTACTGCGGAACAATCAAAGATGTTAAAAAATTCATCAGATTTTGTCGGAGTAAATTACTATACAGCACGCTTCGCTGCTCATATACCTCATATCGACCCTGAAAAGCCTCGGTTCAAAACTGATCATCATGTCGAATGGAAAAGTACGTAATGCTAATTAATTACTAAAGATTGATCCATATATACTAACTTAATTAAAGCTTAGATGGTAAACTAAACACTGTTTATAAATTGTTTTGAAACAGTTACCAACCACAGTGGCCACATTATTGGAGCTGGGGTACGTACTTGATTCTATTTTAAATACTAATTTCTAAATGCGACATATAATATCATCCTAAGATATATTTAAAATTAATATGATTGTTTCTCAGGAAGAAAGGGGTTTATTATTGTCACACCCGGAAGGCTTGCGAAAAGTTCTAATCTATATCAAAGACAAATACAATAACTTGCCAGTCTACATCAAAGAAAATGGTTAGAAACATTTTTTGGTAACTAGAGATTCAGAAAATGTTATTGGTGTTAACTAGGAAATTCTGAATTTTTAGTGCATAATCTCTTTTTTTTTTGGTCAACATGCATAATCTCTTTAACTCTACAAAAAAAATATAGCATTGAATTCTAACTTGGCTTTTTGAATAGTTTTCATTGTTTTGTGTTTTCTTTTTTCTTGATGCGACTAATTGTGTTTTACGTTGATTACTAAATTACAGGAATCAATGACAACGACGATGGTACAAAGCCAAGAGAAGAGATTCTTGAGGACACATTTAGGATTGAATACCATAAGACACATTTCGAAGAACTTCACAAAGCTATAGTGTTAGTTCTTGATCTTTCTTACAATATTTATATGTTTCAATTTAAATCGATCAGTTTTATGAAAAAAAAAATCATAATATGTTTATAGGGAAGACGGGTGTGACGTAAGAGGATACTACGCATGGTCATTGATGGACAACTTTGAATGGGAACATGGATACACGGCCAGATTTGGTCTTTACTATGTTGACTTTGTCAATGGTCTTAAACGTTATCCAAAAGATTCGGTCAAATGGTTTAAACGTTTCCTTAAGAGATCCGTCGGAGAGACAAAAAGAGAGGAGGAGAAGCCATGTGCGGAGGCGAATAAGACACTGTATGAGCAAGAGGTACCATCTGTGGGTTTCTTTGTATCTTTCATGGCGGCGAACCAATCGAGGAGAGAGGAAGAGAATAATCGTTGCTCGTTTGATTTTCCTTATAATCATTTTAGTGTTTTGCAAGGAATAGAGAATCCATCGTCATTTTATTGATTTCATATCCCTTATGGTTTCTTTTATTTTATTTTATCCCTTATGGTTAAATATGTAGTTGTTCGAATTTAGTTTATGTTATATATGAAATTTTTCGTAAGGAAAATAAACGAATGGAAATATTTTCTTTTTGGAAGCTAATGGGTGGCATGATGGGTGGTGGCTTTGTGACTTTGTGGAATTATTTTTTATTATCTTTTGCTAATTACTTTATTTACCTTTTTGGCGTTATTTTAACCTCTTTTTTTTAAAAAAGTTCTTGGCATATATATCAAGAATTCAAATATCCCAATCTTAATTTCTGTTAATTTGAATTTTCAGTTTTCAATAGAACTTTATATAAATTGGTTTCATATTTATAAAAATCTAAGTAATCATTGTTTTGAACTAAAAAAGAAGTAATAACTATTGTTCTAACTTCTGCTTGACAAAAAAAAAAAAAACTATTGTTCTAACTTCTAAATTAGTTAACTATTGTTTTAAATCAGACGTTTTAGATGAGCTAAACAGCCGAGTGACAAAAATCATAATTCTGTTATCTATATTTCTTACAAGTTACAACAATAGTTTACTTCTCTTACCTTCTTTTGTTTTGACGTCTTACTGTTTGTTATATTGTATTATTTTATTTATTGATAAAATTGTTATATTGTATCACCCTCGTTTATTGCAAACAAATTGTTTTATCGTACCACATCTTTTTCATCACGTCAGTACAATTCACCACAAAATGCTGGATCTCTATCTGACAAGTGTCTAGTTGTAGCTTTCTTAATTAGCAGTCAAAGACGACAAAAGCCGTCAGAGAGAATTCTTTTACTAGATTTCTTCTACTTCTTTTTCGTCAACACTACTTATCGCTTGCATGAAACTTTGCATCAAAGTCAAGAACGTAACAAGCACTCCGAAATTAAAAACTACTGTTTCTTTTTCGTCAACATTACTTATCGCTTGCATGAAACTTTGCATCAAAGTCAAGAACGTAACAAGCAAATTGGTCATGAGTATTAGCCGTAGTGTCAAGATCGACCAAGAGCAGCAACATAAATCAAAGATTAAGACTTAAAATTTTATAAAGTATTAAAAATTAGAAATATTTCTTTTTCAGTTCTAATTCTTTTAGTTTCTAACTTAAAATACTAATTAAATGATGAGATTTAGGTCCAACTTTTTTTTTTTTTTTTGGTAATTAATAATTTTCTTTGTTTTTACCATTGAACTTCTCATCAATCTTTCATTTATAAATTTATAATATTTAAAAATAACAATAATTTTTTTTAATTTTGATTAAAAATCTCGATTACATTGGACCGGCTCTAGGTGAAGTATCTCTCGTTCTAAAATTGGATTACAGTTTTTACAATGTGGCTTAATTCTATATGTCGTGTTTTAAACAATTTGTGTGTGTGTTTTTAGTGTATACGTGCATAAAGAAAAAAAAAACTCATTTTACGTTTGGCTTTAAAAAAAAAAAAAACCATAAGATTGCCTAAGTAAGACCTTGTTCTCATTTCTGTGCATGGGACAGTTGATCTCCTTTATATATGCGTTTAAGGTCATCAATTTGGATAAACTAAACCAAACATAATAGTTAAAAATCAATATAAAATACGAAATGAGTTCTAATTTATTTATTAGTTAAAACTTAAATCTGTTTTACGTTCCTAAAATCGTATTAAACCAATCAATAATACATTCAGGTTTATATTGGTAAACATAAAAAAAAATAAGTAACCGAAACCGAAATAAACATTTTTTTCCATTGCTAATTTACTAATTTAGCTAGTGGACCAGAATTGTTGCAGTTAATTAGGGTAAACCGATTTGGATCAGTGGTTCAAAACCAATAACCAATAAACCGATTTGGTTAAGTTTCAACCGTCTGCGATAGTCTCCATTAAAAAAAATAGTTGGAGCTCGGAGATGGCGGTGAGACAGAAAGCTATGGCGACGTTGCCGAAATTGATTCGAAGCATGAGGAAGGAAGTTCCGAAGCAGCACAATATGATTTTGCCATCTCTGAGACGAGCTTTCTCTATCTACTATCAGATCAATCTCATCGATAATGTTCCTGAGGATCAGCTCCGATTTCAGGAGTAAGTAATCATATCAAATTCCCTTTCATATCTCTCTCATTCATACTTATAATTTGAATTTTCAGCGGTTTTTTTTGGATTTTTGGGTATGCAATGAACCGATTAGTTGTGCTTTTTACAGGTTTGATGAGACGAGTTTCACGGTGAATGGGGTTAAATACGAAGGTAGCTTGCTCTGTGTTGGGAATTTGCTAATGTCATGGAGCCCTCGTAACTTCTCCGAGATCACAACGGATAGGTATCATCTCTCTTCGCTTCAGCATACTAATCCAGAACTGGTCGAGAAACTAATGATAGGGTTAAGAGTTAAAGAGATGTAGAAACTGCGTAAAGTTATAATCTTTCATTGTTTTCAATGTGTTTTAGTGTGATCTTGTAGCAAGTTATCTGTTTATTTTGTCACTGCAAAACAATTTACATATCTATTTCATGGATGCAGCTTGTCAATCTTCCAGACAGTTCGACCAATTCCAGGTACTATACGTTAACATTTGTTATGTTGCGCTCCTTAACCAATTTTATTGTGGTTGAAATGGATAGTTAAGAAACCATATGATATGTATGCTTACACCATATCGGTAGTGGCTAGAAAGTAAAAACCTTTTGCACATATCAATATTGAAGTGTATCATCAGTGGTTTTTGACTGCCTTTTCTGGGGTTTTTTCACAACACTCTCTAGAGCTCTTGATTATCGGGTGTGGAAGATACAACCACCCACTGAATCCCCAAGTTCATCAGTTCGTAAAGTCAATTGGCATGAAGCTAGAAACAGTTGATTCTGTATGTGTACATCCTCATGCTTTGTTCTATTCATGTCATTGTTCTGTTTGTTTTGGAGTATTTGTCTGTGCTTATTGATTAACGCTCTGTTCTATCCAGAGAAATGCTGCATCAACTTACAACATACTGAATGAGGAAGGCAGGATTGTGGCTGCTGCTTTGCTTCCTTATGGAGTTACATCGTAAGAAACTCAACACCTTTGGAATACTGTAAAACAGACTTCGAACCACTCGAGTCAATCTTCATAGTTGAAACACCAACACGGTCTTGTCTACTGTAAATAAATAATGTTTCACTCGAAACTTTTGCAAGAGAATCAAAATTTCCATCGTTATCTGTTCAGGATAACCACATTATTGCAATATTGAAACTTTCCTTGTTCACAGCTTAAACTGGATTGAGCGTTATCTAAAAAGTAGAAGATACTTTCCTGCTTTATTCCATTGGTTACATGGATTGTTCTCCAAGAACACACTGAAAACTCAGTAAAGAATCTAAACCACAAGCACTTCTGTGATTAAAGCATAAAAATACTGAAAACAAATGTTGAATTTTCTTCGATACGCCTTGCTTCTAACCATGGTACTCTCTCCATGTCTTTGTTCAACTTGTATGGATCTGAAGGTCGCGTTTTCGATCCACGCTCACCGCACCAATATGATAAGTTTAAAGCCTCTAGACTTTATCTTTCTTCTTCAGCCCTCTCTCTGTCTCTCTCAAACTCTCTTACTCTGGTTTGTAGTGATTGAACAGTGAAGAAGAAATAATATTTCTTAATACCCAAGAACAAGTAACTGTGCACAAAGATGATCTTAGATTGAATAACTTAACAAGAGTAACTATGGATTCTCTAGAGCTCACATCCCTCTATTGAATCCATCACATAGATTCACATATGAATCTACCACATACATCACAAAACATAAGGAAACATAGAATAATTAGCTTTGGTTTATATAGAGTACCAAGCCTTAACCTAATAGAAACCTCTTAACATAAGAGAGGGTTTACAAATATTGACCAAGTTGACTTCTCCTCTGTTTCACTGCCTTTATACTCTTATCAAATAGCCAGTTAGACTTTCAAGTTAAGCTTAACTGTTTAATTGATCTTTCGTTTTCTCTGCAAAAGATCATCATCATCTTTCAGTGATACTCAGCTGAGAAGGTCATTTGAGCCGGTAAAGTGATTAGATCTCTGCGAATATTCATTTATGAGTTTGGAGAAGAAAGAATCTTCTCTCTGTAGCAGTTTTGCAGGTGAGTCAAACTCTGCAATTCGCCCTGCTCATGAAAAAGTGATTTAGAACTCATAATTATGTGTGTGAATGTATGTGAAAACACATGTATATTGTTCTTACCATCACTCAGAACCAGAACAAGATCACTCTCGATCACTGTGTGGATTCTATGTGCTATAGTCACAACTGTACGATCTTTAAACTCTTGACTGATGATCTTTTGTATCACACCATCTGTTGCAGAATCAACTGAAGCAGTTGCTTCATCGAGCACCAGAATATTGCATTTCTTCAACAACACCCTTCCAAGGCAAACTAACTGTCTTTGCCCTACGCTCCAATTTTCTCCATTTTCAACCACTGTTACATACATTCAAGAATCTTAGTTTTCATTGTCCAAAAACATTGAATTAAAGTTTTCCTCATAATGATTTCAGAAACTCACCTATAGCATCCAGCTTCTCATCCTTTGCACGTATAACTTCTCCCAATTGGCATTTATCAAGAGCCTAAATATCACATTGTATTAGAATATTTGTCAAAGTAAATCAGAGAAGAATTGCAGAGAGAGTTTTGCAGGTTTCTTACCTCCCATATTTCGCGATCAGTGTACTGAGCTAGAGGGTCTAGATTCAATCTGATTGTTCCATCAAATAGTGCTGGATCTTGAGGAATAATCCCAAGCCTTGATCTCAGGTCATGTAGACCTATCTTGGTGATATCCACATTATCAATAACTATGGTTCCTTGACTTGGCTCTACAATTCTAAATAATGCCTGAATTAAAGTTGATTTGCCACTTCCTGTTCTTCCTACAACTCCAATCTTTTTTCCTCCTGGAAACTCACAGGTGATGTTCTTCAAGACAGCTGGGAAATGTTCTGCATAGCGGACCTGGAACAAAGACATCTCAGGATTGAGAATCTTGATTACATCTGTTTCTGTGAACTTGTTTCGGCATTTCACAATCATATGCTCAAGAATAATGTTTTAACGTCTAGTTTGTTGTTTACCTGTAGGTCTCTGAAGACGATTGATCCTACATTTGGCCAGTTATCAAGAGGTCTGTGATCATCAATTACTAGAGGTGCTTCACTGGGGATTTTGGAGTACTGAAGAATTCTTTCTACAGAAATCATCTTATTTTCTGCATTGCATATGTTCCATATCACTGTGGCTTGTAGAACATTCAGACTTAAGCCATATGTGACACCAAGACCAGCAATACCTGTAAGGAAAGGTGAACATGAAGTTTGAGTTCTGATCCCATTAGAAGAAGTATTTACTGTTTTATGATGTATGAAACTTACTTGGATTGATGACACCTTCAGGGAGAGTCACAAGTAACACCAAGGAAAAAGCAAAGACAAAATGAGACAGCAAATTCAACCGGAAGGAAAGCCACTCCATTGCTGATTGACAATGGAACCATGGCCTTGAATGGTTATCAATTAGAAAAAGATTTGAGCTAATGAAGCGATCTCGTTGATCAAAAGCACGTATTGTTGTTGCACCAGAAAGCGACTCAGCGAAATGGTGGAGGATTGGAGCTCTTTCTACTCCCGAAATGCGTGACAGTTCTCTTGCTGTTGGTGTGTAGTATCTCTGAAGAAAACACGAGAAAAAAAAAAA
Organism: Boechera divaricarpa; assembly: GCA_026770425.1. Taxonomy (NCBI): domain Eukaryota; kingdom Viridiplantae; phylum Streptophyta; class Magnoliopsida; order Brassicales; family Brassicaceae; genus Boechera; species Boechera divaricarpa. The sequence continues at coordinate 28,939,150 of CM049188.1, forward strand.
GTAAGCAAGACTTGTTGTATCATTGTCAAGAAATTGGATTTGTTTTCTCTCTTACCTGGTAAAACACGCAGGCTACTGCTACTGGAAGGAAGATGACACAAACTTGCCAAGCAACTTGTGACATGACGAAGATGGTTCCAACAATCTGAATGATCGAAAAAGCACACCAACCTAGTTTGACTGCCATTTCCAAATCCAGGACACTTTGATCTGTGGATGCCTATTATAAAACATGAAAAAACCAAGGTATTTTTCAGTCTTGATTATTAATAAAAAAAACCATGTTTTTTGTTGGATTGATTCTGGTACTTCACCCTGTTCAAGATTCTTCCTGTTGGAGTTGAATCGAAAAATGACATGGGAGCTCTGAAAATGCTGCAGAGCATCCTTGAGAAGAACGTCTCTGCTGTTAAAAGTCCACCTATCGCGACTAGAATAGTCCGTGCTAAAACACAAAGTGAACTTCCTGCAGCAAGAAGTGCATAAACAAGTAAAATCCGATCCATTCTTAACTTTGGTGTGGATTCAGCAGTTGGAGGAGCAGTCCATGTCATCCAGTAATTGCTAGCAATCTGTAGCATTTGGAAGCAAGACTGAGCCAATATTATGAGTGGCACAAGCAATCCGCCTTTTACAGTTGTTAAATATGCCATGTAAACTTCTTTGCCAATTCCTCCTTTCTCTGTTTCTTCATCTTGCACTAGCTTTGCTTCTTTCTTTTTATTCTCTGTTGAGATGTTATGCTCTGAGTCACACTGTGTCTGTAGACTCTCTGAAATTGATGCTGTGTCATCTTTTGATTCTTCTTTGAAGTTTCTGCTTGATTTTTCAATTGATAGGATTGAGTCTATTGCTTCGTTATGAGCTCCTACAAGAACTTCAAAACCTATGTTTTGTTTTAGAAGCTCTTCGAATTTGCCTGCTTGCATCACTCTTCCGTTTTGCATCACCTGTTATAGTACAAACACTAATGTTAATGGAAACTACAGCTTCTTTTGCATTTGCTTATTACCAATGGCAATTTCTCTTACCAGGATTAGATCTGCTGCTGGAAGAAACTCGACTTGATGGGTAACGTAAAGTACAGTTTTTTCTTTCAGTATCCCCATTAAGCAGTCCTGCAAAACCAGTAAAAAAAAGAACATTGTCAATTGTGGAGTTTTAAGAGAGCAAGGATCAAAGATTACAAATTTTCATGAACATTATTATACTTCAAAGAGTTGTCTTCCTGTATGAGCGTCAACAGCACTAAAAGGATCATCGAGTAGATATATATCAGCATTCTGATAAACCGCTCGAGCAATCTGTATCCTTTGCTTCTGACCTCCACTCATGTTTATCCCTCTCTCTCCAATCTCTGTCAGGTCTCCATTAGAGAAAAGCTCAAAGTCCTTTATCAAAGCACATGCTTTAACAGTTCTCTCATACTTTTCGCTTTCATAAATGCTTCCAAATAAAATGTTATCTCTTATTGTCCCACTTAGTATCCATGGCGATTGAGGAACATAAGCTTGTTTACCACTGACTCTGACTGCTCCCTTCAGCTTCTGAATCTCCCCTAAGATTGATGAGAGTAAGCTTGATTTTCCTGATCCTACAGCTCCACAAACCGCCACTTTCATTCCTCTTTTTACTTTCAGTTCTATCCCATCAAGAGTCGGTCTGCTTGGCTCAGGTTCCCAATTGAATGCTCCATTTTCTATTTCAACACTTAATTCTGTACGATCATTTGAGGAATACTCAACTGCATCCTTCTGAGTCTCGCTTAGTTGAAGGTAAGAAGCTATTCTATCTGCAGAAACCTTGCTCTGAACAAGCGCTGAGAGAAGATCAGGTAAACCAAAAATCGGACTTTGTAACATCTGAAAAGTTGCAAGAGCAGACAAGACTGCTCCAGCTGTTAGCTTCACTCCCATTAACATACAAGTAACAAATGTCACCACAGATATCAATGAAGGAGCTCCCCAAAGGATGAAAGTTGTGAAAGCTTGTAACCTCAGAGACTTCCATAAACAATCATACTCTTTCTTTCTTAATGTTTTAACCTTGTTGAGAAATTGGTTATCCCATCCTTGAAGCTTCAGAATCTTCATGTTTTTAAGAATCTCTGAAGTTGCTTTCATTCTATCATCTTTGGCATTCATGATATCTGATTGGTAGTTTCTCTGAAGCCTTGTCAAGGGGTAATTGCACGCCATCACCATTAAAGTTGTGACCAATGCAGCTACAGCTCCAAGTCCCAGATGTTTTTGTAAGATATAAATCGCCCAGAAAATTTGTATAGGTAGCATCCATATGGTGTTTACATACCAAATGAAATCAGTGATTCTCTGAACATCTACACTCATGTAGTTGATGATCTCTCCGCTCGTGTGTCTTTGCCGAGATTGACTCGATAAAAGTAAACCTTTTTGGTATATATGCGATATCAAAGCTGCTCGAAGGCGTAGTCCTAGCTGACGAGCTCCAAAGATCCATTGTCTTTGAGTAACTGTCTCCACGATTTTCGCACTTAGAAACCCGAGTGCAAGAAGGTAACCATGGTTTAAGCTCTGGGATTGTTTGTCACTTAGAAACTCTACAAAGTCGTTGATTAGATATGGTCCGATGTAAGCTGTGCTCGCATTTACAACTGCGAATGCCGCGTTGATCGCGGCTTTCCTCCAGACATAGCGAAGAACCGAGTTATAAAAGAAAGCATTTTCAGGTCCTTTTTCTTTGGTGGTTTTCAGTTTCTGGTCAAAGGCATGAGAGCAAAATCGAGCGGAATCTTCAACATCGATGTCTGGTACATCGTCCTTTTCGAGAGTTCTCTTGTATCCGAGGGAGAACAAAGGGTTGATCCATGAGAAAGTGATGCGTTGGAAGAGAGTAGCGTTCCCATATGGAGAAGTAGAAGAAGAATCTTTCTTGTTCTGCTCAGTTTCGCCACCAAGTAATAGCGGCTCTGTGATTCCGCTGGATTCAACAAGATGAAAACCTGTTTTTCCTCTGATTGAAACAGCCAGCAAGAACAAAATTGCAAGAAGACCAGTCAAGTCGACATAATCCTGAAACCCGAGAGGCTCGTGTTTCGCGGTTATGAAATGAGCATCAAAGGCAAAGGATAAGATGAAACTACAGAGCCACCACGACCTTAACATCCAAGGAAACTTAACAAGCCTCTTTTCTCTGATCTTCAACACAGCAACAGAAACAATCAACCACGACAAAGCCTGCGAAATCTCAGCGGAGAAGACAGAAACAGAGGAATCACACCGTAACACCACGCTGTCTCGAAACAGCAAAAGTAAGATAAAGCAATGAGTCCCTAAGATCGAAACAGAGCAGGTAAGAGATATGTTGTAAGAGAAGCTCTGCTTCACGGTTATGCTCTGCTTCTTCAAGTTTTCTTCTACATCATTATATCCTCTGTTTCTCACTACACCGAACCATTTCAGTGCCAAATGAGTAACATAGAAAGCGAGGAAGGCCACTTGCATAGCGATGCTTATACGTTCCTTCAGGCAAAGCGAGTTTTGTTGCAACCACTGCGTCCTCAGGGGATGAAAACCCGTTTCTGCTACTCATATTAAAGCAAACACAATCAGGTAAAATGACGAAAAAGATTGAATACATAACAAGTTTCTCGATTTTTATAATATTTCTAGTTTCATGATCATATACAGTGAGTCTCCAGAGAAGTAGAAACTTTTCAAGTGAAAGATATCAACTTTACCTGCGGAACCAAAGAGCTTGACCATAGCTTCTTCTTGGGTTGAGAAGACACGTGTCTTCGCACCGAGAGTCTTAGTGAGAAGCACTAGAGATGATCAAGTTCATGTTTTGTATAGTGTTTTGTTTTCAGATGGAGTTGCAGAAGCCGGGGGGGGGAGAGAGAGTATGTAATATGTGTGAGACAAGTTTTGAGTTTAAAGTGAAAGTGATGCCAGCAACAAAACATAACAAACAAAAACCCTATTGAATTATTGATATGTTTGGGAACACATTGGAGAAAAACAAGTTGAATTCTCTTTTTACATTACTCGACGCCCTATAAAGTACGTATGGCCAACAAAATTAAAATTAAAAAAATACGTATATTTAAAACGAATATCTTTCTGGAATTAATATCCTAGTTTAAAGTATTGTTTTGAAAATGTGACTTTTCAAATCAATTTATAATTTTTTTATTTATCAAAAACTGAGTAAATTTTTTTATCAATAACATGCATTATGGTGAGAGTGTGACTGTACTGACACTAACATTACTTATTTTTTATAATTATTATTACTATAACTTATGACATAATGAGCATAAGAATATTAGATAAAACCTGTAAAAAAATGGAGAAACTCTCAAAAATGATGAACTGAATTCTAAATGAGTTGGAAAAATTAAGCAATATCACTCTTATTATTGTGCTTAATGATGTGGTCACTATACTAGATAAATTTACTAACAATGATGTGGCCTTGAAAAACATTAATGAGGCCTAAAGTTTTTGCTTTCCCTGCCATGCATACGCAAGTGCCGGCCATGCAAGTCGTGTTACATAATTACATCAATGCTCTTTTAATTTGTAGTTAAAACCTTAGATAGTTAGATGATCCGGCTTTTCATTAAATACTAAATAGTTTACGTCGAGATTAACTTGATTTTTAATGTTAATATTACTACTGTAATCGCTGACTTGGATATATTTTTGTTTAGTAACGGAAGTAAAAAAAGAAGACATAGTAATTTCAAATATAACTCACGTGTAAATATCGTATTGATGAAAAGTATATACGAAATAATCAATATTAATGAATATAGTAAAATCGTTGAACTAGAAACACATGTTTCTTCGTAAAATTTTGATTAGACTTGGTATTATTGAAAGTTTTGCTGTTAAGCATAAGGATGTACGAACGTGTCAGATTCGTAGAAAACGACTTCCTTGTATGAAAGTTAGGCTCGACACTTTTGGAAAAGAGCGAGTGATAGAGGGATTCCAATTTGATTTGATTTTAATGCTTGATGTCCTGTTTCCACTAAATTGTAGGTGGTTAGGACCATATAAGCGACTGCGGGTACGCAGTATCCTTCAATTGTATAAACCAATAGTATATGCTAGAGTTGATCTGGGCCATCTGGCAGTGGATCCTCAAATCATCATCAACGTCACCATAAAAACCAGTTAGGGTTCGGGCTCCTTTAAAAGTTCAAATGAAAAGTGGTATACAACAACAAAACTAGATGACTGGATGAAAAAAAAAAAAAAAACTACAGTAATTTTTTCTTCTTCTAATAATTACGTGATTAATTATCCTTTTTCTATGATTTTTTGTTGTTATAATTCTACTTGCCATAATATTTTCTTAAATTGCTATTTTCAGTGCCAGACAAGAAAAATATTACATTTTTAGCTTTGATCGAAGTGATTTGACAATGTAAACCAAAAAAAGAAAAGAAAATGATATCCAATCTTCGCCGCGACTCGCGTGTCCCACCGTCACTCCCACTAATTGTTGCATGTAAGCGTGGAAAGCATGAAGTCCAGTAAAGTAAATCAGTTCCATAGTAAAATATTTTAACTTCCTAAATATTAGTTACTTAAGTCTTTAACCCCCAAAATATATAGTACAGTTAAAGGGTTGTTATTTACAGGATTGTTAAATAAAAAGTATAAGAATAAGAATACGCATATACGCTGCCTACTGTTATAAAAAACATTCGTCAAAGGCCACCAAATTTTTTTAAAAAAATAGGCCACATTTTTCAAAGAAGTTTTAAAAAATAGGCCACCAAAATCGACGATTCCTGTTTCAGTTGCCTCTGTAGAAAGAAGTTTTTCAAGCTAGCGAGAACCGGTAAGACAACTCGATTATTTGAGTTTGGTGAATGATTTTGTAGGAAATAATGGTAGAAAAATTGTGGTTTAAAATTTTTATATTTTTTGTTCTTGTTAGCATTTTTATGTACGTTATGAGATACTATTATTAGTACTATTTTTTTTATGAAGAAGACCACATATTTTTTTTCGTCTTAAACCTCCGTAAATACGTATAACATAAAAAATGAAGAAACACGTTGACGATTAAAAAAAACAAAAGGGTACGAGATTATATAAGTCGATGTTTTTTGGCCCATAATTTGAGTCGAGATGCTGCTGTCCGCAATAATCCTCCATACGTACCGACAAATATTTCCTTGATAGAAGCGTCTCCAATATTGATGTGACAGGTTTAACCGGTCTTACTAGGGCCGGATGGAACCGGTTTTGCTAGAACCGATTGAAAATATGTTGTGCTTTGTCCAACGTTCAAATCTAGTTCAACCCACCCAGTTCTTGCGAAGATGAAATTATACGGACTAGTTTACGGTTATCCACTAAAATATAAGATAATATGTGATATATACCTGTTTGCTCCGGTCAAGCCTTGCCATCATTGGTTATAAGGGCCGGTTCGAAATTAGTTTATGATTTGTCAAGGTTTGATTTTTTAGTTTGTATGATGTAAAATAACACACATCCAGATTTTTTATTTTATCAACAGTATATATTCTACCAAATGTATTCTACCAAATTTAAATCTAAATGGTGACACAGTGACAAACTATTATAAAACAACTATAATATATGTAATGCTCAAATAGATACATATTTCTACAGAACTTTAGAAATCACGTCCGAAAAAAACTAGACTAAATAACTCAAAGGAGGACTAAAAACCACGCCGGTTCACAATTTTTTTAATCATCTTAACATGTATTTGTCTATTTTTTCTTTGTCAAATATTCTATATGGAATTATAATAATTTCATATGAAATTTCTTGTCATCTAACAATATGTACGCATATGTTGGTGGCTTGGTGCTTTCCATGTGAGTTTCTTGGCGGTTTCGGTCCTTTTCTTCTTATGTTTAGCTGCGTCATCATTTGCCTTTTTCTGTACTTTGGAAAAATACAAAAACAAATAATATTATAAGAAAGACCCGTGATATATAGCAAACCATAAGAACAATTCATGAAGCTTTAATTTATTGTCCACATTCATTGCACAGATTACTAATCATATGAATTTAAGTTTATATTTAATCTGAATATACTTAAATGCATGTAATTAGTAGTTTACGTTACGTATGAGGGCTTGGGCTTGGGCCTAGCTTGTATGAGCTAAACGTGGATACAGAAATCAGATGAAAGCGCATGAACCTTTGTGATACAGTTGTGACTTGTAACTAAAGAAAGAATGGTTATTAAAGATTTTAAAAACAAGGCTTCTCCAAACCTGATTCAGAAGTTTAACTTATTTCCGGGGAAACAAAACTAAAATCTGATTCAATTTGTAGCACAACTTTCCTAAATAATCAGTATTAATTATTAACACAAACTTCTAGATCAAATTAGTAAATATTCCAGTAACCACTGTTATATCCTTCAATTTTACGACTAAAGTTAACGTAATAGAAAGCGACACATTATAGCAGCAATTACCAAAGAAAAACATTATCAAAAGAACTAAAAGCTTACGTAAAGGAAAATGAACATAAACACAGAAAAACTTTGGTGTTACTGAATTTTTGCATTGTATTCTTTGTTTTCTTCGTTGTATTTGCAACAACATCAAGATGGTTTATATCGTTTTAGTTTTGGTTATTTGTTGTAATAGACATGCACACAAGTCCAATAATCCATCTTCTTTTTCTATACCAAACGAAATTGGATTTCTGAATCATTGATGACCAGATGTTTCTCTAGAAAACTTTAAAGAGTAATGGAAACATTTCCGGAAAGTGGTTTTGGTTCACGTAGGGCTTGCAAGAGTACATACCAGAAATAGATTTGATTGATTAATAGAGACGAGACTTATAATCTTAATCGTTTAGAAGTTTTATTGCTAAAATGAATAAATGCATATTGTTACATCAGCGTATCCCAAAGGCGTTATATGTTAGAAAGATAGTTGCTCAAATCGGAATATGATTATAAAACACAAGTAAATAAAACTTTAAAAAATGAATTTTTAAATGTGGGAACATTGGTTAGAAAAATTTAAGAGTTAAACAAAATCTTACATGAACATGTGCCTCCGGGGATTTTCTCTGTTAATTTTGTCAAATACTATTTGGCGCACTTAAGCGTTTCTCCAGCAGCTTCTTATCGTGCAGTTAGATAACTAGGCATCTTTGGGCAGAGAAATCATCCCGTTAAACATTGAAATATATTTCAAATTATTTTGAGTGATCTCATTTTTCTCGCCAATATAATTCATAGCCCACACTCTCTCGGAGGGCTTGGAGAAAAAGAAACCATAAAGTAACAAATTCAGCAATTCTTCGGGGGTCTCCTTATAAGATGAAGAAGTCATCGTGATGTAAAAGACAGAAAAAAAAAAAAAAAAAAAAAAAAAAAAAAAAAAAAAAAAAAAAAAAGGATTTCTGAATAAAGAAACGTCTATATATATTTGCTAAACATTGGCAAAAAAGAATCACTAAGCCTGAAAATATTGATCGCGAAGTTTGGGGGCATCACTATCGTGTATCAACGTAACGTTGGCTACAAACATACCAAATTAGTCATATATGTTATAATCTTTGTTATTTTAGCAACTCTAACAAACTGATGTATCATCATCACTTGGATTTTTTTTATCATTTTAAGACTTTTCATGATTTATTAATAAACTTTTTACAAAAGAACTTTGGTGATGTACTGAATTTTTGTATTGCATTATTTGGTATGCAACAACATCAAGATGAATTATTTTGTTTTGGTTATTTGTTGTACTAGACATACACAAGTATAACAAATCCATCCTCTTTTTGTATACCAAACGAATTTGAATTTTTAGACCGTTGATGTAATGGTCAATTTGGATTTGAACCAAATGTTAACATTTGAGAACTTTAAGATGAAATGGTCAAATTTTCTAATCTTAATACACATTTGAATTTGACGAATGGTTCCACCAAAAGAATCTAGTCTACAAAAATGTGTGATAGGATGCAAGATTTTATCTTCGTTCCTCAATGGATTTAAGATGAGTTGCTTAAGTCTTAGATTCAACATCTTGCTTTTGTGGACTTGGAAAATTGACTTTCCAGCTATTATTTACTAACACCATCATTAGCAGAACCATGAGAGATCCGACCATCCATTTATAATTATAAGTCAAGGAACTGATGGCTATGACTTAATGAGAAAAAACAAATATTGTTTTGTCGAAGGGTTTAACAAAAAAAAAAAACAGGACTTTCTTGAAGATATTAAGCCTAGCCTACGATCGTTTAATATAGATAAAAATATTTGGTGTTTTTCTTTATTGGTAATTTGGTTAATCGAATTCGAAGAATTCCACATATGCATACCATAAAATTGGAAGTATAACTGTGATGTTTGAAAATTGACTAGCTGGGAATAATATTCTTTTATTCTTATAGATGATATATTAAAAAATGTTGTTCTCGTGAAATAATAATATTAGTAGTAAGTATTACTATAAAGATTACATTTTTTTGTGATTGGGTTAACCTATTTGATAATACGCACCGTCTTGAAGGCAAAAGATAGGCAGGATTAGGAACACGCATCATCTTGAGAGCAAATGATAAAAGGAACCGTTCTGAGAATATGCAGTAAAACGCAGTCGTCAGAGCAAAAAGTAATACGCACCGTTTTGAGAGAGAGGAAAACCCAGACCAAAGAAAGCTCTTCCTCCCCAACCGGTATCGTTCCTCTTATCAGAAATCCACTTTTTTTTTCCCTTCTCTAAATTTTTGGAATAGAACAAGAATTATTAACACAAACTTCTAGATCGATTAGTAAAATTCTTTATTGGGAAATAAAATTAAATTCTGATTCAATTTCTATCACAACTTTCTTATATAATCGGTGTTAATTATTAACACAAACTTCTAGATCACATTAGTAAATAGTAACCACTGTTCTATCCTTAAGTTTTAAGATTATAAATTTAACGTAATAGAATAGCGACACATTTATAAAAGCAATTTCCAAAGAAAAAAGTCAAAAAACATTACTAAAATAATTAAAAGCTTACGTAAAGGAAATTGAACATTAGACACATAGTAAAACTCTTGATTTATTTTAACCTTTGTATGCCTTCGTACTCGTATAGGAGGAGTTAAGCTAAAATATTAAAAAAAACTAGTACCTAATAAGTCTGACACGTCATTGAATTAAAAAAAAAAAAAAACAGAAAATTCTAAATTCGAGATTCTTTGTTGCTGAATAAATTGATCACACCGGCCGGAACAAACAGTAAGAGCAGAGGATTCTCCGGCGGTAACGGTGGAATATTAGCTCTACACAACGGACACTTGGACATTTCACTGAGCCATATATCTATGCAATCCGCGTGGAAACAGTGACGGCAAATCGTCAATCGCCTCATCTTCTCTCCTTCCTCTGCCTCTTGTAGACACACGGCGCAATAAGGCGGAGACAAATGATCTTTCGCCGTCATTCTCCACCGGCGGAACGTGAATGTGCGGTGGCGACGCCATGGACGTGTGACGAGGAAAGTGGCAAATCTTAACAAGAGACGTAGAGAGAAGACAGAGACGGAGGTTACCAAAATACAAACGATGATGCATTCGCATAATCTAAGCACAAATTGAGCCAACATTATCCAGCAAAAAGTATGCTTTTAATAAGTATTTAAAGAATGAACCAGAGACTCTTTACGTGGTGTTATGTTTATATCTGTCTTGTAAGCTGGAAGAGATGGACGGTCATGAATTGATATTTATGAGAATGTCGATAGTAGTCAACGTCTAGTTAGTTATATGTTGACCTCTAAGTACGTACTAATACAAATTAATACAACTGGTTTTCAAGTAGCTAGACGCGTGATCATAATAATTACAAGTCTTTTGATATCGATGGACTTGTAACCAGGTAACTTCGTTGATTAGGAAACTTGATTAATAAGTCAAGCCTAACAATTTCTTGACTAAAATGTGGTTATTACGACGAAAGTGTAGCTAAATCTTTAACGAGAACATGTAAAATGTAGAGATATTTACAAACGCATAAGGACAGATCTGAAAACCTAGTTACGTATACGACAAGGCACATGGACTTGGCAGTCTCTGTTTTGTTTTGTTCGGTGATTCCTAGTCCTTGATGCCGACACAGACAACGACAAATCAAACAATAATGCACTAAATATCTACAAGGACTGGAAAGAAAACAGTATGTTTCGATGTGCACGAGCTTGCTTCTCAAGTTTCAGATGCAAATAGAACTTTGACTGCCTCGAAAACCTCTTCGCTGGGTTTTGCAGCATTGATCTGGAGGAATCAGAAACAAGAATCAGGAACAGAATATAATCTTTTTTTGTTAAATAGGAAAAGCATATGATAGTAATGATCATGGAAGAGAACTGGAGAACCAAATCCTAACCTTTCGAAGTTTCCCTTTAGATTCGTAGTAGCTAACAATAGGGAGAGTAGATTCTACAAACACTTTAAATCTCTTCTTTATCGTCTCAATATTATCGTCTTCTCTTCCCTTCATAAGCAATAACCAAGAAACAGTTGGTAAAAGAGGAAGGGACCCCGAACCAGATATCATTTTCAGTTAAGATACCAACCTGGTTCCTGTTCATAATGCGTTTCTCTAGTTCTTCTTCAGGACAATCAAAGAAAAGAACAAAAGCAGGCTCGATTTTAGCCTGCCAAGATCCAAAAGTATTAAACTGAGGCTTAACGAAGCAATTAGGACTTGATTAGACTCATCAGCGAGAAGACAATTGATAATAAATTTCAGAGTTAGAAAATGATCCTTACAACATTTTCGAATACTATTCGATTTTCTTCATTGCGTGGAAAACCATCAATGAGGAAATTATCATTATCACTTTCCTCCATAGCTTTACACAAAAGTTTCACTGTTATCTCAGACGGCACAATTCTCCCCTCTGCAATCATACTTTGGATCATGGCTCTGAAAAAAGTCCACAGAAAAAGAAACCGGAAACTTCACCAAGTGTTGGGTTGCAAGTATGAAGCCTTGACAAGCACTAATGCAATCGGTGACCAGCACCAGAAGATTGAACAACAGATTTTGCAATCTTTAGTAGTTTTCATTATACAAAATCATCATAAGCCTAGAACAAGATTCACTTCACACACAGGCAGCAATAAGTTTAAGACATGAGATTCAGAACTTACCCAAATTCAGAACCTGACTTAATTTCTGCTCTAAGAAGATCACCAGCACTGAAATGGGTATAGCTAAAGTGCTTCACAACATTAGCACACTGAGTACCTTTTCCACTTCCAGGACCACCTATAATCAACCATTCAACACCACAAAATTCAATTTTTAAGCATGATTACATAGAGTGGAATTACAAATTACCCAACACAAAAACAACGGTTGACTTCTTCCACCTAGGGATTTCATGTTCATCCTGTAACCAAATAATATCATTGAATTTAGGGCAAAATCCAGATTCCATTAGTTTCAGGAAAAATGAAATTGGGTACACAGGTGAAAACGATACCTTAATCAGAGCATCAACAGGAGTTTCCATGATCAAAGGCGATGTGATGGTGGTGAATCACGCAGAAGTTTGAGTAGTACAGGCGAAGATAGAAACTAAGGAAGAATAACGGGCGTGTAGTCTGCTAACGGTGACAGGGTATGATTAAACGGCGCGCAGTCAACTATTATCTCCAAAGTAAGACAACACGGCGTTTTCGGTAGCATTCAAAATATTATAAAACGCCCAGTGGTCCAGACGGGTCCAATAAAACGGCGTGCAGTCTGCGTCCGCTCTAATTTATAGCGGCTCACACTCATGAAGTAAACGCCCTGGCGTTTTTAAATAGCGATGAAAAAGTTATTACAAAACGTCCCAACAGGGTGATGATCATATTGAAAGTGTATTTGATGACAAAGACATAGCCGACGAACAATATTACATTATCTACTACAAAGTGGATCTTGATAATTTTCACATATACATTAGTATTACAAAGACATAGCCGACGAACAATATTACAAGCCAACGAACGTTATCAACACACGAATTTATGGTTCTCTACTCATAAAAACCATCACCAGAAACACACACGTTTGGCTTTATCATCGCACCCAAGCAACAGCATCAATCTCATCTCTCGCTTTCTTATATAACTCAAGCCTCTTCGCGCACTCTAGTCTCCTATCCATCAATGCCGGATCTTCATCTAGTAACTGTCCCAACTGTTTCCCCTGTGAAATTTCCGACCAAACATAAGATTTGACACGCATAGCACAGAATATGAAGATTTGAGACATTTTATTGAAGTTTAGTTTACCTCTCTCTTACTGATCTGTGAGTAGAAGTAATTGAGCAACGCAAGCTTGGCTTGTCTAACCTGACAATAAACACAAGCTTTCGGAATGGTGTTACGAAGTGTGTCGGAAACCATGTTGATATACGCGGAAACATTTGATGCTATCCTTCTGAAATGTCCGTCTCCATACTGGTCTAATGTTGCAGGCGAAGCAGTTTGGTTTCTGTTGTTGGGTACAGGTCTTTCCATTTCTTGTGGAAGTTTCCGGAAGAACTCAGCTGTTAGATACGCAGATTCCATGTCAACAAGTCGAATAACTGACTTCTTGCTTTCTTCCCTGAATTTCTCCAAGGAGCTGTTGGCTGCTGCAGCAAGCTCGACTTGCAGCGAAGGGAAACGCTTTAGCTCCTGCATTTTTCCCACCAGTGAGATTCAGTAAAACGCTTAACTTTTCATTTTACCAGTCTTAAGAAAATCAATGATTTGAAACTAAATCTCACCTCAGTTTCTGATATTGACTTCCTCACAAGCTCTTTCAAGACAAAGTGAACCTGTTGCATATGCGTAAAACTCATTACGATCTTGTATATATATAAAAGTGAAGTGAAGATACACTTCAGAAGAACTTACAGCATCCACAGAAGCTTCGGCTGGACCTCTAAAGTAGCCCAGCGCCCCTTCAATTAGACGGCGATAACCCTGTTCCGGTGCAATCAAGTGAGGTTGATAGCCATCTGCCTCAGACACGATTCTCTTAACGCTTTGTAGAGAAAGATGGCGATCAAAAGGAAGCTTTTTGAGTGCAGCTGGAAGTTGGTTGTCGAAAACTCCATAGATACGGTCACCTCCAGGACGCCTAAAAATGTAATATGAGGTTAACCAAAAAAACCAATAACTTAAGCCTAAAGATTTCCGCAGGTTGATGAGTAATGATGTTTACCCGCCATCCAGATGTTCCTTGAATATTTTATCGAATGCACGGCACATCTCCAATACAGTGTATAGTTGAGCCTGAGAATGAGACCAACAGATTTAGCCCATAGTAAAAAATGTAAAACTTCATCGAAGAGAAATGGTTTCACATAGATATGTACTCTCTCACCCCAGCATCGACTGCGACAGGCCGACCCATGCGGTCTAACTCTCCTTCAAGTTCCTCAATGCTTTTGTTTATTAAAGATAGGATACTTGGAATACGGGTTCTGATAACAGTCTCCAAGTGCTACGAAAAAAAAACAAAGACCATTCAGCAATTGAAGAACAATGTATTAAACAATATGATAAAGTCGCAAGCATTTCAGGCTTTGATTCAACACCTTAGAGAGCAGCTTTGCCAGGTATTCCGAACCCATTTTGCTAGCTAAGTGACCATAGTCAGGACTGGTGTCAAAATATTCTCGTTCCTTGCGTCTCGCAAGCATCATATCGACATTCTTATTGATATCTGCTTGTGAACGGTTCACTATCCCAACCCAAGGATGTTGCAGCCTGTATGATCTTCCTTCAAGAACCTTATTAAGGCAAGCAGTTCTATACGTTAGATAAAAACTTCTAAATAAAAAAAGTAAGAACTGGAAAGCACTCTGTAGATTTAGTTACTTTTATCATCCCTAGAGGGCTTGCCAAATATAATATCAGTCATGTATAATCATTAAAGTAGACCGTGACACATGAACCAAAAAGGGATAAAGAGGTGCTTACTGCTAATGCATTAGTTCCTTTGTCCATCAAGTCTAACTTGGTAAGAACACCAAATGTCCTCTCACCTGAGACGATCGAAAACATATTTTCATCGTCAAAAGACAATACGTCCTGCCAAATATTTTAATCATTCGCAACAGAACAGCAAACAAACCTGTTGGATCGACATCTTTTGCGAGCTTAATTGCATCCGATGTGGCTATGTCTTGGTTAGCAGGGGATATAGCTAATATGATACAATTGGGCTGGAAACAAACAGAACTAACCAATTTTGAACGAGAAGATGCATCTTAAGAATTATAAACAGAAAGCGTAAAATTTTAACCAAAGCAAATAGAGCCTGAGCATATATAGCTTAACAGTCTTGGTAATACCCAAAACCAGCAATTCTCACCTTATCAACATATGTGCGAACCATGGTTTCGATATCCTCAACGATTGTTTCCGGCTGTCCCTCTGGAAATCAAAGACGATATCAATAACCTTCATACAGCCATCCAATAATAAAGAAATGGAAACTAAACGAAGAGGTAAAAGAATCATACCAACAGCAACCTTAGTTAAACCGGGTAAATCAACGAGGGTCAGATTCACAACTGTTTCCATAGAACACAACATAAAAAAGGAGCAACCATCGATGTTAGTTCCAAAAAACAAGTTTACTAGCGGAAGTAAAACCCACAGACTGTGATTAAAGCTGACCATTTGGAGAGAAGATACTGAGGTGAATAGGAACTGGAGATATCTGTTTGCTCTTTCCTGTGATTCTATCAGTCTCATCCTCAATCTCCTTGCGAACCAAAGCTGCATCATGAAAAAAAAAAATCAAGAAATATTCAACTGCAGTCTCTAACCAGACCCATAAACCAGAAATGATGAATTCAAACGACAGGGACACAAAAACAAACCCCAATTAACCAAGAAAACAGGAAAGAAGCAGAACAAACATATAAAGACATGGATATTACGGTACATACCAAAATTTGTGAATTGCCTCTTAGGAAGATGAAGGAACTCTGCATACTCCTCTGTTCCATCATCCGTCTTATGAAGCTGCAACACTAAAGGCCGTCTCGTAACGATACCTGCACAAACAATACTTCTCTCTCAAAATCAAAGCTACTTGCTTTATTTACAAACAGATGGGAGAAAATGGAAGAAGGTTTAAAATTCACAAACCAGATCCTCTAGGAAGAAAATCTCTCCCAACTATACTCTCAAGAACCGAAGATTTCCCCGAACTCTGCATAAACCCAGAAAAAGCAAGTTGAAGAGTCAACAGAGGAAAACAGAGAAAACCTAGGAAGAAGTCAAAGCTAATTCAACCGGAGAAATCACCTGACCACCAACGACGGCGACGGTTGGAAGAGCTTCCCAGAGAGAACTGAACGCGTTATTTCCAGTTCCACCACCATAGTCACCAAGCACGGTACATGCTCTCTGTATCCTATTAACTAACCCAATCAAACTCTCCATAGTATTCATCTTCCTTCTCCTTCTGTTTCAGATGAGAATTCAAAGTTCGAAATTTCAGTTCAGAATTAGAAATTAGAAAGCTGCTTGAAAATTCGCCAACAGACCAAGACTTCAAGAGCTTAGAGACGAAGAAGAAATATAAGTAGGGGCAAAATAGGAAAATGAATTAGAGAATAAATGGCTCACTTTGGTTCTAGAAGATTTGATTTGTGTGCCTCTGTGGTTCGCTCGGTTTACAGATAGCTTAGCCGCCGTCACGGAGTCGTATGACTTTGGTTCGATTCGGTTCGGTACGATCTGGTTCTTGCTTTTCCAAAACGGTCAAATCAAAAATGATGAAGATAAGATTTGTGTGCCTTTTTTAATTTGAACCTTTTTGTAACGTGTTTGAATTTTCGAATTTTGAAGTTCCACGTGGACCCCAGACAATATTCTGTATTCCGTCGGGAAACCACCATTAGCATTTTTGTAAGGCCCAATTAACAGAGAAGACTTTAAAAGGACGCAATAATGAATTAAGGCCCATAAAGAGCGAAGAAGGGTTCACGTACGGTAAGGAAAAGTAGAAGCTATTGGATAAGGTTAGGTTCTAACTCGTGACCACGAGACTCACGAGTAAAATATTACTTAGTACTTGTAGATAATGAACCATTCTTTACAAGAAACTTATAAACAAAATAATGGGTTTCTCTCAACATCATGATTTTGTCATTTACCAAACGGAACTAAATAACTGAAATAACGAATTTCTTTCGTTTTTATTTTATTCAAATCTGAAATAACCAAACTAACATAACATAACATATTTGAACTGAATTTACCCGAATTTACATGCTATAATTTGGATACAAGGGATGAATATGGTGCTAGATACATGTTTTCTTGCACTAGATATGTGCAAATTAATTTGGTTTTCATTCTTTATGCTCATTTATTGCCTCATTATTTATCACTTGGCCCAAAAGAGAATTTAGGAAGGCTTTTAAGGCCCAGTTTTGAAGTTAGGCCCAGCATGAAATTTGAAGGCCACCTGGGAAAATGTTATAAAGAAACGGACGAACATTCGTGTGGGATGTGGAAAACGACGATGGCTCATTTTCACCTAATACTTGTCGGCTTCTATCATCCACCGTCACATGCTTCCCTTTTAGGCTTTTATATACCCTTTATTTTATTATATTTTATGAATGTAATCGCAGATATATTATTAGTTCAAGTATTGTATTTCTTTTTTTTTTTTTAGTGGCTGAGGTAATCAGTAATCACTACACATCCCATTCAAAGCCAATGGATTTGGTCCAAATCGAACGGAATAAAGCAAGGTCAACTATAACTATATTTATCTTATGCGACAAGGAGAAGATGAAACTGTAGTGGAATTATCATAAAATAGTGAAATTTAAAGTTAATTATTGTAAGACTTAATACCGTATAGTAGTGGAATTATTATCGAAAATATATATAGAAAATTAAAAATAGTATAAGAAAAAAAAAACTAAAATATAATGGTAGATAGATGATACAAGAAAATAACTTGTGATTTTTTTTTTTTTTTAACGAGTGGTAAAATACGTAATGGATAAATAATTCCGCAAGTATGCAAAAAAATCAAAATCGTTATTTATGTTTAACTGTTATAAGATTCCCACAAGTTATAACAAAAATATAGCAAAGATTCATTAGTCCCCGGTTTTTTTAGTTAGATGAATCTTTTTTAAGTTAGCTAAATTACCAACTATAATTTTCAATTAATTGAAATCGCATAATGACATATTATTGAAAATCGCAAGTTTGCATTAAAGAAAATGGTTAAGTGATAAAATGATCTGTCAAAAATGTAGTGCTTACAAATCTCCATTAGCTCCCTCAGAGGTAGATTTAGATAAATAAATACTTTCTCTCTCTCTCTTCTATCTATATTTTATTTTCCGACAGAGAATGCTATCTCTATTCTCCTCCTCCTCCTCTCTGAAAACAGAGATCTTAGAAGAAGAAGACAAAATCTTTACCACCAGATCTTTCTGCTTCTTTCTTCCTTGTTCATCATCTTTACAGGTTGTCACATCATTATAACACCGAAACTCTCGGACCCAGAAAAATCAATCCTTTTTTTTTTTTTTTCATTTCATTTCCTCCGATGAGGTGTAAGAGACATACCGTTGATTTGAGCAGTAGCAACGGCGTATGCGCTTCTTGCCTCCGTGAACGTCTCCTCTCCCTCGCCGCTTCCGCCGCCGTCACAGCCGCCGTAGAAGATAACAATCGTAACCAATCACGCAAATCTAATAATCCTCCTCCTCCGCTTTTAACCTTCCCTCGCTCTGTTTCTCCTTATGTAACCCGTAGAAAATCCGACGCCGGAGCCGGAGATTCTTTAACTTTTTCTAATCGGAGATTCATCACCACACCTCAGGTAGATCTCGTCGGCTACTCATGCAAAGATTTCGAATCGAATCCATCTTATAAATCAAAACAAGGTAAAAGATTCTCTAGATTCTCTAATCTATTCAGAGCTAGATCTGAAGACTTGGATTCGAATCCTAAATCAAACAATCCTAGATTCTCATGCGACGCGTCTGAGTCTTCTTCTTCACGGTCATGGATCTCGACGATTCTCTCCACCGGTCGCCGTAAAAAACAACCAACCACCGCGTGTTACATCGAAGACGTAATCTCAGGTCGTAGACCTCAACGTATATACTGTAGAGGAATGTCACCTGAGAGAGATACGGAACCGGAGCCGTCATCGGAACCAATCGAGGAATTGAGAAGAACTCCGGCGATGAAAACTCCGGGAAGGAGGAAGATTGCGAATGGGATAGGGAAGAGTATGTCGGGGATGGCTTTTTGTTTGAGTCCGTTGGTGAGAGCTAGTCCTAATTGTCCTTTTAAACGGAAAATTAGATTTCCATCGGAATTTGCTAATTCCGGCGAGATCACGGCACCGGAAAAGCCTCATATATCAGCAGCGGCGTCGTTTTGTGCAAATAGATCGAAGAAGCTTGTGGATTTAGGTAGAATTGATCGCCGCCATTGAGTTTTTTTTTTGGGGTGGATTCGTCTGGTCAACGTGTTTGACTAGCTGATGGAGAGTAAATTACGGTAAGTACCCCTCGTTGTTTTCTAAAGATGGATTTTTTTTCCAAAATCAAGCTTTTTATTTGGCTTGTGGTGAATAATCAGAATGGCAGATAGTTAAAAGAATGCTTTTTTTTTTTTTTTTTTACTTTGTAATGTTTTGTTTCTGATTGTAATTGTAGAGTTTGATGGGCCAGATATTGTTCTTAGGAGACTAAGAGAAGTAATCTAGTGTTCTTGTTTTTTTCTTATGAGAATTGTTAGAGAGCAAGAAACATATGAGAATATATCGAGCTAAGTTGTGTTACTTTAGAAAGCATGTTAAAGTCACGATTAGTGACTAATAATTGCGTCAATCTGATCCAAACTCCTCACTTTTCTTTTACTGTAAACTGCTGATCGACCAGTAGAACCGTGGAACCAGATCAAACCGGATCTAAATTCCAAGAAGTTTGGACTAAATCAGGATCGGTTTGTAATCGTATAGCGATTAGGTCTTATATAAAACCATGCTACTAGTACCGAATCAGGTTAGTCAATCTATATGTGCTGAATTTTAATTCAAATGTATATCATATGGTCAAATGTCATTAGACTAATCATTATTGTTTTGAGTAGTAATGCGGGAGCTTAGATTTTGAAATTTAACTGAAATTTGACCCATGATTTTAATAAAGAGTGTGACAGTTTTGACTTATTTTTTTGTCTTTACCTTAGAAAAGTTTATCTTGGGTTTCACAGTCGTTCTTCTCTAGTCCATTTCAACATATAGACCTACAAAGCTATATTGGAATCGCTTATGACACAAGTATCAAAATATATTTTAGCGACTTTTAATAATCCAAGTACGACATTAGAGTGTTTTCAATGCAACTTTATAAAAGTTGTCTAATAACGCAAGAGGTTAAATGAAGAGGGGTCCATGGGATTTATCTCGATGGGTCCGTGAATCTCCTTCACGCTCATAGAAATAAAGTTGGTTAGGGTAAAAAAATATTTGACTTTTTAGAAATTAAGTAAAGATCGAGTTATCTAAAAAACAATTTAGATCGAGATATCTTAAAAAAAATCATTAATGGACAATTGATTGGGGAATTTGAATGTTTTGAGCTAAACCACTTTGTTACCATTCAATTATTCCGTAGCTAGAAGTTCCTGTCAAGAAAGCTTATAATATCGATTCTTGTTCACTAGCTAAGCTATGAATATAAGGTTTATCTCTCCTGGTCCTCGCTATGACAAATTTGCAAAGTAGACTAATTCGGTTTCAATGTTAACTCATAACAATTACGGTTTCCGATCAATCTTCATGATTAATTCAACACTTTGAGCTCTTACATTCTGGCTTCAAACAGAACATATGTTGTCACTGAAATTACAAGAAAACAAAACCTGAAACTCTTTAGTAGATGATATTATTGAATGCACAAGTTCGGTGCTAGATTTCACTGGACGATTGCTAACAAGTCGCTTTCTTTGCAAAAGCAATGCTTAGCATCTGTTCCAAAATCAACCTGAAGAAATCAAGAGAGAGAGATGTCTCAGTTTCACAAGTATGATCAAAGTCATAACAGAATAATGTTTTCTCAATGTTCCATCATAATCATCAATTACAAACCTCATAGGCGCTCATATCAGAGAACACAACCTGTAAAAGAGACGAAAGAATGAATGAATGAAGAAAGAGATCATACAGTGATTTCATCGTCTTTAAGTTTAAGATGAAAGTATACCTTCTTGCCAGGTTCTACTTCCCCAACCTCAGACCCAACAGAGACAACCTGAAATCATCAACTCCATCAATTATTTCTTCTTAAGTTATATAATAAGCATCCAAGTAAAGAGCAGAGGAAAGCATTACCTCGCCTGTTAGGTACCTCTCGAATTTCACAGCTGATTTAGGCAACAGTACTCCACCTGAGGATTTCTGCAGAAGTACAAGCTTTGCCACATCAACATGATCATTCACAGCAAGGATTGTAACCATTCTCTAAATTTTTCATCTGAATACATTTACTAAGACTCATGATTCGTCAACTGAAACTGCAATACCACGAGCTGAGCAACTAAATTTTTTTGTTCTTTTTGTAATCTCAGTGTCCTAAATTTTTCCCTTTTGTGTGTGTGTGTTTTTTCTCTTTTAACAAAACAGAAACGATCCCAGGACTTCAGATCATAAGGGGAACTAACTACATTTCAACTCCAACATTGTTGGAGAAGGAAGCGAAGGAATCAAAGGGAAAAAATCACCAGAAAATGTGTAACAATCCGACGAAAAAATGCCAGAATTACTCTAGCCTTCGTTAAGGGGATTGATTGAAAATGTACAAAGAAGAAAGCTAAGAGACAGAACCTCAGGAAGCACTTCAAGACGGACAAGGACCCTGTCTGCTTGAGGAACTACCTGCAAAACCCATTACAACAAATAGATATAATCTCCCGATTAAAACAAAATCACCACCAAAAATCAAAGGAGACGACGAAAGAAACTAAAAGGTCGTACCTTTGCCGGTGCCCATTTGGTGGAAACGGCGTTAATTCTAAGGGAATTTCTTCGAAATCCTATATAGAAAATACATAGACAAGAAGGAATCATTAATGGATAAGACACAACAGAAGCTAACCCAGAAAACAGAGAAACATGGATTAAGATTTGTACCGAGAAGTGTCTGGTGAGGTAGAGAAGGAGTATTGGTTTTGATAGAAAGAGGCGAGAAGGGTTTAGGTACTGTAACGAAAGTGGAAGCCATTGGATAATGTTAGGTTCCTAATCGGTGAGTCACGAGTACACGGCGAGTTATTAGGTTGGGAAGTTGAGTAGACTCGTTCTTTCTGCTGTGTTGTGTTTTGTTGTTGAACAAACCTATCTTCTACACACTTCTCATCAGTTCGTTTTGAGAAGTTTATGTGCTTTGTTCGATTAACTTTGGGCCTTACTATCTCGGCCCAATTACTTTTGCGCTCATCTTCGAACACCAGTTCTGAACATGTTCGGTTTGGTTTTTATATATTTTTTTTTTTCGCCGTTTGGTTTTTATGTTAATCCAACCTGAATTATAGTTCCTTACTGGTTATACTCATAACTATAAATAATTTTTATTAATACTAGTGTTTGTTTCTGGAAATACCACGAGATTACAGTCCCTCCGATAGTAAATATATATCCAGTTTGGGATCTCGTTTTTATGTGGATCCGATAAATAACATACATCTGCAAAACCAACAAGATTTCGAATTTCTAGGATAATATAATTCTAAATCAATTGTACCTTGATGATATCGGAAAATATATTTGATCTCGTTCCAATGTCTGCGTGTTGGAGACGAGTTATATCTTGCAAGTAGATTAGTAACAAAAGATATATCTAATCTTGTACAATTTACAAGATACATAAGTCCACCAATAAAGCTCATATAGGATACTTCAGGACTCAATCTTTCTTCGTTACTTTCACATGGTCTAAATGGATCTTTGTCAACATTGACATGCCTATTAACCATTGGAGTACTCAAATGAATTGTTTTATTCATATTAAAGCGTTTGAGGAGTTTTCTAGTATAATTTGATTGATGCACGAATATTCTTTTTATTTATATACTAATAAAATAAAGGTTTAGAGGCTCAAGAGAGCATCGACATCAGCAAAAATGAGGGCTTCTAAGAATGACACACCAGCAACTAATTAAAATAAATAAATTAAATAATCATAAATCAAAATAATAAAATTCATCATAAATCAAATTAATAAAATAATTAATCATATATATATATATATATCTCATTATTAGGCTTTACTTATAATCAATGCTCTCTTCACCTTCCTACAGAAAAAAATAAAACAATGTTTGCCAAGAAAGTAATGTATGTTTCAATAATTATAGTTTCAAATAAATTAATAAATTATCTTTGAAAAATGTCAGAAAAAATTCTAATAATCTTTTTTTTTTGTCTCATACAAAATTCCAATACTCAGTAATATTTTATTATATAATACAGAAAAATATGGTCAAAATCATTTCATTTGTCATTCTTTATGAAACTAACTTCTACCGATAAAAAAAATGAAACTAAAATTCTACCAAAAAAAATATATAAGACTTTTTAGATGTTTTATTATATTAAAATTGTAAAATTAAATATAGAGTTTTGCATACTGAAAAATGACTTATTTAAGTTTTGATGAAATTATGTATAGATATATAACACATTTTTTTGGTTTGATGCAGAATCCAATAATCAATACTATTTAATTATGTAATAGAGCAAAAAATGGTCGAAATCATTTTATTTATCATTTTTTATGAAACTAATTTCTACCAATGGAGAAAAAGTGAAACAAAAATTCTACCAAGACATATATATATAAGATTTTTTAAATGTTTTATTATATTGAAATCGTAAAATTAAACATAGAGTTTTGCATACCAAAAAATGACTTATTTTAGTTTTGATGAAACTATGTATAGATATATAGCACATTTTTTTGGAATGATACAGAATCACAATAATCAGTATTATTTAATTATGTAATAGATAAAATAATGGTCGAAATCATTTTACTTGTCGTTCTTTATGAAACTAATTTTTATCGATGGAGAAAAAATGAAACTAAAATTCTTATTATTAATTCAACTAAATAAAAAAAGGTACAAAAATGAAACACTATCATGAATAGGATATTTACTCACCATCATTACCATAAACCATTAGTTGTTGACTTAAATACAAACATTTATCAATAGAAATTCTAACGTTTCATTTGCAAGCTCCACCAACAGATTTAATATGAAAGCATAAAATAAAAATAAATTAAATAATAGACAATAATTACACAAATAATTGACCTTCTATTTTGCCATATATATATATATATAACAAGCATTCTCATATTACTACAATACAAGCATCACTCTATCTCAAACCAATAGTTCACATAAACATGGCAACATATGT
Organism: Boechera divaricarpa; assembly: GCA_026770425.1. Taxonomy (NCBI): domain Eukaryota; kingdom Viridiplantae; phylum Streptophyta; class Magnoliopsida; order Brassicales; family Brassicaceae; genus Boechera; species Boechera divaricarpa. The sequence goes on from CM049188.1 coordinate 28,963,638, forward strand.
TACAAAGACATCTTTTCAAGCAAACGTTAACCAAATTTTTGACAGTCTTGAAGAAAATTTCTGCAATGATGAAGTCGTGATAAGACTAATTCATTTTTGCGAAGCTCGCAACTTTAAAAATGATAATATACTCATGGGAATGGAGCTGCTTTTCATCGACATTAAGGTATGCATATTATGATCTATAACTGATATGTAAACAATTCTTTGTCGTCAACAACGGTGCATGAATTTATATCGGCCAACCGACTATTCCGATATAAAGAGACTCTGAAATCAAACTCGATCTACAAGTTAAAAAAGTTTATGCTCAACCATGCCAAAATAATGTTCAACGTCGCAACTCACAAATTCGACATTTTATCCACTTACCAAACATCTTTGGCTGAAACAAATGAAATCTTCCACAAAATAGACACCCAACAATTTAGGTTACGCACTGTGCAAGATTGGCACCAATAGAATAAAACACATACAAAAAATTTATATATATTTTTGTATTGTAGATATCATCGATCACATATACCTCATAAAAGGAGACAACTTACAAGATTTCACACCAAACGCTACACCTCCAATGGTCGCTCCTGGTAAATCAAAGGACATGGTGTTCTTACATGTGAAGATGGAAGAGTAAGATTTATTTATTTTCAATATACCTCACTAATATCTACAATTAAAAAAATCTCTAACAAACTCTTACCAAACAGCGGCGAAATAGTTCGTGTGTATTTGACTATTTGTGGGACAAAATTGTTGCAAATTTCAGGATTAGGTGGAATGAAATTCACAGAAATCGAAAGTCTTTCTGCTTACTACGATAAATCCCAAAACAGTTGGAGGTATGCATTATCTACCACTTCTTGATTATTAGAGTATACTCACCATATTCAAGAATAATATTAGTCTACTCTAACTTACAGGAACTCTGACCCTCAGTTCCACATCTTCCATACGTCTTTTTTTTACAACGACATTGTTGAAACCAAAAAAATTCCTAACAAGGTACACATGATTTTATTAAATTATTTTTATTTCCAAGCAAGCGAGGCTGTTCGGTTACAAAAATATATTGGAATTATTAAATTTCAAATATTTTTCATTAAACTTACAACTAATGCAGCTGAGTTAAAATATAAACTTAATTATATTTTAATTATTTTTATTTATCTATATATATATAATAGGAGTTCACATTGTCTTTATATTTTCTTGATTTCAGTCTTTATTATCAACTATTTATTTAACTAATATCTATTTAAAATATTTAAAGGTAATAATCTAAATGTTGAAGTCTATATATTTAGATACTTATAACGCTAATTCAAAATCTGCAAACAACGCGCACGTAATGTGGTCAAACTCATTAAATACTTGAAAGTAATTGCATCCATTACCGGGGAATATGTTTTTTCATAATCAATTCCTGGTCTTTGAGAGAAACCTTGGGCAACAAGTCATGCTTTATATCTTGTGACCTTATTATTCTCATTTCTTTTTTCTCACAAATACCCACTTGCACCCAACCGGTTTCACATCTTTAGGTGTAATAATCACAGGTCCAAAAACATTTCCTTTATTGAGGGGAATGAATTCATTTTGCATGGCCATCCTCCATTTCTCTCAGTCATATCTTTTCTGACATTCTAATATGGACTTTGGTTCTGGGTCATCATTCTCATTATCAATTTCTTTGGATACTGAAAATGAGAAAATTTCACTATACTGCACATCCAAAAACACGGAGATGCGATATATTTGGTTGCTGACCATATGCTAATTGTAATGGGGAGTACTCCTGATATGGACTTGGTCTAATATGGACCAATGTTGCAGCATGCAAGATACATGTAGCCCTGGGCATTTTACCCCGGATCCGAAAATGTGACCCAACCCGACCCGAAAAACAGTGTTTGAGTCGGGTTCGAGTAGAGGTTATTACCCGTTCCGGTTTGATTTTCTAAAACCTCGGGTCGGGTTCAGGTTTTACCCATAAACACAAAAATACCCGCAAAGACCAGAAATTATATAATATGTTTTGTGTGGGCCTTAGACCTTAATGTGTTTAATGTAAACAAAACGACATTCCTCGTTCTAGAAAACAAAATCAAAACGACATTCACCAACACATCATTCAAATATCGACTTCAATTTTTTTTCTCTTTTCCAATTTCTAAAGCGTCATAGTACGAATTCACCTTAACAAAAAAAAAACAGAGGCATAAATTGCAAAACTGGAATCTCATCCTTTGATACCACAGTCGCCTCATTCAGAGACATCAAGATTTCATCTGTAATCTCAGGTAAAATTAAGAATTTTACTCTCTGTTTGTTGCGATTTAGGATTTATGGTTAGATTTAGGGATTCGTTATTGGATTTTTTGGGATTTGTTTGGTTTTTGATTTACTCTCTGTTTGTTTCGATTTAGGATTTTAGGGTTCAATTTAGAGAGTTTGGATTTGTTAAAAACACTGTTTGAAATACTTAAAACTGGGTTTTTATCTGTTTCTTAGATGATGTTTTTTATGGGTTTTTTTAAAAAAAAATTTATGCATTATTATATTGTAGAAAGTGTAAATCTTTGAGAGTTTGGCCGTTTGGATTAATTGCTATGTTTACTAACTTTTTGACTTTTTGTGTTGTTCTTCAAGTTGAAGATTGAGCCAAAAAAATAAAATCTTATTACTGTTTTTTTTTTCTTTAGAATTTAACATTGGCATTGGCACAAACAATGACTAAAGAGTTGGAATCTTGGTCTCGGTTGTTCTGTTTTTTAGTGCTTCTGTTATGGTCTTGAACTTATTTTAGTAATAATGTTTGATTTGATTTTGTGGAGTATGTTTTGTGTGGAGTCTCAAATACTCAAACTTTGATTTTGTGTTCTCTGTTTTGAATTTGAGTAATGTTTCTTGAAGTTTTGTAGTTTTCTGAATTCATGGTAAATATGGGTATATTACCCCATAAAAACCAGAACCGATCCGACCCATATTTTCTAGGGTCCTATTCGGGTCCTGATTTCATTGACCCAAATCGACCCGAACCCGAATATACCCGATCCTATATAAATTCAGATTCTATACGGGTTCATTTTTCCTTCACCCGAAATCCGAATTACCCGACCCGAAACTCGAATGCCCAAGCCTAATAGCATGTTTTCATACTGAAATTGGGAGTTTTGTTCTCAGTATTAACGGTCTAACAATTAGTTGCAACCGTTTAATCAATGACTCGGCCAAACCATTTTGTGTATGCATGTGGGGCACTGGATGTTCAACATCGATCCTCAGTGACATACAATAATCATCAAAGGCTTGTGAAGTAAATTCACCAGCATTATCAAGTCTTACTTTTTTGATAGTATAATAAGGAAATTGCGCTCTTAACCTGATTATCTGAGAAATAAATATGGCGAATGCCATATTTCGTGTCGTCAAAAGACATACATGGGACCATCTATTTGATGCATCAATTAATACCATAAAATATTGAAATAGTCAACACGAAGGGTGGATTGGTCCACATGTATCACCTTATATTTTTTCTAAGAATTTTGGTGATTCATTCTCAAGTTTAGCTGGTGATGACCGAGTTATGAGTTTTCCTCGAGAACAGACATCACATAGATGCTTGAAAGATCTTCTGGCCTTTCAATTGATGACCATTAGAATTTTTCACATATTTTCTCATCATGATTGAACTAGAATGACCCAGTCTTTTATCCCATACTTTAAATATACTGATAAACTTTGGGTTTATCGTCACATATGATTCAATCATATTTTGATTTATATAGAGAATAATTAAAAGATATTTATATAGGGAATGTATGGGGCCGTTAAAAAAAACAAAAAAAAAACAAAAAACAATTATTTGTTGTTTCTAGCTTCTTCTGAAAGGTAGTAAAGTAGTGGATAGAGTTTATTTATGGTCAGAAAAAGAAAACTTAAGAAAATAACGAGAGAAGTTGAAAGCAGAGGATCATGGAATCTGAGGGAGTGTCACTACCGTTGTTTCATAACCATCGTATGATACCTTGGAATGAAGTGAGGAAAGGTGATTGTTGTGGACGCTCTGAAGCTATCAGCAATGGCTACTATTGCAAAAGCTGCGATTTTTTCGTCCACAAGAAATGTGGCGAGTCATCTGAATCTATCGAACACCCATCTCACTCCATTCACACTCTTCTGCTTCGAAATAGTTTTGGGTCTTATTATTGCGATTTATGTGGAAGAACCATCGAGGGTCTATTCTATCGTTGTGAGATCTGTGACTTCGACGTGGATCTATACTGTGCTAAGTATCCAACACCAGCAGAGGTAATTGAAGTTTCTGAGACGCATCAACACAAGCTCATCCTTCTCAAGGAGAAGATCAAGTTCGAATGTGGTGCTGAATGTGGGAAGTTTGGTGATGAGTATCCTTACAAATGTCATGAATGTGATTTAGCCTTCCATGTGGATTGCGTATGGCCCTCGTCGGAGGTAAAACACCCGCCAGAGCCAGAGGTACAACCTCTTAAGCTCCTCACAGAGCCAGAGGTACAACCAGTACCAGAAAACTATGATGGAAAATGTCTTTTTTGCGGAAAAGATGGATCGTTTTATCATTGTTCTTCTTGTAAGAGCTCGGATCCATCTATCCCAAAAAATGAAAAAAAAACAAACTTCACCTTCGATCCTCTTACGTTCTCCATTTTCTTCTTCTATCTTTTGCTTCTTCTTCTAGTTTCAATCATAGAATCTGCAGGAATACCCATTATATTCTTCTATCTTTTTCTTCTTATTTTATTTCTTGTTTTTCTTTTTCTTCTTCTTTTTCTTCTCCTTTTTCTTCTTAATCATCTTTATACTTTGATCATGGAATCTGAGAGAGTGTCACTACCGTTATTCCATTGCCATCTTATGATGCCTTGGAATGATCTGAGGAAAGGTGATTGTTGTGGACGCTTTGAAGCTACCTATGATGGCTACTATTGCGAAAGCTGCGATTTTTTCGTCCACAAAGAATGTGGCGACAAGTCCTCTGAATCTATCGAACACCCATCTCATTCTATTCACACTCTTGGGCTTCAACGGGGAAGATGCACATGTAGTTTATGTGGAAGGATAATCGTGGATTGGTATTATTATTGTAAGATCTGTGACTTCAAAGTGGATATATACTGCGCCAGGTACCCACCACGAGAGGTGATTGACATTCCTAAGACGCATCCCCACAAGCTTACCCTTCTCAAGAAGAGGATCGAGTTTGATTGTCATGCTAAATGTGGGAAGCGTGTTAAAGAATTTCCATACAAATGTCATGAATGTGATATAACCTTCCATGTGGATTGCGTATGGAATCCGTCAGTGGTAAACCTCCCATCAGAGATATATCACTCTTACCACGCCTTACACCCTCTTAAGCTCCTCAAAGGTAAACCACCGTACTATTCTGATGGAAAATGTCGTCTATGCGGAAGAAAGAATGATGGTGAACCCTTTTATCATTGTTCTTCTTGTAACTTCACCTTGGATATGAGTTGTATTTTCCACCCACCACCTCAATCTCATCTGGATTTCAGAGCTCATGATCACCAACTCACTCTTCTCCCAATACTCGATTCTTTTACATGTAATGTTTGCGGGCTGAATGGAGATCGAAGCCCTTACATATGTGCTCAATGTGGTTTCATGATCCATCGAAACTGTCTTTACCTTCCACGCGTCATAAACATTAATCGGCATGATCACCGTGTTTCTCGCACATCTGTTCTTAGTCTTTTGGATTTTGTATGTGAAGTTTGTCGCCAGAAGGTGGATTGGACTTGTGGAGGTTATTCTTGTCAGAAGTGTCCTAGCTATGTCGTTCATTCGAAATGTGCTACTAGAAAGGATGTGTGGAACGGGAAAGAACTCGAAGGAGTACCTGAAGAGACAGAAGCTATAGAGCCATATGTGGTAATAGATGACAACACAATACAACATTTCAGCCACAAAGAGCATTACCTAAGATTCCACGTTAATGGTTTTCTCTGTGAGGAAAACAAGCGGTGCATCGCTTGCACCCACCCCATTTGTCTCCAATCCTTCTATGGCTGTATCGATTGTGATTTCATTCTTCACCAAAATTGCGCTGAATCTCCTAGAAAGAAATGGCATGTGCTACACAATGAACGGCTTACTTTAGTTACAAGCCAGAGCCAATTATTTGTGTGTGTTGCTTGTCGTAGAATGTCCAATGGTTTCATGTATCAGCATGGGGATCAGAAGTTCGATGTTCTGTGCGGTTCAATTTCTGAGCCATTTGTCCATCCAAGTCATGACCATTCCTTATATTACACTTCAAAAGAGGGAGATGAAGTCTGCAATGGTTGTAACAGGTCGGGAATTAGTATGCTCAGGTGCATTGAAATTGATTGTGAATTTTTCTTATGCTTTGGATGTGTCACTTTACCACAAGAGGTAAAGCATAGAGTCGACGATCGTCCTCTCTCACTCTGCTATAGTGATACTGGTATATACTGGTGTGACATTTGTGAGAAAAAATCCAATCCAAAGGAATGGTTCTACACATGTAAAGATTACCTGGCTACTTTGCATACAGAGTGTGTGCTCGGAGACTCTTTAGGGATCATGCCAAGAAGCAAAATAGAGCTTTGGGGCATAGAATATAAGGTGGTGCTCAATAGTAGTGTATCTCGCCCATTTTGCTGGAACTGTAAGTCGCATTGCATGTACCCTTTCATGCTGAAGATGCTTGGAACGTCAAATGCATACAGTTGCTCTCTTCGCTGCACACAGCTCGGTTCACAGGAAGTCCCTATCGTTATTCGTTAAAGCGTACAAATGAAATAAAGCGTGTTATGTAAGTCAGATTTCTTTTATTATTACTTTTAGACCACCACTAATGGAGACATGTGTCTTAATAACTTTTATGATTAAATTTAATATAAATTTGCAAAAAAATGAATAAAAAATTGAGAGACATTGTGTCTCCAAGAAGACATAGAGAGACATTGTCTCTTTCTTTTACAATTTTTGTTCTTTTTTTATTGAGAGACACATGAGAGACACATCCAATGTGGATGCTCTTAAAAGCTCATTTCCATTATGAGTTGATTCCCTTAATGTATTATTATCGAAGAATCTTGCACTCTTATTTTGCTATGATCTAGTTTTTCTTATAACGTTTTCAGCCTTTCGTTCTCTACAGAGTCTCACCTTAAAAACTAAGAACACAACACCATCAGTTTATGTCTGATGGAATATTTCCAGACCAAAAACAAGAAATTGCGATGACAGTTTTTTTTTTAAATGTAAAATAAATTTAAATTCAAAAATGCTTGGAAAAATGAGAATTCTACCAGAAAAAAAAAAATACATGGTTAAGGTTTGATATAACAAATGAGACTGCTTTTTTAATTATAAAATTGTTGGTATACGACTAAAACAACAGATTCTTGAGAACTAAAAGAACAATCATTATGAAACAGAGAATAAGAAGTATCGTCGCACATTTCACCATTGCTCCTTCTCTTTGTGTTTTCTCTGCCTATATAAACATCGAAGAAAGTACATCTCTGTGAGTTTTTGGTAAAGCAAACCTTTTGTAGTTGTTTATAGCCTTCATCCACCGATGTTGAAACATTTTGGATATTGTAGTCTATCCGATCAACTATTGTGCCCTGATTGATACAAGAACACACACCAAAAAATTGCTGAGAAACCAACAAAAGCTATGTATCCATTTATGTAATATATATGCCTTTTAATGAGTCAGCTAGAAACCTGATCAATCACAAGAGCTGATAAGTCTTTCATTATCTGTGCAAGGTCATTCATTGACCCCAATACCTAGAAGGAAATCTGAAGTTAATCACCATGGGAATGTAGAAGCAGCTTCTTTAAATATGGTAAAGTAACAGCTTCCAGTTACCTGCTGTATCTCTCTTTCCCTTTTTGCGGAGACATGTTGCCCTTTCTTCAACTTGATTGTCTGATGTTCATCAAAACCCTAAAATTTGATGAAGATCTGTGATTCTCATTATGGTACTGGCAGAGTAAGGAACACAAAGGTAATTGATTGAGAAAACTGAACCTCTCTAGCTTGATAATAACAATTAGCATTTCGTAATGTCAATGATATTTTTACATAACAATTAAGGAATTACCATCCCACCAAGCTCATCATCTTCATCCAGTCTTGACATCTTTCCATTCAGATTAAACTCCAAATCTACTACATCCTGGCCATATGATTTGAGAAGCCAAATATAAATAAGAAAATCAAATTCGTCATGTTAAGGAACATGAATGTCCAAAGAATAAAATCTTTACTATATTTGAGAATTAGGGGAAAGATACCTCTTTCTGCTGCTGCAGACGTTTCAGATAAGTGGACTGTTTTCTGCGGAGCTCCATGGAGAGGTTCTGAAGATCTGTTGCAAGAGAACGCTGTCAAAAACAGTATGTCAAAGAGTAGGTCAAGTCCATCGAAGAGCCCCACTACACATGTAGACAAAACTTTAACCTCATGTTACAAACGTAAAACACAGAAAAATCGTGGGAAAAAAAAATATAGAAAACCCAAATTTACTTCTTGCATTTTGCTAAATGATAATGTCATCTGGATTGGTAGTAGTTAAAAGAATTTCTCAAATGGGAATGGTTTAACCAAAATTACTCTATCTGATTCTCTAAAAGCACAAAAGAAAAGGTAATGGCCACACATTCTTTTACATTAACAAGCTCAAAATTGAAAAGGTCCAACAATACCTGTACATTTTTCCTGACATTTGATTCTTCTGAAGGCTCTCTAGTAGATAATTTTTGCAATCTCTCTTCTGACTTCCTCAACAGATCAGTGATTTCATGAGTGAGCATCTCGACTGCATGTTGAATTCCTTTGTGAACTACAAATGTAGGCATTAGAGCCTTCGAATGAGCTTTTGCTAATTCTCACATTTTTTCTCGCACCTTTTGTATATTAAAAATTATCTCCTCAGAATCGTCAACCCAAGCTGGTGGGAGACCAACTGTGAAGGCATCACTACTGCTAACATTCAAACAATAAGAATACAGACTGAAGGCACACACAATATATCAAAGGCAAGACAAAAAAAGTTCCAAGCCCTAAATCTTCCCATAGTTCAATAGAATCATCAAGAATATTATTAAGCTCCAGAAACAAATGAATTGTTCTTGAGTAAAAAGAAAAAAAAGAAGATAAAACTGGCATTGACATCCCGAGATTTGCAGTTCCTTTTTCCAATTTAATTCAGTCTGCAACCTAATTCGTTTCGCGTTCTAATTTCGTAGCAATCTTCGAATCAACTACGTGCTTGCTCACGATTACATTTTGAATATATATATTTCCTAGAATTCCCCAGTTTTGGCGGAATCAAATAAAACAGAACGAACAAGAAGCCATACATTACCTCGACGGACCAGGATCATTGGAATTCAAAGGAGCATAAGAAGAGTGAGTGGACCGACCAAACGAACCGATAACCATTTGGATCACCGGACCACCGAAAGAAAAAGACGCCGACAAAGATAATGGAACACGCGCGCTCTTACATGCATCCCTGTGCAGCTGTGCTTCTTGTACACCGTCGTTCGGTTCCTCGTCGCCATCACGTCAAATCAATTGATTCTCAACAAATTATATACAATAAAATTTCACAAAGATCGGATTCGAAACTTAGATATCACGAACTTGTATCGTCGGAAAAAGGCAAACGAATCTGAATCGGCAAACGTTTCCATTTTACCGCGTGTTGCAGACTTGACGACGAAGGAGAATTACTTGAGCTTTAATTATGGGCTGTAAAGGCTTATACAGCCCATTTATATAATAGGCATTTTTTACCACTTGCTAACTTGTGGTCAATATTAGTGTGTAGACTGTATGGAGCACACGTTTTAAGACGACTAGGTGTTGGTTCGCGCTATGTTTGGATTGTTTTCATATTTTGAATTAATGTTATAGATATTTAAATATATAGATTTATTATTTAAAATATTTTAAATAGATATTAGTAAATAAATAGTTGATAATAAAGAGTGAAATCAAAAAAATATAAAAACAATGTGAACTCTTAATATATTTATACATATATATAGATAAATAAAATAATTAAAATGTAATTAAGTTTATATTTTAACTCAGCTGTATTAGTTGTAAGGTTTTTTATTATAAAATAATTAGTGATGTGTTTAATTGTGAAAAAATTGTAGAGTGGATGTAAAAATCTAATAAGATAAAACCGAAACTAAGGGCCTAAGGGGCGATCCTCTGATTGACTATATAAACGATCTTTGAGGATGAAATCTTGAAATTACCCTTCCTGTTTTGGTGGCCCATTGATTAGAGATAGTTCAGATGAGCAGAGGGCAACACGAGAGTAGTCCTAACTTTATTTTTCTTTACGTGTTTGCCTTCCGTTTTGGAAAACTGCCAAAAATAATGAGTCTACAAATATACTTGACAGACCAAATAACTGATATCAGTTATAAATCCATGCATCGTTGTTGACTACAAAGGAATGTTTAGATATCAGTTATATATCATAATATGCATATTTTTATTTAGTAAACTCAATGCATACCTTGGTGTCCATGAAAAACAGTTCCATTCACATGAGTATATTACCATTTTTTAGGTTGCGAACTTTCCAAAAATGAATTAGTCTTACCACGACTTCATCATTGCAAAAATTTTCTTCAAAACTGACAAAAGTTAGGCAAACGTTTGACTAAAAAGATGTCTTTGTAACATGTGTTGCCATGTTTATGTGAAGTATTGGTTTGAGATAGAGTGATGCTTGTTTTGTAGGAATTTGAGAATGATTGTTATATATATATATAGCAATATAGAAGGTCAATTATTGGTGTAATTATTGTCTATTATTTTATTTATTTTAATTTTATGCTTTCATATTAAATCTTTTTATGGAGGTTGCAAATGAAACATTAGAATTTGTATTAATGAAGGTTTGTATATGATGAAACGTGAGAATTTACATACCAAACAATAAATGTGTTATATATCTATATGTAATTTTATCAAAACTTAAATAAGTCATTTTTTGGTATGCAAAACTCTATATTTAATTTTACAATTTCAATATAATAAAACATATAAAAAGTCATATATATATATATGTCTTGGTAGAATTTTAGCTTTATTTTTTCTCCATCGATAGAAATTAGTTTCATAAAAAATGACAAATAAAATAATTTTGATCATATTTTTCTTTATTACATAATTAAATAGTACTGATTATTGGGATTCTGTATCAGACCAAAAGAAACTAAAATTCTATCAAAAAATATATATATATAGGATTTTAGATGTTATATTATATTAAAATTGTAAAATTAAATATAGTGTTTTGCATACCAAAAATGATTTATTACGTGATTCTATATTTCATCATGTTTCATTTTATATTGTTTTATTTCTTCTGTATGAAGAAAAGAGTTTTGATTAGAAGTGAAGCCTAATAATGAGATATGAATGCTTGTTTGTAGGAATATGAGAATGTTTGTTATATATATATATCTATATATATATGACAATATAGAAAGTCAATTATTGGTGTAATTATTGTCTATTATTTAATTTATTTTAATTTTATACTTTAATATTAAATCTTTTGGTGAAGGTTACAAATGAAACATTAGAATTTGTATTGATAAAGATTTGTTTTTAATTTATTTGAATGAATAATATGAATTTGTTGTTGTTACTTTTTCTTTTTGAAATGTTTAAATAATGATTTATTTAAAAGAATCTGGCAATGGAGGAGAAAATGGTCGTTCTCAGAAAATGTAAGTCTATAACTGTTTTTTACTAAAACAACTTTTATTTAATTAAGCAAGATAGACATATTTAAAGTTCACATAAATCATGATAAAATTTAACCATTTTGTTTTGTTTTTATTTACCAAAAATTAGTTTTATCTACTTAAACAAAAAAAACCTTAAATATGTGAAAAAACATTATTGTTGTGTTTCACTTTTTGGCCCAAATCAAAAATTATTTTCTTGAAAATGGTTTTCTTCAACTAATTACTAAAATAAATTTAGAAAAAAAAAAGAGATTATTGAGATTTTTTTGACATTTTTTCAGATATAATTTATTAATTTATTTCTCAAGTCAGCAAACCTTTCTTCTACACACTTCTCAATTCTCAATAGTTCTTGTTGAAAAGTTTATGTGCTTTGTTCGATTACATTTTGGGCCTTACTATCTCGGCCCAATTACTTTTGCGCTCATCTTTAAACACCAGTTCTGACTTCTGATACGGTTTGGTTTTTATGTTAATCCAACCTGAATTATAATTCCTTACTGGTTATACTCATAACTAAAAATATTATTTATTAATATTTTTGAACATGTTTTTTTACATAATTTTGAATATGATTTACAAATCGCAATAGATCAGTATCTTTGTTATAAAATTGAGAGAATATAAATCGTAGTAGTACACGATTGATAAAAATATATGGTGAAAGAAGTCTCTTTTAATTTTCTAACAAAATTTGACTTTTTGTGGTTTTGGTTATTTCCCGGTTATAGTTTTTTGTTACTCTGATATATTCAAAACATAAGTTATAAAATTTTGGTATCATTTGGAATCAATGTTTTAAATGAATCACATTGGACACGAATTACTCAAATATTATCAGATTGGAAGAGATCAGAAAATAGACCATTGAAAGTAATATATGACTTAGAGATTTCATCTGTTATATCGTCAGAAAATAGTAAAACAACAAACAAACAAAAAATCCCGAAATTGAAGCAAAGAACTTCAGATAGTGTTTATATATGTACAAACCAAAAGCAATGCTCTGTTTTTTTTGTTAAAACAAAGTGAATGAATAAAATGTCACCGACTCACTCACCAGTCTCACACACCTGAGAGCCACCGGAAAAGCTCACTTATCTCTTCTCCGGCATGATTCGCTTCTAAATCCACCACATTCATTTCCTCGCTCCGACGACTGCTCCCGGCAAAAAATCTACCAGAGCTTCTAAACGACATTGCACGCGACGATATACCTCTCGAGAGTCTGTCAACGTAATCCTTGAGCCAGCTTCTAGAACCTTCGTTACCTATATCCGCCGCTAAACTAGCTTCAAACGACGACGGATTCGATGTAACCGCAACCGCCGTTGTTGTAGTAGCGTCTTCTTGTTTTCCCGATGTGCTTCTACGGTTGAAATTTGACTCTGAGATTTCTGATTCGACGTCGTCAACTATGTAATCAAACGAACCGATTGAGTAAGATCGGTGCTGATCAGAAGATTCTGGAATCGGTATTTGACGACGGCTGATGGATCCGATTTCGAGACGGAAGCTGTTTTCTCCTCCGCCGTTGATGTTGTTTCCGCCGACGAGAGACTTCATTAGATCGGACTCTGAGGCGAAGAGAGGAGAACGACAGAGAGGACAGGTCTGGTTCGAGACTAGCCAAATATCGATACAATCGGCGTGAAAAGCGTGACAACAGAGAGGAAGAAGACGGAGCTGATCCTCCGGTTCGAATTTCGACAAACAAACGGCGCAATCGCCAGAATTCGTGGAAGTAGATCGGCGAGTGACGGAGGAGAATTTGAAAATCGGAAGAGAATCTAGCACCGATGATCGTTCTGTTTCCGGAGAGACTCGGTGTCCAGAGAATCGTCGGGAATCTGAAGTTACGGCGGCGGAGGAGGAAGATGAAGACGGAGGTAGGATTGCGCGGTGGCTACAGCGATTGAGACAGCGGAGGAGGAAACAAATGGAGACGGAGATGAGAAGAGTCATGAGAAGGATGAGGATGATGACTACTACGCTTGGTTTGAGACTATCGAGAGAAGAAGAGTGAGAATCGTAGTTTCCGCCATGGCTGGGATTGATGAGAGAATCCATTGATGAGAGCTCAAGAGAGAGAAGAGAGTCATAAATTTCCAACTGTTAATATTAATGGCGGAAGTGAAGAAGAAGGAGAAGAGGCACGTGAGAGGTCACGTGAGTTGAGGGTCATGGACTGGTCTTCTTATAGAGAGGATTATAAAGATGGGGACGTTGGGAAAGAGGCAGAGAAATTAATGTTATCGAACCAACTCAAACTGTTCCATATTTAATACTACAACCATAAAGTTAAATCAAATCATTTTGGCTTTTCACTTAGCTCTCAATATTTAATTTTTGGGTATTTTTTTAACATTGTTAAGGTAATAAATTGAGGAGAGAGACATGTATTTCTGTAAACATTTTTGACACTAGTTTGATTTAAAATAAGTAAAAAACTATAACATGTCATGTTAGAATTGGCTCTTATATATAGTTCTGTTTATGAAATGTTTTTCTTTTTTTGGTTACTACTGTTTATGAAATGTTATAGTTTCCTAACAGATATAGTAAAAGCAAACAAAAATGCAGAAAATATTTTTAAAAGTTTCGTTTTATTTGGAGGTTTTGGAATCATTTCTTCAGTTCTTTCCTTTATGCTTACCTTGTTGAGTCTAAAAACAGATCGATACCATTTTTGACATTTTACCCGATTCTTATGATAATTGTTTTAACTTTATGTTGCTTTTTTTGATTGATATAACTATATAAGCATAGTTATCATTATTTTCACACTGTCCTTTTCTTATATCCATTAGTAGTTTTTTTTTTTTTTTTTTTTTTTTTGCTGCCAAGTGTTACAAAATCCGAGGTTTTTATTTATGCAATAGAATCCGGAAAAGTTTGTCTCCTTGCGTGAACGAAACCAGGCTTCAAGAAAAGCTAACCGGTTTAAACGGGGAATAACTATAATTTGTTAGAATGATAATCATCTTAATAAAGAGCATATAAGTAAATAATTATCTTAGAAAAAATGCATATCCTTGAGAGTTAACTGGATTTGTAGATCAGGAATCAAATGGAAATAAATGCAACATAATGGTCAAGAAGACAGAAGAGTAAGTTGCTCTATAGACTAGTAAACAAAAATTCATTAATGCAATGACATTTGAAGGATATATATATCATAAATGAAATAAAGTTAAGTAAAAATCTTTAGCAGAAAAACAATCAAGCAATTAATACATTTATAGGTTAAAATCAAAACTAATATAACGTACAGCTGCCAAGAAAATGTTTACTCAGAATTTTGTTCGTAAATTTGGTAGGAAATGACACTGCTGAAACAGATCTTGTTTGCTTTTGTTTGAATAGAATGTTTATAAACATTCTATATTATCCAGAACCTTAAATCATTCATATATGGTCAATATATTATTAATAAAAACTCGGTACGGGCCAAAACGAAAACTATATTATATAAATTCCACAAGTTAGTTGGCTTAGAATTAATACGACTCCGCAGGGGACATGTGAACACAGCTCTTATTAGGATATGCAAAATCAGAATGACACTTGTAATATTAAGTCCATCACGTAATGCATATACGTAGAGAGACACGTGACTACTCATTGTTGGATATTATTGTTTTTGGGTTATATCTGTATTTTTGCGTAAATTAAGGTTGCGGTTGCACGTTCGTAGCATGCCCTCTTACTCCGTTTAGGTCTTATAAAAGTTTATAGTTTGGAGTTTTCACGGTTTTTGTTTTATTTTTAATATAAAAAGCATAGATTATACAATACGAAGTTATCAACCTATCCAGAAACTATGCCACCAAATACGTAAATCGCATGTAGATACAACCTGTATTATATTTGATAAGCGATTAAAATAACTTAAAACCCTATTAAACAACCATCTCTCAGTGTTCACCCAATCATATACTATTTAAAAAATATATAGATTAATGCGGTTTCAATTTGACAAAAATACAATATTAAGCTAACCTTATTAGTCATCAATCAATTATACCAAAATACATTTGAATTCATCGTTTTTAAAGTATATTAACTGTATAACTGAAATACTACTATATGAAAAACGAATACTTAGAAATGGCATTCTTTTTATATATAGAATAGTAGCTGGAGTAATTTTTGTTTCTGAAATGTTATTTCTAAATCTAGCCCATATATATAATAAAATATTTATAGTTATAAATTGTTCTTAAAATGGTTTGAACCTATGTACCATTTTTTAGCGGACATTTAATTGCTGTATAATTTAGATAGCTGCGATAAATTCTTACTCGAAGAAAAGTAAGAAATCAATAAATGTAATGAGGAAATGAAAAAAACATGGTGTGCTCTTGTGTCTGTACCACAACAAAGTCATCAAAACAGACAACCTACTTTATTCATCGAACCGTGAATATTTAATTTATTTCCACGTCACCTATTTATTTCCTTTCCAAATCAGATTTTGTTTACTTGATTTTGTCCTACTTTACTTGTATTGCACTCTAAGCATGTTCTTCTTATTCTAATCTACAACTACAAAAAGAAAAAAAACCTGATTTTTTTCTTTAAATTAGTCTATATCTTAGATCGCTAGCTCAAAGTCAAAGGGTCCAAGAAAAAGCAGCCTAAAGTGTAAAGACAGATCGAACAAATTGTGAGCCAAGATGATTAAAGAGTAGGCTCAAAAGAATGTAAACAGATTTCACTGCAAGATGTTGAGATTATTCTGAACTTGTATACAATTCACAATCGCTTTAAAAAAGAAAGGATCAATCAACATAAAAGAACTTCCATAATAAGGTATTTCTATTATAGGAAAGTGAGGCTTAAAGACGCTATTGAGGATTAAACAAGTGACATGAACAAAGAAGAAATACTGGTTCTTTTAACAGTACTGGACTTGGAACTGATCATCAGAGCATAACATGCGATTGGATGTTCTAATGCCTTTTATATCCCTGCCAATGTACGAATCCTGATAGAAACAGACTAACAGTGCTTGTAAAAGTAAGACTTCTTGCCTCTGTATCCTCTCCTCCTGAAAAATGTAAATAAGATAGACATAGATGAGATGAGATACATCAAACAATCTTTAAAACCTTAAAATTAGGCATTTCATTGGTGATTACAAAGTACACATGGGAAAAAAGAGAGGATACGTACTTAGTAGGAAGCACAGTTTCAGAGAACCAGGTTTGAAAGTTCACAGAACATGAATTAGAATCCAAACCCACTCACCATTTATCTTCATCGACAAAGAGTCTCAGATAAGCTTGTCGATAGATCACTAGCGTACACAAGCCAAATAAGACCAGAGAGGCACACCACACACATATACATCAAACAATCATGAAAACCGATGGAAAAGCATGGAGTTTCATCTACATCAATGCCTTGGATTGAAAATAAGGCTTTGTGGTGACCATAACGTACATATGGGGATACTCGCAGTAGGAACCGTTAGTTTCCAAACCCACCCACAGGCCACAGTTACTCTTTTCCCATAGATTCTCAAAATAAGCTTAGATTCAGCTTGGATAATTTCTCTTTACGCAATTCTCCAAATTCAGCTATTTTTTTTTTTTTTTTCTGAGCCTAATCACATCACAAATTCAGACAATATGCAGTAGAGGAAATAAGAGCCAAGAGAGCAAAATGTACCTTAAAAGTTAAAACCCCTAAAGTGCCTTATGAAGTTCGAAGGTCTTGGTAAATTGTGTGAATTTGTAATTTATCTAATGGGCTGAAAGACTGACACCCATCTGGGTGTATTCGGGCTCCAAAAGAAATATAAATATAGTAGAAACAACATCTCTTTATTCTTCTATCAAATAAATAGAAATTTATGTAATATAAATAAACTAGATAATTTCCGCGTTATACGCGAGATAAGATATTTATAATAATTTTTTAAAAAATTAAGAAATTAAATAAATATTTCTAAATATTTTAATAGTATATTATTATATAAATAATTCAATTCTATAATTTAGAAAACAATAAAATCAGGTATAATTTTATGAAATATTTACTTACTTGATTTTTCATAAATAAATAAATCTAATTTTGGAAAGATAAAATAAAGACAGATTATTATATATGATTGATCTAATGGCATATTATGTAATTATTCTAGTAATTAATGTCCTAAAAAAATATTTCTTGAAAATCATTCTGGCGACGACACGTCAGCATAACATTGTTGCAATATTCCACGGAAACATAAGATTATTTTGTTAAAATGATTCTCAATAAATATATAAGGAATATACACAATTATATCTTTTAAAATGTGTTTGGTATTTTTAAAATGATTTATAGCACTGAAATTTGATCTTTTGCATTTGTATTTAGATATTAAAAAAAAGTCATTTCTCATGACATACTTTTTTGTAAGCAACATTATGAAAAACATTAATCAAAGACAAACTCACGACTGATACTGTTTATAAACGACAATTAATGCATCAATAAACATTAAACAGTTAAAAAAATAATAATAATAAGTAAAACGTTACATTAACGAGTGGTATACGAAATAAAATAACTGCGGCTTTAACTTTTAACTTAAAATTGTTAAAATGTAAAACGGAATAAGACAAAACAATGAATAAGTTGCAAAACTGTAAAAAGGTTGTGATATATATATGTTCATCGAATCACAAATCCTGCCCGTTGATCGGACAACAAATTTTATTGCATGGAAGACGCGAGTCTCAAAACTCGCGGCTTTCAGTTGCTGCCAGGTTGCCACGTATCATAGACTCTGACCTTAGCTGGCGCACGACGGCACGACCGTTATAACCGTTCGTGCCACAGATAGTTCATAGTTGGGTGAGTCGCGGGAAATAAAATATAAAAGATTGTGCGAGCGGGGAAGAGAAGGTAGCTATAATGGGCCCAAGAGACAAATGAATTGGAGAATTGGGCCTTAGTTTTACGTGGGTCCTCTTTTAGTGATTCCTTTTGTCGTGTTGCGAGGGCTGCCTCGTCAGATCCCAGTTCGATTCCGGACAATGTGGGTCACTAAAACTCGACTTGACGGCTTTTTGTGGACCAAACTAATAAATCATGTAGTGACGAATATCAGTTTGTATACAAATGTAAAACACAAAATTAATGACAAATTATTGGAGCTAATTATTATTCTGTAAATAATTGGTTATGGACAAATACTAATTTAAATAAATTGTTTTTAAATTATAAAAATAAATTATTAAATCATAGTCTTGTAATCCCTAATTTAAATACATTTAAACTCAGTTCTTTAGCTTTTAACAATGTCAATTGTCAAATCATATTATTCGAAAAGTCCATAGATTATGCACAATGCATGATGTTGTTGGCCAAGAGATATAATAATGGAACCCGAAAAGGAATTAGGGCAGACTCATTTGATTCCCTCAGGCCTCAACGAACGAGGTCCACCCACCTATTCATAATGTATTAAACCAGAAATATAAAATCCTTTTTTTTTCTTATACTAAAACTCGAATATTATTCTAGTTTATTATCGTAAATTTATCACCCGATAGCTTATCATGCTAGACTCTCGTGTTGTAGTTTAAACACGCAAAATCGAAAATTAAGGAATCAATAAAAAAAAAAAAAGTTTTTACGTGATAGTATGATAACGTTTTAAGGGGGAGTTAAAAAAGCACTCACCCTAATAAAACTACAATAAACACCACCGAACTCCCTTTTTTAATTAAATCATTGAATTATAACTTAAAATCACGGATAATAAAAAAAAATTGAATCAATTGATGATCATTGAAAATACTGATTTAAATAGGAATGAACGGTCACAAATAATACTTGATCGTAAAACACAGAAGCTAGAATGGTCCGTGACACAGGCGATCAAAAACGCTGGCTTTCTATATAAGACCCATCACTCCACCATGCTTTATAAGCTTCTTCTTCTTCCTCCTTGAACCGTCCCATCTCTTCTTGATTCCAATGGATTCGTATTACGTTGGGTTTTTGGACAGAGAGGAGTCACACTTTCTAGAATATTGCTCTCTTTGTCGCAAAACCCTTTCTATCAACTCCGACATTTTCATGTACAGGTACTTATTCGTTGCTTGCGATCCAAACAAATAAACAAATCGGTCTTCAAAATAACTTTTCGGATCAGGTTTCTGAAAATCCGTTAATACAGATCGCTATTTGAACAAAGAACTTACTATTGGATACTATACTTATTTATTCCAAGAGTAATTAAGCTTTAGTTTATGGTTTTGATATTTTATTCTGTTCGAATATTTTCTTGTTCAAAATAAATATTCGCAGAGGGGATATGGCATTCTGTAGCCAAGAGTGTAGGCAAGAACAGATTGAGTATGATGAAATAAAATCAAAGAGCTGGAAAAAAATGTCGTCTTCGTCAGATCATCTCTCCGGAAATCGTCTGATTCGAAAGATTCCATCGCCGGCGAAACCATACGGACAAAAACTCTCATCATGGCTTAGCTAGTACTTATTGCCTCTTCATCTGACCTTTGTAGATTGGATGTAAAGCTTAATAATAAAGAAAGAGTGAGAACGGAGAAGCCAAAGTATATTATTGGCTGTGAAGTTTTTGTTTTCTCTGCTTAAATTTTTGGTTCTGGTTTTTACCACGGGATGAGACGAGAAGAGATCTTTTTGTGTGTGTTTCTTGATTCTGTTTTGAAGAGAAGAAAATAATGCAAAACCAAAGTTTCTTCTACAATTCAACTGGGCTTCTCTTAAAAATCTTGGCCCAATGTTAACCTTCTTGGCCCATTTATTAGATTCCCAATATTGGCCCCTTTTTTTCGTAGTTCCCCTAAGACCGAACTACGTCCATCATTTTTGAAGAGGTACTTAACTTGTACAAGTAACTCAGTTAATAACCCCCACAAAAAAAAAAGCAAATTCTAAAGTACACAATAAAGTAAACCACCGAATTGGTCACATAAAGAGATCACCTAACTTTCTACTAAGAGCAAAGCTTTATGTACACAATGAATCTAGTAACTAGCAAGTCAGAGCCGAAAACACCCAACCATGGACAATTCGTATATATTCAGTTCAACCGTTCATTAAATAACACATTATTTTTTAACAAATTTTAAAATCATAAATAGAATAATTTCATATCATGGGTAAATTTCCAAAACAATACATAATATAATAATTAATATTAATGATTTCATATATTTATCCTTAAAATTTATAGCTAAATGTAAAAATATAATCATTCTTTTCACACGTGTCATAGTTTTACAATAATGAATTTGTTACATGTCGTTTTAATTCATTATTAGCTTTGTTTTTTTTTTAAATGTGGAAAATTCAACATTAATTTTTTTTTTGTTTTGTCAACTCAAGCTTTTTCTATTCAAACAAAATAACAAAAGTATCTTCCACCTGACCTATAACTACATTTTTCTAAGTTATCAAGGTTATGATGAATATTTATTAATTTGTTGATTTAAAATTGAAAATTTGGCTTAAAAAGAGTTAGTTTAGTTTCTTCGCGATCGCCTGAAACCTCTATTGATATTTTCTTTGCATTGACCAGCTACGAGCTTTCTGAATTGTCGATTGTACCCCTAAGAATTCACATTATTTACTATTCGAGTACTTACCAGACTCTTTTCACTATACAAATCTCTTATTTTTTTCTTTAATTTCCTTTTTTTTTTTTGATTGCATTGCTCTCTTCATTCATCTTCTCTCCCCGTCTTTTCGTCGTCCTATAATCATGTCCGTCCAATAAAACCCTAATTTTATCTTTCCTTGCGTCGTTTCACTCCATTACAGAGCTGTAGAATTTTAGCTTGAAAAAGTGTGAAGATTAGGGTTTGTTATAGATGTCCTACAATCAATCAAGGTCCGACAGAAGCGAGACTCAATATCGTAAAACTGGTCGATCCACCGGTAACCATCACCAACAACAGCAACAGCAACAACACCGATCTTCTTCCGCCGCCGGATACGGTAAGGGAGCCGGCGCTCCTGGAACTGCGCCCTCCCCTTCCACTTATGTTGATTCTTCCTTGCCTTCTAATCGCAGGTTTTCAATCAAATTCGTTTTTTTTTTTTTTTTTTTTTTTTTTTTTTTTTTAGTTTTTTTTGTCTCTTTTTTTGTATTAAATTTTTTTTAATTTTTTTTTTTTTTTTTTTTTTTTTTTTTTTTTCATCTGGAGATTCTCTGAGCCATTATTGGACATGAAATTTTTGTAAATTTTGATCCTTTTTTGGTATTTATTGCAGTTTTAAGAAGCCCAGCAATGCTCAAGGAGGAGGGCAGCCTAGGGTGAATTTACCACCCGTGAATCATTCGGTTTCAAAGGATGGTTTACATCCTAACAATCACAATGGTCCTAATTCACACTCTCGCTCTCAAGGTATGATCTTTAATCACGGATGGTCTTTTTATTGCTCACAGTCTTTATATTGGATAATCTCAGATGAATTTGGTCATTGTGTGAGTGATCGTTTGGTTTAGTTCGACCTACTTATACTGTTAGTTACAGGAATGTCTGGTGAACCGGTTGTTGGTGGAACAGCCAATCCAACTGGATCATTCAACAGAAACAGTGGACCTATTCCAAAGGCTCCAACTTCTCAGTCTACCGCCATGAATTCCAAGAACAATGAGACGCCGAACACAGCTAAAGGTAGGTCTTGTTGAATCTTTTATTTTTTGTGTGTGCATCGAGCGTTGAAGCTTGACTAAATTCCTCTGTACATCCGTAAAGGTATAAGTTTTATAATGATTTTTTTTTTTTTTGTGGCAGCCTCTGGAGACGCTTCTCAAGCATTTCCTTTCCAATTTGGGTCTATTGCTCCTGATTTGATGAAGGTATGTTGTTTTTCCTTCCTTTTGTTTGTTTCATTTGTCCATCAACACCTAAATCATGTGCCCTGTTGGTTTTCTAGATTCCTGCTCGAACTAGCTCAGCACCTCCGAATATGGATGAGCAGAAACGTGCCCAGGTCCACCTTTTAGTATTTTACATCTGCTGTTAATGTGATTGTTGCCTACATGAATGGTTCTTGGTTATAGGATGATGACTAGTCAGTGTCGCAAACTTTGGTTCTGATTCCAAATGCCCTGTTATTGTCTCTGGCCTGATGATGTGATCTTTTAACTCCATTAGCTATATCTACTGAATATAATTTGAGGATTTTTATTACACTTTGTTCTGAACTTTGCCTTTCGTTTATGACACAACCAACCATTGTTTTGCAGATGCAGCAAGCTTCTTTAAGAACGGCGCCAAATGTGCCAGCTTCTGCACCCAAAAAAGATTTATCAAATAAGGGTGCAGATAATCAACTGATGAGGAAAGAGGGGCACAACCCATCGAGTGAAAAAGCTGATATTAAAATCCCACATATATCCCCTCCAAGTCAAATGCAGAAGTCTCCAATTACAAATATTCGCATGCCTTCTGTGCAGACACCATATCAGCATGCTCAGGTTCCTCACCCTGTACATTTCGGTGGGCCGAATATGCATATGCAGCCTCCAGTGACTGCAGCCTCGTTTCAGATGCCAATGCCAATGGCTTTATCTATGGGAAATACACCTCAAATCCAGCCGCAGGTGTTTTTTCAGGGTCTTCCATCGCATCCGATGCATCATCATCAGGGTATGATGCATCAGGCTCCGGGACATGGTTTTGCAACTCCAATGGGTGCTCAGATTCACCCTCAGTTAGGCCACGTGGGTGTGGGTTTGAGCCCACAATATCCCCAGCAGCAAGGAGGAAAATTTGGTGGGGCACGCAAGACGACGCCTGTAAAGATTACACATCCTGACACACACGAAGAGCTGAGGCTTGATCGACGTGGTGACCCATATCCAGAAGGCGAATCAGCGGCTTTAAAACAGCATTCTAACACACCTCCCAGATCACAGCCAGTCTCATCATTTGCTCCACGACCAGTCAATTCGGTGCAACCCTCATATAACTCCAATACTATGACTCCGGCTTCTGTACCCTTAAATAGTGGTCCAATGTCATCCGCTCTGGCACCAAGATATCATTTCCCAGTTATTGATGGGCCACAGAGAGTACAACATATCAACCAACCTGCTCATACAGCTCCACAGCTTATCAGACCCGCAGGTCCGGCACATGTTTCATCTGATTCTTCTTCCTCTGTGAAAGCACACAGTGCCCAAAATGTGATGTCATCTGCTCTACCTGCAAATGCGAAGGTATCAGTGAAGCCTGCTGGGGCTTCTGAAAAGCTTGGATCACCAAAAGCCAGGTCACATGGAGAAGTTAACATTTCTCTGTCACAAAAGGAAGTGGAGGCAGGTTCATTGAGCTCTTCACAGCAGCCGAAACCTGGCTTTGTCTCTGGAGTACCAAATTCGTCTGCTCCGCCAGCGAAGTCATCTGTGGAGACTACTCCAGTTTCAACGACTGAAATCGGAAGAGCAGAAATGGTGAATGAGTCGATCTCAGTTGAAGATCAGACATGTAAGGTGGAACCCCCTCATAGTCTGACTGAGGTATGATACTGTGTTTTGTTTTATGGTATTTTTCATTAATTATTTTTTATTACTTGATCAAATTACTTTATTTTTTTGGTGCTGTTTCACTCAGGATCGTGGACAGACTATGCCAGACTCTCTGGTCTCTGATCCCGAAACACAAACCGTTGCTGCCAAGGAAAATTCATCACTCCCAGCTACCAACGGGTTTAGGAAGCAAATCATGGAGGTGTCTCCTACATCTGATGCTCCAACTTCTGACTCAGTAGATACAAATATTGACAAATCTACGCAAGGGTCAAGCCATGCCTCATCAGAGATTTCTGGTTCTTCACCTCAAGAGAAAGACCTAAAATGTGATGAACAGACTGTTTCTGACAAGCTCGTTGAAGGGTCAGTAATCTCTGATGAAAAACACGAAACAATGTCAGGTGTACTTGAGAAGGCACAGAATGAGGTAGATGGTGCCACAGACCTCTGTCCTGACTCTGAAAAAATGACTGAAGGTACAGATGATACGAGCTCTGAGCTTCCACATTCTACTCATATTCGGTCTTCTACTGTTCCTATTGGACATTCGGAAACATTATCGAGACATCATGGTGTAGATAATTCTGGTGATAGTTTGACCTCTGCCCCAACTACTCTTTCCAAAGATAAATCTGCATTTGAATCGAACACAAGAAGAAATACTTCTACAAAAGGAAAGAAGAAGATCAAAGAAATCCTTCAAAAAGCAGATGCTGCGGGGACAACTTCTGATCTTTATATGGCTTACAAAGGGCCTGAAGAAAAGAAAGAGATAAAAATGCTGTTAGAGAGCTCAAATGTTGTTCATGATGTTTCGAACCTGAAGCTGGCACCTGCCATACCTCAGGCCGTTGCTGAAGCCACTGTGGATGCTGAACCTGTAAAAAATGAACCAGAAGACTGGGAAGATGCGGCCGATGTTTCTACACCAAAGTTGGAAACTGCAGATAATTCTGTGAATGCAAAGAGAGGTTCCTCAGATGACGTCAGAGACAGCTGCAGCAATACAGAAAAGAAGTACTCCCGGGATTTCCTTCTTAAGTTTGCAGACCTGTGTACTGCTCTCCCTGAGGGATTTGACGTTTCGTCTGATATTGCAAATGCCTTGATTTTTGCTAATATGGGTGCATCTCATCATGATCATGATTCTTATCCTACTCCTGGAAAGGTTATGGATCGCCAAGGGAGTGGCGCTCGATTAGATCGTCGTCCTAGCAATATGGTTGTTGATGATAGATGGACGAAGAATCAGGGTTCTCTTCCAGCAGGATATGGGGGTAACGTAGGTTTCCGCCCTGGTCAAGGAGGAAACTCAGGAGTCTTAAGAAACCCTCGTATGCAGGGACCGATTATGTCTAGACCGATGCAACCTGTGGGTCCTATGGGAGGAATGGGAAGAAATACCCCTGACTTAGAAAGGTGGCAACGTGGTTCAAATTTCCAACAAAAAGGACTTTTTCCTTCGCCACATACTCCTATGCAGGTGATGCACAAAGCTGAGAGAAAATACCAAGTCGGTACAGTTGCAGATGAAGAACAAGCAAAACAAAGGCAATTAAAGGGCATCCTGAACAAGTTGACCCCACAAAACTTTGAGAAACTGTTTGAGCAAGTTACAAGTGTCAACATCGACAACGCTGTTACACTTTCTGGTGTCATTTCACAGATATTTGACAAAGCCTTGATGGAGCCTACCTTCTGTGAGATGTATGCAGATTTCTGTGTACATCTGTCTGGGGCGTTACCTGATTTTAATGAGAATGGTGAAAAGATTACCTTCAAAAGATTGCTTCTCAATAAATGTCAGGAAGAATTTGAGAGAGGGGAGAAAGAAGAGGAGGAAGCCAGTAGAGTTGCCGAAGAAGGACAAGTAGAACAAACCGAGGAGGAACGGGAAGAGAAAAGACTCAAGGTGCGCAGGAGAATGCTTGGTAATATTAGACTTATTGGTGAGTTATACAAGAAAAGGATGTTGACTGAGAAAATCATGCACGCATGCATCCAGAAGTTGCTCGGGTATAATCAAGATCCACATGAAGAGAATATTGAAGCTCTTTGTAAACTAATGAGTACGATAGGAGTTATGATCGATCATCACAAAGCCAAGATCCATATGGATGCATATTTTGAGAAAATGAAAATGCTATCATGCAAACAAGAATTGTCTTCTAGGGTGAGGTTCATGTTGATCAATGCCATCGATTTGAGAAAGAACAAATGGCAGGAGAGAATGAAGGTCGAAGGGCCAAAAAAAATTGAGGAGGTACACAGAGATGCTGCACAAGAACGCCAAACTCAAGCAAACAGGCTTTCACGTGGACCCTCGATGAATTCGTCAGCAAGAAGAGGGCATATGGAGTTTAGTCCTAGGGGAGGAGGAGGAATGCTATCACCTCCAAGTGCCCAAATGGGTGGTTTCCATGGACCACCTCAAGGTCGTGGCTTTATTAATCAGGACATTCGCTTTGATGAAAGGCCACCTTATGAACCTAGGATGGTTCCAATGCCTCAAAGGTCAGTTGGTGATGAGCCTATTACCTTGGGTCCACAAGGTGGTCTTGGTCAGGGAATGTCTGCTAGAAAGCCTGCTGTAGTATCAAACACTTTTCAGTCTGATGCTACTCAGGCCGGTGGTGGAGATTTTAGGCGAGCGGCTGGTGGTTTGAATGGTTTTGGCTCACAGAGACCTGCAAGTCCTGTTACTCACGGACGGTCAAGTCCTCAAGAGCGGGGAACAGCTTATGTCCACAGGGACTTTGCAAGTCTGTCTCGTGCTTCTGATCCGCCACCAGAAGTTTCATTTGCTAGGCAAGTACTACAAGGGCCATCGCCTACAGTAAACAGTCCTCGAGAAAATGCTTTGTCTGAGGAACGGTTACATAATATGTCATTGTCTGCAATTAAAGAATATTACAGGTACTATCTCTCTCCTTTCTTGCTGGTCATTTGTTTTGTTCTCGGCATAGTCGTCAGATACTGCCATATTTAGCATATTACTCTATGGAAACCTACTTAGGTACAATTGGATCAAATTACAGTTTATTTGTTTACAGTTAGTGCGTTTGTTTTACATCGACAGATCATCTGATAAAGTGTATAGTTCTTGAAGTAGGTAATTTAGAATTGGTTCTTTACGAAACGGATTAATAATACTTATGAGAGACATTGTTCTTTGAATTTAATATAATCTCTAATAAATGGTGAACATCTGATTGGTATGTGCGTTTTATATAGTTTCCTACCACATGTGACAGTTTAAAGTCTGTCCCTTTTTTTTATTGAATGTTGTGTTATGTTGTTAGTTTCTATACTTTTGCCTTATTGCGGTCACCTATTTATTTTTGATAAGCACTTTGGTGAGTTTGAATGAATTGTTCTTGTGCAGTGCCCGAGATGAGAAGGAGATTGGTTTGTGCATGAAAGATATGAATTCGCCAGCTTATCACCCAACAATGATTTCTCTCTGGGTATCTGATTCGTTTGAGAGAAAAGACAAAGAAAGGGATCTCTTAGCAAAGCTCCTTGTTAACCTCGTGAAATCTGCTGACAACGCCTTAACCGAATTCCAACTAGTGAAAGGGTAAGTAAACAAAGATCTTAAATCTCTAAAAGTCACACACTGATCAAATGTTTTTTTTGGCTTAAATCTGTTGCCGTTGTTTACAGGTTTGAATCTGTTTTGACAACCCTGGAGGATGCCGTAAATGATGCTCCAAAAGCAGCAGAGTTTCTTGGTCGAATCTTTGGTAAAAGTGTGATAGAGAAAGTAGTGACATTGACAGAGATTGGTCGGTTAATCCGCCAAGGAGGAGAAGAACCAGGAAGTCTAATAGAGTTTGGATTAGGCGGCGATGTTCTTGGGAGTGTTTTGGAGATGATAAAGACAGAAGCTGGAGAAGAAGCGTTGGTTGAGATTCGCCGGAGCTCAGGTCTGAGGATTGAAGATTTCAAACCTCATGCACCTAACCGGTCTAAGATATTAGAGAAATTTACTTAGGAAAAAAAAAAAAAATGGAACTATCTTTTGAGTTCCTTTTCTTCTTTTTTTCTCTTAAAAGTCTTTCTCTTTTGAAGTGCTTCGAGAAAACTAATTTGTTAAAAAGGAGTTTCTCTATTTTATTATATAGCAAAACCTTCCAAAAATGTTCATTTTCTTATTTAACCTTTTCGTATATAAGTTAGTTTTAGAGCACAGAGCGTTCAATGTTTTTCCAATATCGTTAATAATAAATTGATTAAATTCGATCAGATCGAAGTTATTAACTTATTATAGTGCAAAACGTTCTTCTTTTCTAGGATGTGGTGAACTAAAAATTCTGCATCCATGCATGCGAGGGAAGCAACAAGGCTTTTATCTTTAGAGTTGGGCTAATCTGATGGCCCATATATGTTGGTCCAAAGGCCCATATTAAAAAAATGCCCTAACATGATTCGCATATAAAGACGCATCGAGTGCCGAAGGAATTTGTTCACTAGGGTTTCTTATCTACGGCGCGGTGTTCCTCCTGCTTGATCTGAAAATGGTGAAAACCCTATTCTTCCTCTTCGTTATTGCTCTTGTATCTATGTAGTTCCATAGATATTTACTTTCTTCTGTCTCGTTCGAGCTTTCGTTTTGAGATTGCAAGTTTCGAGATGCGTAATATAGTTGATCTGTGGATTCTGATACAAGTCTAGTTTGTAATTACTTCTTCTGACTCTATTACTCACTCTTAAATGTTTCACAGGCGAAGAGAACGAAGAAGGTTGGAATCGTCGGCAAATACGGTAAGGTTCCTGAGTTTAATTTCGTCTATGGATCTCTTATTGAATCGCTTAGGATGGTATACGCTATAGAATAGGATCTGCAATTTGCTTAGTCTTGTAGACTCGTTCAATGGAGTTTATGAACAGTGTCTTTAGTAGACTCGTTCATTTCTCATTCTACGATATCAATATGTATGAGATATGTCTTCTCTTTTTTCAATTTGCACGTTTATTTAGCTTAAGATAGATGCACATGATTCATCTAGCAATTGTTTCTTCTTTTTTTGTGTGTCTCAGTTGGTAGTATATGTATTGTGAGTTCTCTTCCTAACACATCAATGTTTATGATTTAGGAACACGATATGGTGCGAGTATCAGGAAGCAGATTAAGAAGATGGAGGTCAGCCAACACAGCAAGTACTTCTGTGAGTTCTGTGGCAAGGTAAAAGATCATCATTCACTCTCCCTATTCCTTATGGTTTTTTGAATCTCTTTTGGTTTGAGAAAAGTTACAACTGTGGTTTAATTAATGGTTGCAGTATGGCGTGAAGCGAAAGGCTGTCGGTATTTGGGGATGCAAGGATTGTGGCAAAGTCAAGGCAGGTGGTGCTTACACAATGAAGTAAGTGATCCTGACTTATAATAATTTTGCTTTGTGTTTATTAATCAATTATTATCTGTTTTCTGAGAAATCTGTATTTGTTTGTAAATTGCCAGCACTGCCAGTGCGGTCACCGTTAGAAGCACAATCAGGAGGTTGAGGGAGCAGATCGAGGGTTAATTCTGCTGGCTTTTATATCTGGTTTCTTCGTTTTGACAATTGAGTTTTGTAGACTCTTTATGTTTTTGTGGTTTTGAATCAAGACTTTATTACATTAAGCAGTGAAGCAGGTTTTATCCAATGTTGAGTTGTTTTACCAAGTGCTTACAATATAACGCCTAAACCGATATCTTTGAAATTTAAACTATGAATTTTCTTGAATGTTATTTTCATCTAGGATTGTTCTAACCTAGCAAATTTTAGATGAATTTTGCTACAGTAATCTCGTACCAAAACTTTACTGATCAATAATTTTAGTTGTTCAGTGGGTTTCCAAACTTTACTGACAAATAACTAGGAGGCTCTTCTGATTTGGTTAACCTTCAATTGAACAATTTTTGAGGTTATACATGAAATTAGAAAAACAAATAATAATAAGCTAAGAAGAGAAACAACAGTTAAAACAAAATCCAACAAACTGGGGAAAATCTTTTCGAAGACAAACCTAAGTGTCTTTCTTTTCCCTCAACGAGCCAGGCTGTTGCGCTTGTAAGTTTTCTTGGAACATTATAGATCATTTCAAGATTCTTTCTCCCAACTTCATTTTAGCTCTCATCCTCTTACCCAATGATTGATGTATGCTTCATTCAAACCGCAGCTATCGTTTCAGTTGCTCATCCGGATGAAAACACCGAGCCACTAGATGATGTATCACCATTTGAGGATGCAGAGCAGTAGTATCATGGTTTGTGTACCTTAAAACCAAATATTTTTGGGACGTAGTTTTGAGTCGGTTTCTGCGGCTTTAGGTTCCCGTAAGTCATCAAGAACAAGTGAGGGAATGTGGTTCCAAAGTAGGCTCCATCAATATCTGCACAAGTCATTTAAGGAAAACGCTAAGATACAATAACACTCAAGATCAGAGTGTCTCAACTGAAGCAAAAGCAGAGCTACACTTTCAATGAAATTCTGAAATGGTAAAGCCAAAAGTATGGATTCCGAACAGAGAAAAAGGATACTGCCTTGGAATTTAGATCGCGGGTAAGATATGTCTTCGCATTTTGGGCAGTATATCTTCACAGTACTCGATCTCGGGATGTCGGATTGTCCAACAGGGAGACAAGACTGACCGCAACAGAAAACTCTCGGGCATCTCCCGAAATCACAGTTCTTGTACTTCTCAGTCTAGCAGAGATCAGTAACAAGAGAAGTCGTTAAGCAAACAACGAGGTTAAAAGCACCAAAACATAAACACAAGAGTAAAGAATCTCTAACCATTGCAGCCATTCCTTTAGTTGTCAAAATGTAACGAACATGAATAAGACCATATAGCATTTCAGCAGCTGATTCCACCATTTCATTCTGTTCTTCCGTAAACATCTCACCTAAATCCCCAAAACATAGATACTCAGACCAAAAGTTTCTAACTTTCACTTTCAACTTTTAGATTGTAGTTTAACAAAAAAAAGAAGGGAGATCACTTACTGTTGGAAGATTCAACATCTAAAATGAGATCAAGAGCATAATCATAGTAAGGAACTTGACCACTTAATCCACAAAGATTGAAATCATCTTGAATATAATCTTCATCGACTTCACAGAAAAAATCATTCCCTCTCAAATTACAAAACCAAGAGATCCACGATGTATCATCACCTTCCGATCCACTCACATCAGACCCTTCACTATCAGTTTCCGATTCCACTGCAAACAAAAATCATAAGAATAAATGCAATTAAACTACCACAAAAACCACAGATTTGAAAGAGAAAAAAAAAAAAAGAAACAAACCATCGGGAAGCTGAGATTTAGCAGTGGAAGTAGATGTGAATGAAAAGGGATCTTTGTCTTTAGAAGTGAAAACCCTAGATGTGGTGGAAGTTGAAGATTTCTCTAGTTTCTTATTGAGTGCATCGTTGATTCGTTTCCGATCAATAGCTCCACCGAGGATCTCCGATCTCGACGACCCACCACCTCCTCCACTACGTTCCTTGTACATAATTCGATTCCTCCAGAAGAAAAGAAAAAAAAGACAAACTTTGGAGCTTTAGATTCTCAAAGTCTCGGACTTTCTGAAGCTTGAGAGAAAGGAAAGGACAGAGACGGAGAAATCTAGGGTTTTTATTTTTATTTTTAAATTTTAATTTTACATTTATATTAACTTTGGTTACAGAGTGGAGGACAGGACATAGGAGATGTAAAGATGGTCTCTCTTTCTTATATTTTCTCCATTGTTTGTTTGTTTTTCTTCATTTTCAGTTTAAATTTTCTATTTTAAAATGGGCTTCTCTGATTGGGCCGTATGTGTGTTGATGATTCATTATAAGCAAAGAGTTGTGTTCATTGCTATTGTTAAAAAGGCTTCTTCCTTTTTTTTTTCTAACAGTTAGAACCATTTGTGGAGAGGGAGAAACTTAATTTTGTTTTAACAATGTCATATTACCATGTTTCACGCAAATTAAAAAAATTATATAATTTTTAATTATATTCTTTATAAATACACTAATACGTTGAGGAACGTATTTTATCATTTGGCGTCATATGATAAACGGAAGTCGATGTATCTATAATAAAAAACATTGATGAACGTATTTTACCGTTTAATATTACTTAAGTGTTTTTTTTCCGATTAATATATTAGTGGTGTGTACTTGTTTTAATGCTTTATTGAGTGTGTTTTTTTTGGTTGTTTTTGATTAATATATTGATGTTGTGTATTTTTAAAATGCTTTATTCTCTTCTTTAATAAAAATTATATTTAGTTTTTGAATAATAAACTATTAAACTGTGTAAAGACACACAATATTCAAGCCCATACACCCACCATTTGTGGAAATTACAAGCTTCAAACTGGAAACAGTGGTCGCGTGTAAAACTTCCAACTATCACTATTGATTATTATTGGAAAAAGAATTCCAAGAAAATACCACTATGGAAGGAAAAAAAAAAGTTACGATGTTCGGAAGAGAGATGACGAGACGAGACATCAACCACATTCACCGGATTTATTTTAGTGATTCATCTTTATTACGAAATTTTAACATATAGCGACATGCATACACAGTGATAGTTTAATCTATATATTTCATCGAAAATTTAACAATCAACAAAATTCAACGAGTTTCAGAGGGAATCATTGTTTGGACGGATTTTGTTGGACTTCTTTCGATTAAAATTCCAACCATCAGCAAAATTCAACGAGTTTCCGAGGAAAGCATCGTTTGGACGTATTTGGGTTGAAAACTTTTCCATCAAAAATTCAACAATCAACAAAATTCAACGAGTTTCAGAGGGAAACATTGTTTGGAAGGATTTTGGTTGGACTTTTTTTCATCCAAATTCCAACTATCAGCAAAATTCAACGAGTTTTCGAGGAAAGCATTGTTTAGACGTATTTGAGTTGGAAACTTTTCCATCGAAAATTCAACAATCAACAAAATCAATGAGTTTAAGAGAGAAACATTTTTTGTACAGATTTTGGTTGGATTTTTTTTCCATCCAAATTCCAACCATCATGAATTTCTAACCACATTCCGAGGACCCAAATTTTTTTCACAACAATGTTTATATTTGTTTATAAATAGTCTCACCTATATTTGTTTATATATATTTTTTCTTTTTCTTCACATTGGAAGTCATACTATCTTTTTAAAAATTATGGCTGGACCTTGTGGTTCCGAAAGTGAAGTAAAAATTAATGAAGTTCCGGTGTTTTGGGACTTTGAAAATGCATAGTGTTTAGAAGACTACAAAATTCAAGATCTCAAAAGTTCTATTCAAACTGCTCTACAGACACTCAACTCACAATATGTTGTAGATGATCAAATCATTGCAGTTGAACCTGCTGGTAATCCTAAATTTCGCATGATTGATAGGTTTCAGAATGATATCGAAATCGCAAAGATTCCATGGGAAAACATGCGGTGTGAGGAAGGAGTTTGTCATAATCTTGCTGTTACAAATAGGAATATAAAATCTGGTAAAAAATTTCTCTCTAGTGTCTGTGTTTTTTTTTTAATGATAACTAATGATTTTGTTTTTTTTTCTTTGTTTTTTTTAGAACAAACTATGAGAAAAACAGACAGACACTGCCGATAAATATTTGATTATGGAATTGTTCATGAAAGTTTTGGATAATTATGAGGACATATTGGTAATTTCGGGAGACTCAGATTTTTTATCTGCGATTAGATTACTCAATAAAAGAAACAAGTTTATAATGTTGGCGACAACAGACGCGTTGTCCGAGACCACTAAACGTGCAGCAAAAGCAGTTTGGCTTTGATGTCATATGATAAACGGAGGTCGATGTATCTATAATAAAAAACGTTGATGAACGTATTTTACCGTTTAATATTACTTAAAGTGTTTTTTTTCCGCTTAATATATTAGTGGTATGTAATGCTTTATTGAGTGTGTTTTTTTTTGTTGTTTTTGATTAATATATTAATGTTGTATACTTTTAAAATGCTTTATTCTCTTTTTCAATAAAAATTATATTTAGTTTTTGAATAATAAACTATTAAACTGTGTAAAGACACACAATATTCAAGCCCATACACCCACCATTTGTGAAAATTACAAGCTTCAAACTGGAAACAGTGGTCGCATTTAAAACTTCCAACTATCACTATTGATTATTATTGGAATAAGAATTCCAAGAAAATGCCACTATGGAAGGAAAAACCAAAAAAAAAAAAAAATTACGATGTTCGGAAGAGAGATGACGAGACGAGACATCAACCACATTCACCGGATTTATTTTAGTGATTCATCTTTATTACGAAATTTTCACATATAGCGACATGCATACACAGTGATAGTTTAATCTATATATTTCATCGAAAATTCAACAATCAACAAAATTCAACGAGTTTCAGAGGGAATCATTGTTTGGACGGATTTTGGTTGGACTTTTTTTGATTAAAATTCTAACCATCAGCAAAATTCAACGAGTTTCCGAGGAAAGCATCGTTTGGACGTATTTGGGTTGAAAACTTTTCCATCAAAAATTCAACAATCAACAAAATTCAACGAGTTTCAGAGGGAAACATTGTTTGGAAGGATTTTGGTTGGATTTTTTTTCATCCAAATTCCAACTATCAGCAAAATTCAACGAGTTTTCGAGGAAAGCATTGTTTAGACGTATTTGAGTTGGAAACTTTTCCATCGAAAATTCAACAATCAACAAAATCAATGAGTTTAAGAGAGAAACATTTTTTGTACGGATTTTTGTTGGATTTTTTTTTCCATCCAAATTCCAACCATCATGAATTTCTAACCACATTCCGAGGACCCAAATTTTTTTCACAACAATGTTTATATTTGTTTATAAATAGTCTCACCTATATTTGTTTATATATATTTTTTCTTTTCCTTCACATTGGAAGTCATACGATCTTTTTAAAAATTATGGCTGGACCTTGTGGTTCCGAAAATGAAGTAAAAATTAATGAAGTTCCGGTGTTTTGGGATTTTGAAAATGCATGGTGTTTAGAAGACTACAAAATTCAAGATCTCAAAAGTTCTATTCAAGCTGCTCTACAGACACTCAACTCACAATATGTTGTAGATGATCAAATCATTGCAGTTGGACCTGTTGGTAATCCTAAATTTCGCATGATTGATGGGTTTCGGAA
Source organism: Boechera divaricarpa (assembly GCA_026770425.1). Taxonomy (NCBI): domain Eukaryota; kingdom Viridiplantae; phylum Streptophyta; class Magnoliopsida; order Brassicales; family Brassicaceae; genus Boechera; species Boechera divaricarpa. The sequence continues at coordinate 28,999,150 of CM049188.1, forward strand.
TGATATCGAAATCGCAAGGATTCCATGGGACAACCTGTGGTGTGAGGAAGGAGTTTGTCGTAATCTTGCTGTTACAAATAGGAATATAAAATCTGGTAAAAAAATTTCTCTCTAGTGTTTGTGTTTTTTTATAATGATAACTAATGATTTTGTTTTTTTTCTTTGTTTTTTTTAGAACAAACTATGAGAAAAACAGACAGACACTGCCGATAAATATTTGATTATGGAATTGTTCATGAAAGTTTTGGATAATTATGAGGACATATTGATAATTTCGGGAGACTCAGATTTTTTATCTGCGATTAGACAACTCAATAAAAGAAACAAGTTTATAATGTTGGCGACAACAGACGCGTTGTCCGAGACCACTAAACGTGCAGCAAAAACAGTTTGGCTTTGACGTCATATGATAAACGGAGGTCGATGTATCTATAATAAAAAACGTTGATGAACGTATTTTACCGTTTAATATTACTTAAAGTGTTTTTTTTTCCGCTTAATATATTAGTGGTATGTAATGCTTTATTGAGTGTGTTTTTTTTTGTTGTTTTTGATTAATATATTAATGTTGTATACTTTTAAAATGCTTTATTCTCTTTTTCAATAAAAACTATATTTAGTTTTTGAATAATAAACTATTAAACTGTGTAAAGACACACAATATTCAAGCCCATACACCCACCATTTGTGAAAATTACAAGCTTCAAACTGGAAACAGTGGTCGCATTTAAAACTTCCAACTATCACTATTGATTATTATTGGAATAAGAATTCCAAGAAAATGCCACTATGGAGGAAAAACCAAAAAAAAAAAAAAAAATTACGATGTTCGGAAGAGAGATGACGAGATGAGACATCAACAACATTCACTGGATTTATTTTAGTGATTCATCTTTATTACGAAATTTTAACATATAGCGACATGCATACACAGTGATAGTTTAATCTATATATTTCATCGAAAATTCAACAATCAACAAAATTCAACGAGTTTCAGAGGGAATCATTGTTTGGACGGATTTTGGTTGGACTTTTTTCGATTAAAATTTCAACCATCAGCAAAATTCAACGAGTTTCCGAGGAAAGCATCGTTTGGACGTATTTGGGTTGAAAACTTTTCCATCAAAAATTCAACAATCAACAAAATTCAACGAGTTTCAGAGGGAAACATTGTTTGGAAGGATTTTGGTTGGACTTTTTTTCATCCAAATTCCAACTATCAGCAAAATTCAACGAGTTTTCGAGGAAAGCATTGTTTAGACGTATTTGAGTTGGAAACTTTTCCATCGAAAATTCAACAATCAACAAAATCAATGAGTTTAAGAGAGAAACATTTTTTGTACGGATTTTGGTTGGATTTTTTTTCCATCCAAATTCCAACCATCATGAATTTTTAACCACATTCCGAGGATCCAAATTTTTTTTCACAACAATGTTTATATTTGTTTATAAATAGTCTCACCTATATTTGTTTATATATATTTTTTCTTTTTTCTTCACATTGGAAGTCATACTATCTTTTTAAAAATTATGGCTGGACCTTGTGGTTCCGAAAGTGAAATAAAAATTAATGAAGTTCCGGTGTTTTGGGATTTTGAAAATGCATGGTGTTTAGAAGACTACAAAATTCAAGATATCAAAAGTTCTATTCAAGCTGCTCTACAGACACTCAACTCACAATATGTTGTAGATGATCAAATTATTGCAGTTGGACCTGCTGGTAATCCTAAATTTCGCATGATTGATGGGTTTCGGAATGATATCGAAATCGCAAGGATTCCATGGGACAACCTGTGGTGTGAGGAAGGAGTTTGTCGTAATCTTGCTGTTACAAATAGGAATATAAAATCTGGTAAAAAAACTTCTCTCTAGTGTCTGTGTTTTTTTTTAAAGATAACTAATGATTTTGTTTTTTTTCTTTGTTTTTTTTAGAACAAACTATGAGAAAAACAGACAGACACTGCCGATAAATATTTGATTATGGAATTGTTCATGAAAGTTTTGGATAATTATGAGGACATATTGATAATTTCGGGAGACTCAGATTTTTTATCTGCGATTAGACAACTCAATAAAAGAAACAAGTTTATAATGTTGGCGACAACAGACGCGTTGTCCGAGACCACTAAACGTGCAGCAAAAACAGTTTGGCTTTGACGTCATATGATAAACGGAGGTCGATGTATCTATAATAAAAAACGTTGATGAACGTATTTTACCGTTTAATATTACTTAAAGTGTTTTTTTTTCCGCTTAATATATTAGTGGTATGTAATGCTTTATTGAGTGTGTTTTTTTTTGTTGTTTTTGATTAATATATTAATGTTGTATACTTTTAAAATGCTTTATTCTCTTTTTCAATAAAAACTATATTTAGTTTTTGAATAAAAAACTATTAAACTGTGTAAAGACACACAATATTCAAGCCCATACACCCACCATTTGTGAAAATTACAAGCTTCAAACTGGAAACAGTGGTCGCATTTAAAACTTCCAACTATCACTATTGATTATTATTGGAATAAGAATTCCAAGAAAATGCCACTATGGAAGGAAAAACCAAAAAAAAAAAAAAAATTACGATGTTCGGAAGAGAGATGACGAGACGAGACATCAACCACATTCACCGGATTTATTTTAGTGATTCATCTTTATTACGAAATTTTAACATATAGCGACATGCATACACAGTGATAGTTTAATCTATATATTTCATCGAAAATTCAACAATCAACAAAATTCAACGAGTTTCAGAGGGAATCATTGTTTGGACGGATTTTGGTTGGACTTTTTTTGATTAAAATTCTAACCATCAGCAAAATTCAACGAGTTTCCGAGGAAAGCATCGTTTGGACGTATTTGGGTTGAAAACTTTTCCATCAAAAATTCAACAATCAACAAAATTCAACGAGTTTCAGAGGGAAACATTGTTTGGAAGGATTTTGGTTGGATTTTTTTTCATCCAAATTCCAACTATCAGCAAAATTCAACGAGTTTTCGAGGAAAGCATTGTTTAGACGTATTTGAGTTGGAAACTTTTCCATCGAAAATTCAACAATCAACAAAATCAATGAGTTTAAGAGAGAAACATTTTTTGTACGGATTTTTGTTGGATTTTTTTTCCATCCAAATTCCAACCATCATGAATTTCTAACCACATTCCGAGGACCCAAATTTTTTTCACAACAATGTTTATATTTGTTTATAAATAGTCTCACCTATATTGTTTATATATATTTTTTCTTTTTCTTCACATTGGAAGTCATACGATCTTTTTAAAAATTATGGCTGGACCTTGTGGTTCCGAAAATGAAGTAAAAATTAATGAAATTCCGGTGTTTTGGGATTTTGAAAATGCATGGTGTTTAGAAGACTACAAAATTCAAGATCTCAAAAGTTCTATTCAAGCTGCTCTACAGACACTCAACTCACAATATGTTGTAGATGATCAAATCATTGCAGTTGGACCTGTTGGTAATCCTAAATTTCGCATGATTGATGGGTTTCGGAATGATATCGAAATCGCAAGGATTCCATGGGAGAACCTGTGGTGTGAGGAAGGAGTTTGTCGTAATCTTGCTGTTACAAATAGGAATATAAAATCTGGTAAAAAAATTTCTCTCTAGTGTTTGTGTTTTTTTATAATGATAACTAATGATTTTGTTTTTTTTCTTTGTTTTTTTTAGAACAAACTATGAGAAAAACAGACAGACACTGCCGATAAATATTTGATTATGGAATTGTTCATGAAAGTTTTGGATAATTATGAGGACATATTGATAATTTCGGGAGACTCAGATTTTTTATCTGCGATTAGACAACTCAATAAAAGAAACAAGTTTATAATGTTGGCGACAACAGACGCGTTGTCCGAGACCACTAAAAGTGCAGCAAAAGCAGTTTGGCTTTGACGTCATATGATAAACGGAGGTCGATGTATCTATAATAAAAAACGTTGATGAACGCATTTTACCGTTTAATATTACTTAAAGTGTTTTTTTCCGCTTAATATATTAGTGGTATGTAATGCTTTATTGAGTGTGTTTTTTTTTTGTTTTTTTGATTAATATATTAATGTTGTATACTTTTAAAATGCTTTATTCTTTTTTTAAATAAAAACTATATTTAGTTTTTGAATAATAAACTATTAAACTGTGTAAAGACACACAATATTCAAGCCCATATACCCACCATTTGTGGAAATTACAAGCATCAAACTGGAAACAGTGGTCGCGTTTAAAACTTCAAACTATCACTATTGATTATTATTGGAATAAGACTTCCAAGAAAATGCCACTATGGAAGGAACAACCAAAAAAAAAAAAAGTTACGATGTTCGGAAGATAGCCGACGAAACGAGACATCAACCACATTCACCGGATTCATTTTAGTGATTCATCTTTATTACGAAATTTTAACATATACCGACATACACAGTGATAGTTTAATCTATATATTTCACAGATCTATATATATTATATTTTACAAAATAATGTCTTATTTTAATCACCTTATGTTATATAATTGGTTTCACCATATGATATTGATGAAATGTAAAAGGAAAGTCACAAATTTTGTATTCATCATGCAGACTAAATATGTCATGATTGAATTCTCAAAAAAGGACAAATGAGTCAACAAAAAATAAAATAATAGACCGTAACCAAAGTAATTAAATCTTTAAAACCATGATTGGTGTAATTCCTCAACGTTTTTTAATTTGGAATTTAAGCTTCGAGTATTCGATTCAGGGACATATGAACTTATGTGTCTCTAGCTGTGACAATGGAATTACATTTGCAAAATTTTAACAAAATTTGTATTTGATGCTGACAATTTATTATTCAAATAATAATGGAGGACGTGAATTCGAACTCCATGTGTCATGTTATAAGTAGTGGATACCTGATAAATAAAACTTACCACCAACAATGATACTACCGGAAATTTTTTAGTTCGTATTAAAATTTCTTGTTCTCTTTTTTTACCGGAAATTTTTTAGTTCGTATTAAAATTTCTTGTTTTCTTCTTTTTTTTAACACGGAACTGACTTTATAAAAAAGATCACAAAAGAACAATGTTTTGCGCGTCTTTACAAACACGGACTTGTAACCAAGCCGGAGGAATGACGTGCAATAACGTAAAATACGGGTTAGTTAACGCGATAACACCCGCTATACTATCCGCACAACTATTAGTAGATCTATGAGAGAATGAGAAATCGAACCACACCCCATCCCTACAATTTCCGAGAATGTCCGAAGTGTAGCTAGAAAGAGATGGCCATAGATCCGGAGCATGCAAGGCTTGAATGACATTCGAGCAATCCGATTCGAACTTCACTTTTTTATATCCCAAGTTTTTCACACACTGAACCGCCCAAACTAACCCCGCTGCTTCCACATGCAAAGGAGAGATTAGGTGTGGCAGACACTTTGCTCCTAAATGAACCACCTTTCCCAAGTGATCTCTCAAGATCCAGTCTATACCTGACCAGAGGCAGCAAAACTTTGCTCCTAAAATTTCTTGTTCTCATATTTTATTTTTGTTACAATCAAAGCATATTTGAATATATATATCTACAAAATGGACTCACGTTAAATTAGTCAAACTAGTCCTGACCTAAATGGACTCGTTGGATTTTCTCTTGGAGGTTGGCTAATTTGACTTTGGTTTCAAGGTAGTTCCTATTGAAAGAAATTGAGTTTCAATTTGTAATTATTAATTAAAATCGTTGAAAGAAAAATTACTTAAATTTGGTTCGGTTAGATCTCGAACTCTGAATTGTTGTTTTTTGGTACAGTCACATGACTAATTTATGTAAGCACGTTGACATGATCGGCATGTAGGAACTAATCCGTCATCGATTGGTTTCAATTATGTCTAGTTTTATACTAATTAACTAATTAATTAACCTGTTGTGGTTTAGACGTCATTGTCAAATGTGAGGTAGTTGTACGTTACACAGTCGATTAGAGTACCTCTTCTGAGTTGCTAATCTTCTATTCTAATTTAATCAGAGTTGTCTGAATTTAGAGTTTGGTGTACTAATATTGGAACCGGTATAACCATTAATTTCAGAACATTTTGCTAAATTCTATCTGATGTCTCCTAAATGTAAATATAGTAATCGACACGAAACATGCATGAACCTATTTTCTTACGTGCTTCTACAGCATGTAAAGTGATCAATATATTAATATTGATTATTGACGGATGTCTAGAAAAAGAAATGAAACATAAATTTGTTTGGTTGAAGAGTGACGAAGAATCGTAAAAAGTAGTCGGAAGAAGCATGTGGTCCACCACGTGATCGGACTTCTTCATACGACCACTACCAATGACTGACTCTATCTCTTGGCGTGCTTGCACGTGATTCACATTGATCTACTGGTATAAGTAAGGTCACTTTCTCCAAAGTCCTATAGTTTATATATGTATCAATATGGTGGGGTTTTGGTTTTATCTGGTGTATTTTTTTCCACCAATTCATATAAAATATCTAAAATATTACACTACAAGAAAACAAGCTATTTTCCTACGGATATATCCATCGAGTGTTTTCTATGGATTTTCGACAGATATGGTCCATCAGTTATAGAGCCTCGGTAATCAAAAACCGTCGGAAATGTATCGGCGCTTTTCTACGAATTTTCGACTGAAAAAAATTCCGACAGATTTCCGACGACTTTTTGTAAATACGTCAGGAATATTTAAACTAAAATTTCTTAACGGATTTGTAAATCCGTCGGGAATTATTTAAAAAAAAAAAAAATTGAAGAATTTTTTTTTTTAAATACAAATGTTTTAAAAAAAACAAATTTCAAAAACCTAAATCTACTTTTTCAAAACATAAATCTACATTTCAAAAACTTAAAGCTCTAATTTCAAAATCTAAATTTATAATTCTAAAATCTAAATCCATAATTTCAAAATATAAAACTATGATTCCAAAACTTTAATCTACACTTCCAAACACCTATATCTACAATTCTAAAATTGGAAAATGAGAGGAAGGAAGGAGGTTGTATTTATAAAAAATTTACTGACGGACCTAGTCGTCGGTAATCCGTCGGTTATGGCTTTTGGCGGAATTTCAAATTTTTTTCTTTTCAAAATTTGGCAGCCATTTATTTGTTTTTAGGTGAAATTTTTAAAAATAAATCCGTAGGAAATCCGTCGAAAAAATTAAATTTTTTTTTTCCAAAAACAAATTTTCCGACGGCTTCCCTACGGATTGGAGATTCCGTAAGGAATCCGTCGGAAATTTTAAAAAATTTAAAAAAAAATTCCGACACAAGTCATCGGTATTCCGTCGGATAATCCGTAGGAATAGGCATGTTTTCTTGTTGTGTTAATATTACATTTATGATTTTAAAGGTACTAAACCATCTCTAAATAAATAGACTTGAAAATGTGTTAGGTTCAATGATCGACGTTGTGCCGCCCAATCACCCACCGAACAAAACTGTGTTTCCTAAGGAAATTTATGTACAACACGAGGATAAATGCGCATAATACTAATTTGAAAGATACAATTTGTATATTGATGGATATAATTTGTCCGGCCACCTAATTGTTCCACTACAGCTTGGGAAATTTTGTATGTTACGTTATGAGAGCTTGCGTTCCACGAGATTTCTCGAATAAAGCGTCGTAGACTATCCTCTCAATGAATATAAGAATTTACTTGTTTCTTCTTAAACGCTATAGATATAGATAAGTTCTACTACTATTTAGTATTATCTCATATTATAAATGTTGTTTAAAATTTTCTAACACATATTAAAAACTTATTAATTTTTTTGTTTTATCATTTATAATTTATTATATTAGTCAATACATTTAAATAGTAAAAATACAACTGAAAATCTTACCAAACATGTACATTGAAAATACAAAACGTCACTTATTTTGAAAATAAATTTTAAGTCTAAAACGATACTTAATATGAAATGGAAGTAGTATCTTTAAAGAAAATAAAAATAAATAATAAGTTCTATTTATCTTATAATTTTTTTATTAGGCAGTACTGTGTGAAATAGTCAAATATTATTAGGCAATATTACATGGCTCAAAGTGCCGTAACAAATTATCATCGAAATTGAATTGCAAAATATAGGAAAAAACTAGATTCTGACCTTGGTTGAAGTTTTTAGATTCGAAAATATTAAATTGATATTTAAAAAGTAAGTAATTTTGTTGCTGAATAAAAAAAATACAAATTTATGTCTTATTCATATTATATATTTATTTTAGCTATATTTTGTTAAGAGGTATATCCAGTAATATAATATTGATCAATATATAGTTTGAAAAAAATTAAATTTATTTAGAAAAATAAATTTAAACATATACATAAAGCATTGTCCGACTATCTTTCAAAACATTATTAAAAAATTGTTGAGTTTAGTTGAATTTGGTATATTAAAACATGTTTTTTCATCCGGTTGGTAGTCTGATATCGACATTATCTCGATGATGCTACCTTATCAGCGTTCCTTTATTTTTCTATCTACACCAACTTATAATGAACAACTTCTATTCTTTTTTCCATTGACGATTTTGACCCAAATGGATTTTTCGATTTTGGGTTTTGAGGAGACAACTCTTCATTGACCTTCTAAGAGTCGGTTTCTTAAAAAACATTTTCAATCAATTTAAGAAATTTGTTGCATTCATGATAAAAACTTTTTTTTTTGTTTTGAATATAATTTAACATTCATACAAAAAGAATTTGGTATATTTTATAATAGAAAAAATTTAGAACTTTGAATACGAAATAAAATAACTTGTCAAACATATGATCACTAACTCAAGCTGTCAAGCATATGTAGTTCTCTGCATAGTTAAAAACAAAACTATTAGCTAGTTAAAATAAATAATACCTTGGATTTTTTTCCGAAAAGATATTATCAAATTTTTAGAACTTAAGAGTCGGAATCATATATTTACAACTGTACGTTAGAAACATTATATATATAAGATCCTCACAACAACCATCATCTCCTTTTGTTTTTATCACCTCCTCTGCTTCTCTCTCCTAACGCTAAAACCGACCATCCTCTATATATATGCTTTTAGAAGATTTCCAGAGGAACAACTCAGATTGGAAACTCAAAAATATTGACATACTATAAATGTTGTAGTGGTTATTCTAGGAAACATTGGCATTGTAAAGATTACGGAAATGTGGGTGAAAATTTGAGAAAGTTGATAAAAGTGAAATACTGTCTTCGAGTATTGTTAATTTGACCAAATTAAAGTAATGTTGCATAATTTAATTGAATTAATGTGGATAACTATTAATGTAATATTTGGTAATCTATCAATTCCCCAAACTGTTAATCCGCTTTTATATATATATATCCAAATGCTAAAAGAAGAAAAAAACACAAATAAACTACTTGACGTTGTCTCTGAAGCCTGTCCTTTGTTTCTCAATTCATTGAACCATGTATATTTACTATAGATTAAAAGGAGAGAAAAGTGACTCCCGACATAGTATCAATGTACAAATCCTAAAAACTCAAAGAAGGAAGAAAAAGAGTGAAAATAACGAAGAAGAGTCTACAATCGGTTATTAAAGCTAAGTATGATTAATTTAGCTAAGCAAAGCAAACTTCTAACTTATCAGCGTACATTATGAGATAGGCAAAGCAATTTAACCAGAACTCATAACTTTTTTTTTGCCATATTATATAAAGGTGATGAGCGGCATGAGCCTAATAAGTAATGACCGATTAAAAAGCCCTTATAGAACATACTATCCGCTCAGGATTTGACATGCAAAGCGCGTTGTCACGTTACTATGTCCGATCTCCATACGTAAATATATTAAAATGGCATTGTGAATTATTTTTTAAAACATTCCTAGGCTATACATAGTTAAATACATATAGTTAAATTCGCTTCGCTTTGTATATAAAATATGATGACCAAAAAAAAAAAAAAGATGACCAAAAAGAAAAGAAAATAAGCATAAATATTGGCCCAACATTTCCCACTAGAGCACATACAATCACCATATGAAATGCCTTGGAGAAGAACAACACTATGGGTCCTGATCGATCAATAAACATCGACAAAATTATTGGTAGGTACGATAACTATAATACTCTCCTCGTCGCATCAGTTATTTTAATACAAATAAATAGTGATATTTCAAATTTACAAAAATACTTTTATTTAATTAAATAAACTATAGAATATAACCATCCCAGTGATTCAAAATAACTAGAAGATTTCTCAAAACACTAGTAAAGATTACTAGTTTCCAACAATTACACTAGTTTAACTGCTCTTATTCTTTTTTTTTTATCAATCGGTAATTTATTAGAAACTACTAAAGTGGAATACGTTACATAATACAAAAACCGGCGAAAAACATGAATATCCCCGGAAATAAAGATGTAACTTGCCATTTTATGTAAATAAAATCTGATTTTTATATATATATATATAATTTTAATTAATCTTCAAAAGCAAATTTGTATAATGTCTTTAACCAATAAATCAGGAGGAGATTATTATTTATTTTAAAAAAAATTATTCGACATTTTAGTTATCTATTTGTACGATTATGCCATCGAAATCTTATTACCCATTCCACAAACAAGGCATCTACATTTTTTCTTCCTCTAATAGACTTCGTCACTGATCTCCTCCCTCGTCGATCTCACAACTCATTTCTCTGGATTTACCGATCTCTCTCTCTTTTGCTCTACGAGCCTTCGGAATCAGCCATGGATGAAGAGTACGAGGTTATTGTTCTTGGCCCCGGTTGCAAGGGGTGTATCCTCAGCGGTCTCTTTTCGGTCGATGGTGTCAGGGTCTGGATCCTCTTTCCTCGATTTGTGTTTCTTTTTTTTTTTTCCCTTCTCTCTTAGTTTTTAACGGAACCTTTGAATTCATGATCGATTTTGGGATTATTGCCCTTATCCGGATTCAAATTTCTATTTTATTGGGTATACGATGAACGGATCTCGGTGAGATTAGATCTCCAATTGTATGATCTGAGCTCGCTTTTTTTTTTTTTTTTTAATATTCTTTTTTTGTATGAGATGTGATGAAAGTGATTACCGAGTTTGAGCGAGTAGATGTTGGAAATGTTCGCTTTGTGTGACTTCACAGAAATGGGAAACTTTGTTGTTATGCGATTGCTTCTGGGACTTTGCATAAGTTTTCATGTTCCGCTGACCTCTTGATTTCCCCACGATCTGATATTGATGCATTGGTTTTATGGATATGACGTGTAGGTGCTTCACATGGACAGGAATGACTACTATGGTGGAGAATCAACATCGCTTAATCTCAATCAGGTTCTTCTATTCTATCTGAATATACTTAAAAGTTTTGTGGTAGTTTATTATCAAGTTACTTTTATTTATGTGTTTTTTTGTTTGGTTTTTTGTTTGCAGCTTTGGAAGAAGTTTAGGGGAGAAGAGAAGGCTCCTGAGCATTTAGGTGCGAGCAGGGATTACAATGTTGACATGATGCCTAAGGTATTATAGCTGTAATTCGTTTTATTTTTATGCTAATTTTATCACTGCCACTTTCTCACTCTTGTCTCTCAATGCCATTGACCAGTTTATGGTGGGAAATGGCAATTCATACAGATGTTACAAAGTATTTGTCCTTCAAAGCTGTTGATGGGAGCTATGTTTTCGTTAAAGGAAAGGTACAAGCTTGTCATTGATGTGTTGGCTGCAGCATTTACGAAATCATTTTACTGATAACCTTTTTAACTGTTGATGAAATTTTTCCTACAGGTTCAAAAGGTGCTAGCTACTCCTATGGAGGCCCTGAAATCTCCTCTCATGGGTATATTTGAGAAACGTCGAGCCGGCAAGTTTTTCAGTTTTGTTCAGGAATACGATGAGAAGGACCCAAAAACACACAATGGAATGGATTTGACCAGAGTTACAACAAAGGAACTGATTGCGTAAGCTGATGTTCTAATTCCTTCTAGCGTTTTTGGTGTTACTGACATTCAATTAAGATTATACGTGGCTAACCATTTATGTGACACTTTGGCAGGAAATTTGGTCTTGATGACAACACTATTGACTTTATTGGTCACGCAGTGGCACTTCACACGAATGACCAACATCTCCATCAACCCGCCTTCGATGCTGTGATGAGAATGAAGGTGAACTTTAGTCAGACTTGTTTCCCTTGTTTTAAAAGTTCTACATGTAGTTCTGAAGCAGCTAAGTTGATATTCTTGCTTTAAATGGCTGGTTAGCTCTATGCGGAATCTCTTGCACGTTTCCAAGGAACCTCTCCATATATTTATCCTCTCTATGGGTTGGGAGAACTACCCCAGGTCTTTCTGTCATTCCGATCTTTGCCTTCATTGCTTGGATTTTTTTAAGTTTTAGATGATTATTTCTTGATTCTTCTCTGACTTTTCTCTATCTCCTCTCCTTGTTCAGGCATTTGCACGACTTAGTGCTGTCTATGGTGGCACATATATGTTGAACAAACCTGAGTGCAAGGTATTTACTCATCATTACTGCTCTTTGTTTTTTTTTGCTTGTGGTGCAAATTCTGCAAGGGGGAATGGGGCGTGAGATTGTATTGGAGGGTCTCTGTACTCATTTACAGCAATGTTAATCTTCTGCCAGGTAGAGTTTGACGAGGAAGGTAAGGTTACTGGTGTAACATCTGAGGGAGAGACTGCCAAATGCAAAAAGGTTGTGTGTGACCCTTCCTACCTGCCGAACAAGGTAATATTGCAGTCTTAGCATGTTTAAATATTCGATTATGATTTAGCTGTGTCCATACTGAGCCACTAGAACAGGACAGATATAAAGTACGTAGCTGTTCATGACTTTCGCCGTTGGACCTATGGCCTCTTCATTATGCTGCTTGATTTTCTATAATTTTTATATTCATTTACACATTTAGTTCTTCTCTTCGTGTTGACTAGATTGTGGTCTTGTTCAGAATTTTTTGAAAATATATTCCTTTTTGTGGATATTTATACTCGTTTGGAATGTTTCATAGTATGATGATTAATCACATTCAAACAGGTTAGGAAGATTGGCAGGGTTGCTCGGGCCATCACCATTATGAGCCACCCGATCCCAAACACCAACGATTCTCACTCAGTGCAGGTCATCATACCTCAGAAACAGTTGGCCCGCAAATCGGATATGTGAGTTCTTTTGTCTTTACTTCAATAAGCCAGTAGCTGAAAGGAAGTGAATTGCCTGATGCATATCCTTTTTTTTTTTTTTCTCTGGTACCTAAGCTCAATCTGAATATCATTTTGAGACATGTTTTTAAGCGTGCTATAAGATTTTCCATCATACTTGTAGCTGGATATTGAAAGTTTGATTATTCTGGAAACCACAGCTTGAATTGCACACACACAGAGAATAACTTCGCCATATGTGAAAATACAGTGATGTTTGTTTCGCCATTTGTAATCATTCTCTTGCTATTTTTTTTTGTTGGGTCTGATGTTGTGAACCTCTTCACACTGACAGGTATGTCTTCTGTTGTTCGTACTCCCACAACGTTGCTCCCAAGGGAAAATTCATTGCATTTGTGTCTACAGATGCAGAGACTGATAACCCTCAAACCGAACTAAAGCCTGGAACTGATCTGTTGGGTCCTGTTGATGAGATATTCTTCGACATGTATGATAGATACGAGCCTGTCAATGAGCCTGCTTTGGACAACTGCTTTGGACAACTGCTTTATATCAACGGTGAGCGTGACCCATCTTTAGTTTCTATAGTTGCTTACTTTAAGTTGAATGGTTTCTAAGTATTTAACCCTTTCCATGTCCTCACAGTGCTATGATGCTACAACACACTTTGAGACAACTGTTGCGGATGTGTTGAACATGTATACTCTAATCACTGGAAAGGTAAGTGTTCTGAAATTTGCAAGGGATATATGTTAATGTGATGGAAAACAAATCTTGGGTTTCATTGACATCTTTCACATCAATTTTGTGTGTTTTATTATGTTGCAGCAACTGGACCTAAGTGTTGATCTGAGTGCAGCAAGTGCTGCTGAGGAATGAGGAACCGCTGGATCACTGCTTGTTTTGCTCATTTCTCTCTTTTTCGACTCTTGCTTTCTGGTTGTTTTTTAAATTGCGGTTTGAAAACAGAATCATACCGATCCTTCATGTTTAGCTACTAACGACCCTGTGTGTCCTTTTAATGTTGGATTCCTCGGTTAAAGACTTATAAATGCTCTTTAAAGCTCAACTCTTTTTCATATGTATTTTTTGGGTCCTCTTAGAAATTTTAGAATGAAGCTGAATATGTTTTACCAACAACAGTATCTCAGTTAACCTTGTGTCCCTTAATAATTTTATTTTCTATGGGTTGATATTTATTTTGCGGTTGTGTAAATTAAACAAAATAATAATGGTTCATATATACTCGATTTTATTTACTCAGAAAATTATTCAGGTTTATAAGAGTATGTGGATGTTAAAACAGTTGCTAGACTAGACTGGATGGCTAAAAATATTTATGGTCTTTGCAAATTCAGGTTAAGTAAAGGAAATTGTTGTTGTCTTTTCCGCTAAGAAATGCTTATCTTATATATAGGATCACTAGTCCAATCATAGTTCATTTGAATCATAGTAGTTTGAAACATTTTGATTTGAGATTATATTCTAGGGTGAAAGATACATATGAAAGGAAACATGTTGCAAGTCTATTAAGTTTAATTGATTTCTAACTACAAACCAATTGCAAATAGATAGAATAGCCCATGTCTTTTTTTTTTTTATAAGATAACCTGATAATCATCTATACTCTTTTGAGCACATGAAACATGCATGTTTAAATCCGATTTTACTGTCTAAGAAATGGTCAATATTTTTAGAGAACTAGGGACAGAAACTTGAATATAGCTGGAAATGAAATGAGGAACAAAAAATACACAACGAGTTTTACTATTAAGAACGAATCCAAAGTGCACACAACTTGAGCTTACACTTAGGGGCAAGCAGTTATAAGGTTTTCCCTTACATGTTTTATTTGGAAGCAAAAGAAACTTGAACATATACATGGACACATGTAATGTCCTGATCACACCGAATGAAAACAAAAGTTACACTTGGTAATTATATATATATATATATATATATGAGGTTATTACGATTTGTAGCAATGGCAGTGAGCCGGGTCTCCCTCAACACGTCCAGCACAAACTGGAGGACTCTTGTAGAGAGCTACGCAACAGGCTAAGCAATCAGCATTTGAACCTGTGAACGGCTCTGGCCCACACTCACCTAAGAACGTGAAGCATGCAGCATCGCTCTTCAGGATTTCTACATTTTGACATATTTATTAAGTTTTTCATCAGCCTAAGATAATTTTAAAATATGATATATACACAAATAAAAAGTAAAATAGAGAGCTTCGTTGAATTCATACCGGTGGAAGCCATCAAGAGAACTAGCAAGAGCACGGTGAAACTGACAGAGTTAAGGTTCTTTGCCATTTCGTTAAAATGCTTTGCGTTTGCCGTTTTGTAAGACTTAATTTTAGTCTGTCAATTTGATAAACTTTACTTCGATGAGACAAATCCATATATGTATTGATCTATTTATAGGCAAACTTTTGTAGATTTCTTATGAATTGTTTAATCCCTCCTCTTGAGCAAGTTCATAATGTCGCCACAATTGTGCATTGCCGTCTTTTTCATTTCATTTTATTTTCTAAAGATATTCCTTTTTTGACTCATAGGGAAGGTCCTCGGTGTCTTTGTCGATCGTTGTAAATCATTATATATCCATTTTTGCTTTAGTTTTAAATAAATATTGTTTGAAAAATGATAATGTTGTTGTCAATGATAGAGTAAGCACGAATCTTGCTGAATTTTTAATCCGATAATAAATACAATTTGGCTTCCCTAGTTCATTAATAAATTTAGGGTTTCAGCGGGTTTGGAGCAATCCTGGCGACACTATCTCGGTTTTTTTTAATCATTTCAGTATCCGTAACTTCTATGCATGTCAAAACGAAATAGAAAGGGATTTGCTGGTCGCATAGGGCTTTGGCTTCACAGGAACTGAAAACTAAGTTTCAACTTGGTTTTATTTTTTGGAAGAGTATAACTAATCAGCTATTTTAAATATGTTCCTTTCGCTCTTTTGTAAACACGAACAATTTTATACGTACTTGAATGGATATTCACATCCATAAAAAGAAAACACATTTATATCCATAGCAAATTTTTTTAACTGACAATGTTGTTGTCATCTATAGAGTAAGCACGAATCTTGACGACTTTTTAATCCGATAATAAAAATGATTTGTCATCTTAGTTCATTAAAAAAAAGTTTAGGGTTTCAGCAACATGGCAGCAATCATGGCGACACTATATGTAACTTAACTTCTATGCATGTCAAAACGAATAAGAAAGGGATTTGTGATCTCATGGGTCTTTAGCTTCATAGAAACATTTTGTAAACACAAATATTTTGATACTTAATTAAATATCCCCTTCCTTAGGATTTCGAGTGAATCAAAATCGCGAGATGAGCTTGATCAATGCAGAACAATCTAGGACCAAAAATGCTATTGTATATTATAAGAATCCAGACCCTTGTCGCATTACATGTGCTCTAACTCTGGTTCAGGGATCAGTGAATCACTTGATGGTGTTCTTCTTTTGGTTGAGCGGTTCTATTGATTAAACTTATTTGTTTTATCACTCGAAAGCCTAACGAAGGGGATTCATTTTTATCGCTCTATACATTAAAAGCCATATGTACCTTCCTAGATTGGTAATCGATCGGTTCGCCATCTTTAATTGTGATATCGCCGTGAGAAGTCGCTATCTTTTGCCGTCCCAAGTGTATGATATCGTTGCACGCAGGGGAATGCCTAGAGGAGATGGATCAACAAAACGAAAAAAAGGAAAGGTTTTATCACGCTTTTTGGAATTGGAGTATGTTGGAACATGCATTGGACAACAGGGCTAGACCGGACAAAGGTCATCGTATAATAAATTTTATCGTAAACATCCAGGAAAGTAGTTAATGATATTAAATAATTACAAATCGGACATGAATAGCACGAACTGAACTTTACAAAATCTAGTCTAGAGTTAAATCGTGTTTCAAAGATACTCGAGCTTGTGCTGGCGTGGTGCACCACACTGCATAAAACGTATTATATCATCAATAATATCTAAGCATTTGTTGCTAAATACTAAAAATCAAAAGAGCGAAACGTATATTTCTTAGCAAAACGTTATTTTGAAGACTCTTGACTCTTGACTCTTGCCTACACAACTTTTTTTAATTAATACAAAAGTTATGGATTTTTGGGTGGAGCATCAATTTTGAGGTCTCGAACAATCGATTACTAATGCACATGCATTTATATTTTTTTCTTATGCTTTTATAAAATCATCTCGACATATTTTGTTTTTCTTCGTTTGTGTTTAAATAAGTTTATGATTCGCGTTTGAGTTATAATATACAAAATTGATTGATAAAAAAGGGTTGGAATATTGTGTGAGTTTTTTTTTGTATATATAGACACAATATATTGAACCAAAAATAACTTTTGGGATCTAGAAACTTTTTTTTTGCAGAACGGAGCCTTTGTCGGCGAAAGTAGTCACGCCTCGTTACACCGACTTTTGACAATTCCCAAAGTCGAGTTTTATACTCCAATCGTACATTTAATATATTAATACTCCTAGTAAAAAAAAAAAAATTAGCATTAAAGGTAAGGAACTATAATAATTGACATGCTAATAAGTGAATGTCTAATCACACGAACAAAAAGAAAAGGCAACATACACGCGGGTCGGCTATAGTTAAACCATACCGGTCATAGTATTGCCCCACGCCTTAATGAAACTGTCGCCCCCATGAGACCGAGATCGCACTTATGTGATTAGCTTTGTAAGACAACTTTATTACTTCTATAAAGCTAATATCTTACTCGGATTCGAAAATTCGAAGAGATTATAATGCAGATTTGGAACCAAGATTTTGCTAATCATATAATTTGTAAAATCACATATCAATATTTCGAAAAGGTAATTCAAAATTTGGTTGTTGTAATAGGCTAATCATTCCTTCACCGCTCAGCTCATTTTCATTGTATTGACAATCAAGATCTTTGGTTTTAAATTTAACTCTTCAATGGTTTGTTACTCTGTTAGTATATAGAAGAAGAAAAAAACGAAAACAAATAGCCAAAATTAAACATTTGGTTAAACCGAATTATATACATCTAAATATCACCAGGGACGTAAGTAGAACCTCGATATTCAAGTTAATGTTTTCTTATAATTCATATCGAATTATTATGTTACAACAATATTAACGATGTCCACATCAGAGTCGGAAAAGAAATTGTTAAAAATAGAGAGATTGAAAAATAAATAAATAAATTAGAAGATTGTCGTTGACGTCCGACTTAAATACCGATGACCGCACGCACGAGTCATTCACTTTCCGTTATGAAGCTTTGATAGCGATTGAACCACACGCGCCATATCCTTTGTTAATAATCCCCTTTTTTTTTTTTTTTTTTTTTTAAACCCAAAGCAAAAAAAACGAAACGGCCGAAACTTCATAAATTCCGCTATTTGATAAAGCTCAATCGCCGCCCTAAACTTCGGCGACACTCGGTAGATCTCGAAAGCAGTGACGCCGATTTGTTCGTTTCCGGCGGTAATTTACTGTATCATTTTTTCTCCATTTCTTTCTATGTTTTGGTGTGTTTTTTTTTTTTTGGTTAATCAGTTTTCATGACATGGGTTAAGTTTTGCGATTCGCATTGCGTCTGTGTTTGATCAGATTCCGAAAAGTTCTGATTGATTCGAATAACTGTATTTGTCTTTTATGTTTCTGATGCGTTGTTTTGGTTTCTTCTGTATTTGACTGAAGAGATTTGGTGATTGAGGTGAAGCGGAACAACGAGAGAGAGAGAGAGAGATGGATGATAGAGGAGGGTCGTTCGTAGCAGTGAGGAGGATTTCACAAGGTCTAGAACGAGGAAGCGTTTATCATTCTTCATCTGGTAAATTTCATCACTCTCCTTTATTGTTTGTATCGTACAATGCTTCCTGTGTTTCTTTTTTTTATCTGCTTCTCTTATGGAACAAACGCGTTTTCATCTCTCTCTATCTCTTTCTCTCTCACTTTATCCACGTTTTTCCTTTTCTCTCTTTCTCTCTCTTCGCTGGCGATTGCCTTTTTTTTTAATTTGAGATTTGGTGTCGCAGATCTATGTTTCGCCATTTGCTTTTGTTGCTTTTCTCATAAATTCCTGGAGTTATTATTATGTGTGTGGATCTTCTCTGTAAGTGCTATTTTTAGTAATCCATAGATCTCTTTTACGAATTGTTCCAGCTTGTTTGCGTAGTTTCTCTTGTTTTAAGAGGTATCCGAGTTCTATAGTTGAGATGACTACATTCGCGTCAGCGTTTCATCTTTATGTTACTAGTTTCAATGCTTCCGTTTCAAACCAAAGCTAATGGATGTAAACCGTTTTTTTTTGGGAATTAACTACTTTGAATATTTTCATCGTTCTGTCTTTGTGTAAGTTTGATGCTTAAACGGAATTGTATGCTTCTCACGTATTCTAGAGACATTTTCAATATTATATCTTCTATCGTCAAATCTAATATGTTTGACTAGTCATTCTCCTGTATGAACAACCAATTCTTTATTAAAGACATCAAAGACACACTTTCATAATGTTATTTTGTTGCAGCTGAGGTTGTTGCTGGATCGGCAGCATGGTTAGGCCGTGGCCTTTCCTGTGTTTGTGCTCAGGGAAGAGATAGCGATGCCCGTCCTTCATTTGATCTAACACCTGCTCAGGTTACATTTTCCCCTGTTTCTTGTTCACTGCATACTTCCATAATGATAACTTGTTTCTCCTCTCGTATAAGTTGACTTCTGGTTAGTAATGTATTCAAATAGCTTAGTACTTCTAGCCTTATTGTCGATGCTTGCAGGAGGAATGCCTGCAGAGGTTGCAGAACCGCATTGATGTAGCCTATGACAGCTCAATACCTCAGCATCAGGTACGCTTTTCTTAAGGATTGTTATTGTAAGGACTGCTCAAAACGAATTTATGCCACTAAATAGATGCTAGCCGTTTCAAGTTTACCAGCGCATCAAATTTTACTGCATGCTAGCTTCGTAAGTCAGACTGTACCTGCGTTACATCAATATTGGCTGCTATTTCATCTGCGTGTAGGAAGCTCTGAAGGATCTTTGGAAACTTGCCTTTCCTGAAGAAGAGCTACACGGAATTGTATCTGAGCAGTGGAAAGAAATGGGTTGGCAGGGAAAAGATCCATCAACAGATTTTAGGTAATGTCAAGTCTCATCTCATTGTCATTATCCTTACGTTTTTCCTCTTCAGTCGACTCACGGTAGAGCATCTCGCAGGGGTGGTGGCTTCATATCTCTTGAAAACTTGTTGTACTTTGCTAGGAAATTCCCGGTAAGCCTCTACAAACTGTTGTAAATGTTTCTCAAAACTGTCTTGTCTTTAAAATTTTCAATTCCAGTGGCACCGTATCTGTAGATGTTTTTATTTGTCACCACTCACATATGATATTTTTACCAGATAATGACACTGTAAAGTTTTGGTGCCACTTGTTTGTTTCCTGTAGAAATCCTTCCAGGATCTATTGCGGAAACAGGTTGGGGATCGTTCTGTGTGGGAATACCCCTTTGCTGTTGCTGGCATCAATATTACATTCATGCTCATCCAGATGCTTGACCTAGAAGCAGGTATAGCCACATTTATTTTTTCCATGAGTACATAGATATTCCTTTGTGAACTGCTGTTATATGCATTAGGCAGCAATATGGCAACAACTAGCTAAAAATAGCATAACCACTCCTAGTTTTGATCTTCTAATTGGGTATTACTATTTGCCTTAGGATTTGGTACTTATTTTGAGCACCCTATTTGAGATACTCAGGTTCAGTAACTTTATCCTAGTTCTATATACTAACAATAGATAACTTTCAATATTACAGTGAAACCACGAAGTATTGTTGGGGAAACATTTCTGAGATTCCTTTCGGGTAATTTTCAGACAATTCTGATTATATCTCATGACTCCTTCTCTTGTCAGGAGTTAGATTACTAAATGTGTGTCCTACGACTTGTGTTGTCAGCAGTGAACGAATCTGCGTTTGACCTTCTTTATTGCATTGCCTTCAAGCTAATGGATCAGCAGTGGCTTTCCATGCGCGCATCATACATGGAATTTAATGTAAGTGTATTCTGTAACCTATTCTAATGTCGCCAAAAGTTTAAGATTCGAAGAAACATGGGTATAATTTTGTCATATATTTGACTTTCATGGTGTTTTATCTTGGCCTATACAAAGTTCACCAAATGAATTGTGGCTAAACTGGTGATTGTGTGAATAACAGACTGTAATGAAATCGACAAGGCGGCAACTGGAGAGAGAGATTATGGTTGAAGACATCACACGTCTTGAAGATTTGCCATCATACAGTCTTCTCAGTCAATAGCAGATAGCTTACCAAAGACGACATTGTAAGTAGAAAGATCTAACACCTCAAAAACTCTATAACAAAGCCTAAACAACAACTGAGCAAACAAGCAAAAAGAAGTCAAGGCTTCTCTTTCTCTCTCTCTCTCATCACTTCATCTTCCCGTCTTGGTTTCTGCGATTTCCTCTATATTAGTGTTGATTCCATGAAATTTGGGACATTGGGTTGTTATTTCTTTGAGACCAGGTTTAGATTTTGATTCGTATGGGGTCAGTTTCTAACTTGTGGTGCTTGCAAAACGTTGTTGGTTAGTTCGTGTTTGGGCTAATAATCATTTGGTTACATTTCCAGTACTCAGAAGACCCAAAAAGGACTGCTCAACATGCAATGGCGATCTTATGTAGCGCATTACAAATATACAAATAACCGAACTCGTGAAGAGTCCTTAATCAAATTTGACTATACGACACAAACTTTAAAATATGATTCTTGACCAAATGTTTTTAATTCATTACCTTATTCAATATGATTTGATTATATCTCTCGGTCAAATATTCACAATTTTTTTATTGGTTGATCGGTTCTGCTTCCACAAAGCTGAAACTAATAACGGTATGTTCAAATCAAAGTTATATGCTGCGATGGACCCAAATTTCACGGGCGGACTGGCTCAATCCTTAGATCGGACCATGTTTGATTTGTACCTATCATAAACCGTACTCGTACAATCAAACAGTGAACTGGTCTATATGGCCACGTAATTATTTATTTTTTTACCAATCCATATAATACTAATAAAACCGGGTCCGCCTAGATGTGTATATTTCACAGTAGTCAAATGTAATGTTGCTGTTGGAAATAAATTTGTTTTCACAAAATACAAGTTGCGATTATTTACAATGGGTTAATTTAATAGAGTGACTCTTTCTTTATACAATTCGGTTTTCTAATCACTCGAAGCCGTCCTTTGACCCACTAATTTGGCGTAGAAATATTCGTCAACTTGTATTTCCTTATGTCCCACAGTTTAACAGGCAAATATTGTTCCAAGAGCTAAACCCACAGGAAGGATGATGCGGAATCTCAGATTTTTGGTACCTTCTTTTTTACTTTTTAGTTGTTAATGAGCTACGATTTGTAGTTTACGCAATAATTAGCATGTAGAAAATGATAACAAATGTAACATTGAAACCAAAATAAAAAAATAAACATGATAACAATGACACTGAGCTACGAGCATGACCAATAAAAAAAGAGAGAGAAAAGATAACAATAAGCAAAAAAAGTATTGATCAA
Organism: Boechera divaricarpa; assembly: GCA_026770425.1. Taxonomy (NCBI): domain Eukaryota; kingdom Viridiplantae; phylum Streptophyta; class Magnoliopsida; order Brassicales; family Brassicaceae; genus Boechera; species Boechera divaricarpa. The sequence continues at coordinate 29,021,939 of CM049188.1, forward strand.
AGGAAATAATTTATTACACACAAGAAAGAGCAGTTGATGATGGACTAGTTCGAAAGACCAAGACCAAGGGAATTATCTAATCACACCGTACATCAACACCATCGTCACCCCAATCTTTCCATAGCTCATGATTCTCTTAGACGCCGCATTTTTAGCGTTTTGTGCGTTTGCCGGGGATGGAGACGGCGAAGGCGCCGATGGAGACGGGGAAGGCGCTGATGAAACGGCGGCAAGTACGGGAACAGCGAGCTTCATGCCACCGAGGCAGTGACCAGGAGTAGGGCAAATGAAGTGTATAGTTCCTACTTTTGTAAGATTGATCTTAGTGTCTCTGCCGGAAAAACTCTGCGTCGGTCTGCTACTGTCGCAACCATCGTAGTCGGCTTTATTCACCACGGACACCGAGTGCGAAGGACCATATTTGAACTCTGATTGGTCAATAAAAATGAAACCAAAAAATAATTAGCTTGCTACTTGCTAGAAGGTAAAAAAAAAATTGAGTTTCTTGTGAAGCAATTGATCAGTATGAACAAATTTTAACCTAAATGTTTATTGGAAAAAGTTTTTTTTTTTTTTTTGTGGAAAGCAAGTAATGAAACAAAAAAAATATTTACCTAGAGTGTCACCGACTCTGAAAGTCTTTCCACTAGCCCAAGTAGTGTAATTGACACCAATGGCCCAACCAGCATTATCTCCGACTTGGAAAGTCACGGCGAAGACGGCAGGGACTGCCGCTAGGAGGAGGAGGAGGAGAGCGGCCTCCGTGATTGATCCCATTGAGAAATATAATGTATGGGATAGATTAAGAAAGTGAAAGATATACAGAGATCACGAGGAAGAGGCTATATTGTGAGGTGAGTTATATAGAAAAAGGCCATGACGTGAGATGTTTGAAAATGTCATGGCTTGATTAATTGCCAATTCAATTCATCAAGTTCATCAGCTATTTTATATTTATTTTAAATATTTGTTTTAAACTCATTGTTATTATGTTTACCGAATCTCTGTTCTTTTCAAATTTTCTATTTGTTAATGGCAAACTATCCATGAGTAAATAGCTCAACTTTATATCCTTCAATAATTTTTTTATCATGACATGTATGGAAGAAAATTTTACTTCTTGTAAAATCGATATGTAAAAATTCGAATATGAAAATATGATGTATCGAAGAATCGCAAGTTTAATTATCAAAAAAAAAAAAGAAGTATGATAAGGAGATTGATGGATTTTTATTTTTTTTATATTTACTATTAGAAACGCACTGAAATGCTTCATAAACATATGGAATTCTCTGACTCAAAAACAATCTTTGTTCATCATAAAAAAAACAATCTTTGTTGGGAAACAGCAATATTTCGTTTTTATTTGATTTTATTGTTTGATAAGTATTAGAATGAGTATCCCCTGAACAAGATTTAATCAATGAACCCGGTACGTTATCTACGTTTTATGCTCTACAGATTTTCATTTATATTCAATCAATGTTGGGTTTCGTTAGCTTACATAAATGTTTTGGGTTTTGTTAGATGCAATTAGAAGATTTGACAATTGAATCGTTGACCCAATGATTCTTAAATCCTCAACTAGTATTTTAAGTCATACGTAAACATGATTAATTAGTTCAACCGGGAAGTTGAAGAAAAACCATTTTCCTTTGTTATCAAACCCGATTTTGAATGTTTGGAGAAATTACAGTTCTTTTCTTTTGAAAAAAGTGTGACATATACAGATCAAACAACGTCTTGTGCTTTCCGAATATATATAATAGAAAAGAAGAATGAGGATAGTAAATTATCGAAATGAAATCTTAACAATTTTAGAAAAATGATAAGAATAAGATAAATAGCTACGAGACGAGGTTCAAGTAATCAAAAAAGAAGAAAAAAATGGTCATTGAAAAATTAACTTCGTTACACACAATGACACAAAGAGCATGTATGTAGTGATGAAGTAGGGCCGGCCGAAGTATTTGGATGCCTAAAGCCCATTTATAAACAAAAATACAAAAAATATTAAAAATCTTTTTTCGAAATTTGATTTCCCCTTAAAAAAAATATATATTTTGCTGTCTAAAGCACCAGCTTGTTGGTCACTGACTCACTGGTCAGGGCCGGGCCTGCCAAAAAATATATCGAGCGAAAAATACTCTGTTTCCACCCTGTGATTTAGGTCATAACACCGTACATCAATATCATCGTCACTCCAATCATTCCATAGCTCATGACTCCCTTAGACGCCGCGTTTGGCGGCGATTGAGACAGCGTAGGCGTAAATGAAGACGGTGGAGGAGTCAGTGATTCGTCTGACTCCGGTGTGCCATTGACCGGTGGAGATTCAGATGGAGGCGGCGAACTGGTTTTGGGCGGAGAGCGAGGGGAAAGCGGTGGAGAAGGAGGCGAAGATGATGGAGAAGGAGGGGAAGGTGGCGAAGAAGGGGTGGACGGAGATGAAAGGGCGGCGAGGACGGGAACAGCGAGTTTCATGCCACCGAGGCAGTGACCAAAACTAGGGCAAAGGAAGTGCATGGTTCCTACTGTTGTAAGATCGATCTTAGTGTCTCCATCAGCGAACCTCTGTGTCGCTCCGCTACTGTCGCAGCCATCGTAGCCAGCTTTATCCACCACGGACACCGAGTGTGAAGGACCATACTGGAACTCTGAAAGAACAAAATTATTAGCTTGTTAGGGGAAAAATGTGTTTCTTGTAAAGCAAGTAGTTTATGTGGAGGTAAAAAAAAGCATATTTTTTATACCTAAAGTGTCACCCACTCTGAAAGTCTTTCCAGTGACCCAAACCGTGTAATCGATACCACTGGTCCAGCCAACAGTATCGCCGACCTGGAAAGTTACGGCGAAGACGGCAGGGACTGCGGCTAGGAGGAGGAGGAGAGCGGCCGCCGTGGTTGATCCCATTGAGATATATAATGTAAAAAAGATAGATGAAGAGAGAGAGATATGAGGGAGAGGGTAAAATGGTGAGGTGACTTATATATCGAGAAAGGCTATGAGGACGACTACTAAGAGAGAGTTATTAATAAAGAAGAATGTTTGAAGAAGTCGTGGCTTGATCAATTGCCAACTCAATTCATCAATTTCGTCAGCTATTTTTATCTTTATTAAAAAATTAATTGTTGTTATGTTTACCAATTCTTACTTGCCTTCATTTTTCTCGTTGTAAATGACGAACTACCCATGTGCAATTAGCTCAACTTTAAGAAAGAAAAAAAACCCATGTGCATACGTAAAAGTATGTATATCTCAACCAGTTGAAAAATTCACTTTGATTAAATCTTGAATTAGAATGTTTGGAGATACCTTTGTATGGTAAAAAAATTAATAATGTCACATATATTAGAGCATCTATGTCGATCAAATGTCTTGTATACTTTTCGAATATATAAAAGAGAAAAAGAGGATAGTAAATGATCGAAATAAAACCTTAACATGTTAAAAAATATATATATATATATATATATATCAGGAAATGGCTACCACGTTCTCTAACCTCTTTTCTAATAGTGGAAGTACACAGATATGGTCCGGTGTTTCCTGACAAAATATTTTGCAATTTCTGAATGCCCACGAAAACAATGGTCAATGACAGAACGAGAATCCCATAAAATAAAAAAAATAAAAAATCTTCGAAGTGCGGCTGTTTTATTATAAAAACGTGTGAAAGAAACCCAACCTACCAGAGAAATATAAATGGTCGACATGTTCTTTAGCAACAAAAAAAATTAAAAAAGGTTAATTGAAAATTGAAAAAATTTCTTTCGTTTTTTGATTTTGGTAGTTAAAATGTTATGTTGCTCATATTCATTTTCTTTTTAATGTAGAACGCAAATAAAAAAAAAAGAATTCTTGATTTTAGTGTTTAGCGTTTATTGGTAAAATAAACAATAGTTTATCATATAACGGAAATACCAAAAAATGGTAGTAGACAAAAAAATAAAAAAAAAAGTATCCATTGATATAAATGATTGATGAGACTCCAAGGGCTATAGAGCCGAAGGCCGAAACTTATTACTACAAACAAAGGTGGGCTAACAATTCTTCGGCCCAAACACCGACATAAGCCAAAGTCAACGCGTTTTCAGAAGTGGAGGAGACTCTCAAAGTTAAGATGCTAACAAAAGTTTTAAAACATTTTCATTACTTGGGGAAATAAGTGGCAGATTGAATTTTGGAACCACCACCAAGTTGAAACTATCTCTCAGTTGTCACCACTTTTGTTCATTTCCTTCATTTCTCCTTCCATTGAATCTCACCACTTTCTTTCTATCTCTATCTTCTTTGTCTATGCCCCCGATGCACAAGAAAACAAATAATCACTTTTTCACCTATTTGAGCCAAATACAGATAACATCATTCACCTTCATATAACTCCAAAACCCATTAATTGTTCATATTTAGTAATACCCCATGAACCTATACCAATACTAGTTTCATTTACACAGAACAAACAAATCAAAGATAATATATTTTTTATAACATAAAAGGGAAAAAGAGAGAAACCGTAAAGTTGTACCATAGAATAGTGTTATCAATAACATATGATGACTTTTTCATAAAATATCCAAAAAAGCAAAACATGCAACTAGTCATCCACCCTTCACAGATACCTTTCAATCCAACGTGGCCAATCTAAAAACAAATGGGAATTCTTTATTTGAACTAACCATCTAACCATTCATTTGTAGCTTATGTATATGAACACAAAGCAAGTAGTTTCCAAAACCGTATTCAATGAGAAAAGTAATGCTGACCTTTTTTAGAACCAGGTTATCTTCATGGGTATATAAAAATGGGTTTGGCATGCTTGCTTACTATAACTTAGGACACGGTGGGATCAACAAACAGAATCTCAAGTACCAAAACAGATTCTTGAAAAATCAATGGAGGAAACAAATAAGAGTGTGCCTGATGATTGCTTTACCAGTGCTATGGCACTTACCGAGTCAGGCGTCCTTCGCGTGCCTACTCGTTACATTCTTCCACCTTCACAACGACCTGTGCTCGGTTCAAGCATTGGCAGCGATACCATCACACTTCCTGTCATTGATCTCTCCCTCTTACACGATCCTTTGCTTAGACCCCGAGTCATCCATGAGATTAAAATGGCCTGCAATGAATTTGGTTTCTTTCAGGTAATGTTATACTCTTTTTGGCTACATACACATTACAAGATATGTAACTTATTTTCATGCATTATTACTACCCAAATGAATAAGAAGTTTGATGTTTGAGTGTCTTTTTCATGTGTCTGCATTTCTTAGTTCATTAAATTCAGTCATGTGTTTCATTCCTCGGGTCACTAGGACTAGTATGGAATGTACTTAAAGCATCTACCAATCACATTTGATATATGACTTTATGAGAAAGTTTTTTGTCTTTTTGCATTTATATCATACTCAACAAAGTCTCTAATTAAAACAAATTGAAAAAAAAAAAAAGTCCTAAGTTACTGTCTTTATTGAAAAGAAAAGAAGTAGCCATGTGAAGATGCTTATCTTCTTACTTTATAAAAATGTCAGTATCCCGGTTTCATTAAAGCACACTACACCATCTATCATTTGAATCCCTCTTATTCAGTAAGCAACTCAGATCCATACTTAATTCTCTACAGATTATAAACCATGGAATATCATCATCAGTGGTGAAAGATGCGCTAGATGCAGCTACAAGGTTCTTTGACTTACCTGTCGATGAGAAGATACTTTTGGGTTCTGATAATGTTCATACTCCAGTAAGGTATGGCACCAGCTTCAACCATTCAACAGACAAAGTTCATTACTGGAGAGATTTCATCAAACATTACTCCCATCCTCTCTCAAAGTGGATCGATTTGTGGCCATCCAACCCTCCATGCTATAAGTAAGTAAACCTATCTAGACCATCTTCATTATCTGACTATTAAACAAAACTTGTTCTCTTTTGACGGGTATAGGAATCCGATTTCTCTATAGATGTTTCAAAATTTGTAAGCAATAATACGTATCAAAACATTGGGATTCAGAACTGATGTGATCTCCTGGAAATATCATTTTCTTGTCAGGGAAAAAGTGGGGAAGTACGCAGAAGCAACATATGTGCTACATAAGCAACTACTTGAAGCTATCTCAGAAAGTCTGGGACTGGAGAAAAATTACTTACAGGAAGAGATTGAAGAAGGATCGCAAGTCATGGCAGTGAACTGCTATCCAGCTTGTCCCGAACCCGATATTGCCTTGGGAATGCCACCACACTCGGACTTTAGCTCACTGACCATATTACTCCAGAGTAGCCAGGGGCTGCAGATAATGGACTGCAACAACAACTGGGTATCTGTGCCATATATTGAAGGAGCTCTGATAGTTCAGTTGGGTGATCAGGTAGAAGTCATGAGCAATGGCATATACAAGAGTGTGGTTCATCGTGTAACAGTGAACAAAGATTTCAAGCGGCTATCTTTTGCAAGTCTTCACAGTCTACCTCTGCACAAGAAAATAAGTCCAGCACCTCAGCTCGTCAATGAAAACAAATCAGCTGCCTATGGAGAATTCAGCTTCAACGATTTTCTTGACTATATCTCTAGCAATGATATTACACAACAAAGATTCATTGATACACTCAAGAAGAACAATTTCTGAAGATGTTGTTAATGAATGTCACCCAAATCATACAATTCGACTCGGCTATTCCCATGTTGGATTATGCGGACCTAGGTTGCATGCATCTTGTTTATAATCTATGGCTTAATATCAATAGATTATCACATAACAAAATGAGCAAAATCCCTGCAAGTAAATTGCACTTGTTATATCACATAAAAGCATAGTTTGTTATCATATAAGTGTATCCTTATGTTCCGAGAATGATGCTAAAGTACTCAAGCTAAATTCCTGGAATTTTATACTATCCGAGTTAGATTCATATTAGTTTCTCATCTAAGAGCAAAGTTTGATAAATGGATCAAAACAGCAAGGGTTAAGACTCAACCGAAAAAGATAACAGGCAGTGTAAGAAAAAGCAAGATACTAATATTTTGAGAACTTATTTAAGGTCAACAAAAAGACTAGAAACAGATATTCATTCTTTTCGTAAACGCTGAGTAATAGCAGCCCCATGTCCAACAACAAAAGCACCAAAGAGAACATAGGCAGAGTCTTACCTTCATCAATAAATCCATAATAGAGTTACTAGTTTTAGTATTTTTTCATCCACCACTTAGAGAAGGAAAGAGCTATTTTCCCCCTTCTGGACCACCAAACCAAAGTAACTTTGTTTAGTTTCGTCATTGGTCTAAAAATGTCTCGTAACCTGTCCAACAGTATCTCACATGACCAATCTTAATTGATTGACAAAATTCATATCTAATTAATCTATGTTTATAATATATAGGCGTTTACAAGATCCCCAAAGCAAAGTGACTAGAGTTCTGGTAGAAAGATCAGAAGTAGTAGAATTGTTTGATACCAATTTATCAAATCGCACATAAGTTCCAAGCTAAGTAGTTTTGGGGAAGAAATCAATCTAGTCACTTGGTCAAACTCTTACAAACTTCCAGATAAGAATTTGAAAATACATTCTACAAACTAACTCTGAATTCTCAAGAGAACTAGAGTTTTAAGAGTAAAAGACAATTCTTTGAACTCTATAAGCACGAATTGTCCTGAAGCTTAACTAGATATTGAAACAGCCAAGCAAAACCAGTTTTGGAAACTTCATCTACCAGATAAGACAATGTATGGGATTAGAACAATTACCGTCATTAACAGCTTAAATTCTCGATCTTTACAATCCGTACGATACAGGAAGCAAACATGTTCCCAGACCAGCCACGTATCTGAAACAAGGGAGTAAAAATGCTCGATTAAACGAGATAAATCGTACAAAATCTGCAAAATTTCTCAAATGTGAGAGCAAAGAAGCTCGATTTCGTTCCAACACACACAAAAAGATGAAATATTTATGAATTTTTATTTATTTATTGGATTACGAAATCTCAGTCAGTGAATGAATACTTCGGACTTTAGAAGGTGAATTTTTGTGTTTGATAAAAAAAGGGTGAATTTAAGCAGAAAGTATCAAATTTGGACGAAATCAGAACTATTGATATAATAGTGGACCGTTTTAGATATTTTTACAATAAAATATAACGGAGACGTGGCGAAAAGTAAAAACTAAAAAGTGCTCTTCCTCTTCTTCGCCGTCTCTGTGCGGCCGAGAGTGTAGTGCTCTTCCTCTTCTAAAAATGACGGAGGAAGAGGTAGCGATGGAAGTGGAAGCTGTAGAAGCAGTTTATGGCGAAGACTGCGTCATATTGGATTTATATCCTCCTCATCTTCACCTCTATATCAAGCCCCGTACCGCCGAGATCTCTTCTCAGCAGGTTTTCTTCTTCTGATTTGTTCTTCGGAATCGAGAGAGAACCCATAATTTACGAATTGATATTTTCATATTAGGGTTCGGCTTTGTTGTTAGGTTAGGCGATCGTTCAAATCAGTAATTCGACCTTAAGAAATTAGAAAACTTTTACGCTTTTTTTTTTTGTTTTTTTGTTTTTTGGTGGCAAGAACACAGTTATCCTCTGAAATTTCTTTTGCATATGATTGTTTTTTGATGTATTTCCTGCCAATTGATAACATTTTTTTTTTGTTCTGCAGTTTGTGGAAGCGGTTGTGAGAATCCAAGCAGGTTCTAAGGTGATTTGGTATCGATGTCATTATCTGGAGCTTTTTTTGAAGAACCACTGAGCTAAAGTATCTTCTTTTGTTGTAACAGTATCCAGATGAACCACCTCGAATTAGTCTGATTGAATCCAAGGGTCTTGATGAGCAAAGGCAAAAGAATTTGATTGGCATAGTTCAAGAGAAAGCTTCTGAATTATCATCATCTTTAATGCTAGTAGAAATTTGTGAGGTAAGAACTCTTTATATTTTCTTGTATACTACTGTGCCGTACCATTGCACCATGCTACTGTGAATCTCAGTAGTTTACTTCATTTTCTTTATGATAAATAAACGATTAGTAGATTTAGCGTTATAAAAGGCGTATGCAGATTAAGAAAAGACTTAAGTTTGCTGAATCACAAGCAGACAATGCGTATATGTGTATTTGTATGTGACTAGATATACATCTGCAATCTGGTTAAGATTAGAATCTCATGTAGTGTACTAAACATATATGTTTCTAGGAAGCAGTTGAGAGGCTCACAATTATGAATCACCCGGATGGAGATTGTCCACTGTGTTTGTATCCATTATTCCCTGAGGATGACGGGAGTAAACAAATGCCATTTATGAAGCTGATGTCTTGTTTTCATTGTTTTCACTGGTGAAGAATATAGTTAGCCTCTGTTACAATTCTCTGATCTTTCTTAGTTTGGATTACTTTCCAATGTTTAAGGTGTCTAATTGTTCTTTATTGATTTCAAGTGATCAGTGAGTGCATCATTAGGTGGTGGAATTGGCTTCATGCACAGAAAGATGCTGATTCGGAATCTGGTGATGCTTTACACACTCGTAGAGGCTCAAGTGCTCGAGAAGGTTTGTATCATATGGTCTTTTTGACGGAAAACTGAAAAAAGATAGTGGTACTCCGAAAGGGAGTTTTACAAAATAATCTAGAGAAATAAGTATTGCAGGTAATTCAGGATCAGCAGATAAAAGCTTGGGAAACTGTCCAGTGTGCCGCAAAGTATTTCATGCGAGTGATATTGAACATGTTCTTGACTTAGTTGGTACTCAATTACCTCAACAGGTGAGCGAGCCATCAACATCAGACATTTCTGTGTGTTTGCATCGATTCGACCTTTAATCCACAATTCAAGATTCAACTTTTATTCCTTCTTTTATCGACTGCATCAGCTTACATGCTTTGGACCAAAAACAGGATTCTGGTTTGATACAAGGTGAGGATGAAGATCCACTGCTCCAGTCAGATTCAGAAAACATCAGAAGAGAGCGGTTTGAGTCTATTCTAAAGACGCAGGAAGAAAAAGGTGGTTTGGTTCAGCCGAAGAAAAACATATCGGTTGTGCCTGGTATGTATCTTCCTCCGCCAGCCCCTGCATCATCGTCACCAAACGAAGAAGAAGAAGCAGCTGGTCAAAGCCAAGAACAAGGAGAAGAAGAACCCAAAGAAACTGAATCAGAGACAAACTCTAGCAGCTCCGCCAACAGAAGAGGCCGAGGCAGAGGGAGAGGCCGAGGCTGGGGACTTAATGTCAACAGAAGGAAGCAGACTTTGCAAGATCCAAGAAAACCGATGAGGCAATGGGTGCAGAGAGCAAGAGAAGGTGACAACTAATGTATTATATGAATCTTGTATGATACATCAAACTCAGACACAAACACAAGAGTATACTTCATAAACTGGCGGAAGAAATTAAATATTCGGCAAAAAAATCTCTCTTTTACCAACTTGTAAGTATCTGTGAGCATATTTGTTTTTGACAATTTAGCTTTAGAAAATATCAAAATACTAACAGCAATGTGGGAAGAAGAAGAAGAAGATACGGTGTCATCACAAAATTGGGCCTCAATGTCCATTGGGCTTGAGCTTAACAGCTTATTAAGTGTTCATACTTCATACCATGATACATAGCTTAACCGGTTTATGATCTGAGTGAAGAATTACACACATTTAGCTTAACCGGTTTATGATATGAGTCTTCAGTAATTTCCGAATTCTATATCGCCGGCGATTCTGCTCATCTGTTCGATGTCCTCTCCGTCTGCGGTTGCCGATCTCTTGGCCGCGCTTGCTTACCGGATTCAGAACAGAAATCAATTGTTCGAAGAAGAACTGGAAGAGTCTACTTCCTCTATGGGACTAGCTATCTCAGAACTTAACCGATCTCTGACTCTGGACATCGGCGGCGAGGAGTCTGGGGTTAAGGTTATGGACGCAGCGTTATCTCTAATGTGCTTCAAGGCACCTCAGGTTAGTATTATTTCTATTTTAAATTCTGGATTTGCATTGTTTCTACATATGTTGGGTTCTTACTTGTGCGTGATTTTCTTTTCAAATTTCTTCCTCAGGTATTTGATTCGGCGATTGAGTATCTGGTGCGAACAATTGTTTGCGCCTTATCATCTTCAAGAAATTGTAAGGTACTTAGGTATCGAAACGAGGAAACATTACAGTTTGGGAGCTCCTATTTACCTGGCTGCTCTGAAGAATTGATCGAAATCTCTAAGGATATTATTGATAAATTGGGATCAAACGGTGAGTATTATTTGGCATTTCCTAGTGTTATCTTAAGCTTTTAATCTTTTCTTCTTTCATATTTTCTCTGACTTGGAACTGTTTATAGGAAGATTGGCTACACAATTGTTCCAAGCTGTTGTAAGATCGGCAGCTTCAACATCATGCAGCGTGCATAGAAAGTTAGAGGATGGAAGAAATAGGGCTGTCTCGAAGCTTCTTGCTTACTTACCGAGAGAATCATCTATAGACAACCACGAGATACCTCTGAGGTTTGACCTCTTGTACTGTTTTTTTTTTTTTTTAATTCCAAGCTATGTTAGTTTGCATTTTTCATATTACTCGATAGAACTTGTGAAACTGAAGCCACAGCTTCTGAGATGTTTCCTCTCTTGTTTCAGAAAAAAGGTAGACCGGTCTGACACTTTTTGATGATCAGGATCCTGTTCTGGTATCAAGATCCATCGTCTTTGAAGGAAGATGTTTCCGGAATCTTGAAAGATGTGGTGAAAAAACCTTTCCTTTGTCTAAAGAAGGAGCTCTTCGAGAGGGCAGAGTGGCGCGATGTTGTCATCTGCTTATCGTTATCTCCTACTATGTTTATCAACACTAGAGCCCTCTTACATAGATGGCTTTTGCTTACGTGAGTTCCTATCCTATTCATGTCATAAGAATCTACAATAATAGACGCATATAACCTTATGCTGTATCATCTATAGCTTTCCATCTGTCTTGCTTTCTGATGCAATTTCACTCTTAACGCCAGGGGGCTTGCTTCTGTCTTTGAAGTACTTGCTGGTTTGGTCTCTGCAATAATGGACACAATTTCAAGACCATCGATGTGGGGTATACCAATGGAATTAGCTTCCATGTTGCCATTCTCTGATGCATACTTTCCTTTCCAGTGTCAAATTCTGAGAATCTTGGCTGGTCCTCTCACCTCCAAGTCCCTCCTAATGTTAGCTCATACTGTCAGTAAAGCATCTGCTGCTCCTGGGCAACAACGACGGAATACTAATTGTAAGCCTACTCCAATCAAAGTTCAAGCATTAGATGACAAAACCGAATGGTAACTTTACATGAAAATGCAAATTGATTCCCTCATGTTTGATCTATTTATATATTCGTGCGTGTGAATGGTTTTTGATTGATGTTGTATCTTCTGGCAGGGCTTTGGCTATTAACTTCCCCGATTGGTTTTATTTTGCTTCTGCTATGCTCTTCTCAGAAGGAAATTCATTGGAATCTATCCACCATAGACACACTTCAAAATTGGCTGATTGTAGACAAGCATGTGATGTGGAAGATCTCTCCATTGCTGCGGCTACATACATTTCTTGGATTCTAAACCCTGGAAGTGGAACCATTCAAGAATCACTAAATAAGTCTCTCATTAGAGTCTCAGAGATATGTATCAGCAAAAGTTGCGGCTCAGAAGCACATCGTAGTGAGACTATAACTGGCAAGCGAAAGAAACCAGATAGGCTCGTTTCTGGAAAAATAAAGACTTCCAGTATTGTGGAAGACCTATTGAGAGAATTTGAAAACAAAATCACCAATTCAGTTTCTTATGAAATGGATTCTTGGAAAACACATCCATCTTTCAGCTCTGGCCTCCAAAACAATTTGTTGGTAAGAAGAGTGGTGGTTGGCGTACTGTTTGGTTCTCCATTTTCAGTAACAGATGAGGAGTATGAACTGGTACTGCACTATGTTGCATCTGGGAAAATTCTTGCCTTTAAGAAATCGCGGAGTATTGGATTCAATCAAGGAAAGGGATTCTCTAGAACATCTGCTTTACTGTCAAATGAAATTACCAAGGAGGAGGCTATTGAAGGCACACTTCTTGTTTTCAAGTTAGCCGACACTTTGGAGAGTATGTGTGTATCGAGTTTCGAAGGTGAAGAGGACTCCGAGGAGTTTATTAACCATTTTAAGCTAAGATCCAGCAAGTACTTGGCCAAATGCATCGACCGCCTGATTCAACTTTACTGTAAAGAAGATGGAGATTCAATACTAAGTGACATTAATATCAGACTACTACAGTGGACAGTAAAAGGAAGAGAAGTTCAGAATTTCAACAAAGATCTTGATAATATCGCTGCTAAATTGACCTGCAAATTCTCGCCTGTGTAACTGTCACCCTTTCGCCTGACTTGTGTCGTATTTTGTGGTACACATATTTTGGGAAATTAGTGATCAGATATGAAATGTTTACAGCTCTCTTACGAGTGGGAGGAAGATATAATTGGTGTTCAGGTAACTGGAATTGAATGCCTTCTTTGGTTTATTTTCTAGAATAGTAGCACAATCATAAGTGACAAGATTATTTAGTCTTCAAAGTAGCAGCATTCTTAGCTACAATTTAAGTTGGGTGTTTGAATGTCTTTGGTATCGTGAAATGGTTGGCTATAATACGTTGCCGCCACTAAATACGATCTAGTGCACTAATTTGTCTAGGGACCACTAAGTTTTAAGTCGGTGGCTGTCGTATCTAAGGGACCTTTAAATTTTTTGGCACATGGATGATGATGACTTATGACCTGTGTTTATTTCTTACTGTTAAATTTTCTGTGATCATAATAACATATCTACTTTTACCCTTTATATTTCAGCTCCACAACTGAAATGATTTGATCTGCCTGGACTGGACCAGACAATTTTGGAAAATTTAATGGTAAGCCTTGGAACCACTTGATGCCTTTGCCATACTCTCTTAATTCCACTTGACAATTACAATACAATAAGCTTTTCAACAGTTTTAACCGGATTCCCTTCTGAAATGGATGATGTAGACTCATTATCATGATTTACCCTAGGTTCAAATTGTTATTTGTTTCTTGGATCTCTTGGCTAGATATGCGCAACAACAAAATGATGCCATCACTGCTGGCCACAGTGCCTTCTGCTAGCCAGGGCATCTGAGTTTCGTCATCCCAAGCCCATAGTTTTGCAAAAGGTTTATGATCGAGTGAAGTGAGTACATGTACTTGGGTTTGCCTTTAGGCTTTTAATCATGTTGTTAAATATTTTTATTGAATCAGTTGATTTCAGATGGAAGCCAGCCAGGTCTAGGCTTTCAGATGGAAAGAGCTATAATTTTATTTTTTCCAGTTCTTTTGTTTGTTTCCGATGTGTGGATCTTTTATCCTCAAAACAGTAAAGGGGATAAAGACAAGAGGGGGCATGGGAGAGATTCTGTCTATTAGGTTCTGGGAGGGACACAAGGTAAGAAGAAGACACATAGAAGATTCGGTGAATCCTGATTATAACAAAACCATGTGGTTTCACTTTCAGACAAGAAATGAAGAGTTGTCAGATGCGAACTCGAGAGAGAATCCGATGGAGACAGACCCCACAACCCACCCACTTGGAATCGAAGATCATATCAAAGCTTTTAGTAAAATTTCACCAGATATTATTACCTCCTCTCTAGTTTCTTGCTTACAGTTACTCTTCTTTTTTTACCCTTCATTTTTCATTCTTTACTTTTCACTTCGCCAAACACAGTAAATAAACCACAAAATCTAGAAAACAAGAAGTTTCGGTTTTCTAGTTACCAAAACCATAGCCGAGATAAATCACATCCTGACTAAATAAGAACATGTTAAGAGGTTAATATTACATTTACACGAAAGGAGATCTTCATTTCACTTACGAATTCCCTCTATTCATATCCAGAATCAAAGCAACACGCTCAGTTTCAAAACTTCGTTTATTTACATTCTCCTTATGATAAATAAAAATGTGTTCAACACTTTCTTGGGGAAAAGGGAAATAACACAATAACCATAATTAAGGACAAAAACAAAGAGCCATACTAAAAGACATAATTAAGGGCAAAAATAAGAGCCATACTATAAATTTTGAAGCTTTGTTACTGTAACTCCGTAAGAATATCAATATATGTGTGTTTATAATATAATGTCCTATTTGATAGAGTATGAGCGAGTGCATACCGTTTGGAGAGACTCCATGAACAAAGCAGAAAAACTTGTTAAAGATTGGAACACACCAGGCAATCCTGTCTGCAGATTATTCAAAGTCATGGCTCTTGTCACTTCTATTGCCTTTGAGTATTTCACCATCTCTTCCTCAACTCTCCTTTGGCAAAGCGCAAGCTCCGCTTTTTTATCGCTTAGTGGGTCTCGAGCGTCTAACATGTGTTGGTTATCGGGTCCTGAATCTGGTAAACCGACACCGACCATTGAATATGACTGGTAATATTTCCTCTCTAGGTTTCGAAGCGAAGAAGCTTTCTTCTCGAGATCTTTTGATGCTGATTCTGTTCTTTTCTTTATCTTGTGTTCATCAGCTTGTTTCGCGGAAATCACGTGCACAACGTTGATGAAGCTCTTGATTGCTTCGGATGCGACTGTATCGGGAACACGATCTAGAGCGAGTTTCCATTCATCGCAGAAGGCGTAAGCATCGAATGGCTCTTTATGATGATTGGTGGCGTCTTCTTGGCAAACTGGGAGAAGGGTTAGCTTGAACCAGGAGTGAACCGAGTGTATGAAGTCACGTTGGAATTTAATTAGACGACCGAAATTGGTGTGCCAAGAAGAGACAGCTGATTCCAAGTCACGTGTTGCTTGTCGGTGTAGCTCAGAGGTTGATTCACCTTTGCCTGATCTGTTAATGAGCCCCCGGACTTGCTCCACAATGCTGTTCTGAGTCTCATGGTATTGATGCATGGATTTCCACATGTACATAAAGCTGCATCAGGTGAAAAAAACACAGATTAATGTCTCCTGTAGTATATTGCTTCTTATAGTTTATTGCCTATAGGTTATTGCCTCTTAACTATGAGACATAATTACCAATTTCAGCAACTTACTAGTTACTTTGGCAGGATAAGTTATGAAACTTAAAAATCTAAGAATTAAACTGTAACAATAGATAAGAGAGGTAAGAGACCTTTTTGTCTCACTCTAAGCATGTCAAGGACCACAGGATTCTAAAACGCACGGGCTCGTTATTGTTCACCTACTTATTGAGTCCACAAGATTCTTCTAAAGATATGAAAAGTAGGTGGAAATAAATAGGATACTAAATTTAAGACACCAAATGGGTAAGTAATGATTGCTTGCCAAAAATGTCAAATTCAAGAAAACTGTTGGATCACAAGATAACATCAAGCAACGGGTGATTCAATTATATATAGAGTAAATTTACCCATGACAGAGCTCAACGAGTTGTGGAACAAGGTCGGTATCACGAAGAAGGATTATGGCAGTAGATGTAGTTGTAACAGCTTGAGAAGTAACAATTATCAATGACTGTAACCTCGTTATAGAGGCCTTTGTCTTGTCTAGCTTAGCTTCATCCTCCCCTTTATACTCTTGGCTTTGAAGTTGTGATAACTTCTTCTCATGTTCAATCTTGAAGCCTTCTCTAGCCTGGAAAAAAAAAACATCAGATACCAACAATGAAGTGGTAAATATTCATCAAAAGTAAAAACCTACAAAGGCTTTGATTGGACAAACTGTAAAAGACCTTAATTTCTTCATAGAGCTTCTTCTCCCATGCCAAGAGACGGTCGAGAGTGGAACAAAGGCTCTTCGAACTGTTGGGTCGATCCAGCGCCGTCGTGTCTAGCCTGTACTTGACTGCCAATGGCGGCTTCGAGGTCCATGTCGAGCTCAAGTTGCTTAATATGCTACTCGAATGAATCACCGTTTCTAATAAACAAAATTCACAATGTCACAAACTCAATTTCCATCAAAGCATGGATAATTCCAAGTTATCAAAGCAAGAAAACACAGAAGAAAAATAGAACTCACTCTTCAACTGGCTGAAACTGCGATCGAGCTCAGCTCTGCCGAGCTCAAGCATCTGAGACACTTGATCGCCCGCGGCGGCCGCCTTATCGAAATTCTCCTTAATTGCATCAACGATTTCTTTCAAATCCCTATGCCTAACCACCATCTTCATGTCCGTGATCTCTCCTCCGCCTCTATAGCTACCAGAAGATATCGTCGCAGCATCTGCTTTGTCATATTTTCCTTGTTCAGAGCCGCCGTATTCTCGCGGCATCGGCATAGGTTGCTGATGATGCCGTCTCATCGAATTAGTTCTCACCGTAGATGCGAAATCGGAGCGAGTACCGATCTCAGAGATTGACTCTCTACCGTCATCTTCTTCCTCCTCCGCAGCGTCTGAGGAACTCGTGGTGCTGTAATGATCGTGATCCTCCCATTCACTACAATGTACTTCCTCTCTCTCTGTCTCCGTCTCCTCCTCCACCGCATTGCTCATTGATTCGAACTGCTTCTGCTTTTGCTTCCTCGTGTCGAAGAAATCATACTCTGACCTTTCTGTTTCAGTATCCTCATCTTTGAAGCGATCATCGGAGTTTTGTTTCTTCTCTTGAGCCTTCATATTGAAGAATTCGGAATCTGGAGGAGAAGGAGGGTAGAAATTTTCCCAGTTCCAGACGGAGGAGGCATGAGAAGGAGTAGCGGAGTAAGTAGAGTTCTGATAAGCTCCGGGATAAAAATTCGGCATGAAATTGGATCTCTCACTTCTCGGAGAAGACGAAGGACTTGACTCTGAGAGTATATGAGGCAGCTTAGGTTTTGGTGGCAGTTTCCTTGGTCGATTTGAAGAGACGGATTTGACTGGAGACTGCTTGGCACTAGCAACAGAGGGAGACATCGGAGGAGGCGACGGGGGAATACGTGGAGGGACAAATTTAGCCGGAGATTGTTCATAAAGAGAAGGATGGAGGAAAACTGCCGGAGTTTGATCCGATACAGAAAGAGGCTCACCGGCGGCGAATGAGGAAAGAGCAGATCCAGTGAGACGAAGAGATCGACAGTAATCGGCGTGAGCAGCGGCGAGATGATGACGAGCGTAGACAGCTTCTTTCATCAGACGGCGGCGATCCTTACACCGCCGTACCGAATCTTCGTTATCGAGCTTGGACGCCGCACATCCCATGGCTTAATCTTCTCCTTCAAGTTTCTTCTTCGTTACGGTGGCGCGTGAGCTCACGTCGGCTCTGCATTTTTCACAACAGAATCATAGAGAAAGGGGGAAAAAGTTATATAGCTGTTCCCATATTTTCCCACTACTACACTGTACTCTAATTTTCTCATATTTATCCGGAAAAAATAAAACATAGCCGACAAAAAAGATAAATAAATAACCGAGTCAGAGTGCATTAACCTGGACTAATCTTTTACCTTTTTTCTGTTACTTAAAATTTAATAACTTTAGAATAAAAAAATAATACGACATTTTCTGACACATTTATTAACGGTTAACAGAACCTACATTACAATATTACGGTTAACCATATAATATTAAATTGTTCATGAAAAGAACCCCTATATATTATATTACAACAGTAACACAAAAAAAGACAACTTGTAATTAACAAAGTCAATTTGTGATTTACTAATACGGTAATACCTCTGTAATTACTTCAATGAAAAACACTAAAAAGGGTCTGAAGCTTCTGAGCTAAGGTCCAAGATGAAAAAAGCACCGATAAAAAGGGGAAAAACGGCAGGATGGTGAAAAGCTGGAGCTAAAAACGGTGAAAAGTGTTATTTTCCTCTTTGAAAAAGTCTTTAATGAATAGAACAAAACCACATGCACTAACACTTCACCTTTTTCCTTTTTAGCTTTCTAGTTTCTTTACCAATCGTTTTGTTCCAAAAGACTCATCATCACCGCCTATAAAACCCGACCTTAAAGAAAGTGAGTCTGGAGGCCCTGCTTATTATAACTTGTTCTTCAAAATATTATTTGGTCGCTATAACTACCAAAATGTCTTCTATTATCTTTTTTTATACACAAATTACTGAAAATCGAAGATATAACACTTATGTGTATTCATTTCAATTCATTACTTGTGGTTTTCTTAAATGGTATATTGAATCATAGAGAACAAATGAATTGCTATTTTTGAAGTGCATAGAAATGTTGCAAATACATATTACAACTAGGTAAACACATTAATGACTTTAGTATGGGTCCTTGGGGGAGAAAATGATAAAGACTGGGTCTAGGAAGTGGAGACCCCAACAATAAAGAAAATGATTCATT
Source organism: Boechera divaricarpa (assembly GCA_026770425.1). Classification (NCBI taxonomy): domain Eukaryota; kingdom Viridiplantae; phylum Streptophyta; class Magnoliopsida; order Brassicales; family Brassicaceae; genus Boechera; species Boechera divaricarpa. The sequence goes on from CM049188.1 coordinate 29,041,187, forward strand.
CATCTTTTGAGTGAACCTTGAAGTAGTCATATTTTGGTCGAGAACATGTAATGTATGACACTTATATGTACGTAATAGTGGATGACCATTTGATACAATACCGACGAAATTTTTTGTCTTCTGTTACAGATCGAATCCTCTTCAATGACTTCAAGATCGACTCAATTTCAAACAATCCAAGTCAAATAAACGATGATTTAACTAAACCTGGATCAGACTTTGAATCGATTAAATAAACACACGCAAAAAATCAAAACTCAAAATAAAAACACAATTTCTTACCCAGTTCAATCTAGTCGGTGTGACTAGATCTACGTCTGGGGCCGAATTGATTCGACAATCCACTAAAAATTTGCTGTATCAACGCAAGATCTTGAGGCAATCACAATCACAGCTTCTTACTCTCAAGTTTTTATTACAAAGAATTGAAAAAAACAGAATAATATAGAAGACGAAGAGAAACTCAGGTTTTATTGAATTATTAAACCGAGCATCACTTGATTCAAACCGACGGTTTACTCCAATTGATTTTGTTGACTTCTCCTGAACCGGGTCAACACCTTCTTCTTCGTTTCCATAAAATAGAGCAATTTCGAACTTGCTCTTTGAATGAAGTTGAATCAGCTCCAACACATTCAACACTCCACCTTGATTCAATTCTTTATTCATACACCTAATGGATTGCACTTACTTGAATCTTACCTTCGGCTGTGATGCTTCACCGCATCACCTAAGCAACTTCAGAAAATTCAAAGCTGCTTCAAATTTCTTCACTGAAATTCCTTTAGTAAGCATGTCTGCAGGATTTTGTGAAGTGTGGATCTTCTTCACCTCAACTTCACCAGCTTCTATCACATCTCTAATGAAATAGAACTTAACTACTACATGCTTTGTTCTCTCATGAAAAGAATTGTTCTTTGAGAAACAGATTGCAGACTGTGAATCACACCACACTGAAACTGATTTTGGTTTCAGCTTCATATCTTCTAACAATCCTTTAATCCATATTGCCTCTTTGACTGCTTCTGTGAAGGCAATATACTCAGCTTCAGTTATCGACAATGCAACTATATGCTGCAAACTCGATTTCCAACTAACAGTGTTCCCACCAACCGTGAATACATATCCACTAATGGACCTCCTTCTATCCAAGTCAGCTGCAAAATCTGAATCGCAATACCCTTGTATATCAAAATCCTTTCCTGCAGTGTAGACTAGATCCAGATTTGTCGATCCTTTAAGATACCTAAGTAACCACTTCACTGATTCCCAATGAATCTCACCAGGTTTGCTCATAAAACGACTTACAAATCCTATAGCATAAGCCACATCAGGTCTGGTACCTATCATGGCATACATTACACTTCCTACAGCACTAGAATATGGAACTAACTCTTCATCAACACATTCACTCTCATCATTAACATATGCTAACTTGAAATGTGCTCCAATAGGTGTGTTAACTGATTTAGCTTCACCCATATTGAACCTCTGAACCACTTTCCTCAAGTAATCAGACTGAGATAAACGCAACATACCTGCCTTTCTATCTCTTTTGATGTCAATCCCCAAAATTCTGCTAGCTGTACCCATATCTTTCATTTCAAACTTTTCCTTCAAAGCTTCTTTTATCTTGTCAATCTCTGCTTTGCTTTTAGCTGCCAATAACATGTCATCAACGTATAACAAGAGATATATGTATTCACTTGGTCTCACCTCTTTCACATAGACGCATGAATCATGTTCACTTCTGTCAAAATTTTGATCCATCATGAAAGAGTTAAATTTTTTGTTCCATTGTCTTGGTGCTTGTTTCAACCCATATAATGATTTCTTCAACAAACAGACCTTGTTAGATGCAGAACCTTCTTCATAACCCTCAGGTTGTTCCATGTACAGCTTCTTATCAAGTTCACCATGTAAAAATGATGTCTTTACATCCATCTGTTCTAATTCAAGATCCTCATAGACCACCAATGACATGAGTATTCTGATTGAGATATGCTTGACTACTAGTGCAAAAACCTCCTCATAATCAATTCCTTTCTTCTGAGTAAACCCACGAGCTACCAACCTTGCGTTATACCTTTCTGATTCGACTCCGGGTATTCCAGGTTTTTTCTTGTATAACCATCTGTAGCTGATAACTTTCTTATCTGTTGGCCGAGTAACAATGTTCCAAGTATTATTCTTTTTGAGTGAATTGATCTCCTCATACATTCCAGCATTCCACTTTGGCCAATCCTTATCTGTTGTTGCATCGTGATAACATTGTGGTTCCTCTACATTCAGACCTTCTGCAGTAATAAGTGCAAAAGCGAATTGAGTATAATCTGAGAACTTAGTTGGAGCTTGTGGAACTCTTCTTGTTCTGTCCCTAGCAAGTTGATAATTCCTCAGATCTATACTAGCAATAGGATATTCCTCTGCATCAGTATTTTTAAAATCTGAATCACTTGCTGTATTCTCAACTGCTCCACCTAGACGGGCATTCTCTTTAAGTATATCAGTGTTGACACTTGTTTCAGTCACTACCTTAGAATTCTCATCACTACCTTCTGTTTTTCCTTGTTTTTCACTAGGATGCAGATCTTTAAAAGTCATACTCTCATTAAAAATCACATTCCTGCTGATAATGCATTTTTCTTCACCCAATAGCCATACTTTATAACCTTTAGTGCCTTGAGGATAACCGAGAAAAATACCTTTCAGTGCTCTAGGCTGCAACTTACCTTGATCTTGATGAACGTACACAACTGAACCAAAATGTCTCAAGTGATTATATCCAGGTTTCCTTTTAAGCCAAGGTTCCTCAGGTATATTGTGATCCACGGCTGATGTAGGAGACCTGTTGATCAAGTATGCTGCTGTAGCAGCTGCTTCTGCCCAAAAAAATTCACTTAGACCTGATTCACTTAAGAGACATCTTACCTTTTCCATTAATGTGCGATTCATTCTCTCAGCCACACCATTTTGCTGTGGTGTGTAAGTACATGTTCCATGACGTTCTATGCCAAACTCCTTACAATACTCATCAAACTGATTGTTGCAAAACTCTAACCCATTATCAGTCCTCAAAACCTTTAGTTTCTTATCTACCTGTTTTTCCACTAACATTTTCCATTCACAGAACTTCTCAAATGTCTCAGCCTTTGTCCTGAGAAACATTAACCAAACTTTTCTTGATTTGTCATCAATAATACTGCTTACCTGAGAGTGATGGTGTTACATTTGGTGAGCCCCACAGATCTGCGTGAACGTATCCTAACAGCTCCTTTGTATCATGCTTAGCAATATTGAAGCTTAACTTCTTAGCCTTTCCCATCACATAATGCTCACAAAAACTGAGTTCCTTGGCGTTTCTTTTTTCAATCAGACCTTTCTCTGATAATATCTTCATGATGTTCAGGTTTAGATGCCCGAGTCTACAATGCCACAACTCTGTACTGCCTTCTTTAGCAATCACATCACAATTTTCCCCTGTTACTGTATGTCCTTGCAGTATGTACAGACCATTAAACAATTCTCCACACAAAGCTGTTTTTTCATCTTTGTAGAATCTGAGTTTACCCTCTCCACCTTCATGCTTAAACCCAAGTCTGTCCAATGTACCTGTTGATATCAAGTTTCTCCTCAGATTTGGTACATACCTGACATCCTTTAGCATTCTGATGGAGCCTCCTTTAGCCTTGATTTTAATAGTTCCACTACCTTTGGTCTCTACCGTATGATCATCACCTAAAAGTATCATACTACCATCACTTTCCTGAAAATCTGTAAACCAATCTCTCCTAGAGGACATGTGATATGTGCAGCCAGAGTCAATCACCCAAGCATCTCTAGCATCTTGACCATTCATGCTCAAAGCCTCAGTAAACACCAATTTTTCTGTGATAATCCCTGCTTCTCCTTGTTTGTCATTCTCAAATTTCTTTTTCCTTGCAAAACAGTCCTTCTTGATGTGACCCTCTTTCTTGCAAAACCAACAAGTCAAACAATCCTTAGAGCTTGATCGAGACTTACTCTTTCCCTGACCTTGCTTCTGATTTCTTACAGGTGACCTTCCTCTCTCATTCGTGTACAGTACAGTGCTTGTAACCTTTGAAGTTTCTCTTAATTCCATCAGTTCTCTTTCAATTGATTTAGCAGAAGAAACAACATCTTGAACAGACAATGTTTTGTTTTCATACTTCAAAGTATGCTTCAATTGATCATAGCTAGGTGGTAAGGAGTTTAGAATCAAGATACCTTGAATCTCCTCAGCTACAACGATTTCAAGACTTCCCAGCTCTGCAACGATCTTCAAGAAATCATCGACATTATCATTAATAGTCTTTGATTCGTTCATTCTGAAAGAGTAGAACTTAAGTTGCAGATACACGCGATTGGGGAGAGACGTTTCCATATACAAATTGTTCAGCGTCTTCCACATTTCTGCTGCAGATTCACAGTGATTTATCTTTCTAAGAACTGAGTCACCGACGTGTAAGATAATTTGGCTCATGGCTTGTTCTGATTTCTCTAACTTTAATGGATCTGTGACTGTCTCCGTGATCAATTCCGAAGTCGATTCAGCTCCACCTTCAGCCGTAGTCTTCTTTCCTTCGATCTTGGCCGATGTGACAGTCTTGGTCATCGAGAAATCAAGAATAATCGCCTTCAAGCCAAGAATACTAAGATGCGCAAGCATCCGAATCTTCCAGAGAGAAAAATCAGAAGATCCATTGAATTTCTCAAACTCATGCTTCGTGTTAGCCATTGACACTATGTCCGTAGCTCTGATACCAATTGTTACAGATCGAATCCTCTTCAATGACTTCAAGATCGACTCAATTTCAAACAACCCAAGTCAAATAAACGATGATTTAACTAAACCTGGATCAGACTTTGAATCGATTAAGCAAACACACGCAAGAAATCAAAACTCAAAATACAAACACAATTTGTTACCCAGTTCAATCTAGTCGGTGTGACTAGATCTACGTCTGGGGCCGAATTGATTCGGCAATCCACTAGAAATTTGCTGTATCAACGCAAGATCTTGAGGCAATCACAATCACAGCTTTTTGCTCTCAAGTTTTTGTTCCAAAGAATTAAAAAAACAGAATAATATAGAAGACGAAGAGAAACTCAGGTTTTATTAAATTATTAAACCGAGCATCACTTGATTCAAACCGGCGGTTTACTCCAATTGATTTTGTTGACTTCTCCTGAACCGGGTCAACACCTTCTTCTTCGTTTCCATAAAACAAAGCAATTTCGAACTTGCTCTTTGAATGAAATTGAATCAGCTCCAACACATTCAACATCTTCTCTCATCTTTTTTGGCTTCGATGTTTCTAAAAACATAAATCGCCTCGCGATTCTACTATTATTTTTCCGCAATGCTATCGTATAGATGCTTTAAAAAACACGAAATAATTAAAAAATGAATATGTGATTCTAAGTTAGAACACATCATTATGTATATAAACACATATATAGAATCCAATGAGAGTGTGTTATATCAACCAATATAATTTAAAATAGCATTATAGTCTATATTATTTAAATAGTATGAAAAGAAAATTATCAAACGAAAAGTTATAATGAGTAGAGGCAACTTTCTACCTTCAAAACAATTATAAATATAAAATATATTTACAAAATATGACTAGTTCACACATTCACTCAAAAAGGGGTAATTTCCTTTTAGGTGTTGAGACCTCCACGTCCTAGACTCGGTCTTTATTTTCTAATAGAATAACATGTCATATTGATAACAGAACATAATATCTCAATATAACTGTTCCAACAGTTAACCACCTTTTATGTAAAATTAACCAGGAAAATAAAAAACTCAAAATTTGAAATACAGTTTGCCATAAAACTAAAACTCAATTGGAAACTATTCAATTATAATTCCATTTCCATATTAAATCGAAAATCCAAAAACTGGAATTAATATAAGTGAAATAAAAAGGGCTCTTGCCTCCGTCCTGGAACGTCTTGAACTTGTTTTGCTTTGAACGTTGGAATACTCATTGTTGAGGATCAATGTGGCTTTGATAGCGTTTGTTACTCTAAGCTTCAATCCTATTTTTGGCGATGATCAAGTTTTTTCTGAAGTGTAGTCTCACTCGTCTAACCTCTCGCAGTACATATTTACTTGACTTAATTGCCCACGAGTTGTTCGTCAAAATTCCCAAATGAAATTTGTCAAATCACCTATGTTTTGTTAGAACGATTACGAGACTGACAGGCTCTTGGGTTCTAAGAAAGTAAAGTGTATGCCTATGTTTTTGTGGAGATCATGTTTACTGAATTCTGCGCCTTCGTTAATGTACTACAAGGATCAACGAGTTGTTGGAGGGAACCGAAATCTTTATCCTTCATGAACTGTCTCATTCTTTTCCAATTTCCTTCAGGAGGTAATTATCCTTTCTATGTTTGCTTCTTTACTAAGTTTAGAGTTTAGACCAATCTAGTCTGAGAACTTGTTATTGGTTCTCATTTCTTAGACAATGCCTCTCCAAGGAACATTTGTCTCTCCGCAGAGCGTAACCGTATGCAACCACTTGTTAGATATATGTAACTTCTCAATTGGCTTACCCTTTTCTTTATCAGGCTTGGCTTTAAGAGGCTAAATGAAGTTTGCTCGGTTAACTGACCAGTTCACGAGTGGCACAGGACCATGGTTTTCGGGTTCAGCTACTGCAGCTCACACCGGAATCTACAGCTCCAAAACCAGAAGCTGTAGAGTTCAATGGAAAGCTTTATGTTGACAGGCTTTCTCGATTTGAGATTATTGATGCCTATGGATACTTCTTGACCAAATTGCCTGATGTCACCTCCAACAAGGCACCAAGGTACATCAAATTTCACCTTTATTTTATTATCTTCCGTAATTTTGTACGGCCATGGATCTTGCTCTTAGAATCTAATTAAACAATAAGAAAACATAAAAAGTAGGCAAGAAACTTGTCGAAAAGACGTCCGGCTAAATTGTTGTTGTCCACTAAATGGTTCTTTGTCTTCTGAAAATTTATATGGTCAAAAAACTTGTTATATATTTTAATTATTGATTTTGCTATAATGGAGGGTGTTAAGCTCTCAAGAATCTCGGAATGTCCTGCTAGCGTAGAAAATAAAAATTCCCAACATCATGGATCACCACTATCTTGAATTGTTTATTATAGAATTTACATTTTGAGAGTTTCCTTTCACGTTCTAAGAATAGGTACGTTTTGTTGTGTTAAATAATGCGATTAAGGGTGAAAATAAAGAATTTTGATCGAATTATTCGACGCGTGTGCCTTTTTTTTTTTTTTTTTTTTTGGTCCCTTTAACCTTTTCAATAGGCAACAACAGAGGTCAATACTTTGATTGGCTCGACCTTAGACATTAACATCTTAGTCAGATTCTTTTGACTTTTGAGAATTTTCTTCTCCTGATTGCTAGGAGCACGAGTTACAATCTAGGATTCTTACGGAGGTAAAATGTTAATAAAGAGAATAAACCTAAGGAATAGGCTAATTTTTTTTTATTATATCCAATGTAATGCAGTTTAGTTTAGATTTCTTACTACCCTAACGCCAGTAGATGCTGAGAGAGGCTACAATTTTGCATATCCTTCTACGTCTTCAAATGTACATTGGTAAAGAAATATCCGTTTTTTCAGATCTTTTTCTCTTTCATCCTTATTTTAATTAAATTTTACGGTAACATTAATAACAATTTTTTATAAAAAAAAAAAAAAGAAGAAAAAGTTGAATGGCGTTTGGAATGAGTCAGCTTTCTTCTGCATTGGGTTAATCTGGCCGGCAAATCTTTGGACTCGTTATTATATAGACCTTATTGTCTTCTTTATATGTTGCCTGCATCACACATTTGTCAACTCCCCGATTTGCCGCTGGTTTTAAAAGCTTGTCCTGTTTCCTTTGTGAAGGTCAAGCTTTGAAGGGCTAACGGGTGATGCTTTGGTGAAGGATTTTTTCTGGTCGTGGTAAGTGTTTATTCTGCATTTCTTGTCTTTGATTAACGTCTACATAAATTTCAAATAATTAATTTTCGTTTGAGTTGAGTATGTAGGAAAAAGTGTTAGGGGGAGATGCTTTATGATAAAAAAGGGGCCTTGTAATATCTTAGGGCAGAGGGAAAATATGTAGTCTTTTAATGTTGAATAAATTAACCTGCCATTGTAGATTTCATAACTGAGTTTTAGTAACTTCCGGCTCAAGCAAAAAGGAAGTTCGATATGACGGATATATCAGAATCTCTCAAGGCTATCACCACGGAGAGCATTGATCTGGTATGTATTTTTATACCTCACACTTTTTTTTTTTGCAGATGATTGCATTCTGGTACGTACATTCTAACTTTCTAAGTAATCATAAATAAATGCAATTTTTCATGGATCGTTGCAGGAAAATGTTCCCGTTGAAGAGGTTTTTCAACATCTCAAATGCACGAAAGAAGGGTTGAGCTCCAATGAAGTGCAGGAGCGACTTACCGTGTTTGGTTACAACAAACTTGAGGAGAAAAAGGTTTCAAAAATGATATTTCAATCTCGCATTTATCCATTCATTTTCTCATTCTCTCCTTTTAAAATGTTATGTTGATCTCTCTTTTTATTTGGTTCTGCAGGAGAGTAAGATACTCAAGTTCTTGGGGTTCATGTGGAATCCACTTTCATGGGTCATGGAAGCTGCAGCCCTCATGGCCATTGGTCTTGCACATGGAGGAGTACGTCTTTTGTTCCCTCTCATTATCCATGTCTTGTTCGACAATACGTAAATATGTTAATTGTGGAAGGCCTCGGCGTAACTTAGATTCTTCAAACTGTTTTGAGACTCTGATGAAACTAATTTTCCTCAACTGTTCAGGGCAAGCCACCGGATTATCACGATTTTGTGGGTATTGTGGTCTTACTTTTGATAAACTCGACAATCAGTTTTATAGAAGAAAACAATGCCGGAAATGCAGCTGCTGCTCTCATGGCTCAGTTAGCCCCTAAAGCGAAGGTTTTTTATTCCTTTCTGTTAAGTTCATTTAAAATTTGATGGTAGTAGATTATTTATTGATCAATTGTTTTAGGCCATACGCGATCGGAAATGGAGCGAGATCGATGCAGCTGAGTTGGTTCCAGGAGATATAGTTGCTATCAAACTTGGAGATATCATTCCTGCTGATGCTCGTCTTCTTGAAGGAGACCCTTTAAAGATTGACCAGGCAAGTTCTACTTCTATATATGGGGATCGGATATCATAGCTCTACATCTTTATCTCTCTGCTCGACTAATCTTGGCTAGTTTTATCTTTTTTCCAGTCAGCACTCACAGGTGAATCTCTTCCGGTAACCAAAAATCCCGGTTCTTCAGTGTACTCTGGTTCAACTTGCAAGCAAGGTGAAATTGAAGCAGTTGTTATAGCGACTGGTGTCCACACTTTCTTTGGAAAGGCGGCTCACCTTGTGGACAGTACCACCCATGTTGGTCACTTCCAAAAGGTTTGTTCACACTTTTAGAGTAAAATAAAATTTTCAAAGGTTTTGGAGTCAGTGACTAAATATAAACTTTGTCTATTGATTTCCAGGTTTTGACAGCAATAGGAAATTTCTGTATCTGCTCGATCGCAGTAGGAATGGCGATTGAAATCATCGTTATATACGGTCTCCAAAAGAGAGGGTACCGTGTTGGTATTGATAACCTCCTTGTCTTGTTGATTGGTGGAATCCCCATTGCTATGCCTACTGTTCTCTCTGTTACAATGGCAATTGGTGCTCATCGCTTGGCTCAACAGGTCAATACAAGTCTTTAAGTCAGAGTCAGTTAACGTTTGTTGATTTTATGTTTCTGTATAAATGACTTTACAATCCATTTCAGGGTGCCATAACAAAGAGAATGACAGCCATTGAAGAAATGGCAGGAATGGATGTTCTGTGCAGTGACAAAACAGGTACTCTCACGCTAAACAAGCTTTCCGTGGATAAGAATCTGATCGAGGTTTGCATCTTTCCTCCCTTCTTCTTACTTTGTAGTTACAGATCCCGGTAGGTTGGGGACGATGATGCAATAAGAGCACTTTTATCTCTTTTGTTACAGATATTTAAGAAGGGCATCGACAAAGATATGGCTGTGCTTATGGCTGCAAGAGCTGCACGTTTAGAGAACCAAGATGCTATCGATACTGCAATTGTTTCCATGTTGTCAGACCCAAAAGAGGTATTGACTCAAGACTCAACTTTCAGTAAACTAGATACAGCTAACATGTATAAAAATTATGATGTATTGATCTAATACTTTGTCTTCAGGCACGTGCTGGAATTCAAGAACTCCATTTTCTTCCATTCAGTCCAGCTAATAGAAGAACTGCATTAACGTACTTAGACGGAGAAGGCAAAATGCACCGTGTCAGCAAAGGCGCACCTGAGGAGGTTAGAACCTTTGCTGTCAACTTTCTTTATAAAATAGCTATTAGATCATTACCTTAAGTTTACCCATTGTTTTCTAAGAGATCGATTCTGATAATTTGTCCTTCTCTAGATCTTGGATATGGCACACAACAAATTAGAAATCAAGGATAAGGTACATGCTACAATCGACAAATTTGCAGAACGTGGCCTAAGATCCCTTGGGTTGGCATATCAGGTGAGACATAATTAACTAGTTTTACAAGTAAAATCTGCACTTGTTTTAAATGGGATATCTCCTCTGATTACGTTGTAAAAATCCTTATTCAATAATAGGAAGTACCAGATGGTGATGTTAAAGGCGAAGGTGGTCCATGGGACTTCGTAGCTCTTCTTCCTCTGTTTGATCCTCCTCGTCATGACAGTGCACAGACAATTGAGCGAGCACTTCATCTTGGAGTCAGTGTTAAAATGATCACAGGTACAAAGCCAGTCTTTAGCTCCTTTCGCTATATATTTAGCTCTTATTCGACCTTAATAAAATGTCAAAAATCATAATATTTTCAGGTGACCAGCTTGCAATTGCCAAAGAAACAGGAAGAAGGCTTGGAATGGGCACAAACATGTACCCGTCTTCATCTTTGCTCTCTGATAACAACACTGAAGGAGTTGCCATTGATGAACTTATTGAGAACGCAGACGGTTTTGCAGGAGTCTTTCCTGGTAAGGAGGTTACTTACTTTTAAACTACATTTGTAACTATGATCTTTCAGCAATATCTGACAAACACCTTTTCTGATCTTTAGAGCATAAGTATGAGATTGTGAAGAGATTACAATCCCGAAAACACATATGCGGTATGACTGGTGATGGAGTGAATGACGCACCTGCCTTGAAGAAAGCTGATATTGGAATTGCTGTGGATGATGCCACTGATGCTGCTCGGAGTGCTTCTGATATTGTCTTAACAGAACCTGGGCTTAGTGTTATCATCAGTGCTGTCTTGACTAGCCGTGCAATTTTCCAGAGAATGAAAAATTACACGGTACATAAATGCTTCAGCCCCAGTGACTTATTACCTGACAGTTTAAATGTAATGCTTAGATTGATTACTTTTTAACCTTCATTTTGCAGATATATGCTGTTTCTATCACTATACGTATTGTGGTAAGTTTCTACGTCAGAGGTGCATCAGATTTTCACAAATACTTGGTCTTATTTTCATCTGATAACACATTTTTTCTATGCCTGTGTTACAGATGGGTTTCATGCTTCTCTGTGTCTTCTGGGAGTTTGACTTCCCTCCATTCATGGTTCTTGTAATTGCAATCCTTAACGATGGTTAGTTACTGCTAACTTTCTTGATGATTCAGCTTAAGGATTTGCTGGTTCTTGAAGCATCAACTCTGATAAATTTGCTTTCATGTTTAAAAGGTACTATAATGACCATATCCAAGGACAGAGTCAAGCCTTCTCCAACTCCAGATTGTTGGAAACTCAAGGAAATTTTTGCTACTGGTGTTGTACTTGGAGCTTACTTGGCAATCATGACTGTTGTATTTTTCTGGGCAGCATACGAAACCAACTTCTTCCCTGTAAGGCTACACATTATCCTTGTCGTTGTTTGACTCTAATTTCAACTGTCAGCAGATTATAACTTTCCCTTTTTTGGTAGAACATTTTCCATGTGAGAAATTTCAACCAGCACCATTTTAACATGAAAGACAAGAAAGTGGCTGCACATTTGAATGAACAGATGGCTTCCGCAGTCTACCTTCAAATTAGCACGATCAGCCAAGCGTTGATTTTCGTGACCCGTTCCAGGAGCTGGTCATTTGTTGAGCGTCCCGGTTTTCTTCTTGTAATTGCTTTCCTAATTGCTCAGCTGGTAAAGAGATTTTCCTCAACTCTCTTATCCTCTTCCTTTTATTACTTACCTTCTTCATAATACAGTTTATTAATGGAATCCAACTGTGTATTTTTAAAAGGTTGCATCTGTGATATCAGCAATGGCAACTTGGCCTTTTGCTGGAATCAGAAGCATTGGATGGGGTTGGACTGGAGTTATCTGGATATTCAACATAGTAACTTACATGTTACTTGATCCTATCAAATTCCTAGTCCGTTATGCTCTAAGTGGCAAATCATGGAACCGAATGGTCGAGGGGAGGGTCCGTAGATAAAAAGACAAAATCTCTTATTTTAAATTTGCTACTTCACAATTACATTGGCCTAACTAGGACTGGTGATTTGTTTCCAGATTGCACTCACAGGCAAGAAGGATTTTGGCAAAGAAGGACGAATGGCTGCGTGGGCCACCGAGAAGCGTACACAGCACGGGTTAGAGACCGGTCAAAAGCCAGTTTATGAGAGAAATAGCGCAACGGAACTTAACAGTATGGCTGAAGAAGCTAAAAGACGCGCAGAAATTGCAAGGTTAGATTTTTGATAATTTTCTCTAATATGTATAGTCGAGAGATTGTTAGTCTCTATCATGTTTCAGAGATGATCTCATGTTTTATATTTCTGATGAATTTTGCAGAATGAGAGAGCTTCAGACATTGAAGGGGAAAGTCGAATCATCTGCAAAGCTGAAAGGCTATGATCTTGACGATGTTAACAACAACAACTACACAATCTGAGAGTGTCTCAATCTCTGCTTAGTTCATTTTATCTTTTTCCTTTTTCTATATGTATTACTAATTCTTCTTGATATTGACATTAATTTTAATATCCTGTTGTAAGATGTCTCATGTTGTAATCTTTCATTGGATGCTTGTAACTTTATTATTACTTTTATTTGATGAAAATTCATATTTGATTGGTCTTGTTTCGGTCTCTCTTCATACATGGGAAAGAAAAAAAGTGTTCAGGTTGGTGAGAAGTATAGAATTTAGATTGTAGTCTATGAATATATTAGATGCGTTGATCTAGTAACTGTGGATCTAGTTGACTGTCTTTGATTTTGAATGGATTTACTTAATAGTACAACCTATTGTAAAAGACTTAATAGTTACTAGAGAGATGTTTTAATCATCATTCCAAGATAGTTAACTTCACAGAGTTATTTCGGGACCAAATCTAGATCCAAGCCTTGTCATGCCATTTGTAATCACAGCTATTAAAAGATATAAAACGGCTGTAATCAGTAACTAGTCTTAGTTTCCCCTTGCTTGTTCAGCTCTGTTGTTTACATAGATTCTCTCTTGCTTAACACACAATGATACAAAACCACTACTGTTTGACTAATTATACTCCACACGCTTAATCCGCGCGTGTATAAGACAACCAAACTAAAAGTCAACTAACTTACTAGCGCGTATTACACACGTGTGCTGATAATAATCTCATCGTACAATTAATAAAAAGTACAGAGCGATCCTTCGAGATAATATTAAATCCGGTCGGAGACGAGACTAAAACTTCGCCGGGGGAGTTTGTTTCCGGTACCGGAGTTTTACAAATTGTCATCTTTTTCTCCCACCAAAACCCTAGATTAGAGATTCTGTTACCGGATAAGGAGTTTTACTGTTTCTAGTTGAGTTTGATCTGTTTGTTGTCTTAAAATCAAATCACAGGAAGAAAATGGCGTTTCTTAAGGCAGGGATTATTATTGCCCTAATCTGCACTTTCCTCTCACTTGCTTCTTCTGTTCCTTTCATAGTTCTGCATGGTAATTTTGTTATCTGATTTTTTCTCCTTTTCTCCTTAGTCATTGGATCGTTTTTTAATGGATTAGATACAGCAACAATCATGTTCTTACTAGTAAATTAATCATTCAATGTCTTACATAATTTAGTGAAGATTGTTTAGCTTTGTAAGTGTCTTTTAGGTTTTGGAATTCCCAGATCTCTGGAAAAAAAGTAAAAAGATTTGTGTTTTTACTTTCTCAGGAATTGGGGACAAATGCAGTAATTCAGGAGTGAAACAATTCACTGAGCTTTTAAGTGATTGGTCTGGTTCTCAAGGATATTGCTTGTATGTCTATGTCTATGTTCTCTTTATTTATACCAGCAGACATTCAAATATGGCTCAAATTTGATATTAATCCATTATTGTGTTTCTTTGTAAATTCAGGGAAATTGGGAATGGCTCATGGGACTCATGGACCATGCCCCTCCTTGATCAGGTAGTGATGTTACATGTTGGAAGAATGAAACTTGTATGAGTCTATGCCGGAAAAAAAGTATCTGATTTTTGGTCTATTTCTTTGTGTGTTTTGCAGACATCTGTTGTTTGTGACAAGGTCAGATATAAACTGCATCAAGTTTTTACTAATTTTTGGCTTTTCAGAATACCATTTCATTATGTATGTGTGTTTGATACTACAGGTGAAAAGTATGCCTGAGCTTAGTGACGGTTACAGCATTGTGGGGCTTTCTCAGGGTAACATGATCGGTCGAGGTCTCATTGAGTTTTGCGATGGAGCACCACCTGTAAGTCCCATAAACGTGCATATGCCTATATGTGTATGAATGCTTTTATATTTGTATTAGCTTTCTCAATCATATCTTTTCCTCTAATGGTCATTATGGTTAATAGGTTAAGAATTTTGTATCGGTAGCGGGTCCTCATGCTGGTACTGCATCGATTCCTTTCTGCGGCGTAAGTAACTAACTCCCTCCAAAATTTTGGTTTCTTCTATAATATACACTGCCATTGACATGCGGATTTTTTTTGTAATATATTTACTTGTTTTTGCAGGCTACCTGGATTTGCATCATGTTGGACAGTATGATCAAAGCAGAGATCTACAGCGACTATATGCAGGTACGATATTCAGGATTATTTTGCCGCTTCTGCGTGATTTTCTGTTATGGAAGTGAAACTTAGTACATCTGATTGAGTTTCAGGAACATTTGGCTCCTAGCGGTTTTCTCAAAATCCCGACTGTAAGTATTTTTGGTTAAAAGTCAAAAGGTTTTTTTTCATTCTTGTCGTAACTGAATGCTTTCATAGGATATAGCGGGTTACATGGAAGGTTGTAGGTTTCTCCCAAAGCTAAACAATGAATATCCAGTTAAGAATTCGACTTTTAAGGAGAGGTTCTCAAGCTTGGAAAATCTTGTGCTTATTATGGTGAGTCATCGAAGCCCGCTTCTCTCCTATTAACTTACAAGTTCCTTTTGATGGTGATGTTTTATTTTTTTAATTGAATATCAGTTTGAGCATGACACAATACTGATTCCTAAAGAGACCTCATGGTTTGGATATTATCCTGATGGGTCTTTCAAGACCATTCTTCCGCCGCAAGAGGTAATTTAAACCCTTCAATCATTGTTTCAAAATGGCTTGGTTTTGCAGATACATCTGGGTATGGTAAATGTTTGGATTTTTTTCCTTTTGTAGACCAAGCTCTATACCGAGGACTGGATCGGTTTGAGAACCTTGGATGAAGCTGGAAAGGTGAAGTTCGTTAACGTCTCTGGAAATCATCTTCAGATATCTGATACAGACATGAAGAAGCATATAGTGCCATACCTCTGTGACAAAGCATCATCATCATCATTCACAACAATGTCAGTTTCCGAGTCATCTTCTTCACCCCAGTGGCTTCCAAGTGTAGGGACCTTTATTATGGATCTGATTGGTCCAGAAGTGGATCAGCTTCAGCTTGTGCTGCGTCATGTCTGAGTCTGATGTTCTCTGTTGTTGTATGTCTTCTTACTAAACACAATCGTCACGTGATAAGTTTGTAACTTGAAGGTAAAACAAGAAAAGTGTTCCAAAATCCTTCTCAAAAGGTTTTTATATTAATGATAAAATGTCAAATATATGTCACAAGAAATGGACAGACTTAAAAAAAAGGGATGAAGAACACCATTGATCCCTAAGGTCTGTTATTACAGAAAAGAGAAAATCTCAGAACGAGACAAAGAAACATAAGTCCACATATATATATCACAACAGCTTTCTGTCTTCAATCCAATCAAACATCTTCTGAGTCAAATGCTGATTATTTGCAGCATGAGCCTGAATTTTTTGCTTGGCTTGGCTTGTATAGTTTGAGAGATGCAGAGGTATTCTATCACTATGATTTGCTAAGAAAAAGGCTCAAATCCTATTATAAGATACTTTCTTTCCTTTAGAAGATTCTGCCTGGTGATGCTCGAGATTGCGAAGCACAATTTTCGCAAAGATCCTGGCTTCACGAGGCATATTCGCAGCTGCAGCTGCAGAGCGCAAGACTCTTGCTTCTCCAGCGTTCTGCATCAAGCTTGCGTGATGCATTGCGTGACGACCTCCAGGTATTGTAAACTGCAATTTCATCGGTTAGTACTAAAATGCAATTGAGTAAAGCGCACACACACAAAAAAAAAAAAAAAGCTTTCCACACACAAAAATTGAACCCCATAAAAAAATACCTGAAGAAGCGCAAAAGCTGCACAAGCTTTGAGTGTATCAGAAGGGTTTCGCAACATTGTAACAAATCTTCCAATTTCGGAACCACTACATCTCAAGTGGCCAGCTTCTGGGATTTGAGCTTTCTCTGAGACTTGTGCTAACATAGATGGAGCAGATGATAAAGCACCAGCTGAAAAGATTTGGTGTTCCATGAAAGTTGTAATAAAAGCTCCAATGTGTTTAAGAGCCATCATTCTAGCACCATCTAAGGTAACACTTTTAGATGCACTTTCCGATGAAGTCCCTATCATCGCGTATTCATCCATCCTGTACAATAAACAGATAAGATCAAAGTTAGATTTAGTATAATAGAGAAATATGCCAAATGTCTTTAATGTGATATGATTAATTACGCTTTAAGTACCTTCCATCAAACATGTATGCCAATGCTAATGCTGCCATGAAACGAGCCATTTTGGAAACAGAAGACGAACAGAGGTGAACAAGTGATATAACTCCTCCTTCCTCCACGATCCGCAGAGCGTTACCAGGATTAAAAGCAAGATTCCACAGAGCTCCTGCAGCAGTTTCATGTACATCCTGGAAAAAGGTAAAAGCTGGATCAGATTAACCCTAAATAGTAGGACATGAGAACTTATAAGGAAACAAATTACCTCAGCTTCGGATCTTGCAAGAGCAATCAGAGGCGGTATACCACCATCATGACCAATTGCAATGCTGATAGAAAAATATCATGAAAAATAAACAATTGCATGGTTTTACGTAAATCGCTAAATAGCTGCATTAAATATATGCACGCATACAAGCTGCATCAATATATGCACGCATACAAGCATACAATAACAAATGAATAAATAAATTCAAAGGGTTGCACCTGTTTGCTTCTGAGACAGATAGTCCCCAAAGAGCACCAGCTGCTCTCTCTTGCAGACCTGTGGATGCATTTGAACAGGACTTCGCAAGTGCCACCTAATATATGATCAGAAACAAGTGATAAGTTGCCTGAAGATGAAGCTGAAACACATAAATGAAATAAAGAAAAATAAAACAGATAGAAAAGGAAACATAATACCAAGGCTTCAACACCACCAAATGCAGCAATGGATTCTCGATTCTTGTCATCGAATGACAAATTCCAAAGAGCACCAGCAGCTTCCTGTTTAACACCTTCATGAGGCGATTGCGTAAGCTGAACAAGAGCCTCTAATGCACCAGCCTCTTGTCCAACAGCAGCATTATTATTGTTGCTATCACCATGAGCAGCCAGATTAGCCAAAGCACGAGCCGCCTGAAAAAGGACAATTTGTCACAAACTCAATTCACTAGGATCCTTCAGTCAAAATACCACAAGCATTCAATAAAAATAAAATAATAATGAGGTGCATTCGAAACAAGGACGTACCTGTTCTTGTGCTCCTTCATACTTGCAATTCCGAGCTAGCATCACCAAGGCATGAACACCTCCTGCTCTTGCAACTTCCGTGCTGCATTTATCGTCTGCTGCTAAGTTCGCTAATGCCCCAGCAGCACGTTCCTAATCACGCAAAAAGGGTAGATTTCTTCTTTTAGAAAGAACCACAAATAAATAAACAATAACACTAAAAGAACATAGTAACTAGCAATACGAAATAAAACTACCAAATCTAGCAAATCTTTGTATTTCGTGACCGAGATTCCTTGTCTCTACAACTTTTCTATAATTATAAATCTAAAAACCATAATATAAAAGGATAAACTAAAGGTTTATATTATAAACAATCTTTTCATATGACAATCGCAATGATACGTAGCCAGAAGTGTTAATTTTGGATATTTCCAAATCAAAAGTGCAAGGTTTTAAAGGTGGCAAGTGTGTACCAGAACTCCATCACAGCCATTTGGCCATCTAAAGATAAGATCGACTAACGCATTCACTCCTCCAGCTTGAGCAATCGCATTCTAATAGAAAATAAACAAGAAACAACAATGTTGGTTAAAAGAGCAAAAGGTTCAAGTGTGTTTAACTCTTTATAAGAGGACCTTACCTTATGCTCCTCTCCAACAGAGAGATTCCATAGCCCACCAGCAGCTTCTTCAGCCACAAGTCTATTCATAGACTTTGCCAAACCAGCAAGAACACTGATCCCTCCTTCGTCAGCAACGGCCTTTGCAACTTTAGCATTTACTGACAAGTTTGCAATAGCCTTTGCAGCTTCTGATTGAAGACCTTCTCGCCAAGATTTAGCAAGTTCTAGAAGAAGTCGGATCCCTCCATTTCGCATAACTGCTTCGGCTCTTCCACAGTCTATACTAGCGTTCTCATCATCAACAACAATGAAAGTCGCAAGTCCTGTGGCTGCTCTCTCTTGGACATCCTCTTGTGCGCTTTGCATTAAACTGAGAAGCAACGTAGCTCCCTGATTCAGCCAAAAATCGTTAATTCCTTGCGAATTGCTCTCTGCAATTCGTAGAAGTGTATGAGAAATGATCCACTCAATCCAAAGCATTATTTTGTCGATGCTTTTATCCTTTCTTATCAAATCTCTCCAGTAAGAAAATATATCCTTTGGTTTCTTTGAGTTATCGGCAAATATAGAAGCCAGCTCATCAAAAGTATCGGTAAACATAGCAAGCAAGACCTTTCCTTTGAATTTATTGGAGCTGAAACTTTTATCCTCTTCGAGAAAAGGGCAGTTTAAAGCACACAAAACTTTCAAGCTCTGCGATGATTTCAACAACCGTGAAACTGCAATATGGTCAATGGTGGTTCTGGAGACATCCAAACCGGTTAATTTTGGTAGCTTCTCCCAATTATCTAATGCAACTTTCCACTTTATGTTTGATGTCCCGGCAACAGAGAGGTAGCGAACAGATACAACTTTTCCCAGTGCTTCTTCGTTGATGTTCAGGCAATCTAAGAATCCAAGATCACTGAGCTGTGGGCAATGTTTGGCCAAAGATTCAATAGCCTCAGAACTAACATCTCTCATGCCAGAAACCCGTAGCTTTTTCAGTTTTGGACAGCAAAAGGCTATAACTCTTATAGCATCACTAGTGATCTTCTCACAGAAGTCTGGTCCAAGTTGGAGGCTCTCAAGAGCTTCATGGCGTGCCGCAATCATAGACAATGTAGCATCTGTAATCTTCCTACAATAGTCGCCGCTAATTTCAAGCAGATTCCTTGCTTTCAGATGAATTATGGCATCAGCAGAGTCAACGCCACGAAACCTAATCTTCTGAAGATCAGCACACCTAGTTGCAAGAGAAGCTGCCATTGAAAGATCAAACTTGTGGGCACGAAGATCCAATGAACTCCACAAACAAGAAGAAGCACCAAGGCTTCTCCATATCCTACAAGTCGATGCTAAGCTAGCTCTATCGCGATAATTCAATCGAGTAAACAGATGAAGTACTGTATCATAAGGCAAACTAGTCCAATCCGCATACTCTTGAACTTTAGGTGCTAAATCCTCATCGCCAATCACAAGATAACTTGGTGAATCAACCTTGTTCTTTCCTTTTTCCTCCACTCTCTGCCGCACCCTACGACTCATATCTTGATCAGATGTATAAATATACACTCTAATGAGCAATCCTCTTGCAGCTACCAAAATTCAACCACTTTGCTTATAAAGGGCATAATGATACCATAACACAGATCCTACTCCGCATAGATAATCCAAACCTGTAGAACAAGAAGAAACATAAGATCAAAGAACTCCCCAAATTTGGAAAATTTAGATACCCAATGGCTCCAAAACTAAAATCCAAAGAGAAACCAAATTCAACAAACGGACAGAACTGAGAATGAGAACAAGAATGCTCGCCCGTTTCTGACAACAAAAACCCTCGAATAGACAGACTTAAAAGAAACAAATCTCTACCCTTACTATTCGAATCAATTGAGAAAAACTCCATTGGAAATAAAAAGTTAAAGAGTGATGATGGTCGGAGAGAATTCAGGCGAGCCCAGAGAAACTGTATTAACACACAAAAGAAGAAGAGGGCAAAAACCAGAACACCTTAAAGTAATCACCTTTTGAGAAAAAAGAGAGGAACTTTCTCTTCCCTTATTCCGAGAGACAGAGAAAGAAGGAAGAATTTGAGGAATTGGGGAATGAAGGTGAAGAAAGAGAGAGAGAAAGAGACGAGAAGGGCGGTGTTGAAACCACAGCTCATATAGGCATTGTAATTGTAAGAGAGCTTCAATCACCTCCTTTGCACGGTACATTATATATTACCAATTACCACTCCTCTTTTCTTCTTATATTTTCAAAACTTAATTAAGATTTTTCCATAATATTACCATTTCTTTTATAAATATTTTGATAAATGGTTTTTTTTTTCTTGACTAGTGTTCTAAAAT